>CM041643.1:26404083-26581059 GCA_023333625.1 Bothriochloa decipiens | reverse complement strand
GGGCATTATGTGTTGAGTTGACTATCGGCAGCAAGACTTTGCCAACCACCTTCTTCATCGTTAGCGGCAAAGGTAACTATAATTTGCTCCTAGGAAGGGATTGGATCCATGCCAACTGCTGTGTTCCTTCTACGATGCATCAGTGCCTTGTACAGTGGGTTGGAGACAAGGTTGAGGTTATCCCTGGTGATTCTTCTTATATAATCGCATCGGCTGATTCTGAGACCTATGAACGGACAAAATGCATATCGGGAGAGGCATGGGATACGGAATTTCTTAGGGTTGCCGATTATGAACTTACCGATCCAAGAAGGTCCTGAAGATGAATTTTAATGGATCGGTTTGCCGATGGTGGAAAACTTGGTCATGGGTTCACATCGGCTGATGATTTAGTAGAAATAGATATTGGTAACGGTGATAGGCCGAGGCCAACTTTTATTAGTGCTAAGTTAGATTCTCAATGTAAATAGAAAATGATTAATATTTTGAGGGAATATAAAGACTGTTTGGCTTGGGATTATACAGAGATGCCTGGACTAGATCGGTCAATAGTTGAGCATCGGTTGCCTATTAATCTAGGATTTCGGCCTCATCAGCAGCCCGCACGCTGATGTAATCCTAAAGTGTTACCTGATATTAAGGCCGAAATCACAAAGTTAATTGAAGCTGGCTTTATTCGACAATGTCGATATGCCGAATGGATTTCTAATGTGGTTCCTGTTTATAAGAAAAATGGAAAACTTCGTGTGTGTATTGATTTCAGGAATCTTAATAAAGCTACACCGATGGATGGCTATCCAATGCCTGTTGCTGATTTATTGATTGATGCTGCGGCTGGACATCGGATCATCAACTTTATGGATGGTAATGCCGGTTATAACCAAATTTTTATGGCTAAAGAGGATATTTCCAAGACTGCTTTTAGGTGTCCAGGTCATGTGGGTTTATTTGAATGGATTGTCATGACCTTCGGCTTGAAAAATGCCGGTGCTACCTATCGAAGGGCTATGAATTTTATCTTTCATAAATACATCGGCACATTGGTTGAAATCTACATAGATGATGTGGTAGTCAAATCTGAAGGTTTTGAGAGTCATCTTGTTGATTTGCGAAAAATCTTAGAGTGCACCAGAAAGCATGGTTTAAAGATGAATCCTACTATGTGTGCATTTGGTGTATCGGCAGGTCAATTCTTAGGCTTCATGATACATCAAAGAGGTGTTGAAATCAGCAGGAAATCTATTGATGCAATTAATAAGGTTGTTGCTCCTGCCGATAAGACTGAGTTGCAATCCTTGAGCGGCAAGATTAATTTTATTCGAAGATTTATATCTAATCTATCGGGAAAAATCAAAGCCTTCAGTCCTTTATTAAAATTAAAAGCCGATCAGGAATTTGCATGGGGAACAGAGCAGCAATTAGCCTTAGAAGAAATTAAAAAATATTTGGTAAACCCTTCAGTATTGGTTCCACCTCAACATGAGAAACCTTTCAAGTTGTACTCGTCTACCGATGATAATGTTATCGGATCAGTATTAATTCAAGAGTTTGAAGGGGAAGAACGTGTGATATATTATTTGAGCAGGAGACTGATAGACGCTGAAAACAGGTATTCGGCCATTGAGAAATTATGTTTGTGTTTATATTTCTCTTGCACAAAGTTAAGACATTATTTGTTATCGGCTGAATGCACTGTTATATGCAAAGACGATGTGGTTAAGCATATGTTGTCGATGCCAATTTTGAAAGGAAGGATCGGCAAGTGGATCTTAGTATTATCAGAATTTGATTTGCGTCATGAATCGGCTAAAGCGGTTAAAGGACAGGTAATGGCCGATTTTGTTACTCAACATTGCAGTGTGGTAGATTATGCTGAGATTGCTCCATGGACACTTTTCTTTGATGGATCTACTTGTGGCGAAGGAGCAGGAATCGGTATTATGTTAATCTCGCCTCGAGGAAAGAAATATGAATTTTCATTGCCGATTGCTGGCACTTCAACAAACAATCAGGCTGAATATCAAGCTTTACTGAAAGGGTTAGAATTGCTCAGAGAAATACGTGCCGATACAGTTGAAGTCTTTGGGGATTCCATGCTAGTCATTAATCAATTGATCGGAACATATGAATGCCGAAGTGAAGTTTTGATTACTTATCATGAAAAGTGCTTGCAAATATTAAAGGAGTTTAAAGATTTTTGCCTTGAACACATTCCCAGATTACACAATGAAGAAGCTAATAGGCTAGCACAGTATGCTTCAGGATATCAATTGATCCGAGAAGTGCTGACATTGGTAATTGATGCTGATGACTGGAGAAGAGATATTGCTGATTATTTAAAAGATCCGTCTAAGAAAGTGGAGAGACGTATAAGGTTTCAAGCTACCAAGTATGTGCTCCTTGATACTGAATTATATTATCGCACTTTAGATGGGGTTTTACTCAAATGCCTTAGTGAAGAGGAATCGAAAAGTCTAATGGGTGAGATTCATGAAGGAGTGTGTGGGGCACATCAATCGGCATTTAAAATGAAATAGATGATTAGGAGGAATGGGTATTATTGGCCGATAATTCTTGAGGATTGTTTTAAATATTTCAAAGGGTGCCAGTCATGTCAGAAATTCGGTAATGTTCAAAGAGCACCTGCATCGGTAATGAATCCTATAATCAAACCTTGGCCGTTTAGAGGATGGGCTATTGATCTCATCGGTCAGATTTACCCGCCGTCGAGTAAAGGACATAAATTCATACTTACCCGCCGTCGAGTAAAGGACACAAATTCATACTCGTTGCTACCGATTATTTCACAAAGTGGGTTGAAGCGATTCCTTTAAAGAAAGTGTCATCGGCAAATATGATTGATTTTTTGAAAGAGTATATTGTTTACCGATTTGGTATTCCTCAGACTATTACTACCGATCAAGGAACTATGTTCACATCGAGAGAATTTGATGACTTTGCCATCGGTATGGGGATTAAAATTCTAAATTCCTCCCCTTATTATGCTCAAGCTAACGGTCAGGCTGAGGCATCTAATAAAGGAATAATCAAGCTTATTAAACGAAAAATTAAGGAAAATCCTAGGAGATGGCATACTCTTTTAAATGAAGCCTTATGGTCATATCGGATGGCGTGTCATGGTGCAACTAAGGTTTCACCATATCAGTTGGTATATGGGCATGATGCAGTTTTGCCTTGGGAAATTAAGACTGGTTCTAGGCGTGTATTTTCTCAGGATCAGTTGACAGCCGATGAGTATGATACGCTTATGAGAGATGAATTAGAAGATTTAGCAGGTCATCGGCTAAAGGCTTTAATTAGCATCGAAGAAAATAAAAAGGGGGTTGCTAGGTGGTATGATAAAAAGGTGAAAATAAAAGAATTTACAAATGGAGATTTAGTCTAGAAATTGGTTTTGCCGATTGGGACTAAGAGTTCAAAATTTGGCAAGTGGTCCCCTAATTGGGAAGGTCATTATCGGATAAATCAGTCTGCTCCTGGTAACGCATACATCTTAGAAACCCTCGAAGGAGTTATATTTCCCAGAGCATTAAATGGAAAATATTTAAAGAAATATTATCCCAGTATTTGGATGGATGCGTAAAATGCAGGAATAAAGGGGTATTTCAGACTCGTTCTTCATTACCAGCGGGTGAATCGAAGCGCCGGGATAGGTATGGTGCCTATGCGTGCAATAATCGAGAAGTTGTACAGGTAATTTTGACAGGAGGTAATCATAGCTCAGAAGAAATTTCGGCGTATAAAGTATTTTATACTCTAAAATTGGGGGCATGTGTTGACACCGTTTTTCGGCACGTGTCAATAAGGATCGGGAGACTAAACTAAATCGGCAAGAAGGTGCTTATTCTCTAGTATTGCTTCTGAGTTGCCGATGGATGATTGCCGATAAAGGACATGTTGATCTCGTACATTGCCGATGAAGCCAGAGGGCTGTTGCCGATGGAGAGGGAGGCATGGTTGCCGATGGAAAGCAGAGCTGAAGAACGTGGAAAGCAGAGCTGAATCATTATCGATGGGTTTTGCCGATGGAATCTACAGAGATGAGGAGCGTGCCGATAGAGGTTTCATCGTAAGCAATGGATAAGGAAACTGGCAATATTTATGCCAATATTTTAATAGTTTACTTTTGAGTCCGACCTTGGTACGAGTCATTATTTTTTATTCCTTAGAGATAAGACTTGTTTAGGTAATACTTTGTCGTGTCTATTTAGGACTCATAGTACCAGGGTATAAATATGTACCGAGAGGCAATATAAAAAAGATCAATCAATCATATACAACAAATCTATTACTTTTATCTACTTTTCAAGCAATCTACTTTTTGATGACTTCATCACCAGTACCTTTTCCTTTTCAACGAGTTCTTTCAAGAATCGACGGGCTGCATCAACTTGATCTCCGGCGACCTTGCAGGTTCCGCGTCTACCGAGCACGATTCAGGCTTTGACTTCGGGCGTATCGCTGTCGTCTCGTCTGATCTGTTCAACAGTTATCGAATACCTCCTGAACTTTGACGTCCGGGTGTATCGCTATCGTCTCGTTCGGATCTTATTCAAATTTATCATCCTTGTCGATTAACAGGTCAAATCAACTGGCACGCCTTGATATCGAACTAGGGTATTAGCCCGGTGTGTTTGCAGATCCAACGCCTTTTTGCATCAACAAAAGAATTAAGTTCATTATTATTTAGGCAGATATTTGAGTAAACTATATACTTGGAAAGAAATGGAATAAAGTTGAAGAGAGTGCAAACATAGCATGGTGAACAATGATGATGTATATAATTCATTTCTCATCTCCCACCCTATGAATTTAAGATAGGCTTAAAAATAAACTTTAAAAAGTGGTATAATTTCAAATTCTTTGTTCCACAACTAGAATTTATATACTACAAATTCAATTTCGGGAATTCTAAAGATCCAAACGGGCCCTTAGGTACATACTAACCTGGACATAGATTTAGTGGGCGTGCTTAGGCTCTAATAATTGACACTTGCATCACCAGAAGGGGACATTTGTGTGTATTCATTAGAGTAATATCCTCGTCATATTCTAACCTTTTTTTATATAAAGTTTTCATATACCCGATATAAATATATTTGGCAATATACTCATACTCAAGCTTTAAAGCTTTGCTTGCATTTTGTTTAAAGGGAGAATGGGCCGTCGAACATCTCCAAAGCTCAAAATTGGCTGCCACATAAATCCAGTTTGTTATTTGCCAGAAGACACTGCAGTTTCACATAATTTGGCCACAACACACTGCACCTCTTATTTTATTATTTTTCACCGGATAAGGAGAGAGAAAGGTGGGAAAAAGTCATTCTTGCCCTTGCCTCTTTCTTGTCCCTCTTTCTTCTCCACCGGATGAGGAGCGAGCAAGCAAGGAGCATGGCTGCTGCCATCCAGGGCAGCATGTGTAGCGCCACCACCCGCTTCCCGGGGCGCCGCCACCTCCCACACGTGTGGCCAGGGCGCGGTGGTGGCGGGAACCACGGCAGGCCGGACCACAGTGCGAACAGGAAGGACGGCCAGCCGAGCCGCCACAGTCGAAGACCATGGGGCGGGGCAGTACCGGGGCCAGTGACCGCGTGGACCCTGCCACGAGGACGAGCCACCCCTGCGGCCATGGACCGGAGCGGGAGCCGGCACGAGAGGAAGGACGTGTGACATAGCCTCGGTGTCAGCAACGGCATCGGCGGCGCGACCGGGAAGCGCAGCGGAGCGCATGCGGGAGGGCGGAGCACATACAACAGCTCATGTGGGTGGGCGGAGTGCATGTGGGGCTGCGCGTGTCATGGGCACGAGTGGCGCATGCAGTGGCAGTCTCTAGTGGCGCTATGCAGGTGCCCAAAATAGACATGGATGGACCTAGTCTGCCGTCGCCAGAGGGGAACAGGCGGCTCCCGATTTTGGGGACTTAGCCGAGAGGAGCAGGGCCACCGCGAGGGTGTTGGTGAGCAGGTGCGAGGGTGTCTAGAGGCGAGCCCGTTCACCTGCGAGAAGAGTGTGTCGAGTTGCAAGATTCCCGAGCTCCGGCGGAATGTCGCTAGAGAGCCCGAAATTGGAGGCGCTAGGTCAAGCGCCCGGAGCGTGCTTGTCAGTGCTTTGAGGCGGAGCGAAGTGTCCGCCGCGATTCGGCCACGCTGTCGAACGAGGATGAGGCTATGGCCGCCGGCGCCAGCGGAGGCTATGGCCGGACCACGGCGGCAATGAGGGAGAGTAAAGGAGATGGCCGGCGTACAGGAGGTGCGGCAGAAGTGGGGCCAGGCAGAGCTAGGCGAGATGGTCCAGCAGGAACGGGAGTAGCTCCACCGAACCGCCGGGGCTATGGCCCCCTGCGTGCTCACAACGAGGAAGAAGAAAGGAGAGGAAAAAGGAAAGGTAGAAGAAAGAGGCAAGAGCAAGAACGAATTTTTCCCACCTTTCTCTCTTCTCATCCGATGGAAAATAATAAAATAAGAGGTGCGATGTGTTGTGGCCAAATTACATGAAACTACAGTGTCTTCTGGTAAAATAAAGAAAGTGGATGTGGGAGTCGGCCAATTTTGAGCTTTGGCGATTGTTTAAAAGATTACATCTACGACCCACACAACTCACACACTTTACACTCACACCGCACGCACAACGCATGAGCGCCCATACTCGCGCAAAGAGTCAAAGATAACATTAAGAGACTCAAACAGCCTCTAGTTCGCGGAAAACCTGCAGTACCACATACAGCCCTACCGCTGGATCAAAGGACCTTTGGCACTTTGGTTGCATTTTGATCCAGAACTACGTGTATCTCTGTGGTCCGCCGCAGTATATATGTCATTTGTTTTTCTTACCCTTTTGTGTTGCTAGTGGGATGCAGATAGGGCACGGCAGCTGTAGCGGTTTGGCGTGAGCTAGGGTGCCATCTCAACCAAGGCAAGCGACCAAGCGTCATATATATTGCACTGCAGTCAAAGGGAGATGGGCGGCGTCGACCTTCCAAATATGCAGCGAGTCGAGGTTGGTTATAATTATTTAATTTGTCGTTTTTTTCGAGATCGAGCCAAATCACCTTTTTTTTAATTTGGCTTTCTCAAAAAATGAACCCCTTCAAATATACAGTAAATAATATATATTGAATTTATAGTAGCGCGCTCCCGTGTTATTAAAATGATGAAAAGCCGAAATAGTTATTCTATACGAATGCAGGGGCTCTTGTTGCATGATGTCAAAGACGGAGTACAAACACTACAGGAAACTGGACCTTTGTCGACTGTCCCTGGATTTGCTGACTGCCAAAGACAGAGCAGTCAGTAAGAATCCCTTTGCCGACTGCTAGAACGAGCAGTCGGCAAAGACTGACCAAGGCATTCGGCAAAGAAAGCCAGTCGGCAAAGCCCTCTTTGCTGACTGCCCTAACAGTCGGGAAAGAACGGCCGTCGGCAAAATTGACGAACGGAGACGGCGTCCTGCGCCGTGCTCTTTGCCGACTGCCACGACGGAAGGTAGTCGGCAAAGAAGACACCTTTGCCGACTGCCAAACCGAGCGGTCGGCAAAGTGCCACGTGGCCCGGGGTGGGCCCGGGGCGGGCCCTCTTTGCCGACTGCCACTCCGAGCAGTCGGCAAAGGCTTCTCCTTTGCCGAGTGCCATTAGCTCGGCAGTCGGCAAAGTAGGTCTTTGCCGACTGCCTTTTTTGGTAGTCGGCAAATAATTTTTTTTCGAATTTTAAATCCAAACTTTTTCTGTAGCCCAAGCATATTGTTTACAAGCATATGGTTCGAATTTGAGACTTTTTATAATATTTTCTATATTTTATTAATTTATTTGATTTATTTGAATTTTTCCGCATAATCCATATTTGAACTGCAAGTGCATGAAATGATGAAACGTAGCCATTCGAAAAATGATATTCATGTTGGAGAGTGCATTTTGAGGCCTTGTCCATAAACTCACCTAAAAGTTTGAACGTCTTGTCCACGAAACATGACCATCCAGTTATGGTAGAAGTGTTTTTAAATTATATAAAATCCAAACAAAGTCCAAAAATCATGAAACTTGACCAGGTGTCATGTTATCGCATGTGGAGGATATGGTAAAAATTTGAAAATGTTTGGAGCAAGTTGCAACGTCGGATGTCTAAAACCCAGACATCTCACATGCGATCACACCACTGCCTGCCCCGCCGCGCCCCGCCGCGCCACGCCCCGCGGCGGCCGAGCCCCCCACCCCCCCACTTCCTGCCCTGCGCCCCTGCCTAGCTGAGGATGAGGAGGAAGGAGCAAGAAGGAGAAGGAAGGGGAAGAGAAGAGGAGGAAGAAGGAGAAGTAGGAGGAAGGGGAAGAGAAGAGAAGAGGAAGAAGGGGAAGGGAAGAGGAAGAAGGAGGAGGAAGGGGAAGGGAAGAGAAGAGGAAGAAGAAGGAGGAGAAGAGAAGAGAAGAGGAGGAAGAAGGGGAAGAAGGAGAAGGAGGAGGAAAAGGAGGAAAGGAAGAAGAAGAAGAAGGAGAAGAAGGAGAAGGGAAAGAGGAGCCTCGGCCGCCAGCCACGCCCCTCACTGTTTTCCGTCCGCTCGCCGTTTGTCCCAAAACCTCGTCAGAGAAGAAGGTGACCCCGGCACCGCGTTGGCTGACTCCACCGCCATCCTAGGTAAAAAGCATCCCCGATTGTTGGCCTTCGTGCCCTGTATGTCATGTTGGGGGCCTTCGTGCCTGATGTGGATATGTGTGGCCTTCATGCCGTATATGTGATGTCGGCCATCGAGCTGACTCTTTCTTGCAGGTTTTGGAAACCTCCCCGTACAGGGGAGGTTCTGCCAAAATTTTGTATTTATAGTGTTGTGTTTCTTCTGTTGCAGAGTAGTGCCTGTCGTAGGGGACCTCGGAGGACCCTGATTGTCTGCCCCAGCTTGCCACTGCCCTGCTAGCCTCTCTCCACTGCCACCTAAGGTATAAATCACCTCTCTCTCTCTCAGTCTATTATATATAAGGTCGCGTAACCCAGTTAGACGTCTCCCGTTCGAAAGAGATACGGTCAGAGGTATGCAGGTCTCTGCATATCTGCAACCGTATCTGTTTTGGAATGTCCATATTTTTTGGACAGCCCGTGGATGCGTAGATGAGTTAGCTTCCATGTTCTGCTCCCGTCTGAGTCAGAGTTTTAGCAGCACCTTCCCGTTGTTCTCCGGATACACACTGTCCCTGCGAGGACGTGTATCTGGAGAACAATGGGGAGGTGCTGCTGAAAGTCCAACTCGGACGGGTGCAGAACATGGAAGATAACCTATCTACGCATCCGCGGGTGGGATTAGGACCTATCCTTCACCTATTAGATGGTAGGAACACCGTGTAGATGCAATTGCTCATTTTATTACTCGCTTATGCATATGTATGACAGAGGATGGATAACTGTGATTGGATATACACGGGCTTTGCAAGTAAGAGCGAAGAATGGATTAGGGGGACCACTTATTTCTTGAACCAAGCATTTGGCCCGGTTGCTAAAGGGTCGATTCGGATGCGGTGTCCCTGTAGCGATTGTAAGAACTCAAAAATAAAAGTAAAGGATGATGTTTGGAAAGATCTGTACAGGAGCGGATATGTGGCAAACTATAAGACGTGGATCTTCCATGGTGAAGACGGCCGTATTAGAGAGGAGGAGGTGAGAGCATGCCTTGAGGAGTTTGATGGAGATGCCAGGACAACCGACATGGTGGTAGACTATAATGAGGCATGCGGCAATGAAGGTGTGGTGGAGGAGGATCCAGAGGAAACCGCAAAGGCATTCTATGAAATGATGCAGTCAGCACAGAAGCCCCTTCACGGGAATACGATAATGTCACAACTAGATTGCATTGGATGCCTAATAGCGTTGAAGTCGCAGTTGAGCATGAGTTGGGAAGGCTTCGATCTCATGTTGGCAATTTCGGGGAAATGCTTCTGAAGGGTCACATGCTGCCGAAGAACACGTACGAGTCACAGAAGCTCCTTCGTGCACTTAAGATGCCGTATGAGTCAATCCATGCTTGTCCTAAAGGGTGCGTCCTATTTAGGGGTGAAGACCTTAAGGAAGCAACGCACTGTCCAAAGTGCAAAGTCTCTAGGTATGTGGAGGTAGAGGGTAGTGATGGCAAGAAGAAACAGTCTACGGTCCCCGAGAAGGTCTTACGGTACCTTCCTGTCATACCGAGGCTCCAACGGCTATACATGATAGAGGAGTCCATGAAACAGATGAGATGGCACAAGGATGGCAAAAGATACAGTGGTAACATGGTACACCCATCTGATGGTGATGCATGGAGGTATTTCGATGCCCAGCATCGGAACAAAGCAGAGGACGCTTGAAATGTACGTATAGCATTGGCAACTGATGGGTTCAACCCGTATGGAATGATGGCAGCCCCGTACACTTGTTGACCCATGTTCGTGATACCTCTCAATCTCCCCCCCGGCGTTATGTTTGAGCCCAAGAATGTGTTCTTGTTGCTGATAATACCTGAACACTCGGGCAACAATATGGGTGTGTTCATGCAGCCACTTTGGGACGAATTACAACATGCTTGGGAAAAGGGGGTGCTGACGTACGACTAAGCTACAAAGAGGAACTTCACAATGCATGAGTGGTACCAGTATTCGATGCATGACTTCCTGGCGCATGGCATATTGAGTGGGTGGGTGTGTTCATGGGAAGTTGGCTTGCCCAGTATGCAAGGCATCTGTGATGTTCACCTAGCTGAAGAAGGGTGGCAAGTTATCTTTGTTTGACAAACATCGTCAATTCCTAGGTGCCGACCATGAGTTTAGACGAGACATCAAGCACTTCATGAAAGGTGTTCAAGTCACCAACCCCATTCCTGAGATTATGACCGGTGAATATGTCTTTGCCCAGTTAAAGGCTCTCGAAATTGATACAGACAATGGTGGTTTTAAAGGATATGGTCAGGAACACATGTGGACCCATATATCGGGTTTGCATAGGCTCCCCTACTTCAAGGACCTTCTTCTTCCACACAACATCGATGTAATGCACATAGAGAAGAATGTCACCGAGGCACTCTGGGGTACAATCATGGACATAAAGTAGAAGTCAAAGGACAACGTTAAGGCTCAACTAGACATGGAGGAGATCTGCGATAGAACAAAGTATGTGATGAAGACCCCTGTCGATGGCAAGAGGTGGAAAAGGGGCCCGGCCGATTACATCGTGAAAAGGGACGATAGGAAGGAAGTGCTTGAGTGGATCAAGACGTTAATGTTCCCTGATGGGTATGCGACAAATCTGAGTAGGGGAGTGAACCTAAAGACTATGAAAGTCTTAGGGATGAAGAGTCATGACTTCCACATATGGATTGAGCAGCTCCTTCCTGCGATGACCCGTGGATACCTCCCCGAGCTAGTGTGGCGTGTTCTAGCAGAGTTGAGCTATTTCTTCCACCAGCTTTGTGCTCGGGAGTTATCTCGGGAAGTGGTTCGTGACCTGGAGCGTGCTGCACCTCTGTTGATCTGTAAGTTGGAGATGATCTTTCCACCTGGCTTCTTCCTGCTGATGCAGCATCTGATTTTGCACCTACCACAAGAGGCACGCCTAGGAGGTCCCGTGCAGGCCCGTTGGTGCTATCCAATCGAGAGATGTCTAAAGATTCTTCGTAAAAAGTGTAGAAATAAAGCCAAAATTGAGGCTTCTGTGGTAGAGGCATTCAGAGTGGAGGAGGTGTCCAACTTCACAAAGGCGTACTATACTGAGAACCTTCCCAGTGTGAACCCACCCCCTCGTTACAACGACGACTGGAGGCTTAAGGGTTGGTACCTTGTGCACTTGGTATCGCCACGCGGTAAAGCGCCTGTCCCAAACGATGATGATTACAACTTTGACCCAACGGCAGATAGCGGAGAGTTCTATCAACCTAAGGGGCTAAAAGGGCATTTGTCAATAGACATTGATTCGCTGATGGGCATGGAAGTAGACAATGAGGTTGATGAGGATGAGGGTGAAGTGGTGCAAGATCCTAAGGACATAATGATGCTTGAGCGATGGAGGGCTCAACGCGATAGAGGTGTTCAGGACGATGGAGGTGGTGAGGACAGTAGAGATGATGAGGACTTAGATTTCGACAATATTGATAGTGATGATGACTATAGCGATGACTGGGAGCCAACCACTATAGTTCATGGAGATAAATTCTAATTCATGTAAATACTATATTGTTCTTATTATTATTTTGTATCTGTTTACAAGTACTTATCGATTATTTGTGCTAATTGATTTAATCTTTGTCTTTGTCATTGCACGCACAGGACAAAATGCCGTGCGGAACTAGATGACCGTGATGAAAGGCAAGGTCGGTCTACGCATGGACAGGCACAGGCATTGAGGACGAGGCGTTGGAGGAAACGCTATTGGAGGAGCCTCGCTCACATCTCTCGGTGACGAGGCAGCTGTTTGCCTCGGACGACATGCAAGACGTCGTGCAGGACGAGGCAGACGGGCGCGACTAGACCTGGGCCGAGGGCGAGGAGGACGGGGGCTACCGGCACTGGGGCGGGGGTGAGGAGGATGGGCGCGAGGCGACACCAGGGGAGACGGCTTCCTCAAGTTCGCGCAAGGTCTACCAGTGTGGGATCACGCGCCTCCCTAAAGCGTCGATTGCCTTTGAGCACCGTCCTGTGATTCGACCTAAAGGTCCCACGTAAGTAACCGTTTATGTTTTTATGACTTATTCATATGATATGTTTAACATTGAAACTTCAGACTAACAATTCTTCTTAATGACTTATGTAGAGGCTGGAGGATTATGAGCGAGAGTGATGCACATAGTCCAAATGGCATACTGGGCCTCCTGATTAAGCAGCACTACCCTGGCCTTGTCACCCTCGATGACGAGACCAAGGTGGTGCCCTGGCATTGGTTAGACTTCTACAAAGCCAGAGACACACACCAGGTCCCCATTGTGACCAAGATCAAGACGGAGTTCTGGGTGAGTCTTTATTGCACCGCTTTGTCAATACGATTCGTTGGATGTTCTTGAAATAATGAAATGATACGTGATATCTGCATACAAGACTGGTTCACGTGTGAGGAGGGGTACAAGGACCGGGCGTCGACGGTGCTGGACAAGGTCACCATGGGGCGACTCAAGGACATGTACTATGAGGCGCACGTCCAGGTCCTCATCACCTACTACGCCGACGTGAAGCGCGAGAAGCTGCTGAAGGAGGATGCTAGGAAGATGATCCATGACGCCAACACTGACATTGACAAGGAGATCTACCTCCAGGTAATTAGGAAACATTACTTATGATTCCTTCCATGAAAAATAAGTAGGAAACATTAATTCTAATTCATCTTCTCTCATGTCATGCAATTTTCTGCTGAATGGTGCAAAGCTATAAGGAATGCTGGGAGGCCATTGTGGACGAGTGGAGAAGGCCGGTATCATACGAGGAGCGTCGCCGTAGAAGTGAACGTGCCAAGGCGAGGAAAGGGCCAGCATATCACCAAGGGAGCCGCTCCCTCGGAGGGTTCATGGACGCATGGGTAAGCTTCTGTCGATTTATTTATTTATTCAATCTCATTATGTGTAATCATCGTTGTGTTTTCCTTGCAGTCCCAGTCGCATGAGGGGCAGGTGATCAATGAGTACGAAGGCTATACCTTGTCTCACAAGGGCAAAGCGACAGATCCGAACAACGTCTACAGCTCGGTGGATGGGCCCGAGGCGTAGACCAACCCGAACGCCTACGAGAAGATGGTCCAGTACACTGAGGTGGCTCGCCAGTGCCATGGTTCGGACTATGATCCTTCCGAGCAGCCCCTGGATATAGACATCCTGATGAGGATGGGAGGAGGGAAACAGCACGGCAAGTACTTGACTTCCCACAGCGCAATCGACCCGGCCACCGTTCCCACCCTTCGTCAAATTCGTAAATCCACTAGCACGACCTCCTCCGACGTCCCCATATGACCTCGGCAGCCGAGCACGTTATCGCGGTTCAGGTAACTTTAGTTTCATTCGTCATTAATTGGTTTTACATATATACCTTTCCTTTTGCATTGTTTAAACATCGAGGGTGTAACATTGCAGTCCGAGCTGGCCGAGTTGCGGGCCACGACAGAGGCCTCGTAGGAGTCCTATCGGCGGGAGATGGTGGCCCGAGAGGAGGCCCAGCGGTAGGAGATAGCGGCCCGAGAGGAGGCCCATCGGTAGGAGATGGCACGCTGGAGGCAGGACTTTGCCAGCTACATTCAGAACATTCAGATCCCTGGTGTTGTCATGCCTCCTCCTGGCCCTATGGGGACTCTGGTGAGTATATATGTTTGTCCATTGTTTTGACTTGTGCGGCCATCATGTAGGTACTAATGAGATCTCTTCTCCTTTGTGCAGGCACTGTCGACGGGTTCGAACCCGACTCCTCTAGATCTCTCTTCTTCAGGCCATGGGTGGCTGGTTGTTTCCCCTCAGCAACACTTCTAGTCTCCGGGTGGCGGTCTTCCTCGGCCTCCGCAGCAGGGGACCTCTGCGTGGGCGAGCTGTCCTCCTTTGCCAACCCAGCACGTGCACTCCGGGTGGGGGCACTAGTACGTCTCGGTGCCGCTCCCGCCAGGCCAGTCCTCGTGGTCTGCGTGGTCTTCAGTCCATGAAGAGCATAGGGACGATGGGTTGCAGCACGAGTGAGGGCCTCTATTGGATGTTGGACTTATAGACTTGTTGAACTTCTTGAATGTTTTGACTTGTAGGCCTGGATACATGGCATACCCTTCTGCGGGATGTAGGCCTGGGCTATTGGGCGTAGGGAGCTCATGCAAGTGGACTTGTCGGATGTTTGGATGTTGGACTTGTGGATGTTGGACATGTGATATATATGTGAATTTATGTCATATATGTGTGCATTTGTGTTATATATATATGATTAACTGTTGTGATATATATGGAAAAACAGGGAAAAAAGAAAAAAATATTTTTCAGCTTTGCCGACAGCCAGTCGGCAAAGCTGGGAGCCGAGCTGCACAGGCACCAGCTTTGCCGACTGCCAGCCCAGGCCGTCGGCAAAGGCTATTTTTCTAAAAAAGTTAAATATTTCTTTGCCGACTGCCGTGCAGGGCAGTCGGCAAAGAATTTTTTAAAAAAGAAAGCTTTGCCGACTGCCAAGACTGGCAGTCGGCAAAGGCTATTTTTTAAAAAAATAAATATTTATTTGCCGACTACAGTGCAGGGCAGTCGGCAAAGAATTTTTTTTAAAAAAATCTTTGCCTACTGCCGCATCGGCAGTCGGCAAAGCGGACGCCAGACGGCACGGCCAGTTTCCTTTGCCGACTCAGCACGTGGCAGTCGGTAAAGATTTCTTTGCCGACAGCTTCTGTGCCGACAGGCCTTTACCGACTGCCAAGTCTGAATGCAGTCGGCAAAACCTTCGCCGACTGCTTTTCGTCCTTTGCCGACTGCTTTCATACAGTGAAAAGATAGTTACTTATTTGGAAGATACAACCGAGAAACATCAGGTTTTCTACTTTGATGGATGGAGTGGGCTTGGTGCATCCGCAGTCCTCAGATCTGTTGCTGAAGACCCTCCGTCATCTCTGAGAAGCAAATTCCATCATAATATAATCCACATAGATTGCTCTAGGTGGAAAAACCACAGACAAGTCCAGAGAACAATTGCTAAGAATCTAGGAAGCCGGCTTCCTCAACATGTGATGGCTCTTTTTGATAGAGCGGATGAGGATGATGACTATCGCGGGACGGATGAAGCCTCCCGGATGGAGATAACAGATGTTGGGAAAGAGATCTATCAAGTCCTGGAAGGACAGAGCAATCTTGTGGTGTTCCACAATGGGAGTGACACAGGGGTGGAATTGAATGATTTTGGGATTCCTAGACCTTCTGAAGATCGATGGTCAAACATTCAAGGTATTATGGACCTTCCGCGGCAGGCTTCGTCCCATCCCAGGAATGGCAGCAGCGCTCCAGCTCCAAAATGAAAGATCCAAGCTTCCTGTTATTAGTACTGGTAGGCAGCAGCCGCAGACGACACAGCGAGTGGACAAATCACATGTATACCTTCATTCATATGTTTATCACAGTAAAATCTGGATTACAATGCTATACGAAGAAGCAGCAGAATTAGCTCAGTACATGAACAAGCCAGCAGGGGTGTTCTCAGTCACCCAGGACGAAGTAGCTTCATGTTTAATGTATCTTTTGTCACTGAATGCGAATAGCCTGGGTTATGATCATGTGCTAGACTTTAACTGGGCTACTCATGCCTCCAACTATTGGGTTTGCGATGGGCTTATACAAAATGGTCAGCAGAACCAAGCATGGGGCGTTGCTGCTTCTCTGCATGAAGAGCTACGGCTGCGACTAGAGGACAAGTCACCTTATGGTTTGCCCAGGTTTGACGACACAAAGCGCTGGATTGTAACCACCAGCGGCTCCAATGGAGAAGGGATTGCGCCAGCTACAACATCATTCTTCTTTGCAGGATCTGAAAGAAGAGGGCATGGGCATGACCATCCACCAGCATCATTACCCGATGAAATGCTCCTGAGATCCGAGCAGCTTCAAGTGCTGAAACTCTGCCATTGCACCTTCAACTTTTCATCACCTCCTTTTCTTCATTGCAGGCGGCTAAGATTCCTTGGATTAGATAGCTGCAACAATCAACCATAGAAATTAGAAGAAATCAATGAACAAAAAGTACCTGATGATGATAGATCAACACTGGGATTTTTCCATAGCCTATGGGTGCTGGACATATGTCACACGGATTGGGAATTGACTTTGTCCTCAAATATCATGGAAGAAATGGCCACAAACATTAGGGAGATATATATAAAGAGAGGAAGAATCTGGCATAACAAGCTTGCGTGGAGATTTCTGCAGAATATTCACAAGCTGCGAGTGATTGAGCCTACATGCCCCTGGCAGACAGGGAAAAGTACCGATGACTTCACAGATATGGTGAAGTTGGAGCTCCTTGACCTTTCTGGTAATAGCAAAATACAAGTTTTGCCAAGCTTGTCAGGTGCATCTGCACTCAGTACCCTGGTTCTAGATGGCTGTACTGGATTAGAACAAATTGGTCCCCAAGGCCTCCCGCCATCACTTGAAACATTTAGCTTACATGCAGGATCAGACAAGGAAGCAAAAATCTACCGAATATCCATGGTCAGTTGTGCAAGGTTGGTGATCTTCATATTGGGTGGGTCTCTCCCGAACCTTGAGGAGCTGAACCTCTCAAACACGTTAGTTAAAACATTTGATCTCAAAGATGAGGTGGTGCAGGTCCCATGTCTACAACGGATCATTTTACTTGGATGTGAGCGGCTTTGTGCTATACTATGGCCAAAGTATGGAATGCCCAAACTACTAGTCTTATGCATTGACACTAGGAGGGACATAGAAGCAGCTGTATCAAAAATGCTATATGATTCCATGGTCAGTAAAGAAGAAGAAGATTATTGCCGTGTACATATTGCCGTTACAGACATGAGGTTCCTTCAGTCGTTAGTGCTAGAAAGTGGTGAAGGGTTTTCCTGGAGAAGTCCTAGATATAGTCTGATTCTCTGCTTGTCTTCAGCTAGCAAAGATAGAAAAAGCTACAACAAGGAGAAAATGGTTTCTTTTAGCACTCCAGACTTATTACATATGCCCAAGAGTTATTACCTGAATTATGATGATGTCAACTTTGATAAGGCAACTATGGACCACTATGGCAATATCGTATGGCAGTTTCAGCTATTTGATTTCCATGTGGACATCGATGAGGGCATAAGCAGTGATTATGTCACTGAACAGAGAGTCAGAGCTGTAAGCTTTATTATTCAAAAGGTCAAATCGTTGCTTGTGCACGACAATCTTTCCATCACCAATATTATCCCTAAAAGCATGGTCACCCATGACAGTTGGTCTTGTCTGAAGTGGTGCTGCATCAGAAGATGCTCCAAACTGAACACAGTGTTCATCACCACTTATTACGGAGATCTCTGCTTTTATGAACTAGAGATCTTTTGGACATCTGATCTCTTGATGGCACGCTGTATTTGGAGTGAAGGAAACCCAAGAGAATATCCAAGAAGAGATTGGAATTTGAATTGGAAGATTGCAAAATCCTTTACAAAACTGCAGGTTATACACCTGCACTTGTGCCCCAGGCTTAGATTCGTCCTCCCATTGTCATGGAACTATACCTTGTCCAGGCTGGAGACCCTTCACATTGTCTATTGTGGCGATCTCACTCAAGTCTTTCCGGTGGAGGCCGTGTTTCGAAACAAACTATCAACTGACCAACTGGTATTCCCACAGCTGAAGCACATACACCTACATGAGCTCCCTAAGCTGCATCAGATATGTGGGGCCAAGATCTTTGCTCCTAGGCTCCAGAACATCTGGGTGAGGGGGTGCTGGAGCCTCAAGCGCCTCCCAGCCACCACGGATTGCCTGGATTATTGGCGCCCAGTTGTGGACTGTGAGAAGGACTGGTGGGATGATCTACAGTGCGATGGGGTGGAGGCTGGCCACCACCCCTTCCTTTTCAACCCACGCCACTCCAGGTACTATAAGAAGAAGAAAGTGCTGAGACGCACAGTTCTCCGGTGAGCCGACTTGAGGATGTGCCCCACCACTCATTCCACATCCAGGTACGCAGGAATGACTGCTTTCCTCAATTCTTCTCTCATAATTGTTTTTGACTTCTTTCTGGTGTTCTTGAGTAGTATGCGTCATATGCAGTATCTTTCTTTATGCAGTAACAAAGTACAAGCATCAATACAATGTGTAGCATTCCATGTGTTATTTCTTGATTGTTTGTCCCGTTAACCACCTGTATATTATTAATTCCCCAGGTTTAATTTACTCGCGGCTAGGCAAGCATCAGCTGCTCCTACGGTGTGCTTCCCTTCGATTGTTGCTTTGCCAAGTCCTCTATGTGTTTTCTTAAGATAAATTGGTGCTTGATGCTGGTTGTGTTGTGTTGCATCCACACCAACGTACAAGTTGTACTGTGTCTGCTTGATACTATATGTTAGTTTGTGTATGTGAAGCTAGCACCGCTTGTTTGCTCGTTGTATTTATTTTGAGCTTGTCTGTGTATTTATTTTGTGTCTATGCTAGCTTCAAATAAGAGGGAGGGTGCCTTAGGGGTTGGGCCTTGGCGCACCTGCGCTATAGTCACAATATGACCTTCATGGTGTGAGTGTTTGGACTGCAAAAGACTTGTAATTTGTATGCGTGATGGAAGCATTCTAGTGCTGCAAATAAATTTGCAAATGGTTTGGTGCAACCTACATGATTAAAGTATTAACTACTTCCTTGTATTGGTACATGATTTGTTTCTCATATCTAGGCACGGGCAGACCAAATTTATTTGCAAATTTAGCATTGACAAGTCATATTCATCTAAAACATCCAGGGTTGTTCAATCTCTAGACAAGGAGAAAGATCCATTTAGACCAACGGATGTTACGAAGATTTACTAGGACCCGACGCTCCATATCTTAGTGTCGTTGGAACACTTCTGTATCTTGCAATTGCACTTAGCTTGATGTTGCATTCTAGAAATAGGGCTGCTCTAATCAAACGTCATTGAAACGGAGCTAAACATATTTTAATATATCTTAATAATACAAGGGATCTTGGATTATTTTTCCAAAGTAAGACCCAATGTTGATGGTGGATATACCCTAAAAATCCACATTCAAAACGCCATCAGCATGCCTCGGTTCCAAGGAAGAATAGCATAACATGAGCATATTTTATCAATAACTAGTTCCACTTGTACTCTTAGCTTACGATTTCAGGAAATACAAAAGGCAACTCAGTGGGGCCCACATAGCTACGGGGTCGGCCGACCCCTCTATGAGCTCACCATGAGCTCAGCTTCGGAGCATGATCCATGACATTGTCCCATGAGTCCAAATCAACCATCAGATCAACTTATGTCTCCATCCAACGGCAAAGGATCATTGCACATGGATTCATGGGCCCACAAGGAAGCAAGCAACATGACAAATACACAACAACTAACAGAACCACTTCGTATGATAGATGGGGCCACCTTCTAGAAGATCTAGGTGGGACCCACCTACCATAGGGGGATCGGCTGATCCCATCCTGGTAGGCCATCAGGTCGGCTGGCCTCCCACCGCCTACCTGCATGCCTCCATGCAACATGCTCAATCCTGGACGTTCAATCAAGGCGGTTTCAAGGTCAGTTTATCCAAGGGTGTAGAGAGAAGGAGCACATGGATCGCTGACGTGGCACCCCCTATCCTTCCCCTATAAAAGGAGGCTGCCACCACCTTTTGAAAACATCTCTCATTCATACTTCCAATCATCCAAGGGAGATCAAGGAAGAGTAGTAGTAGTTAGTCTAGAGTGGGAGTTAGAGTCAAGTCGAGCGAAGCTCGGGGTCTTTGTAATCATCTTCTGGAGAGTCTGGTATAGCTCTTGTATCTTTTCTCTTTTGTAAGACTTTCCTTTTATCAATATATTATTGCTTTACTTAGTATTTACTTAGTGCAAGTCTATATTCATTATAGTCTTATTGTGTGCTTGTCTTAATAGTATAGTTGTCTTAGTTGGATTGGTTTCCTGTAACCAACTCCTTGTATGTGTATCATTATCTATCTCTGCATAGGAGCTTTAGCTATCTACGCATTAGCTAGAGTTGTAAGAGTAAGTGTGAGCGTGGTGCTCAGACTTAGTTTTACCTTTGATTGTCGCTGACCCGCATGAACAGTTTGTAAGCGCACTCCCGAGAGGTGATAGGCCTTGGGCGGCATTAGGTTTCTCACCACATTCAGGCCAGTTCTTAAAACACAGGGCGTCCATAAGCCAAATAGTCGCTTTAGTAGAGGTTCTGTCTTCTGCTATCGCGTCTATCCCCACCACATAAGTAGTAAGACACCAGTCTAGCTGAGTCATCTATCTGTTAGGATTAAGTTTGTGGAAGTAAAGTTAGATACATACGAGTCCTTTACTCACGCGTTGTCCTCCCACCTACCTAACACTCTACCAGTTATCTTTAGATTAAGATCTTTGCTATCTTATTTACCTCGCCTATCTTTGATCCATTTACCCCCTTCTATGCTAGTTGGTACTCCGATTGTAGTAGATACAAGGATCTCTTTCCCCTTTTATTAAATATTCCTAGCTACTATTTTTCCCTGGGATAAAATAAATAACAATACCTTGGAATATACATCCTCGGTGAAGTGCTACATCGGTACATTCTGTGCGCTTGCAGAATAATTGACATAAGAAATACCCTCAGTCCTTTATAATGCTGTTACCAATCTTTAGTAACAACACTAAGAATTACCTATAGGCATTTCTACCGCATTTGTCAAGGATAGGCTTTCTGTCTATTTTTGGTAATTGCGTTAAGATTTGCTAACACCCAACTATAGCTCACTAGTTTTTGATGACGTGATTATTACTAACTTGTTGACGCCATCCTGAGGTCATGTGCACCATATGGCTGGTTTCCTTTATACCAAAATATATCAAGAAATACAATGAAATACACTATGCACTCACCACCGGTTCTGTACACACAAGAAGAGGATAAAGTATTTAAGGTTTTGCCACCAAATGAGTTTAACAGCAGTTTATTCGTTTTAACTTGGTTTCGCTCAGTTCTGGTTGTCTTAGATTTGTTTCAATGCGATCTACCTATTAGTGTCGATGTTTTCATGTCACATCTTATTTATTTTAATAATTTGAATGCTAAATTGATTAATGTTTGTCTGTAATCGGATTTATTATTAAAAGGAATATATAAGTTATACTTCAATATTTTATATATAATATGATTTAATTTCTATTACCAATGTGTCTTTAAAATTATAAATTGCTTAGTATAAACCCATTGCGCAGGGCAATATGTTTCCTAAATGATAGACTCATTTAGATGGTCTCACATGTTTTCTTTTGTGAAGATAAAGTTTAACTTGCTTAATGAATTACGTGATAATGTTTATAAAGAAAATATTATTATCTTTACCTTAGCTTTTAAAATTTGATATGTTGTGAGTTAAGAACCCACATAGCTTTTCTCAATTAACATAAACTAAGCTAGTAGTTGTTTCTTTTATAATATGAAGTCTATATAGTTGTTTCTTTTAACCGTAGGTCCGCTTATGACGATGTCTCTTGCGTTCCCGTGACCATTGAAAGTATCGCTACTTAATTACATTGTTTTCTCTCGTTTGGTGTAGTGTTCTTAGTTGTCTTTGTTTTATTTGTATGTTTGCCTATGTGTGGTGCTTGTTATGAGTAGAACGAGAACTCCTTGCAAACGCTGAAGATCAGAAGAAGATGACTAGAAGTAGAGTATGAGGAAGTTTAAGCAAGTTTAAGGCAAGTAGTTTGGGTATTACTTTCTATAACCATGATCTTGTGACTTAATTAATGTTAAGCAATAAATGATAAAAAGACTTTTAGCAACTTAAGGATTTATCCATGAGAGAACCTCCAGGATTGACAGTACAACTGTGAGGGATATATGGCTCTAGCTTTAGTCAAGTATGAGGACCTTTTCTAGCTTATTAGTGGTTACCGAAAGGCGCATATGGGGCGTGCCGAGCTGAATATAGTGCGGCCTCTGTCCATCTGAGTATATGTTGCGTGTCATTGTGCCAATGGAAGAGGGGCTCTATATTCCCTTGCCACGAAAACCTAGCGGCTACAAATTTGTTAGAAGAACCTTTGAAAGACTTCATAGTGAACCCTGCCGACCTTCCTTGGAAGTGGGTCAATAGATTAGCTACCTCGGGCGAAAAGGTAAATCATGACTTATAGTGAAAGTGTACACCTCTGCGCAGAGTTTATTAAACTAGTATACTAGTGTAACATCCCTAAAAAACCAAACACCAAAAAATCACAACCAATAAATTTTTTTCTAAAAGTATCCAATGATTGGTGAGTGTCATGTAAGAAACCATATAGTAGTTGCACAAGTAGCCCTTATGTTAGTTGAAGCATTGCATTTTAATACATGAGTATATTTTGCTTCTTATTGATTTTATGTATTGCTAATAAAATCAATGACCCTTTTACATCACATATAACAATATGCTTACTAACATGTGTTACTAACCATGGACTTGGAACCAACCCGCCATGAGACTCCAGTAGACCAAGTATGATGTTGGCGCTTGTCGGTGTTCTGACCCTCGAGGGGTTAACACCAACGAGTAATATTGTAATCGCGTGCTCCCTAATCCGGTGGGCGATGCAAGAAGAACACAATGATTTATCCTGGTTCGGGCAAAGAAGGCCCTACGTCCAGCGGGGGGAGGATGATTCGTGTTATCTTGCACCGAAGTGCTAGTACAGGGGAAAATACAAGCAGGTGTGAGGAGCGCGTGGCGGAGCTTGAGCGTTCAGACGCCTAATGCTCAACCTTACGCTGTCTCATGGTGTCGTTCTATGATCTAAAGACTTAGCGTTTCTATCTCTCGATCCATCCCTCTTTCGTAGGTCCTGGCGCCTCCTTTTATAGATGAAGGAGGGGCACAGGGGTACACGTATTTCGAGTCTGCACAGCTAATGATGTATGACGTTGAGGCCAATCATGTCGGTGCCGCTGTAGTGATGTACGTCGGTATGGGAGGCCCTGCAACCGTCGCGTCGGGAGTTGTTGAAGTTCCGCTCGAGGGTTCGCTTGATGAAGTCGAGGGGCGACGGTCGAGGGTCCTATCTGGAGTCGAGGGGGTCATGCCGAGGAGGTCGAGCTTCGCTGGATAAGACCGAATCTCGAAAAACACGGAAAACACGTTAGTTTATACGTCTCGAGGCGGTGCGGGTCGTGGCACAGCGCTCGGTATGGCGCAACAGCGTAAGGGGTGCACCGTCCTCGAGGGCCACCCATTCGCCCGGGCGAAGTTCTGTCCTCGAGGGGAGGCTCGTTCGCAGGGCGAAGTTACGTCCTCGAGGGCAGGCTCGTTCGGAGGATGAAGTTCCGTCCTCGAGGGGTTGCTCGAATTGTACCCTCGCGTGTACAGTACTAGTCCGTTCGGTAGTTTTTCGAGTGTACAGTACTAGTCCGTTCGGTAACCTCTCGAGCAGGCTTTGGCTTTGGGCCGTCATCGTCCGTGGGTCGGCCCGAAGTGTCTCAGCCTGCGGGACTTTGTACGTTCGCGCGGGAGGTCACGGGAGGGGTCAAGTTGCCGTTTTTGCGGGGTTTAATTCAGTAAACCTGGGGTTTTGGGGTACCCATTTCCTCAGTAACGACAGTAGCCCCCGAGCCCCTGCTCGAGTGATGGCATTCGGGTAGGGGGTCAGGAATTTGAAAATGGGACGTGATTCGGATTTTCTCGTGGGGGGCGCGAGCGACCCCCGTGGGGGTAGCCCCCGAGGCCTCGTAGGAGTCGAAAGACTCCTGTAAGGGCTTTATTTATATTTAGTTAAAGGGTGCTCGTCCAGTCGGGTACAGGCCTGAACTGGAGTCATAGCGCTTTACCGAGGGGAGCCCCCAGGGGATTTTCGACCCTCTTTCGTCGAGGGGCGCCGGGCACAGGCGAGCCCCCGAGCCTCGTGCGGCTGGGGTGTTGCTAGCCTCGGCATTCTTCTCACGAGTCCTTTCGATCGGATGTGAGGCAAGAAGCATCGAACTACCCCTGATAGGGCGAGTCGCGAAGTTCTCAATGAGCTGGTAACCGGGAAAATCCAAGCGAGAGCTCGTTCCTCGTTGGATAGAGGTCGGCAGGAGGCCCGGAGGCGGTCTCATTAAAGCAAAACGCAATGGTCCTACGGATACCGATTCCATTCGATAGGTCTCGGCGGCTCGATGCCTCCCTTCGGGGGGATTCCATAAAGTCCGTAGCGTTTCGCCTTGGATGCGTCCAAAGGGGTCTCGAGAGTTCGTTCTCGAGCAGGGCCTTGTGTTGGCTCCCCTTGGTCACCCCTGACTCGGGTGCTCGAGGACGGCTGTCGAACCCTGTTCGTGGGGTCAGCCTTCGCTCCTTCGAGACTTAGGGCCGGAGCCCGATTTTTGGTGCTCAAGGGCGGCCGTTAAGCCCTCACTCGAGGACCGACCTTCGCTCCCTCGAGACTTTGAGGTAGGGTCAGAGCCTGTTTTCTCCTTTTGTGGAAATCTCCGTCGACGAGTAACCATTCTCAGAGCCCGTTCTTTTGCGGTGCTCAAGGGCGGCCGTTAAGCCCTCACTCGAGGACCGGCCTTCGCTCCCTCAAGACTTCGAGGCGGGGTCAGAGCCCGTTCTTTTGCGGTGCTCAAGGGCAGCCGTTAAGCCCTCACTCGAGGACCGGCCTTTGCTCCCTCGAGACTTCGAGGCAGGGTCGGAGCCTGTTCTTTTGCGGTGCTCAAGGGTGGCCGTTAAGCCCTCACTCGAGGACCGGCCTTCGCTCCCTCGAGGCTTCGAGGCGGGGTCGGAGCCCGTTCTTTTGCGGTGCTCAAGGGTGGCCGTTAAGCCCTCACTCGAGGACCGGCCTTCACTCCCTCAGGGCTTTGAGGCGGGGTCGGAGCCCGTTCTTTTGCGGTGCTCAAGGGCGGCTGTTAAGCCCTCACTCGAGGACCAGCCTTCGCTCCCTCGAGACTTCGAGGCGGGGTCAGAGCCCGTTCTTTTGTGGTGCTCAAGGGTGGCCGTTAAGCCCTCACTCGAGGACCGGCCTTCGCTCCCTCGAGACTTCGAGGCGGGGTCGGAGCCCGTTCTTTTGCAGTGCTCAAGGGCGGCCATTAAGCCCTCACTCGAGGACCGGCCTTCGCTCCCTCGAGACTTCGAGGTGGGGCCAGAGCCCGTTTTACCTTATGTAGAAAACTCCGTTAGCGAGTGACGGTTATTTTTCTTACCGTTGGGCATGCCTTTTGAGGAGAAGGGCTTAGCGGTGCGATCGTGGTGGGCCCGAGCAACGGCTCTCTGTCAGAGGTGTGACGCATGCATCCGGTCGAGGGTCGAGGGGGGAACGGTCAGGCAAATGCATTAATTGCAGGAAGTTACCTTTTCCCTGCCGCCGGGCTCCGCCCGTTGCTCTTCCCGAGTATAAAAATGGAGGGGGACAGGCTCTGTTTGTCCCTACTTTCACCATTCTGCCGAGCTCCTGCTTTCCTGCGCGCGTGAGGATAAAAACTTAGAGCGAGAAGTCACATTTGGGAACCTTCCTGGTCGACCGTCCGCCGAGGAGATTCGTGCTGTTGTTGCCGCCGCCGCGCCCACCGAGCAGATCTATGCTGCCGCTGCCGCCATGGCCCCCGTCCTCCAGCCCGCTGAGCCCTGGCGCCCATCGACCGTGACGCGGCAAAGGCTGCTCGAGCTGGTGAGGGAAGGACTTCTCCGCCCCATCACCGATTCGAATTGGCCGGAGTGGATTACGCTACCCAGGGACCACGAAGAGCCAAATCCGCCGGAGGGGTATGTGGTGAGCTTCCTCAAGTTCCATCGGCATGGGTTCGGTGTGCCCCCAAGCGAGTTCATGTGGGGGCTGACGAACTTCTATGGCATCGAGCTCCACCATTTCTCCCCCAACGCCATCTCCAACGCTGCCATCTTCGTGGCCGTCTGCGAGGGCTACCTCGGAATGGCGCCACATTGGGAGCTATGGCTCCACCTCTACAAGGGGGAGTGGTTCGCCTCCCCGGTGTCGGCTGAAGTAAGGCGAATCGTCAGAGCGGGGTGCCTCAACTTCGCGTTGAAGACCGGGAGGTCAGAGGAGCCACGTGAGTACATCCCCACCGGGTTGACGTCCAACCACTCCCGGTGGGACGAGCAGTGGTTCTATCTTCGCAACGACGGTGGCTATCTCCCGCCGTACACCGGGCGGCTCATCGTCGAGCGCCCATTCAACTGGCCGCACGGTGTCGCGGGAGATCTTCAGCGTTGACTTCATCCCCTCGTCATCGCGATGAGGACCCTTCGAGAGACGGGCCTGACGACGAGTGTGGTGGTCTTGGCCTTCCACAGTCGACGGGTGCTCCCTCTGATGGAGCGCCCGTTGCGGTTGGACGAGATGCTTCCTTCGGCGGCGCCCGAGGTTCTCAAGAAGTGTCGGATGTCCGGCGAGAGGCCGTCTGCCTCAGAAGTCATCGCGCGGGTAAAGAGCATGGTCTCTGGCTCGTTCAGGGTGGAAGACATCAACCGCCTCCCCATGCGGCCGGAGGAGGGTTGCCTTGACCTAGTGAGTGCCTCGACCCGTGCCTTTCGTGTTTCCCCCTCCCCCCTTTTTTCTCTTGCCTCTGTGACTAAAAGTCATTGTGTAGGGGAGAATCGACTACCGGAGATTGAGGCCCCCGCTGAGGGAGGACGCCCCCGACCGTCAGGTAAGACGCTTCACCGCCCAACAAGAGAGGCGAAGAAGAAAGTCAAAAAGCTCCGGGAGCGCGAGAGACTTGCGAAGCGCCGTGCTGAGCAGAGGCGCGACGGGCTCCCGGAGGAGGAGTCTCCCTCGTCCGAGGGAGATGAAGATGATGATGACAGTGATGACATCGAGGGGGTCGAGGGGTGCCTCGAGCGCATGTTGCCGGGTTCCTCCTATGCTGAACGCCCCTTCGTGCAGGAGGAGGTGGAGGAGCAGCGTGCCCCCCAGCCGGTGGCGTCGGCCTCGGAGCGCCAGCGTGGGAAGAGGGGGTGGAGGCCTCCCCTCGAGGGGGTTCACCCCCCTCACATCGTACTCGAGGCAGGACCCCACCCTCTTCGATTTGGGAAACTCGGTCCCGATCGTCGGCGCGGGCGGAGCAGAGCCGTGCCTAGGAGGGCCCGTCAAAGCAGGGAGGCGCCGCGACCCCACCGACGGCCCCGAGCTGCCTCAGCCCCGGGAAGAGTTCGGTCTCGAAAGGGGCCTCGAAATCCGCTGGCGGTTCGAGGGGGACCCAAAAGGCCTCTATCCCCTTCGGGTAAGCGTCATTGGTTTGTTTACTTTTCGTCACGTCTTTCTTGCGCAATTTTAATGAACTTTGTGCCGTTCTGCTTCCCATTCAGGCCCAAGCGCCAGATCGAGGAGGCGTCTCTCGCGCCGGCTAAGCGGCTCAAGATGGATGCAGCCGCGAAGGTGGCGGCCCCGATCACAGGTGCGACGTCGAGGCCCTTGGCTCCGTGGGAAGCCAAGTGGTTATCCTCTGCCCTTGGTGCTCTGGCGCGCGGTAGACTGACGGGTTCTGCTCTTGCTGCAGGGTCGAGCATCTCGGGGCCCGCGACAGGCGGCGACTCCGAGCCGAGGAGGACGCATGAGGGAGGGAGCACCTCCCTGATGTCGTCGCCTGCGGCCCTCGAGCTCCACCCGGCACCAGGCGGTGGTGCCCCGACGTCGGGAGCTTCCGTTCCTGGCGGTCCGGAGGCTTCGATCCCCGCACCCAAGGTGGGAGCCCCTGAGGGCCATGGGCCGGGTGAGGACGTAGCCGTTGTGGACCTCGAGGGTGAGGAGACCTCGTCCCTTCCCCCCTCGACGGTAGAGCGGCGACCCTGGCCGGCGGGGCTGCGTGAGCTCAAGGCCCGGAGGGAGCAGGAGCAGAGGGCCCTGCAAGAAGCGGAGATGCCACGGCCGGAGCAGGAGGAGGAGAAGGAGCCATCGGAGCAGCGGGAGGAGGAGGAAACTGGGGGCCAGCCCCAGCATCAGCAGGCGCAGCAGACGTCGCCGGGGGACACGGCGCTGCTGGACCCGCCAGCGCAGCAACCGCCCAAGATGTCGGAGGCGGAAGCGACTTCCGGACTACCCAAACAATGGGTGTCCGTGATTACTTTGGACGAGTTGCTGGCCGAAAGAGAAACGGCGTCGAAGGCGTCGACGGTTCCGCGGCTGCCGGGGGCGCAACCGGAGGAGGCCTCGGTATCGAGCCTGGTGGAAGACGCATCGTTGGTGGTCTTGCCGGCGCCACAAGTCGTGGTGTTGGGGGAGGCGACGGCCTCGACACCTTCGCTACCTTCGGAGGCGCCAGAAGCAGCGTCAAGCCAGCTGCTACAACCATCGATGGAGCGGTCGGGTAAGACGGCGGCTTCTGGACTGCTGAGGAGGTCGACCTCCGACCCCGGGCTGAGGAGTGCTGGCGCCGTCTTAGAGTTCAGCGGCCCGACGGAGTTGGCCGTGCGTTACGGCGCCCCACACGACGTGGTGGACGAGATTGAGTCCTTGGTGCGAACCAAGGTCAAGACGGTCCTTCCATGTTGGGGCAAGGAGCGCATCATACTCCGGGAACTTGGCGACTCCAGTGCTTCGGGGATCGAGATGAACGACCCGGCGGAGGTCAAGTGCTGGGAGGAGGCCGAGCGGTCCCGGTCATGGCTGCGGCACTTGCTGAAGTTGGGCGTCGAGCTCGCGGAAGGCCTCGACCGGAACCTCGCGGTGAGTCACTGTGTTAGGTCATATGTAGTTTTTTAAGTTCTTTCATATGGGATGCCTTAACCCTCGATTTCCTATCCCCAGGAGGCGCAGAGGCGTTCATACTCCAAGTCCGACTTCCTCCATGAAACGCACAACAGCCGGGAGGAAGTGCTTCGCCAACTCGAGGCCGGCTGCTCTTCGCAGAGCAGGGTGGCCGAGCTCGAGGAGGAGCTGAAGCGGACCAGGGAGGAAGCCACCAAAGACAAAGAGGAGGCCGCCCGGGCGAAGGAGGACTCCGACGCCACTCGAGGGAAAGCCGCCCACCTCAAGGAGGAGCTCGAGCGTGCCAGGGAGGAGGCTGACGCGGCCAAGGCCGAAGCGGAGAGGGCCAGGGGCGAGAGCATCCGAGCCCAGGAGCACGTCAAGCTACTCATGGGGAAAGTTCAAAGCTCCGTGGAACATGTCCGCTCCCTCGAGGCCAATTTTGCTGAAGTCTCCGTGGCGCACAACGCCCTCTCTGCCTTGGTCTAGGAGGAGAAGAGTCATGCCGCCGGCCTGGAAACCCAGCTCGGGGCAATGAAGGCCACCCTCCAGGACAAGGAGCAGGCCATCATCCTGGCTGGTGGCGCCCTCGAGACCCTCCGCTTCGAGAAGACGGAGGTGACCCAAGCCTTCAAAGAGGCCCAGCGGGAGCGGGACGAGGCTCGGGGGGAGCACGACGTCGTGCTGGGGGATCGCAACGCCCTCGAGACTCGCTGTGCTGGTGAGCTCCTTGAAGGGATTTTTATCTTTGTTCTTCTCGTATGATTTGTCTAACTCCTGCTTTGTGTTTCAGGCCTCGAGTCTGAGCTGCTTGCTACCCAGACCGCTGCCAAGGCGCTGCAGGAGAGCCTCGCGGCGGAGGGGGCGCTTCTCGGCCAGCTCCGGGTTGCCCTCGATGGCCTCTGTGCCTCCTGGGAGGTTGGGCCCGTCGAGGGTGCCGAAGAGGACATCCCGGGTGCTGCGCTCGTCGATCGGATCTACTACGTCGACGCCACCCTTCGCGATCGCTTGCGGGAGGCGCTTCATACCGGCATGAAGCGGGCGCTAGCGGTGGTCTCCTCTGGCTTCGTTTTTGACATGAATGTGGTGGCCCAATGCTTTATTCCTGACATCTCAAAGACCGACGCCGAGAATGAGGAGCGCTGCCGAGGGCTCATCAACGACGCCGAGAGGCCGGGGGGAGAGTTGGCAAAGTTATTCGAGGACGAAGTCCTCCCTCCCGCGGATGGAGGGTACCATGTCTTGGCGGGCGGCGACGGGGCAGGCCTGTAGGGCAAGACTGGGCGAGGGTGCCCATGTAATGAATTAGTTTTTTGTAACTTATATTCAATGTGGCTTCGAAAGCCCTTTTTGAACATTAATACATCTATTGTAATGTGATGTGTCATTTTACTTTCGAACCTTTTCTGCTTTCTTCTCACCTAGACTTTGCTTTTTTGACTAAGTTTTTGACGCAAGCTCGTATCCCTCGAGGGGGGAGCGAGTGGAGATACCATAGCCCGGAGGCGTAGGAGAGCTCTGGCTCGACAGCCCTCGACCCCTAGGGAGTTCGAGGTGTTTTCTACTTAGTCGCGAAGCGTATCGAGGTGTGAGAAAGAAGAAGCGCTCGAGTTTTGCTCGCCTAACTTTTGCTTTCCGACTGAGCGTTCGACGCAAGCTCGTATCCCTCGAGGGGGGAGCGAGTGGAGGTACCGTAGCCCGAAGGCATAGGAGAGCTCTGGCTCGACAGCCCTCGACCCCTAGGGAGTTTGAGGCGTTGTCAACTTAGTTGGGAAGCAAAAAGGGAGGCGTGCGAAAAAAATCGTTCGTATTTTTAGGAACTTAGGGGGTTCCCCCCCATTAGCCCCTAGGGAGGCTCGACTCTGGTGAGACAGGGTCGAGGCTACCTCTTGCATGTACAATGACAAGTTTGAACTTATAATCAAAAGTACTCCTTATATTTGTCATGCGGAAATGTACAAGACATGAGAGAATGTACAAGGGCACTGGTGCCCTAAGGGTAGAAATGACGTAGCTGTTCGATGTTCCATGCGTTGGTGAGGATTTTGCCTTTGTCGTTAGCGAGCTTGTACGTCCGGGGCTTTAGCACCTCAGCTACGGCGTATGGGCCTTCCCATGGCGGTGTCAGCTTGTGACGTCCTTTGTTGCTCTGTCGTCGACGTAGGACGAGGTCTCCGACTTGGAAGTCCCTCGGGCGCACGTGCTTGTCGTGGTAGCCTCGAAGTTTTTGCTGATACCTCGCGGAGTGAAGTAGCGCCATGTCTCGAGCCTCCTCGACCTGGTCGACGGCGTTTGTGAGGGCTTCTTCATTGGTTTGCTCGTTGTACGCCTTTAGTCGAGGGGAACCATACTCGAGGTCAGTGGGGAGGACGGCCTCGGACCCATAGACCAAGAAGAATGGGGTGAACCCCGTGGCTCGACTAGGTGTTGTCCTTAAGCTCCATAGGACCGATGGCAACTCCGCGGCCCATTTTTTTCCGTGCTTGCTGTGGCGTTTGAGGATCCTTGGCTTGAGGCCCTGCAAAATCATGCCATTGGCGCGCTCGACCTGGCCGTTAGTTCGAGGATGCGCAACCGCGGACCAATTCACACGGATGTGATGGCGATCGCAGAAATCCAAGAACTTCTTGCCGGTGAACTATGTGCCGTTGTCAGTGATGATGACGTTCGGGACCCCGAAGCGATGGATGATGTTGGTGAAGAACTCAACTGCCCGTTCGGAGTGGATGTTACTGATGGGCCAGGCCTCGATCCACTTGGTAAACTTGTCGATGGCAACGAGCAGGTGCGTGTACCCTTTGGTCGTCCTCTTGAGAGGCCCCACAAGATCAAGCCCCCAGACCACGAATGGCCAAGTGATGGGGATCATTTGCAGGGCGTGAGCTAGGAGGTGCGTCTGCTTGGCATAAAATTGACACCCTTTGCACGAGCGGACGATGTTCGTGGCGTCGAAAACGGCGGTCGGCCAGTAGAAACCCTGTCGGAAGGCATTGCCTACGAGTGTCCTTGGTGCTGCGTGATGGCTGCAAGCCCCCGAGTGTATGTCCTCGAGGAGCCTCCTGCCTCGATGATCTGCCGGTTGACTTCTCGGGCCCTGGCTCGGGCTCTACCGCCGAGCGGTCCCCGCTCTTTCTTGAGGGTCAGCTCGAGTAAGCGCAAGCGTTCCTGCTCATTGGTGAGCTTCGCCTACAACTCCTGAATCTGTGCCAGCTGTGTGTCCTGCTCGCCAGGACGAGGACACGCTTCTTGGGATGCGTCTGATTGTTGGTCCTCTGCTCTGGGGGGAGCGTCTCTTGCCGCGGTGGTAGCCGCCGCGGCCGCTGGATCGACGGTTTCCTGATCGGAGTCGACGCCACCATCGATGTGGAGGCACTCACGGGTAGGATCCCAATGATCAGAGTCAGAGTCAGGGTCGCCGCAGTAGAAGATGGGGAATTGCCCCCGCGCCTCCTCCTGCAGCCGCCGTCGGAGTGTGCCGACAGTGTACCTCCGGGGGCCGGGCGCTCTTGCGAAGGCCAAACCCTCAGAGGCCGGTGTGACAGTCCCCGCGTCCGTCATCGCGCGGAGAAGGGTGCCTGGGCAGTCCTCCAATGTGCTCATGTTGGAGTGGGTCGCTGTCGTAATCGTCGTTGTGGGATTGTTGAAGTCAGACGAAGGCCACCGATGACGCTCGAACAGCCCGTGCGGAAGCGAGCTCGATCGAGCGGGGGTTTCGTCACGCTTCCCCGATGAGCGCACAGTGAAAGTGGAGTCAGATCCTGCTGGTTTGCCCTCTGCCTCTAAACTCGAGTCAGATACTCCCTCAACAAGAGGTTTCTCATCTCCGATCAGGGGCGTGGAGAAAGCGGCGGGGACCCTTCTCGACTTGGGTTGACGGCGATGACGGCACCGACCGTGCCTCCTTCAGGATGTGGAAGCATGGTCATGAGACTGGCGAGCGGCTCCCCATGAACATGGGGGCGTACCGTGACCTCCGTTCGGGTCACTGATCGAGAGCAGGGTCATGTCATAGCCCTGGCCGAGGGTCATGAACTCTAGGCTCCCGAACCAGATCACCGTAGCGTGCGGAAGTGGTGAAACGAAATCGCCCATCTGGAAAAATGGCGGGAAATCGTTAGTGACACGCGGCTCCCCTACCTGGCGCGCCAACTGTCGGTGTTCTGACCCTCGAGGGGTTAACACCAATGAGTAATATTGTAATCGCGTGCTCCCTAATCCGGTGGGTGATGCAAGAAGAACACAATGATTTATCCTGGTTCGGGCAAAGAAGGCCCTACATCCAGCGGGGGGAGGATGATTCGTGTTATCTTGCACCAAAGTGCTAGTACAGGGGAAAATACAAGCAGGTGTGAGGAGCGCGTGGCGGAGCTTGAGCGTTCGGACGCCTAGTGCACAACCTTACGCTGTCTCATGGTGTCGTTCTATGATCTAAAGACTTAGCGTTTCTATCTCTCGATCCATCCCTCTTTCGTAGGTCCTGGCGCCTCCTTTTATAGATGAAGGAGGGGCATAGGGGTACACGTATTTTGAGTCTGCACAGCTAATGATGTACGACGTTGAGGCCGATCATGTCGGTGCCGCTGTAGTGATGTACGTCGGTATGGGAGGCCCTGCAACCGTCGCGTCGGGAGTTGTTGAAGTTCCGCTCGAGGGTTCGCTTGATGAAGTCAAGGGGCGATGGTCGAGGGTCTTATCTGGAGTTGAGGGGGTCGTGTCGAGGAGGTCGAGCTTCGCTGGATAAGACCGAATCTCGGAAAACACGGAAAACATGTTAGTTTATACGTCTCGAGGCGGTGCGGGTCGTGGCACAGCGCTCGGTATGGCGCAACAGCGTAATATGACTTGTTGGATTCCAGGGTGTGGGCGGTAAAAGCAGATTTGACCGCCACGCCTGCAACTGTTACCGAAACTGTGGCCATGCGGTCAAACGGCGAATGGGTCCCCGTATGGATCCGAGCGCATTTAATGCGATCTATCTACCCCCGCCTGGCCACAGTTACGGTAACTGTTACCGTCCTCGAGGGCCACCCATTCGCCCGGGTGAAGTTCCGTCCTTGAGGGGAGGCTCGTTCGCAGGGCGAAGTTACGTCCTCGAGGGCAGGCTCGTTTGGAGGATGAAGTTCCGTTCTCGAGGGGTTGCTCGAATTATACCCTCGCATGTACAGTACTAGTCCGTTCGGTAGTTTTTCGAGTGTACAGTACTAGTCCGTTCGGTAGCCTCTCGAGCAGGCTTTGGCTTTGGGCCGTCATCGTTCGTGGGTTGGCCCGAAGTGTCTCAGCCTGTGGGACTTTGTACGTTCACGCGGGAGGTCACGGGAGGGGTCGAGTTGCCGTTTTTGCGGGGTTTAATTCGGTAAACCTGGGGTTTTGGGGTACCCATTTCCTCGGTAACGACAGCGCTATAATAATTAGCATGCATACACTAACAAAGTCGTGGCATAGTTGGATTAGTGGCTTAGATAGAAATAGAAAAGAGAAAGAAGAAAAGGAGGATATAGAGAAGGGTAAACCAGCCCGAGTAGCTTTGGCAGCCCAGCCAGGCCCATGATGGCGGCTGTTAGCGGTCCTTAAATGACTATTTTATACCGCCAAGAACAGACCAAAAAAGGGGAGAAATATATATTTCATGCACATATACTTTTACTATTAACCCAATTCCACTTGTACTTGGAGAATCATCACTCTGCAGGAATACACGCCAAGTGCAAGACATTTCACTTAGAAAATATGCTTTTTGGAAAGCGTAAAACCAAGAAAGAGGGACGAGGTCCACTTCAGGACCAAACTAGGCCGAGTGCACCATGCCACCACGGTCCAGGCCCACTCAGCAGCCAACTGACCAAAGGTGGTCGGTGGAGGGCGCCGAAGTCGGGCGCGCGCCAGGGGGCGAGCGCATGCCCCTGCCAGGTGGCCGTCCAGGCCCATCCTTGGTGAGCTGGTTCATGCCTTCCTTGTGGAGCATAGGCGGTTGTACATTTGGACGATTATGCCCCCGAACCGCCTTCAATAACCTATAAAAGGAGGAGAGGAGGCACTCTCTCACACACACCTCATTTTGGAGCCACCTCACTACTTCCTCTTGTAGCTTTAGTAGTATTAGTAGTACTTTGGAGCAAGGCAAAGCTTCATTGGAGAGCTTGTACTAGGAAGAAAGGATTATCAGTATGAATACAATTATGTTCTTGCTCTCATTTTGTTCTAGTTGTGTTATAGAACTAGAGTATAGTTTTGATCATGTTATATTTGATGAGTATAAACTAGAATATAGTTTATATGAGAATTGCTTAGTATGTTCATCCTTATTCTTCATTGTTCATATGATTTGCAAGACGAGAGATCGTGGTGGAAAAGGAGTAATGGTTCGATGTTCCTTCGGGTTTGCCTATGTTCTAGCTCGTCCATCTGTAGGGTGGGAGTCCGCGGGGGACATAGGTAGTTCCTTAGTATGCGGGCGTGGTGTCCGGATACGAGGGAGCCTTCGAATATGACGGCATGCCCCGGTAGAGGGGTAGGCGGCGGGGAGTGACCTAGTCCTATCAGTCCTTCGTAATCCCCCATGTTCGTATGTCATGTAGGAGTTCATAAATGTCCCCATCGGCTGACAGATCAGCTGCCGCGAGCTCCCTGTTGCTCCTGACTTTGACCTGTTTCTTAGACTGTACATCATATGACATTAGTTGGTTCTATGCATGGCTATATTAGAACATGCCTGCTCCGCTTAGGATATTCTTTCATTCTTTCTTCTTAGCTTAGGAATACTCTTTCATTCTTTGTTTTCCTTTCATCCTTGAGGTTGGCCGGAATGTGTGTCACACTATCATAAAACTATCATGACTTACCCCTGTATTGAGTATTGGTCTATCATACAGTTGTCTAGTTCATGTCCTTACAAAATACTGTTACACCATGCCTTCCTACGGGAAAATATAAATGAACGATACCCGAGTACTCCTGGGTGAAGTGCTATAACGATAATTCCATGCGCTTGCGAACTTGTTCTATAAACAATCAGAGCTATCATTGAGGTATTTCTTGGCGATGTTGCTACTTCTAGTAACAATGTTAAGAAATTCCAACAAGCATTTCTGGCGTTGTTGCCGGGGAAGGTACTGGTTGAACAAAAATTCTAATGGACATGTTCATGATTACATACATGTATGATAGTCATTACTCATACAGGTTAATCTTTTATGTTTTCTCTTGTTATGGATGAAAATAGGATAGTGTATGATTGGTTTCTCCCTGTCAAACAACTACACCGCAAATTTGGAGGAACTCCTAAGAACGGTCTCGTACCACTTCTTCTGCCACTCCATCGACAAACAAACCAATCACCCTTGCACCATCTGCTACTTCACTCATGGCCAAGTCACTCCATGACTACTCCATGCCCAATGTTGCCAACGTGCCATTGGGTCTGCTGCCAACATCGGTACCAAGCACTTCAAGCTCCGGACCGGCCTAGTCAAGATGGTGCAGGCAAGCCCGTTCTATGGACTGCCATGTGAGGATGCAAATGCACATCTACAACACTTCCTAGAGCTATGTGACATTGTTGCTATCAAGGATGTCACACCAGACGCCATCAGAATCCGTTTGTTTCCCTTCTCCCTGGTAGGGAAGGCGAAACAATGCTTTCATCAAGATAAGGAAGCTGTCAGCATGTTGAGCAAATGTTCTACGGTGTTCCTCACTAGATTCTTTCCCATGGGCAAAACCAATGCCCTGAGGGGAAGGATCATCAATTTCTAGCAGAATGAAACCGAAACCATCCCTGAGGCATGGGAGGAGCTACAAGAATACATTATGGCATGCCCACACCATGGGATGGAAAATTGGCTTGTGCTCCAGAACTTCTACAACGGGCTAACACCCATGTTGAAGGAGCACAATGATGCCACTGCTGGAGGGGCATTCCTCTCGCTCACCATCAATGAAGCCCTAGCACTCATCAACAAGATGGCTACCAACAAAGGGTGGAGTGAAGAGAACCCCCAAGAAAGCATGCATACTGAGAAGGAGTTGGTTATGCTTGCTGCAAAGATGGATCTCGTCTTAAAAGGGCTTGACGAGTGTGCCACCAAGAAAGAAACATTGTACAGCACCATTAAGGCCATGGATTCACATTTGACATGCAAAGTCTGTGGCAATGCTGGCCATTCGGGGAACGACTGCCTCGAAACCCATGGAGACAACACCTACATCCACAATGGGTTTGGCCAGCAAGGAGTCCATGATGGGTGGAATAACCAGTCGCACCCATAACTCCAAGGAGGTAATTTGAACTTCAACTCAAATTACAATTCGAATCAACCTTCCTTGGTAGACTTGGTCTTAAGCCAAGCACAAACAATTGAATATCTTACTAAAAAGTTGATGGTTCATGGTAAAATGCTTGAAAATATGAATGTTAAAATAGAAAGTTTAGCTTCTGCTGCCAAAAACCAACTAAGCTTTAATAAAAAGATAGAAAAACATTTAGCTCAGCTTGATGTTGCTTTACCTGTTCATGGTTTGGGGAAAATTTTGGGCAACCCAAAACTTCCCTCGAATCTATTAAAATGGTCTCAACGAGGTTCGGTAAGCCTCTATGTCAGGAAAACAATAAATATCCTACAGAGCCACCCTTCATCGCTAAGAAAGAAGATCCTGGCCACCCAACAATCACATGCTCCATCGGCCCACATGTCCTCAACAAAGCCTTCTGTGACCTTGGAGCAAGTGTCAGCATTATGTCCAAGGTAACGTATGATAAAATATTAGGTGGACCTTTGTCCACTGCACATTGTCAACTATAGATGGCAGATCAATCTCTACGAAGGCCAGAGGGAGTAGCCAAGGACATTTTGGTGAAAATTCAATATGCATACATCTCCACGGACTTCATCGTTCTAGACACGGGCAATGACAAGAAGGTACCTCTGATCCTAGGGAGACCATTTCTTAACACTACAAATGCAGTTATACATATTGGGTCAGGGCATGTTAGTTTTCATATGCAAGGGCAAACAATGAGATGTCCATTCAACGGGTTCAAAAGGCATAAAAACATTAAAAACAAACAACCCAAGACACAACCACAAAAAAGTGTTAAGCAGGTACGGCAGGTAGAAGGGTCAACATCCGCATCTACTTCTCTAGACACGGATGTACCATCACCAAGCAAAAAGTGAAGGGAGAAGAGTCATGCTCATTGGACTTTAAAAAGGTGAGTCCTGCCAAAGGTAAATCGGTAGTTATCATTCATATTCATAGTAAGTTTTTGGAAATGAAATAATGATAGCCTAGAGCTGTTTTATCCATGACTCAAAGTTTTCACTTCTCTGTTGGATGGATCACATTTTATGGTTTCATGCTTCACTTCTCTACATTGGTATGCTTTGGTTTGGAGGTTCATCATACAAACCTTAAATTGATCATGGTGCTTAGTTTAGGTGTGTTGATCATGCTTCTATAGACTCTTTTTGAATTAAGCATGGTGCTTAGGTCAAAAAGTCTACCTTAGTCCAGCTAGGCTTGGTGTCTAGTTTGATCACTGAACCAAACATGCTAGTGTAGAGTTTTGTTGATCATACGAACTAACCCTTGCAGGTATTTATCAACATTCATTAGGGCAAGTTTTTGAGATGACAATAGAGATGAAAATTTGTTTAGTAACCCTTCAACAATAATAGAAATAATAGTAATAACAATAAAATGATAAAAATATTTTATAATGACAAATAAACCTGTCAACCCCAAGCATGGTTTTCTTGTATCTTAATGCCATTATAAAAGACAAGCTTGGGGGAGAGTCCCCCAGAACGCCCAAAGGGAGGCCTCGAACAACAAATTGAGCCACAGCGACCAACGCCTAGCAACATTCCTTGATGAATCACAAATGGTAAGTTAGGAGCTAGCTTGGGGGAGGACTCCCACAAAGGTAACTTCTATCTCATATTCTTTATCTATTACTTTTATCATAAAGAATGATGAGATCAAAAATAGTTACTCTGCTCTATGTATATGTGTGCTATGCAAATATCTAGTTCAACCCTTGTTGAGATGATAAATAGTTGCTCTATCTTATGTTTCATCTATACCCATGTTATAATCATGATTTCTCTAAGATTTGGGTTCATCAGCTAATAATGTCTCATTCTAAAAACTCGGACTAGTGGGTTGCATATGCTTGATCTTGTCTAAGTTATTACCTGATATGATATGGTGACATGGGCTATGCTATGACTTTGTTCTGAGTGAGGCTTGGCATCCGGAGATTTTATTTTCAAAAATATTCAAAAACAAAAGTTCCTCAATAATTATGAATACCTACCAAGGCCATATGACATGTTTCAATTTTGCAAGCCTTATAATCATATGCTGCTTGTGGAACATTGAGTTGGTTCAAATTGTTGTGACCTTAGTAAGATTATGGTCATGCACCCATGATTGAGATTCACATGCACCCACCAAATAAAGCCAACTCTCAGCACGAGTGTTGCGCACAACATGCACCCATCCATCCACCAAAAATACGCCAACTCTTACCCTGAGAGTTGCACTCCATTTTTGTCCACCAAATAAAAATGCTGACTTACACTGAGAGCCGCGCATTCCTTATGCAAAACTTTAGTCCCTGCATTCGCCATCATGATATCTCTCCATTCTTCATATGCCAATAAAGGATCTGGGCTATGCCAAAAACAAAGAGAAAAAGAAGAAAGAGAAAAGAAAAAAAACATGCCAAGGGGCATGAGTGAATAAACGGGAAAGAAAATTCCAAATTCCCCGTTCAAAAAAAAGAGAAAAGAAAGTGTTTACCTTTATAGCCCATATTCCTCCAAAGATTCTTTCCATCCAATAAAGAGAGTCATGATGCATGGAGTACCAAAAACATTTAGAATTAGGGTTCCACCATCATCATATTCTACACACTTGCACTCTCAATCAAAGTGTATGACTTGTATCTCCTTGTGGTTTGGTTTTTGACCTAGCAATATATGTGATGCAAGTATGCCCACCTTTATACCTGCCCAAAACTCCACTCTTAGCTTTAGTGGTAGGATATAAAAAGGCAACACTACAATGCCTTTGGTAAGGTAATCATACACATTGAGCGATCGAGAGAATCATTTGAGAAACTTACCTTTATTTGCAAAAACTTTTAAAACTTCCAGAAAGATGGTTGATCTTGGGATGAATGATAAGCAATGCCTGTTGATCTGTTCTATCTTGCAATTGCCCAAGACTTGAGATAGCTAAAAAGCCCCATCGGTTTTGAGATAATAACAGGGTGGATAGCATGCTGATTTATTCAAATTGAAGTTGAAAACTTTGTTGTAACCTTGGTAAATTTGAAATATGATCAGCATCGTAGCAACTCCTGATCAACAACCAAAGCCTAGCTTTGCTTGGGACGAGCAAAGGGTAAGCTTGGGGGATCTTGTTGGCGGTCCTTAAACAACTATTTTATACCGCCAATAACAGACCAAAAAAAGGGAGAAATATATATTTTATGCACATATACTTTTACTATTAACCCATTTCCACTTGTACTTGGAGAATCATCACTCTGCAGGAATACAAGCCAAGTGCAAGACATTTCACTTAGAAAATACACTTTTTGGAAAGTGTAAAACCAAGGAAGAGGGAAGAGGTCCACTTTCGAACAAAACTGGGCTGAGTTCACCATGCCACCACGGTCCAGGACCACTCAGCAGCCAACTGACCAAAGATGGTTGGTGGAGGGCGTCGAAGTTGAGCGTGCACCAGGGGGCGGGTGCGCGAACCTGCTAGGTGGTCGTCCAGGCCCATCCTTGGTGAGGCGGTTCATGCCTTCCTTGTGGGGCATATGCAGTTGTGCACTCGGATGATTATGCCTCTGAACCGCCTTCAACAACCTGTAAAAGGAGGAGAGGAGGCACTCTCTCACACACACCTCATTTTGGAGCCACCTCACTACCTCCTCTTGTAGCTTTAGTAGTATTAGTAGTACTTTGGAGCAAGGCAAGGCTTCATTGGAGAGCTTGTACTAGGAAGAAAGGATTATCAGTATGAATACAATTATGTTCTTGCTCTCATTTTGTTCTAGTTGTGCTATAGAACTAGAGTATAGTTTTGATCATGTTATATTCGATGAGTATGAACTAGAATATAGTTTATATGAGAATTGCTTAGCATGTTCATCCTTATTCTTCATTGTTCATATGATTTGCAAGATGAGAGATGGTGGTGGGAAATGAGTAACAGTTCGATGTTCCTTTGGGTTTACCTATGTTCTAGCTCATCCATCCATAGGGTGGGAGTCCGCGAGGGACATAGGTAGTTCCTTACTATGTGGGCGTGGTATTCGGATACGAGAGAGCCTTCGGATATGACGGCATGCCCTGGTTGAGTGGTAGGTAGCGGGGAGTGACCTAGTCCCGTCCATCCTTCGTAATCCCCCATGTTTGTATGTCGTGTAGGAGTTCATAAATGTCCCCATCGGCTGATAGATCAGCTGCTAGGATCTCCTTGTTGCTCCTGACTTTGACCTATTTCTTGGACTGTACATCGTATGACATTAGCTGGTTCTATGCATGGCTATATTAGAACTTGCCTGCTTCGCTTAGGATATTCTTTCATTCTTTGTTCTCTACTTAGGAATACTCTTGGGTGAAGTGCTACAACGATAATTCCATGCGCTTGCAGACTTGTTCTATAAACAATCAGAGCTACCATTGAGGTATTTCTTGGTGATGTTGCTACTTCTAGTAACAACGTTAAGAAATGCCAACAGCGGCTTGCTCCCCGTGCTCGCCTCGGCCTACTGGCCTGGTGTCGTAGTGGCCCAGCCTTGCCAAGAGGCCCAGCCAGCCCTGCCTGCCTTGCCCTCCACCCGACCGTCCTGCCCCGGCTCAAGGCCCAGCCACCCCGCTCGCCCGCCCACACGCAAGGCCTCAAGGCCCCGCAAGCCCCACAGCCCAGCAAAGCGCTGCCGCCCGCGCGCGCCGTGCCTGCCCTCGCCTCCACTCGCTAAAGGGTGGACCCACCTATCAGCATCTACTTCTTTCCACCCAGCCATCCCATCCAAGTGCCAAAAATGGAACAGCAAAGCCTTCGTCGTCCGTGCTCGCACCGCACGCCCGTTGCTGTCCGTCCACGCCGCGTGACCCCGGGTGCCCTAACCCTAACTCGCCTGCATCCATGACCGCCCGTAGAGCTTCACCTCATTACCACCACTCATCTTAACTGTTTTCGGTGTTGTCTTTCCGCTGAGTTTGCATAGGACCAGAACACCTAGATGGCAAGGTCTTGGAGCATGGCAATGACCATAGTGAGGGCGCGCCGCTTTGTCGCCCTAGGTCGCCATGGCTCCCAGCCATCGGAGCGCCGCCACATCCCTGCAGCCACATGTGTCCCGCTATTGATGGTCATTAAACCCTATTTATAACCGTCAACTATTGAATAAAATAACATGATTTAGATCACACATGATAGTTATAGAGTTTTAAACTAACATGTTCCACGAGTTTTGCTGTCATCACATGTGTTGGAGGGATCTTAATTTTTCATCAAATAAAAGTATCTCAAATGATGAATTGGAGTACACCATTGCAAAGGCCTCGTTGTGCTAATTGAAACGGACATATTATTTGCTATTTTTGGAGCAACGAATAAAAAGATATGAAATTTGCAAATTAAAAAGGAGTGCTGACGTCATGCTAACGCCAGGACCCTAGACGTCATCACCGACAAGCGCTGATAGCCAGGCCAGGCAGGCCCCAGCTATTGCTTGAAAGCAACAGGAGTTGTTCCCGCACTAGGAGGCACGTGCGGCGGGCGGCCACCTATATGTCGACACATGGCGGGACCAGGCCAAGGGCGCACGCTGTCCGAACCGGCCAGTCCAGCTGGTCGGGGCACCTGTTTCTTCCCAGAAATGCTGACAGAGCAGTTTTTCACCGGTTTTGGTCTGGTTCACCCACCTAGGATCTGGTTCTTCTCTAATTTTTGACGCCAACACATGGGAAACATCTCCACCGACCTGCAGAAGTTGGTTGGGGTGACTTGGAGCATCCTAGCCACTGGTTCAACGATGATTTTGATCCTATGGAGGCTATGCACATCATGTGGATTGATGAGGTGGCATTGGAGTAACCCCTACTCCATCTCCCACCTATAAATACCCGCTCACTCCCTCATTTGGAAGACACACCTACATATATTACACTCTTCATCATTAGTAGTAGTGTTCCTCTGGAGGTTCTCTCCTCCAGTTGTAGAGAGGTGAGTTCGGGAGAAGAGACAGGCCTGTCGGAGTCTCTCCTGCTTCTACCTCTCCAGGTCTTGTAAGTTCAGCTCAGGTTCGAATATTTAATTGAGCATTTAGTTATATTATTAAAGTATTTACTGGTTCCTTGTTTACTACTTAGTATTTACTATTTCGTATTTATTTACTGTGTAGTATATATTTAGTGTGAGTGCCTTTACCGATAAGTAAGATAGTAATTAATAGTGTAGATGTGGGGTCTAGGCTAGTAATTACCCTGGTCTGCATTCAGTTCAATGGATTGCAGTGGTAGCCGGTAGGTGGCGATAGCCCTATCCGGCCTATGTATTCCACCACGTTAGTTCTGTTCTGTAGGACTTCGGGGTGGACTCGCCTGCTCTCGCAAGTTGATTGGTCCGAGGTGCCTGAAGTAGATCACTTTAGTAATAACTATCCTGCTCAATTATCTAGAAAACCTTAGCTGTATCGACCAAGTGCCTATCTATTCATCATCCCTTGTTCCATCATTACACCATCACTACCCTTGGACAGACTTGGCTTTAGATTAGAACACTTCGCGTTCCCCGTGGAAATCAATACCTTGGATTACTCCCGGGTGCAGGCTACATCGGTATCCATGCGCTTGCGAATTATATCTGTTAGGCTAGGATTTGCCAACAAGCTTTCTAGCGCCACTGCCGGGGAACGGTAGCTGTTCTTGATCTAGAACCCAGTGGTCCAGTAGTCCATCAATCTATTCATTCATCCTTCACCATGAGCCAAAAACTCCTTCTCCATTACGGTGCTCCAAAGGGCGATAGTTTGGAGCCACCTAAATCATCCAAAGCCATTTTGGCTATTTGCTATGAACTTTGCCCAGCTTTCATAGCAATGGTTTAGGCAAACCCCTTTTCTAGGAGCACAGATGAGAACCCATACACTCATTTGCGTGAGTTCGAGAAATTGTGCTTGTGCCTCCACATTGAAGGCATGACACGAGATACTTTGAAATGGAAGCTATTCCCATTGTCTTTGATGGGGGAAGCTAAACATTGGTATGCTCGTCACGTGGAGAGTGTACATGGAGAGTGGAAACCCTTCAAGCCAAATCTATACATGGAGCACAGATGAGAACCCATACAATCATTTGCATGAGTTTGAGCAATTGTGCTCGTGCCTTCACATTGAAGGCATGACACGAGATACTTTGAAATGGAAGCTATTCCCGTTCTCTTTGACGGGGGAAGCTAAACATTGGTATCCTCGTCACGTGGAGAGTGTACATAGAGAGTGGAAACCCTTCAAGCCAAATTCTGCCTAAATTTCTTTCCTACCTCTCGAGTTGTCCATCTTTGATTGGAGGTCCTAACCTTTAAGCAGAAGGAGGAGTCTTTAGGTGCAACTTGGGCCCAATTTATAGACCTCGTTTCTTCTGGCCCTGACCTTGCTATCCCAAATCCAATCCTTCTATAACACTTTTACATGGGTCTTAGCAAGGATTCTGCCCAATTCCTTAACACATCCTCTAGAGGTGATTTTCTACATGTGTTTGAGGGTGATGCATGATCCATTCTTGATAAGATCCTCGAGAACACCAATTACACCACTATTCATGACGGGTTTCCCGATGAAGTAGCCGAAGAGCCAACAAAGGAAGAGCCACAGCCTTTAGAGGCCAAATCCATTAACCCTCCTTCTAAGCCTACCTTTGGAACATTGCCTAAACCTATTCTTCAACCCAACCTAGACCTTGATGATAGCCCAAGTGTCGTTCCCTATGAGTGTTACGATGAGTTATTTGAAGATTTTGGAAATGCCTCAACACACTCATTGGAGGAGAGACGCACACGTCATGGGTGTGAAGAGGTCTATAAACTCGATCAAGAAGAACAACAGTAGCGAAGCTATATTAGGTCTATCAGCTGTCATGAGTCAGGAATGGTTGGATGAGGTCAAAGCCTCAAGAGAAGTCGTCAAGCTGCCCATTCAAGTAAGAAGGATATTTGGTCAAGTTATGGGCATAACCGACAAAATTGGTTATGATCCCAGCCTAGGGATCAATATCATCTCTCATCCCCCTGTCTAAAGCCTTTGCCCAAGGTCTAGCCTATCCATATTAGAAAAAGTGTCAAACTCCCATCTGGCCAAATCCTTGACTGCATAGGAGTTCTGCATTCTGTGTCGATTAGGATAAATGACCCGAGGATTCTCCTATACTTTCATGTCCTTAACCTTCTAGTAGATTCTTCCCATCCTTTCATCATTGGAAGGCCAATTATGAAAATCCTAGAGGTAGTGCTAGGAAAGGAGGTTTTGAAGCTTAAGGTTGGCAAGGAATATCTACCCATATCTTTCTCACGATCACTCAACACGTGTGTAGAGCCTAAGCTTATACCGGATCCAATAGAGGAGGTTATGTCAGCCACTCTAATGGACATGGCTCAACCAAATTTAGAGGAGCAAATTAAGGACTTTAGTAAGAAAGAAAGCTCTCAACCTCCCATTAAGCTCGACACCTTCGAAATTCTGGAACCATCTCTTGTCGAGCTTAAGCCACTTCCTCCTGATCTTAAGTATGCCTTTCTACATGGAAATTGGGAGACTCTAGTTATCATCAGTGACAAGCTTTCTGATGTAGAAACCCAATAGCTTCTCACTGTCCTAGAGTCACATTGATTGGTCTTGGGGTTTTCGCTCCAAGATCTAAGAGGAATTAGCCCTACTCTCTGCACTCATTGAATCCCGATCGATCCCAAAGCCACACCATCAAGAGAACCACAAAGATGGTTAAATAATGCCATGAGAGAGGTAGTGAAGAAGGAAGTTCTTAAGCTACTTCACACTGGGATCATCTACCGAGTACCACATAGTCATTGGGTTAGTCTAGTTCACGTTGTTCCAAAGAAAGGAGGAATGACGGTAGTTCACAACAAGAGGAATGAACTCATCAAAGCCACCGAAGTGGCACTTTCCCAATTCAGGACTAGATGCTTCTCCTCGCACCTTTGCAAAACCTTGTCCAAATTCCTTAGGCACTCAACAAAGGTTTTTCCATAGACGAAGAAGTCATCCATGAACACTTCCATGATGTTTTCTATCATGTCCATAAATATGGACATCATGCAGCATTGGAAGGATGCGGGGGCATTGCATAACCCAAAAGACATTCGCCAATAAGCGTACGTCCCATAGGGGCAATGTAAAAGTTGTCTTACTCTGGTCATCTAGATGGACTGGGATTTGGTGGTAACTAGAGTAACCATCGAGGAAGCAGAAGAAAGAGTGTTTGGCTAGTCATTCAAGCATCTCATTGATGAAAGGAAGAGGGAAGTGATCCTTTTTTGTATGGTTCTTGGACATAGACTATCCGAGTGCAGGATAGATGTGGATATAGCAAAAATTGAAGTGATCGAACAACTTCTATCTCCCACAAATGTCAAGGGGATTTGGTGTTTCCTAGGCCACGCCGGGTTCTATCGGCGTTTCATCAAAAACTTTTCTCAGATAGCCTGGCCTCTCACTAGCCTTCTTGCCAAGGAAATCACCTTCATTTTTTATGAAAAGTGCTTTGTAGCCTTCTATAACCTCAAGCAAGCACTCATCTCTGCGCCCATCATACAACCACCAGATTGGGGTCTCCCTTTTGAGATCATGTGTGATGCGAGTGACTTTGCCATAGGAGCTATTTTGGGTCAATCTAAGGATCGTAGGCATCATGCTATAGCCTACGCAAGCAAAACTCTAACTAGCCTTCTGCTAAACTACGCGACCACCGAGATGGAACTTTTGGCAGTAGTTTTTGCCATTGATAAGTTCCGATCCTATCTAGTGGGGGCAAAGGTGATTGTCTACATAACCATGCCGCTCTCAAGTACCTCCTTCAGTGGATTCTTCTACTCCAAGAGTTTGACATAGAGATTTGGGATAAGAAAGGAGTAGAGAATTCAGTGGCCGATCACTTGTCATGACTGCAACCGCAAGCAGATTCCTCTCTTCCCATCAATGATTATCTACGAGATGACACTCTCATTAACGTCACAACATCAGACCCTTGGTATGCCAACATCGTCAACTTCATGGTTTCTAGGTATGTCCCACCTGGAGTAGACAAGAAGAAACTCATACAGGAAAGTTGGGTTCACATGTGGGATAACCCGTACCTGTATCGAGTTTGTGATGATGGTGTAGTAAGGTGTTGTGTGCCTATCTATGAAGCAACTAAGATTCTTGAGAGATGTCATGCTTCACCATATGGTGGACACTATGGTGCATTTTGGACTCATGCTAAAGTATGGCAATGCAGATTCTTTTGGCCCACCATGTATAAAGATGCCATGGAATTTGTCCGACGGTGTCCAAGATGTCAAAAGCACGGAAACATCAACTCAGGAGATGCCATGCCTCTCCACTATAATCTTCATGTTGAACTCTTTGACGTTTGGGGGATAGACTATATGGGTCTGTTCCCTAAGTCAGGAGATTATGAGTATACACTAGTGGTGGTATATTATGTCTCTAAGTGGGTAGAAGCCATGCCTTGCTGAGCAGCCAATTCAAAGAATGCCATGTGACTGTTTCATGAAGTTATCTTCCCTCGCTTTGGCACTCCAAGGATAGTGATCAGTGACAGTGGAACTCATTTCATTGATCATACCTTCCAGAAGTATCTCTCTAATCAAGGGATAGACCATAGAGTTGCCACTCCTTATCATCCACAAACGAGTGGACAGGATGAAACTTCAAACAAGCAAATTCAGAATATTCTTCAAAAGACGGTCAATGAAATGGGAAAAGTGTGGAAGGACAAATTACCTGATGCACTATGGGCCTACCGAACAACATATAAGACTCCAATAGGAATGACACCATATCAACTGGTCTATGAAAAGACATGTCATTTGCCTATGGAGTTGGAATTCAAGGCCTATTGGGCAATCAAGAAATGGAACATGGACTCAGCCGCCAAAATCAAACGACAGGTGCAATTTGTGGAGCTAGATGAATGGAGAGAAAACGCTTATCACAACTCCAAGATCTACAAGGAGCAAACCAAGCGGTGGCATGACAAGAGAATCAAGATCAAAGAATTTAATCCAGTGGACAAGGTACTTCTGTTTAACTCTCATGTTAAGCTTTTTGGTAGAGGTAAGCTTAGGAGTAAGTGGGATGGGCCATATAGCATTCTTGCCTCATCTCTCATGGTGCCGTCACCCTTCAAGACGAGGAAGGTAATGTATTTAAGGCTAATAGGCAACATTTGAAAATCTTTCTTGAGCCCGAGATGCCTCAACTTGAGGAATTAGATGTCCTTGAGCCCATAGAAGTAACTTAGTCATCTCCCTTTTCATGCTTTGATCTTGTGTGTACCATGCTTCTTTAATTCTTGTTTCATTCTTAATAAGCTTTGATTAATATAAAAAATGTTTTCTAAGTTCACCTTAAATAAATTGTTTTTAGTTTGCAAGAAATAAATTACTTTGACTGGTGCTATGAGCTAGTTAGAGCATGCTCAATTAACAAGAATTGCAAGAATGAACATGAGTACAGGGAAAGACCAAGTGATGCAAAAACCCAAGTGTGGGGGAAGATCAAAAGAACGAGGTGGAGACATCTTGAGCAAGCCATCATTCAACAATGGAGTACATTCTGAGAGGAGTCCAACATTGACACTAGGCTTTTCATGTCAATTGACATAAAAGTCCTAGTGTGGGGGAAGGCCGTATCTACCATCTTTTTGGCCTTTGCCACTTTGGCATGCTGGTTTTCACTCCCTCTGTCCACACTTGATTCATCATAAGTTTGATATGTCAAAAATACTGCATGTTTAAATCGAACTTAAAATCTTGCCTTGTTCTAATAAGTTTGATGTGTTGAGAAGTTCCATATACTAAAATCAAACTTAAAAGGTGAGACAAGACTTTGCCAACTCATGCACATGACTTTGAAAAGGTTGGCTGGCATAAACTTTATTCCTAGTACATACACTCTTTACTTGTGGCCATATTTGTATTAGGAAAAACGTGTTAACTAAGTTGTTGTGAAGTGAGATATAGTAGACTAAAGGAATCTTATAAGCTCTTGGAGATTTTTGTTTTCATAAAATGCCAAAACCAATAGCCTCATTTCGCCTCAATGGTTATAAATTCCTACCAGAGCCAAATACAGTTCTCTAGAAATGATATGATAACCACACAAATAGCTGCTTGAGTGTTTTGAGCTTTGTCAAGCCTTGTTGATTTGGGTAGAGAAACTTGTCATAGTTTTTGATCAAAATCATACACTCATGCACCCATGTGCTACTTCTACATTGGAAGTATGCAATCTGCTCCATTTGAGACACATGTCTATACCCCCTCTAGCTATCTTCCACCATCAAGAGAGAGGCATGGCCTGTCAAAAAATTGAGAAAAATAGGGGCTCCAAAAAAGAAAAAATGGAAGGAGCAATAGATCCATAGTAAAAAAATAGCCATGCTCTCCAAGAAGCTAGAGGGAAGGTTCTTAAGGAGTACTACCAAATACCACATATCTTGATCATTTTGTATGACATGTTTCTCCTCATGATCCGGGTGTTTGACCTAGCAATACATTCAATTCAAGTATGACATGCTTATATCTCTCTTACCCTACCTAAAGCTCCACATAAGCCTATTAGAAGTAGGAAGAAAGGAAAAACATCAATGCCTTAGTGAGGATATATATACACACCATTGAGCGACTTGAGAGTGCCATATGAGGAGAATTATGAGCTATGCTTTTATTTTCAAAAATCAAAAAACTCCAAGTATGCTTCATGGGATAGTGATGACTTGATGTCAAGCTATTCCACTTTTCAACCGCTCAAGGCAACATGGTAGCCACTTCAAAATCCATAGGTATGAGGAATGACTTCGAATATCTTTTATGCTAGCATCATATCATTGAAGTCTTATGTCACAACTTGTTGCACATGAATCTTTATCTTCCTATTTTGCTCAGGATGAGCAAAGGTTTAGTGTGGGGGAGGTTGTTGATGGTCATTAAACCTTATTTATAACCATCAACTTTGCATGAAATAACATGATTTAGATCACACATGATAGTTATAGGGTTTTAAACTAACAAGTTCCACGAGTTTTACTGTCATCACATGTGTTGCGGTGATCTCAATTTTTCATCAAATAAAAGTATCTCAAATGATGAATTGGAGTACACCATTGCAAAGGCCTCATCGCGCTGATCGAAACGGATATATTATTTGCTATTTTTGGAGCAACGAATAAAATGATATGAAATTTGCAAATTAAAAAGGAGCGATGACGTCAGCACCCCTGACGTCATCGCCGACAAGCGTTGATAGTCGGGCCAGGCGGGCCCCAGCTATTGCCCGACAGCAACAGGAGCTGTTCCCACGCTGGGAGGCAAGCGCAGCGGGCGGCCACCCACGCGTCGACACGTGGCGGGACCAGGCCACGCACGCGCGGGCGCGTGCGGCTCGGTCCGGCGGTCCAGGGAGGCCACGTGGCAGTGTCGGAGTGGCCCAAGAAGGCGGTGGCGCGGTGCGCACGGCCCAGAGCGGTTGGACTGCCCGAACCGGCCGGTCCGGCTGGTCGAGGGCGCCTGTTTCTTCCCAATAATGCTGACAGAACAGTTTTTCACCGGTTTTGGTCTGGTTCACCCACCTAGGATTCGATTCTTCTCCGGTTTTCAGCGCCAACATGTGGGAATCATCTCCACCAACCTGCAGAAGTCAGTTGGGGTGACTTGGAGCATCCTAGCCACTGGTTTAATGATAGTTTTGATCCTACAGAGGCTATGCACATCACGCGGATTGATGAGGTGGCATTGGGGTAGCCCCTACTCCATGTCCCACCTATAAATACCCCCTCACTCCCTCATTTGTATGACACACCTACATATATTACACTCTTCGTCATTAGTAGTAGTGTTCCTCTGGAGGTTCTCTCCTCCAGTAGTAGAGAGGTGAGTTTGGGAAAAGAGCCGAGCCTATCGTAGTCTCTCCTGCTTCTACCTCTCTAGGTCTTGTAAGTTCAGCTCAGGTTCGAATATTTAATTGAGCATTTAGTTATATTATTAAAGTATTTACTGGTTCCTTGCTTACTACTTAGTATTTATTATTTGGTATTTATTTACTGCATAGTATATATTTAGTGCGAGTGCCTTGCTTTACCGGTAAGTAAGGTAGTAATTAATAGTGTAGACATGGGGTCTAGGCTAGTAATTACCCTGGTTTGCATTCAGTTCAACGGATCACAGTGGTAGCCGGCAGGTGGTGACAGCCCTGTCCGGCCTACATATTCCACCATGTTAGTTCTGTTCTGTAGGACTTCGGGGTGGACTCTCCTGCTCTTGTGAGTTGGTTGATCCCAGGTGCCTCCCGCGCGTCGTAGCGCCTCACCGCCACAGCCATGCCGTCGGGCGTCACCGCCACGCGCGTGCCGGTGAGCCAGAGGCGCCGCAAGCCGACTGCGACCCTACAGTCATGTCCACCTTCACCTCGCGAGTTTGTAGTACATGCCAAAGCCACCTCCCTCGCGCCGAGGCATCCTGCCACCGCAGCTCCACCATCCGCCGCCAAAGTGGCACATGCGCCGGTGAGCAGAGGCCCCGACAACCTGCTTGGACCCCGCCATTGAGTTCATCGTGTCCTAGCGGAGCCCTAGCCGTGACCTTAGCCTCGAGCCGGCCGGAGCCGCCGCACCGCTCGCCGCCGATGACAGCGCTACCATGCCTGGCTGCGCGAGGGAAAGAGATGGGGAAAAATCCCCCTGTTTCGGTGGACCGCGTCCACCTTCGGTCTAGCTGGACCAGTGGGAAGCAAGCACATGTACCTAAAGTCTCCGGTCCACCATGGACCATGTCCATCGAGCCTAGCCCATAGACTCAGCCTGTTAGGAATCCAACCCACCACGCGGCTGTGTCCGTAGCTCGACACGTGTCCTGGCTAGGCCGGCCCAACCTGGCCATGGTCGGCCCTGCCCAGGCCCGCCGAGGCCAAGACAGGGCCCGATCGGTGTTGACCATTGACTGGTCAATAGTTGACCATTGACCTGGCCCCTCCTGTCATTGGCCAGACTACCTAGACCCATATGTCATCCTTTGTTTTGACTCGGACCAATCAGAAGCTGCCACATGCTAGCCTGTTATTTAACCCTCCTTTTTCTTTTTCAGAAATAGATTAAATCATGTAAAATTCATATCTTCTTCATAAAAACTCTGAAAATTATGAACCAAGTGTCCAAATTTTCATAAAAATGAGCTCTACATCATAGGCTTATGAATGTTTGCATTTAGAGTTATTAGATTTTATTTGGTTCTTTGTGTTAATTTATAGGGGTCGCTCCTGCGACCATTATGTCTCGATTTTAGATCTTGTAAAGGAGTTACCTGAGGAGGACTAGGAGCACACCGAGGACTTGAGAAATAGCTGTTCAGGTGTCACATCCCACCCAACCTCGTAGATCCTATTATGCATGCAACATAATAGTACGCTAGTGCTCTATTTTATGCAATAATGCTATGAGATGCTATGATAGGATTGCATGGTAGATTACTTATTTCCTATTCCTTGATGTAACCTTTACCCTACTCTCCCACTATAGGATAGACACATTCATATATATGCTGCTTGATACTTACTACTACACTCGCATTATGTCTATGATGTGATGCTAGTGGTGAACCTCTGGGAATGGTTCGGCTTGGGGTGCCAGGCTTGGTGACTCTTAAGCGATACATGGTGATGATATCCTAAGTGAGCATGAGTGGTGAGGGTTGAGTCGATTGAATAAGATCTACGACAAGCCTTGGGGCGAGTCTTGCCGATACCTGGGCATCCCCATGAGAGGTACCTATGGCGGGTACATGTGACATGAGGAGTATTCCGGGCAGAATTTCCTTTGTGGTATGAAACCCCAGAGGGAGGTGCTATGGCAGGCACATTAGAGGAGATATCCTATCTGATCCAACCTAGGAACTAATGTCTCTTGAGAACCAGAACCATGGACCTTTCGTGCACACCACTCGTCCTCGCTCCGGTGAGGGACGGATGTTCGACTAATTTGGGCGATGCCATTACTGCAAGGTTGTTAGGTGGTATGGGTGGGTGATTGGATGAAAGTTTCCCAAACTGTTCTAGATGCGTAGTGCCACTTGTTGGGGCCAGTGACTACGTCTCCCACTCTTAGCTTCCCCGAGACGACTATCCGGAGTACCCCAGGGCTGAGAGGTAGGATGGTATTGTTCTATTTTAGGAGGCCATTTGGCATCCGCTTAGATGGGGGCCTCCATCTATGATGGCGATCTGGTGGTTACGGGTGTACACACTCTGTAGAGTTGATTGAATCTATATATAGTCTGCAGCCTCGGTATGGCTATTTCGTGACCTACTTTTCTTTTGAGTAGTGAGAGGAGTCCTTCTACCTCCCCCTAGTGTTACCTGATGGCATGATGGCCAGTTAGGCAAGGATGAGAGGGAGTTGTCCTTGCTGCCCACGTGTGAGCATGGTTGTTGAGTGAGCTGAGAGGATGGTGGATGATGATGGAGAGTAGGATTCTGGGAATGGGAATGAGATAAAACTTGATGAACTATTATTTATATAATATTGATGATACTTGCATAGGAAAACTATAGCCATATATAGGACTTCTTAATACACCCTATGCATTCACTTACCACAAAGCATAAGCAAAGCATATGGTGGGAGCTGGTGACCAGTACAAATCATACTAAAACTTATTTTTCAGGTGAGCCCCAGCTATGCCGATGGAAATGTGGGGCTCAAGGATTATATGGTCTCATGCCTACGCTCAAGATGGTGCAAGACGATACTTCCACGGTATCCCTTCTACTTTCATAGCTGTTCTGGATGATTAGACACTCTGATGATTCTGCCAAGTGGCGATGTAATAATTTATGTAATCCCCTCTATTGTATTCTTTTATTTGATGTATGGCTTTGTAATCAACTGTTATCAGATAATTAATGTTTTGACCTCCCGGGCTATCATTTTTCCTTAATTCTATGTATTTTCCCTTCGTGGAAAATTGAGGATGTTTCAGTTGGTACCAGAGCCATGCTTGACCCTAGGACGAGACCCATAGGATTGGAAGATAGTATAGGAGATCTTGAACTACTTTTATTTACATACTGACCTTGCATAGCGCTTTTATGCTTGGCTCACCTCTCTAACTCATCTTCTAATTTCTTCTCGGTTCTAAATGAAGATGGAGAACTATTTGGAGATACCCTTTGATGAATAGAATCAGCAAGACTACACTCAGGCCATGCGTGTGACACTCCAGCTGCTTGGTGTCCCCAAGTTGAACTGGCGCTGGATTTGCCACCGCAAGATCGGACCCAATGGACCAGAGGATTACTACGTGGTGACTATCCAGATCATCGAGTGCAAGGGGGTACCCGCACTGAAGCCCTTCATTGTCCATAAGGAGGATAGGACTATCACCAATGCCACCTAGCTTGCTGCACGCGCTACCCTTCGGATTGTGATGAGAGATGCCTATGAGCTCCTCAAGACAGGACTATTTCGCCTGCTGCCCCAAGCCCTTGATCTCTCCAGGAGTGACATAGATCATTAGGCCGAAACCGACAGCATTTGGGGTAGAGAGCATGACAGCACACTCAGGATCATCGGGAGCACATGGTTCCCCAGGACAAGCTCATCCTAGTGTTGGAAGGTGACAAGCGCTTCTACAAACATCAAGTCACTGAGCTGGAAGCAAGGGTGAAGGCCCAAGAGGAAGAATTGGCTAAGATGAAGAAGTGGAGCTAGTCCAACATGGCACACCTTGCCAGGTACATGAAGGGTTGTGTGTATCTATGTGACGTCGTGAGGACAACACAGGAGAAGTGAAAGCAGTCAGATGCCCATCGTATCCAACAGTACAAGAAGGTGCAGATGCAGATGCTGATCCATCACCACAAGGTGCCTTTCACTGAGAAGTTCAAAGTGGGATACACCAGTCTCAACATGAGCGCCTACCTCATGCCCTCATCAGAACCTACTCCAGAGTGAGAAGAAGCCCGAGAGTATGTGTAGACGATGCTCAAGACCAACGCACAGCTCCAGGAGATAGCAAGCAGTTCTTTCCCCCTCGTGCCACCCAGTTCGGCTTTTGAGTTGTGATTTGTAGATGATGCAAAAGCAACCTAGCTAAGGATAGCCCCGCAATGGCTAGATGACATGACTCCCTTCTGAAGTAGAGTAGATTGTCCCCTTTGAAGCCTACCTACACATAGTGTAGAAGTTCTCATGAGTCTTTTAGTGTAGCTACTACAGACATCGCCATGTAATAAACTTGATGTAATGGATGCTTGGGTCTTATCACTTCTTATGGATCTTATGGGTCTTTGTATGAGTGTTGGATAGATGAGAATGTTCTAAGTTGCTCAATTTGCTTAATTACTAGCTATCTATTAATAACCTATATAACTTGCACGCCCCTGATCACTTGTGTCCTATGGTGTCAGATGTCGACTCGTCGCTCTGAGTGCCTGATGAACCATCGCACCCTTTCCCTTGCACCGTCTATCTGTGGCCATGGTAACAGAAGTGGACGTGGACGTGATCTTCATGGAGGACATGCAGAACATCGCATGCCCACCCCTCCATCTCATGGTGCCCCTTTTGGTAGAGGCTCGTTAGATGGTGCCCCTGTTAGAGAAGACCTTCTACTGGCTGCACCACCACCTATAGTGGAGCCAAAACCTGCTGAAGGCCCTCCACCTGTTGTTGAACTAGAGGCCACCAGTGGTCTTGATCCGCAACCCCCTTTACCAGGTTCGGAAAAAGTAATGGCTCAACAGACTTGCCTGATGAAGACTCTAGCCGAGGGAATGCTACGCTACAATGGAGGTCCACACAATGACTTCCAGTGGAAATTGGGGGGTTTTCTTAAGCTAAATCTTCCAACTTTTAATGGCATTAACAATGACCCCATCGTTGCCGATGACTGGCTTAGGGAGAATAAGAAGAGACTGGACCTGGCCACTTGCTCCAATGAGGAGTGGGTTGGGATTGCACCTTACCATCTCACAGGAATTGCACGCGACTGGTGAGACAGCTACTATGAATTCCACCACGACCCTGCCAACATCTCTTGGGAAGAGTTCATGAAGGAATTCCGCAAGTACCATATCCTTGAGGGTGTTGTAGAAGCCAAGGAGACTGAGCTCCATAACATCACAATGGGGACCGACAAGGTGCAAGAGTATACCAACCATTTCAAAACCCTATTGCGCTATGCACCCGCTACATATAAGACCTCAAAAAGGAGAAGATGTTCTACTACCACAAGGATTTGAACCCTCGCATCAGGCTCTCCCTCTTGGGTACGAAGAGCCACACCCTACGGGACATGATTAACAGGTGCATGGAAATCGAGAAGAAACGCATGGAGGCTCGTATGGAAGCTAAAGCACTTGGCAAGAAGAAGCATCATGCTGAGGACACTTCTCATGCCACGACCCCTCAAAGGCCTTGTAAAGAAGCACCTCTGCCTTCTCGCCCTCATTTCGATCAGGAGTTTGCTCCTACGCCGAGCCAAGATGGTGGTATCTACATTGCCAACTACCATCGCCCTGCTCAGGGTAACCCCGCTCGGAACACCCCTGCACAGACCTCAGGCAAGATAAAGGACACCACACCTACACCCACACGTGGTGTGCCCTTTGCCTGCTATGGTTGTGGACAACCTAGGCACAGGGTATCCAAATGCCCCAAGAAGACCGCTCCACCAGCTGCCGCCACTAACAAGAAGGCCCCAGGTTTCCTGAACCACAGCGCCTGTAGAGCCGCTCGCTAGCATCTCACCAAGCAAGCTACTAAGGACACCCTGACTTGGAACAAGGTATGTGCTTGTATTTGGAGATAATGCTTCAATTTTGTTTTTAAATCTAGTATTGCACCTTTGTATGCACTTAGTACCAAGTCTGCATGAAATTTAAACCTGCACACTACCATATGAGGATTCCCTTTGTTCTAGTCCTTTTTATGCCTCCACCCCTGGAGAAGTAGGTTATAAGGATCGCTACTCTTGGATACCCTAGTAGCTAAGCTCACCTTGCTACCCTTGAAAGCATGAGCAATGCTTTATTAATTGGAAAAGATCTCTACAACAAACACATGTATCGATGCAAGACCAAATAGGTGAATGCAACCCCTCCACTCAAAAAGGGAAATAGGTAAATGAGATGCAGTGCCATCAAGAATAAGTACCCCCTGCCAAGGATAGAGACCTGCTAGATCGGCTACATAATGCCAAGTACTTCAACAAGTTTGACCTTAGATCAGGCTATCATCACATGAAGATTAGCGAAGAAGGCACGCCTAAGACAACTCTTGTCACTAGATGTGAGCAACATCTAAGGATACTATTGGAGAAGATACAGAAGCATTCAGCTCTATGCCAAGTTCAGCAAGTATGAGTCTAGCTTGAATAGGTCAATTCTCCTAGACCATGTACACAACGCTATCAGAATAGCTATTGACCTGTCCAACATGAAGATAGTGAAGGAATGGGAGCTGCCGTAGGATGCGATCGATATGAGAAGTTTCTTGGAATTGACCAGTTATTACCATCAATTCATCGAAGAACTTCTCCAAGACAGCTCGCCCCAAGATCAACCTTCCGAAGAAGACTGTTGATACTAGATACGCACACAAAAGAATAATCCGCAAGGGCATGGATATCGATGAGCACTTCACCCAGGAGATATTCCAAAGTATCGTTATTTATTTATCTGCTAGGAGAAAGCGTGCATCTGACTAACCCAAGTCTATACTTAACCCCTAAGCTACAGACAATATAACGAGATATGAGCGATATATAGAGGATTACTCCGTCGTCTTCCTCTAACATATGGCAAGCTTTGTGACTATTGCTCTAAGGGGGATACCTAGGGAAAAGACACCACAGAGAATGCTTAACCCCGGCTCACTACTCCTACCAAACCTCCTGACGAGATGTGGAATATAGAGACTACAAGGGAACTGTTACTTCCCCCACTGCTACCACCGATCCGGCCAGATAGGGAGTATCTACGAGTGTTCCTAGCCCATGCACCATGCTTACGCTATGAATGATTACTCTACCCTCAACTGGAAGAGAATAAAGTAAACTCATAAACTAAAGAGCAATAATAACAATGAACTTACTAGTATTAGAAGTTGAATTGCTGAATGATCCTAGAACCAAGCCTTGGGTTAGGAGACTTGATCCTGCAGGTACAACTAGAGAGGAGACACCGACATGCCAGGCTTCCTCCAACTCTACCTCCACCCTACTTTCTCTCAACCTCTCTTGAATGCTAAGCTCTAGGGAGGAGATCCATTCAAGGGACCTCTCTCACCTGATCCTCTCTCGGAATAATGAATTAGGGTTTCAAGGGATGCCTCCTCCAGGGGTCAGGGGCCCTGCTTATATAGCCCCCTAAGATGCACCATAGCCCTCGGATCAAACCGACCTTAATCAACAACTTAGATTGGACCTCAAAGGCGGTGGGAGCAGGATCCATGAGGCTGAAGCTGATTGGCTGAGATGCCTAGGCGCCCGCCCACATGGCTTGGGAGGCCACCTAGCCACCGAGCCAGTTTGGGCTCCCCTTTGGTCCAGAGCCTTCTTGAACCTTCCAGATTATAGAAAAGTGCACGGATCCTGATTATCTCTATGTAAACCTAACATGTGGGCCTTTCTTGGTTCTTTTTAGCTGACACCCTGTAGAAATAGACATTCACCAAAACTCGTAGAATTCCGTTAGTATAGCCCCTATATCTAGATGGTATTTGTATTTAGGTCCTTTTTCATGTTTAGTTGACATTTAAAAATTGGAGTTAACTTCAATCAACAAGCTCCCCCAAGCTTAACCTTTGCTCGTCCGTGAGCAAAGATAAACTCAGTGGTGGATCAGGAGTTGCTACAATGCTTTCACGCCTCATAAGTACACATGCGTTCAAACAAGAACTCATCTCCGGATTAGAGTGAACTATTCTGACTTAAAACTCACTCATATTACCTTCCACCATGGGGCTTGTAACCATCACTTGGGTCTTGAGCAGTTGAAAGACAGAATGGTCAAGTCAAGCGCCATGTTTCTCGCTCTTCGATCAACTATTATTCTTAGGTTTTGTAAGATTTTTAAATAAAACTCAGAGATTCCTTGTATGACCCTTTTAAGTCTCTCCTTTGTGGTTTTTCTTGATTCTTACCAAGGCATTTATGGTGTATGCCTTCTCTCTTCTCTCAAGATATGTGGTATTTTTGGTATTTAGGCATAGTAACATTATGCCTCCTCTCTCTCACCCTATATCTAAAAGGCTTTTGTGGAGCTCATAGGTGGGGAGATAACTTAAAGTACTTGCATATATTGTGCCATTAAACCATGGATCCAGAGGAACTAGCCATACAATCATGAATATGTGCATGTGAATGAGGAGAATGTAATGAGTGATAGGAATAATGGTGAAAAATAAGGAAATGATTTAAGAGGGGTGATGGATGATGGTGAAGATCTAATTCTACAATTGCTCCTTGGGGATAACATACCTTCCTTTATTTGAAAACTTTGAATTTCTTTGAAGAGGAGGACTTGGCTGCTATAATTTGGGACTTTTGTCCTCTTTCTTTTCTTTCCTTTCTTTCTCTTTTTTTACTAGTGCGCAACCAATCCTCTTGATACAATAGGGAGTATGAACTGGAATAACTGGAGCTTTATTGCACAAATGAACAGATATGATAGCGACGAATATTTTTGGGTGTTCACTCTCCGTGTAGGAGTTAAAATATTTTCTGAGTGGATTTGGATAGGGAATATGTGTATGCGAATGGGTGGATGCGTACTCCTAGGCAGGAGCAGCATAGACACGTGGGGTGTAAATATGTGGGTGGTACTTCCAGGAACAGAAGTAGCACAGAGTAAATGTAGAATGATAAGCATAAGTGGGTGCATACTTCTGAGGACAGAAGTAGCGTAGATCAATGGATGGAGAGCACATAGTATCTTTAACCGTATGACCAGCTCCTAAGGGTCAACACACCTTAACTACCCTCAATGCGTATAAAGTGATACGTATACAAAAGAAAAACTTCCCTATTCTAGTAAGCATGAGTATTTGGCTGTGGTAGGAATTTTGAACTCTCATCATAAAGGAACTCATCATGTAGCAATTTAAGATTTTTACAAAATAAATTCTACAGAACTCTAGTATCACTACGAGTAAGATGGACAGCAGCTCAAAACCTTCCCATATCTTATCTGTCAACTAGCTAGACTTAGATAATGCATTCGCAATCCACAGGGTTCAGGCTCAGAGCAAAACTTAAGTTTAACAGTTGTGTCCAAAACTCAGGAGAGTGCAAGGTTGAAAACTAGGTACTTGAAAGGAATTACGGCAGAGCAACTATTCATTATTTCCATATAAGAGCTTATTTTGTGGGGGTTCATTTTAGCAGGAAAATTCTTCAAATATTCTCATATTTTATTTAGCAAATTTAATATCAAACAAAAAGATAAATATAGATATAAATAAGCTAGTGATACTTAGCTGGATACACGGGGGGTGCTCTCCCCCAAGCTGGATATTGACATAGTCTGTTAGTGTTGTTGACTGGCAGTGAAGGCGTACTGGTTCTCCTGGAGTGTTAAGGATGGTTGCTATTGAGACAGCACCCTGACTGTTGAAGACAACACTCCGACAGGGGACAGGACGTCCTTCTGACTGTTAGCTCTTCTTGATCCTTTACATTCTGTGAAGCTCAAATAGACAGCAAAGCTTGTGAAACTAATTAAGTGTTAGTGATAAACCTCTAAGCCTTGCATGTCTAGAACCTTCTTAACACATATTCTTTTAGTAGGATCCTTAATATATTTTTCATTTTATATTTTATGGTATATAAAAAATGCACTAAGATGAAAACTTATTTTTATGCCACCATCATGGATATCTTTATGGGCTGTCGCACCACAAAATTATTCACATGGGCTTAGTATTTTCTAGATGCAATGCATGACAAATTTTTATTTTCTTTTTCTTATGCAGAAATGGTAAAGTGGATGTGCAACTAATTATGCATTTAAGGGAAAATAAATATGTTAAAGGAAAATTATGCAGTACTGGAAGGGAAATGTTGATAACTACCAAATTACCTCTTGGCACGGTGTTCGGTGATTTAGGTCTTCCGAATAGGACCTCTTACCATGTTAATTCCTTAGGTGCTTTATCTAGTCCCAATGGAGGAGACCATGATAGTTGCACCTCTTGAGTTGGTGTCACCCATGTTCATTGCTCTTCTAGCGGGTTGGAGTCAAGTACTAGTTTTGGGAGCTGGCTGCATCTTCGCTCAGTGTGCATGTTCATAGGTCTAGGATCTTTACTTGTAGGAACTGGGAAAGTTTCCTTAACCTTTCTCAAGGTGTGTCCTACTCATACAGACAAGGCAGAGATCAAGTGCATGGGCTCTGTTGGTGGGAAAACACCAACAAAACCAAAAGGTTTGTTTATTATTCTCTAGCCTTAAGCACATTGAACAAGATAAATTTGATATTCATGGGTTTTGCTCCATCTTAACATGGGCGATGGCATAAAACAATGAGCAAGACTGTAGCATTAAAATACTTGGCAGATCAGATTACTCAATATTACGGAAGGATAGTCTATCTATGCATATGATTTTATGAATCTTCCAAAGATAGGATATGCAATATTTCAGATCATTGAATTAAAGGCTATGAGATCAAGAAAGTGATGCTAGGACAAAACATAAAGAACTGAACATGTTGAGTTAATTAGGTTGAATCAAAAGAGGTTGTAACTCAAAGAATTTTTGGTTCTCTACTTATGAGCATACCAGAGTCAAGGAAGATATTTTGGAAGTAAGGATCACTTACCTAGAGATGTTACCTTCAGTATTGAAGTGTGTTGAAGCCATAACATCTTGTGGAAGCTTTCCTTGCTTGGCTAGTCACGTGTCTTGTTCATGAACAGGTTGTCTCCTTTGTTGTACTCCTTTCTTACCTTATACCATTATTTGTTCTCTGTCTAATTTAGACCTTTAGCTCTTCTTATTATTTTATCCCTGCAAATCATTAGTGGACAACACATACCCGAAGGAATATACAAGTAATGATAAGGGCATTGTTGTAGCACACTTTTCATGCTACAAAAGAAGTTGTTTCAACATACTGACCATAGAACATTTATTATTTACAATTACTTCTTTATAAAGGATTGATTTTATTTTTCCATCTCATGTTTGATTCTCAAATATAGGCATTATGAATTAACTTAAACTCATAGAAATAAAGCAATAATGAATTTAGAGATTGCAAACCAGCGTGTGGAGCGATGGGAGCATGAGATGAGGAAGAACTTGGTTGGATCATCTAGAGGAGTTGATCTTACTTCCTCATGCGTTGACCTTTCAATCTTAGAAGTGAGGTTGTAGAAAGTTTCTTGGTCTTCTTATCAATCTGCTTCCATGGAGTGAGTGCTTTGATTGTGGATCATGTTTTGTTGCACCCTTCTTCTTTCTCCTTGGCTATGAATGAGTTGTGCTCCCTTGTGTGAAATTGTTGTGTCTATCTTTATCTCCAGTGTGAGTTCATCTCAGGACTTTCTCAATTTGAATTTGGATTTTTTCCTGCAGGGGTTAGTCCAACAATATATACCAAAGTCTACTATAGCAGTTATTAGTTCAATAACCAAACTAGACTCCATGTCTAATTGGATTAAGGAAGGCTATTCAACCTAAGCACCATGATTAATTTAAAAGCCAATAGAAGTATTGCAGTACTTCCAAACCAACATTCACTAGGGTAGAAAAGGGTAGAAATGAAAGCATTATAGAGATTTACTCAAACAGTGATGAAAGAACATGATTAAAGTCTATGAAATTGAGCATGTCTTAAAGGTAGAGGCAACCAAGATAGTATAGAAACATGGCAAAATATGTATGTATGGAAGTATATCCCCCAAGCTTGAATTTTGCAAAAACTTAAGATTGGATGAATTAACTCAATGTTGCATAATGATTGGTTGGACATACCTTGCATTTTTCATTCCTTCGATCTTTTTGCTCCAAGCCTGGAAAGGTTAGTGACAAGAATACCCGAAGGAATATTTTTACAATTATAACTCTATGCTCAAATCATAAGGGTAGCGTAGCAGAACACTTATGCTATGGTCAGAATAGTGCCTGTTTTAAGACACTAAGCTTGTCCTTGGGGAAACCTTCAAGATGTGATTTGGGGGAGTTGTTTCCCCTCTAACACCAATCTATGTGATGTGTCTACAACCACCTTTCTTAAGATTTAGGAACAGGGAGTGTTGGGGAACAACTTTGACATAGAAACACCTATCCCAAACTTTGAAGATAAAAACAAACTTTTCAGTATAGACATTTGAGACAACACAGTGTTTAGCGAAGTTGACATAGATACTTCGCTGTGATTATCTTGGACTTCGCCTGTATGTTTTCACATACTTCAGGTTACCTGTCGAAGATGGCTTCGCTGCACTCCGAGCACCTAGCGAAGTTGACATGACAACTTTGCGTGAAAGTTGACAAGTCAATCTGCAAAATCAAAAATGTGGCCAAGACCAAAAGTTGTCAAAATAAGTCAAAAGGATAGCGACAGAGTGTGTTCATCACTTCACCGGTATGGGTTTTAGTTGAATTTACAGGAAACATCTTATCAGTTTTATAAAAGTTGCCTTGTATAGCGAAGCCAGGGGTCTATAAATACCCCCTAGGGTGTAAATTTTGGGGACAGTTGAAATATAATTGCAATTCGCATATTTCTTTCACCTCATACTTCACTTGTGTGATTCTATCACCCAACAGGGAGCATAAGGGGTTTGAAGATCTTGTGTGGGGCAATGTTAGAGATACTAAGTGAATCAAGAGATTTCTCATATGAGCAAGGACTTGATGGGGTGTTAGCGAAGTAGCTTCCTTGCTCATTGAAGTCTCCATCATTTTTGACTTCCAATGGTGATTCTCCATGAATGTCCAAAAATTCTCTTGGATCATCTCTCAAATTTATCTCATCCATCCATTCAATGGCAATAACACATAGACTTTTAATGCTCTCTAGCCATGTATTTTTCTCTTCTCGATCTTCGATATGGTCTTGATGATTCCTATGTGTGGGATATCTAAATGGATTTCTAGGATCCTCAGGAGGTTCAGGAGAAAGAGCATAGAATGAGTCATAGGGATCAAGGATGGGTTTAAAGATGGGTTTGATCTGATGTGGGCATAGAAGGGGAGAAGATAAGAGCGGATTCTAGATGGCTTTGCTCTCCTTCTATGGCATCACTTGACATGCCATCCTTGAGTCTTTCTAATTGTACTTCAAAGGGATTAGATTTGAGAAGCTTTCTAAGAGACCTTTTCTTGAGAAGATTCAAATTATATGTGCTAAAAGACCTCTTATGAAGCAGGAAGTTAAAACTCCTCCCAAAATCATCAGAAAGAAATTCCAAGGGTCGAATTACTTCTTCCCTTAGAGGTACGAAGGTAGACCTAGACTTAGACACCATGTCTACAAAGGTGGCTACTACTCTAGCGATGGCCAGGAACTTCTGTCTCTATCAGGAGTCCTCTAACTAGAGCACCCGTCCAAAGGACAAGTGACGATCCCACAAACGAATAACTTTATAAAAGTAACTTAATGAATCAAAACCTGAATGTAACACAAATCCCTCCAATTTGAATCTTTTAGCACATAAAATTCTACCTTCATACCTTGTCCCCTGGCTATATAAGACAGACAAGGATCCCCTAGAATGCATCTGATACCCGATCATTGTACTACGGTACTCATCAATACAGCAATAGAGACGCAGGACATAGGGTATTACGCCTCTGAGCGGCCCGAACCTGGATAAACCTCGGTTGTTCTGGTTGTTTGTCTTGCATCTCACCTCTTGATCATAGATCTTAGTGCGCCCTCACCGCAATCTACTACCTCAGGGTATCCCGTGGTAGACTACCGAGGACATTTCATCGACAGTGGTACGCCAGGTAGGGTTGCGCAATCTGATCAGCAGGCGATCAAGATGGTTTCATTCCTGGCTTCAATGGACATTGAGACAGGCGTTTCCCTCACCATCGGTTCCTTCACCTGGACCATCAGCATGGCGAAGTCGCTCGCGTTCACGGGAGCAGCATAGCCGGTCCCAGCTCTGGCTGCAACGCAACCAGCACCAGCGCTGACTACACCAACTTATTCAACAACAACCCAGATCTCGCGGCCGCCCCTGGGGTCTTCGCTTCCATGAGAGCTTTCTCATTACCAGAGGAGGCATATCAACAATTCTAATCTGATTGACCTAATCGATTAGCATGGGGCAGGCCTGGCTGAACTCCTCGAGTACGTGGAGACCACTCCCACGCGCCTCCATGCTGAGTACTTGGATTTCATCCCTGTCCAGCCACGACGGCGCAATCGCGCCAACCAACCATGCCGCGCAGATCCAAATATGCCCACGGCACCAGGGCAGCCTCCTGTCCGTCAAGACGGCAATGCTCGACACCAGCAAGGACGTACGCACCAAACTGGTGGCCCGCGCCGACCAGATCCAAATCTTGCCCCAGCCCGAGCACCGCTTGTTAACCGTGGTGGAGGACCCTTGGCTCCTCGCCAAGGAGGACCCCCACTATGTTGCAACAGCGTCTGCAACAACCGACGCTCGACCTGGGGCACCGTCAGCAGCGCCATGCGCACAATCAGGCTCGCCACCCGTGCGGACCAGATCCAAATCTGAATGTCGTACGGGCACCGCCTCCAGTCAGGCTTGACGAATTCATCAATATGCACCAGCGTGCGCACAGGCCCAACCCATACCGTCAGGACTGGGCCGCACAGCGATGACAGCGCTGTGCACAGTAGGCACAACCTGCACCAAGGCCAACAGATCTAGTCACCCCCGGCCTGAGCAATGCTCCTATCTTCCCGCACGAGTTGAACAACGCGACCGTGTCCTATGCAAGGAACCTACCAAATGTTCCCCGGCGATGGGACGATCACCTCCTCAACCTAGATCCCAATCTGGTTCTGGTACCCGAGGACTCTAGACCCATGGTCGGCATGGTGGCCCTACGGTAGATCCCCTCTGGGTCGGACGCTATGGTCCCCGATGATGATGCCATGTCTAGCCAACTTTCTAGGCTCGATGATACACCCTCCGGATCCTTCGACATTACCGGTTCGGAGTCAGGAGAACATTGAGGCAGAGATCCTGACCATGCTGACCCACCAAACCCAGCCCACTGGTGCGACACCTGACACCCCCAGACTCCCACCAGGGTTTCATGGCATGGTGTTCATGGTCAGCACCAATGAGCCCCCCGTCCTAAATGAGATGGACGAGCAGAGGGTACAAAGAGAATCACGCAACGCCGATCGCGATCGGTGACACCTCATAGAGGCTCAAGCCACCAACGGCGATGATCCGGCCAATGGTGCTATCAACGGTGATGGCCCTGCCAATGGTGGCGTCGGAGCCAACCAAGGAGCCAATGGTGCAAGCCCTCAGCCTTGCCGCCTTTGGTGCAATCTCCATGGTGACTTCAGTATGGTCGGAGACCAAGTCATCCACGAGATGCCCATGGCTAACATAGCTGTGGTGATGGATCGGCTAAACAACCTTCCTCCGAACACGCCCGGGATCAAGGCCATTAGGGACTTCCTTATCGCCGTCGAAAGACAAGAGCTTCATTCTGCGGGGTCATTTACCACGTCGCATCGGTCACGGCGATCCAGACGTAGTCATCATCGCCAACCCACGGAGAGTGGCGCCGACAATGAATCCAACTAAGGGAAACCCCTGCCCGAGCAACCTCAGCAGGTCAACGCCAATGAGGCTCCACGCGAAGAGCCATGCGACGACCAACACCAACAAGGCAATCACCAGCGTGGTGGTCGACAGCAGGCTAATCGCCGCGCCGAGTGCAACCAAGAGGTTGAACAGCCTCCTAGTTGCGACCTCTGTGCACACCTCGATGAACGTTACCGGGCTCACCAAAACATAGGCGGACCAGTGCCATTCTCAGAGGAACTCAAGGCTGTCGTCTGGCTAAAAAACTTCTGGATCAGTGACATCAAGATATACGACAGGAGGGATGACCCTGACCACTGGATCATGTTTTACAAAGTGGCCATCCGAGCAGCCGGCGGCAACAAGGGCGTGATGGCTAACTACCTCCTGGTAGTCCTGAGCAACATTGCCACCTCCAGGCTGCTCCGCCAGTGTATCAGAACCATCCATAGTTGGGCTCAGCTCAAGTAGATGTTCATTGATAACTTCAAACCCACTTGCATCCAACCTAGCTCCAAGTACGCCTTGGCTCAGGTTCGGCATCGCCAGAGCGAGTCACTGTGTTAATATATTCGGCATTTCTCTGACACATGGAATCATGTGACCGACGTCACCCTAGCAGGAGTGATTGACCTCTTCACTGCTGGACTGGTCCATGAACACGGCATGGATCTAAAGAAGCAAATTCTCCTGGAGCAACCGTAAACCATGGAAGAGCTTCTCGCCATTGCTCATAGGTACGCCCATATGGATGATGGGCTGCATGAGGGGATCTGATTCCCACCACCTGCAACTACTGCCATGACGATGACCATGACCACGATAGCAACCAGGACTACCGACCACCTCGGTGGGATGATCGCCGTGGAAATTGCCGCGGTAACCATGACCCTAACCACCAGGGTGATGACCGCACCTTCAAGTGCAGTGGCCGGGACAATTACGAAGGTGGCTGGCGCAGCCGCAATGACTCCTCTGTCAACGCAGTGAAGGGCCAGAAGTGGGCGAATGATGAAGAGCTTGACAAGGTCCTCAGACAGGACTACCCATGCCATCTTGGCAAGGGTCACATGTTGGGCGAGTGCCGGGTTTTGAAGGAGGCGCTGGACAAGATCGCGAGCAAAAAGCCATGACTAGCCCCCAAAGCCAAGGCCAAGAAAGCCATCCAAAAGGAGGACACAGACAAGGAAGAAGCTCAAGATCAAGATTGAAAGCACGCCTAAAGAGATCCTATAAAGAATGTAACCACCATCATCTTTGGCAGTAAGGTCGGGTTGGAGAACACCCGCGATAAGAAGCTACTCGCACGGGCCATCATGGCGATCCAGGAATCTGACAGGCTCATCATGGACATCAAGGTACAGCCATGGTCCAAGCAACCCATATCATTCAGCCACAGTGATATGTGGGCCAAGATTCCCGATGCTGGTCAGTTCCCGCTGGTCCTTGACCCGGTGATAGACGGCGTCCGGTTCGAAAAGGTGCTCGTCAATGGTGGCAGTGCTCTAAACATCCTATTCTATTCGGCCTTCAAAGAGCTAGGGCTAACGAAGGAAAGCCTCAAGCCCTATGATTCACCATTATGGGGCATCATGCCAGGAAAATCTTCATACCCCCTCGGGTAAATCACCTTGCCCGTCCAATTCGGTACAAAGTAGCACTTTCATATCGACCACATTAACTTCATCGTGGCTGACTTTGAGGGCATCTACCGTGCCATCCTTGGTCGACCAGGGATCACCAAGTTCATGATGGTTCCTCATTACGGGTATCTTGTGCTCAAGCTTCCTACTGAGCAGGGTGTCCTATCCCTACGCGGCAACGTCTACATGGCTCGGGTATACGAAACTGATGCCTACGCGGCCGTAGAATTTGAGGACTTGAAGCACGCTCTAAAGCACACTAGCTTAGGGGTCAAGGAGACGCCTCCTGTGGATCTTGAGGTCCCAGTCGAGTCTGCTCGCCACCCTGCAAACAAGGTCAAGAAGCACAAGGTGATCCAGCTTGACCCAACTGATCTATCGAAGACGACGAAGATCGGGGCCGACCTTCCTCCCAAATAGGAAGACGTGCTTGTCCGGTTCCTTCGGGAGCACATTAGCATGTTTGCATGGAAACGCGCAAACATGCCTAGTGTTCCTAAGGAAAAGGCCAAGCACTATCTTGATGTCTCAAAGACCGCTAAGCCAATCAAGTAGAAAATGCGACGGTTCGCTCATGACTGCAAGGAAGTCATTAGGGTAGAAGTAGCTAAGCTTCTAGCAACTAGCTTTATCAAAGAGGTGTATCACTCAGAGTGGTTAGCCAATCCGGTTCTTGTACTCAAAAAGAATAATCAATGGAGAATGTGCGTTGATTACACCAATCGCAACAAACACTGCCCTAAGCAAGCTTTCACTACAGGTTGCGAGTTGCTTTCTTTCCTAGATTGTTACTCGGGCTATCACCAAATAGCCCTCAAAGAGGGGGACCAAGAGAAGACCACATTCATCACCCTCTTTGGTGCTTTCTGCTATATGACCATGTCGTGTGACCTCAAAAACGCTGGAGCTACCTACCAACGGGCCATCCAGGCCTGCCTCAAGCATGAGATCACTGATGACCTTGTCGAGGCATATGTGGATGATGTGGTGGTAAAGACTAGGGAATCTAGTACGCTGGTAGCAAACTTGAACGGACCTTTACAGCCCTAAACAAGTTCTAGTGGAAACTGAACCCTAACAAATGCATCTTTGGCGTCCTCTGGGATCCAGCTCGGCAATGTTGTTAGTCAAGATGGCATACGCCTGAACCCCGAGAAGGTCTAAATCATGATAGATCTGCAATGACCATGAAACATCAAAGACATCCAAAAGCTAACTAGGTGCATGGCGGCCTTGAGCCGCTACATCTCCCGGATAGGCGAAAAAGGGCTTCCCGTCTTCAAGCTCTCAAAGCTAAGGAGAAGTTCGAGTGGACGAAGGAGGCTGACGAGGCTTTCACATAGCTCAAGGAGTATCTCGCGAATCCTCCAGTTCTCATAGTACCACGGGAGGCGAGGAGCTCCTCCTCTACATTGCAGCCATGACTAACGTGGTCAGCACTGTGATTGTGGTCAAACACAAAGAACCCGGGCATGTCTACGGAGTACAGCACCCAGGCTACTATATTAGTGAGGTCCTTAACAAGACCAAGCAGCACTACAATCATGTTCAGAAGTTGCTCTATGGACTCCTGATCACCAAGTGTAAGCTCCTTCATTACTTCCAAGTTTATAAAATTCCGGTGGTCACGGAAGCCGCGCTAGGCGACATCCTCCGCAATAGAGACACTGGTGGCAGCATTGTTAAATACACGTTAGAGCTTTGCAGTCATACTACTGTGATGTATCAGGCCCTGGTCGATTTCATTGTGGAGTGGTTAGACCTTAACCTGCCCCTGGTTGACACCTCTGCTGACCACTGGCGGATGTACTTCGATGGCTCCTTGAACATCGAGGGCGCTGGAGCAGGGGTCTACTTTATATCTCCATCTAAGGACACGCTCCGCTATGTTTTGCGTATCCACTTCAAGGCATCCAACAACGTGGCCAAGTATGAAGCAGCCCTTCACGGCCTCCACATTGCAGTCGAGCTAGGCATTAAGCGGCTCCTGGTGTACGAGGATTCTGTTCTAGTCATTCGCCAAGTCAGCAAAGACTGGGACATTGTCAACGAAAAAATGGACACCTAAGTGGCCAAAATCCACAAATTGGAGAACAAGTTCTATGGGTTGGAGTTCCATCACGTGCCTCGTTCTGAGAACACAGGTGCTGACGAGTTATCCAAGCTTGGATCATCCCGAGATGAGGTACCACCTGGTGTTTTCATTGAAGATCTAATTAAGCCTTCGATCCCCTATCAGGCTTACGAAGCACCCACACCTAGTCGTGTTACCGATCAGCTCGTAGCAGTGCTCAGTGGCAAATACCAAGTGATAGAAGATGATCACATTGGCCAGTAGGGATCTGATGAAGGCAGTGAGCCACCACCGGTCGATAAGCTAGCTAGGTTGGAGGTGCCTCCCTAGCTAGACTGGAGAGAGCCCTTTGTTAAATACCTGAATGACCACCTTGTTCTGGAGGACGAAATCAAATGACAGCAGCTGGTCCATAGAGCCCGTGCTTACCTTATGGTCAACGGCGAGCTGATGCACAAAGGCCCAAGATCCGTGATATACCAGAAGTGTATTTCCCCCAAGGAGGGAAAGAACTTCTAAAAAATATTCATGCAGGCACTTGTGGGAACCATGCTGCATCTCGGACGCTGGTCGGCAAAGCCTACCGAGTAGGTTTCTATTGGCCTACTGCCATCTCTGACGTAGAAGATTATGTGCGCCGGTGCAAGAACTGCCAGATGTTCGCCAAGCAAATTCATGTCCCTACACATGAACTGCAAACCATTCTGGTTGCCTAGCCATTCTCGTGTTGGGGACTCGATATGATCGGCCCTTTCAAGAAAGCTCCTGAAAGTCATAGATATGTTTTTGTGCTCATCGACAAATTCACTAAGTGGATTGAGTACAAAGCTGTCAAAGGAGCCTCATCAGAGAAAGTAGTGCAGCTTGTCAACAATGTCATCCACCGATTTGGCATACCCAACACCATCATCACCAATTTAGGCTCCATTTCACCAGCGATGAGTTCTTTGACTTTTGTGATGATAACGGCATCAAGGTCAAGTACGTGTCCATCGCTCATCCTCGAGCCAATGGACAGGTGGAGCGAGCCAACGACATGATCATTGATGCTTTGCTCAAAAGGGTATACCGGGATGATGAAGATCTCAAGCTTGGTCGATGGCTCAAAGAACTGCCTGCAGTGGTCTAAGGACTTCATACCTAGCCCAACCGTAACACTGGAGTTTCCCCATACTTTATGGTGTTTGGTTCCGAAGCTGTCCTACTAGCTAAGGTTTCTCATCTCTCACCACGGGTTCTCCACTACGACGAGGAAGCCTCAAATGACGCCCGAGAAGTAGATGTCATCGCCAAGGAGGAGACGGCACTCGAATCCTATGCTCGGACGGCTAAGTACTTGGCCTTAGTGCGCCAGTACTATAACCGGAATGTCAAAGGCAGGCTGTTCACAGTCGGCGACCAAGTGTAACAATGAATCCCAAAAGAAGATGATCTGCACAAATTGTCATCAAGATGGGAAGGGCCGTTTAGGATTAAGGCTCTCACATGCCCTACATCCTACCGGTTGGAGACAATGAAGGGTGTCGAGAGAGCAACTCTTAGCACATCGATAACCTCATACACTTCTACCCATAGAATAAGATATGTACCCAACTTCTTATTTGGTATCTAATAAATTCCGTCTTTTGTCTCTTTTCCTATCTCAAATTTGCTCTTGTGCATATACATCCCATACATGCGCCCTGCATAAGTCACAATTAAACATTGCTTTCTACCCGATGAGAATGGCTTGAGAAGGCACTGACAAGAAAACTCTTATGATGTGCTACAGCTCCGCGCTCAATGGTACTAGGAGATTTTAGTAGTCTCTCCCTAAAGATGCTAGGGACCGAGTGATCCTAGCGGTCCTGCGCTATTCACTAGTGCATCCCTAGTTACCCAACAGGGTTAGCTCGCTTCGAGGGTGGGGCTAAAACTTAATTGTCGACATATTTTTGAAAAACAAACTATGCATTAAAGTGCATCTAAAAAAACAGCAACATGTTTATCGCCCACTTAAAGATGCCTACCATGTCTGCATCAAACGACTTAAAAGTTTATGAGCACCCTGTGCTCGGCACAACTTAGAAACAATGTTTCTCCATCACATATACATTGTTTGGGGCCTACTGATCACCATCATCTTCTGTAGGATCCTCAACAAGCGTCATATCAGCAACAAGGGCAGCGGCAGCTGGCTCAGAGGTGGTCCGGACGTCTTCATCTTCATGGTCATTTTTCTCTAATGCAATGCCTTGCACAACCTATTCTGGCGTACCTCTGGGTACCTAGAGCGAACCACAGCAAGTGCGGTGGCAACTGTGTAGCACCCGACAGACTCCGCTGCGGTGCTGGTGGTCGTCTGCTCGGTGGCCGGCCATGGGGTGGTATGGCTAGGAGATAGGGTCGGTGTCGGTGTTGGAGGAGCATGACTACAAAAACATACCACAAAGGCAAAATGTCTATGAGCAAATACAATAGTCAAGGAGATGCAAGATACGCGAGTCAGACAACACTTACCTGACTGGCCGCCAGAACCCTCCCTTGAAGGATCGGCTTGCTCCCCTTCCTAGAGCGCCTGGGACCCCACCTGCCACCCCGCTACCATGCCCAGGGACTCGGTCTGACGCCTCACCCATCCTGTTCGTCCCGATCGGGCACGTCGGAGAAGTTGGCCATTTGGCTCTCTCCTGAGGCGTCGACGATGCAGTAGCACTGGCTTGAGGTGGCGTCTCCTAGTATGATGTGGTCGATGGCGATGGTGGCGGAGGCGTTGATGTCCCGGCCTGCTCCGACCGAGTAGTGGATGCAGCTTCACATCGAGGTTGAGGAGGCGGTGGCAATGGCGCATGCCGCCTAGACCTTTTGGGCGTTGTAGTCGGTTGGGGCCTCGGCGTTCCCCTTGTCGAAGTCGACTGGGCCTGACGTTTCTATGCTCGCTCTTTTAGCATCACAGTATCATCAGAGTCCGATGACTCCGGGGTACTCGGGGCACCCGTCTTCCTGCTCCCCTCCTCTCCGCCATCCAGGTTTAGTTTTCCCCTGGTTCGTAGAGAGGAGGGCTTCTTCTTCTTGGCCGCGGCTGACATGGGTCGTTTACCCACAGCCCGGCGACTTCCTTGGGCAGTAGGGACATCTCCATCGTCAGAGTCAGAGATGACCAGCGTCTCCTGCCCTGCTTTGGCCTGGCTCTAGTAGTAGGCCTCTGCAGTCCTTTGCTGGTTGGTCTAGGCCTCACCCTGAGGCCACAGCTCCACCGGCACCGCGGACGCCTTTTGGTCCTGACTAAGCAATGTCTGGCAGTTAGACCATCAAGACTGTTATCATAACATAATATGGTGAACCATTCATATTGAAGTACCAAACTAAACAATTTACCTCTGGTGGTGGTCGAGTTAGATTATATGGCAGTGCACGGGTTTCTGGGTAGCTGGTGGTTGGGTCAAATTTCTTGCACAAAGAGGACATCCGCCGGTTCACCTCGTCTGGATCCGACTTCTCCTGAGTCTCCCATGAAGGGTCTTCACGGCCGATGTAGTAGTACAAATGGTTGACACGCTCGTTGCACAGTTGAACCCGGCGAGTTAACCACGTCCCCGCCACCAGTGCTCTGTGGACAACCTTGTTGTCAATCAGCGTCAACAACTCATTCACCTAATGCATTTCATCTGTGGATGGAGGGTCCGACCACTACGGGTTGGACTTTGTCACCTGCGCCACATCGCACGGCACCCTCCAGCCCTCCACATCCTGACTCATATAGAACCAGCGAGTGTTCCATCCTTTCGGGGCTGACTGTGCTTGCTCCCTAGCCAGTGTGATGCCATGCCATCCCAGAGGCGCACATAGCACCCTCCAGCGACTTGAGACCCCCAGGAATCAGCCCCCTTCTTCCTCAGTAGGAAGAAGTGGCAGAACAGATTGAAATGGGGATCGATCCCTAGAAACATTTCACAAAAACCAATAAAAATGGCAATGGAAAGGATGGAGTTGGGATCCAGATTGCAGATGAAAATCATCCAGTACACACACAGGTCCCAGAGAAATCCGTTCATAGGGACCCCTAACCCCCGCATCACCATGTCCTCGAAAACCACAATTTCCCTCTCCCGAGGAAGAGGAGCGTCCTCACCTCATGGCTTGCGCCATGCCTCCATCTCGAATGGCAGTAGCAACCCCTCATCGACGAGCTTGTTGATGAAATATCCTCGGCAGTCTACCACGGGATGCCCCGAGGTAGTAGATTGCGGTGAGGGCGCGCTAAGATCTACGATCGAGAGGTGAGACGCAAAACAACCAGAACAACTAGGGTTTATCCAGGTTTGGGCCGCTCAAAAGCATAATACCCTACGTCCTGCGTCTCTGCTGCTGTATTGATGAGTATCGGAGTACAATGAGATGAAAGGTTCCATCGTCTAGGGGGTCCTTGTCCGCCTTATATAGTCAGGAGACAAGGTTACATATGTAGGGTTTCCCTATGGTCAGTTACATTGCGCCGCATCCTTGGAGGACACGAATATCTAACCGACTAAGACTCCTTGCGTGCCAAGCAGCCTTCAGCTCCTGTGCGGCCCGCCGACCTAGGCGATAGCGGACCACGGGCTCTGTCTCATCGTCCGGCCCACCGATAAGGGTGATGATGGACCAGCCTCCTTCTTCTGGTCTGGGCCCTCTTGTACCGAGCAGCCCAAAGTCTAGCCATAAGGGTATAGGGGGTCTATACCCCCACAGCTAGTCCCCGAACATCATGTATCTTGAGGGAGTCACCGTCTTGACCTGTATCGAGCAGTGAAGATGCAGACCACACGACACCGAGCAGTGAAAATGCAGACCACGTGACACCGAGCACTGAAGTTGCTGACCATGTTATCCCGACCAGCACTGATGCTAACCAGGCAGTACTGTCCAGACTTCTCCCGAGCAGTTCGTAAGGCTGCTCTCGACCATGGCTTCTATCAAGGAAGGTGGTCTATCAAAAGATGCATTGTGTTATAAGAAAAAGAAAAATTCTTTTCATGTCCTGAGACGTGGGCCCACATTAACACGTGACATAAAGTATCACTAGAATGATAACATGAACTGTACATAGAGGTATGAGTATCAAACCAAGAACAGAAGATAGGCCCAAGTCACCATGAGGTGACGTGGGCCCACGTAGTCCCCAAGCTCGATAGAAGATAGTATATGTTGTATTGAGCTTTTTGAAGAAAAAGTCAAATAAAAACTCCAGCTATGTATAATGAACGCTGAATACCCATGTCTAGAACCGAGAACCAAAAATAGGCCCAAGTCACTGTGAGGTGACGTGGGCCCATGTAGTCCCCAAGCTCAATAGAAGATAGGATATATTGTATTGAGCTTTTTGAGAAAAAAGTCAAAAGATAGCTCTTATCAAGCAAGGCTACGAGCCAACAACTATGGAAAGAATAGCAAAAAACATCTAACTAATATGACTAAAGTTAGGACTAAGTCTGGGATGATAGGGAGAACCCCGCAGCTGGTCTGCCAGCCGATAGAGACTTTACAAACTCCTACTCCATACCCAAATGTGAGGGAGTGCTAGGGATGGACAGGGCTGTCACCACCTACCCACCTACCCCTCTACCCGTGGGCTACCGACATATCCGCTGATCTGAGCATACCCGAGCACCACGCTTGTGTAATTGGAAACAACTCCTAACCTCCCAGGACACCAACCCTTTGGATTGACAGGCTCAGCTAGGAGTAACATTGATGGCACAACGAACCATTATCCCTTCCTTAGTTCTTCCTCTTCATACTAATTTGATGAACGATGAAGAACATTGATGAACGTATCAAGAACATAACACATAGATTATAAACTAGTTTATCTGTCATGAACATAATATGAGCACAACTATACTCTGATTCATATGCATAGTCATATAATAAGATAAGAACTTGCTCATAGAGGAGAACTGATCTATATTCATACCAAGATGCCCTTGATTCCTCTAAGGAGACAAGCTCTCCTCGATAGCTTTGCCTTGCTCAACTACTAGTACTAAACTAAAGAGAACAAGTGTAGAATATGTGGTGTGGTGCTCCAAATAATGGTGTGTGTGTTGAAGGGTGTAGGAGCCTCTCTTTTATAGCTCAAATAGGACGGTTCAGGTGTCTCCCCACTTGGAAGGAGGTGAAACCGCCTTAAGGGAAGCGACCCACGCACCGCCTGAGAAGGCTAGGCCCAGGAGGCCCCAACAGGGGGGCGGCCGGTCCCCTGGCTAGGCCCACTGGCCACCGCCTTTGAGTAGTCGGTTGCTCCCTGGGCCTGGACCACCCCCGCGGTTACGGATGGGTCTAGTTCTATATTGAGGTGAGCTTTCTCATTTTGCTTGTTTTGCCCTTTTCTGAATACGCTTTCTCGAAGTGCACTTTCATGTGTACTTTGTGCATTTCCACGTGTCAGACCTGTATGTCACATATACAACAAAACTCATGGAAAGATTAGATATAAGCCCTACCTTCTATTTGTTTTAGTATCAAAATGATGTTGGCAATTAGATGCCAAGGATCGCCAACGACTCCCCCACATTTGGTCCTTTGTTATTCCAAGCTTCACCTACATTTATGAACTTTAAAGTGTCTACCAAGTCATCTTGGGTAATTGAAACATGGAATAGCCTGGATTCAAATCCTCTTACTTTGTCCCTGCACAGAAACTTGGGTGTTTGCAAGATTTTGAAAAAGTAATGATAGCTTATGTTCCTTGAACGATTCTCTTAAGTCGCTCATATTTCTAGGTGGTTCCTCACCAAGGCATAAGAAGGAGATGCCTTCACTTGATCATCCTACCTCTAAAAAGGCTTATCTAGAGTTTTGGGTAGGAATGAGAGTGATAAGGCATACTTACCCTGCATGTGTCATCAAGTCAAACCCCAGACCATACCGGAGGGAGTGCGCCATACCCCTAGATCAGAATGTGCATGTATGTGGAAAAATATGAAGGTGGAAACCTAATTCTAATTCTTTTTTCTACTCCATGCATCATGATTCTCCTTTAAACAGAACTTAGAGGGATATGGGCTATAGAAACTCTGTCATTCATTTTTTTAAACAGGTATTTGAATTTTCTTTCCCGTTTATTTCTTATGCCCCTTGGCATAGTCTCTCTCTTCTTTTCTCTTTCTTTCTCTTTTTTTCTCTTTTTTTAGAATAGCCCATATCCTGTATTGGCAAAAGAGGAACTTTAAATAAGGAGACATCATGATGGTAGATGAATGGAGTAAAAATGTTTGCAAAGAGAATGTGTGGTTCTTTTAGGGTGTGAACCAGCATTTTCATTTGGTGAAGAAAGCTGCGCAACTCTTAGTGTAAGAGTTGGCATATTTTTGGTGGATGAATGAAGAGCATGTTGTGTGCAACTCTTAGTGTAAAAGTTGGCTTTATTTGGTGGGTGCAAGTGAATTCTGATCTTGGAGGCATGAAACATCTCTCAACAGTGGTCACAAAATTTGACTAAACTCAACACAAAGTAAGTAGCATATGTGGAAGGTTCATCATATCATATTTGGCCTTGGTTGGTATGTGCTTAATCATTCAAGGAACATGCTATTGAATTTTGGTTTTGTAAAATAAATCCCAATTACTTTGCAAGAACGAGCAAGTATCATGTCATCCTACTATATCTCATCCATCAATTACTTAGATAAAATGGGGTCCCTAAACAGTGTTCATAAATTTGTAGGAATATCAGCAGGGAATAAAAAGTATGCGAACATTTCAAACGTAGGAAGATATGTTTGATGGAGTATGAAGGAAACATAATTTTAAACTTTGTCTTTGAAAATATTTTTGATGTGAGAGGGGGAGAAGTTGGTCAAACCGAAATTTGATTTTTGTTGTGCAGTTGAACTGGAGAATCCTCCCCCACACTTGTTTTCTTTCCAGTCTTAGTTAGTCACAAATATATATATATATGGAGAAAACAAGTGCACAAGATAAACAAAGATAAAACATTATTCATTGATAACTTTGAATAGGCACATTACATTGTAAGGGAAATGTTTGGAAAATAAAAGATCATGAAAGGGAAAGTGTGCCTAAACAAACTCGTGTAGCAGGTGCATCTAAAGATCTTCGACGAGATAACCAACACCTAAGGCTTCAACGACCTTTCTAAGTCTAAGGTTAAACTTGAAGTGAAACTTATTGACATCATCACTAAGATCCCTAATCTCTGTGTTCTTCGCTTCTAGGTCGTCTTCTAAAACCCTTAGCACAGCACGCAAACTAGCCTACTCAGCCTTGAGGTTAGCGAGGATATTAGGATCATCCTCTTCGTCGCTGCTTTTGTACTGCCCTACACGACGTTTGATGGTTGGCTGGGGTAGGTGCCTTCTAATCCTAGGAAGGGTGCTAGAGGACTCTGCCTCCTTGGCCTTGCCAGCCAACTTGTCACCAGCACGTTTGCTAGGCCCACTATCACTAGGAGTCTTCCTCTTGAGACCTACAATGCTAGTGGTAGGACGAGTAGCAGTGTCATTGTTTTTGGCGCCACCTCTAGGCGCACGGGAGCGTGCCAGCAAGATTGCTAAAGGCTTATCTTTCTCAACACAGACTTCTTCCCTTACTAAGGAACTCTCTTGGTAAGGTGCTATGTCTAAGTTTGCTATGGCCTTTGGAGCATTGATCAGCAAGAGGGCATACCTAGACATGGTTAGCACTTGGAGATGGGAGAGCTTAGCAAGCTTTTGCAAGAGGGAGAAAAGAAAAGGTGGGTGTGAGGACAGGAGAGGCCTATGGGGTATTTTATAGGTGCTACCGTGGTTTTTGACTAGGAAACAACCTGATCGTAACTGAGGACACGATGCTGGAGGGATCAGAGGCAGGTACGAAAAAGATTGGCGTGATACGGCTCAGCCAGGGGGTGGCCGGTCCCGGGGGCGGTCGGTCCCCTGGGTCCACCTGCCAGCCTTCGGCTTTCGGCCAGGTGCTCCCCTGTTTGCGTGGATCTCTATCCCGGTTGTGATCAAGTGTGATGTGCAGTGAATCAGAGTGATAGTGTGTGTGATAGAGTATAGGATATGAGTGATATTCATGAAAATATGGTCAAGATCACACTATCATGCATTTATGAGAGAATATTCCTATGATCACAAAGATACATGTGCATAAAAAGGAAAGATCATAGGGGCATTTTAGACAAATCATAAATGCAACACTAGCACCAAGTAAGCATTTATTCTTAAAATACATAAATATAATTTTTTTAGAGAATCAAGAAATTATTCAGGCATTTATTTGAAGATAAATAAATTGCTAAAATTATTTAGAGCAAAAGTTAAGGATAACTACCGATTTACCTTCGGCAAGGGCCCACCTTTTATAGTCCGCTGAGCAGGACTTTTCTCCTTTTCAATGTTTGCTTGATGATGGTACATCCATCTTGGGAGAAGTAGATGGCTGTACCAGCTTGGGCCTCCACACTTTTTGAGTGATCTTGGGCGGTGTGGTAGTGTGTTCAACTTTTTCCTTGGGTTTCCACACCATCTTCTTTTGTGCAGGCTTGGGGATTTCTTCCCTCTTTTCTTGTGTTTTCTTTTTAGGATCCATTTTCTTTTTCTGCTTCCTATTGATATTTCTTTTGGGAGCCACCTTTTCTTTTGGCTCCAGGCTTGTCTTTGATTCTTTTGCTATTTTTGATATATTTTTCAGAAGCTGAGGCTAAATTTCAACTTCCTTGATGCCTTGGGGGTTCGGCTCATAACAGATGCGTATCATGTTGCATTCTTCCTGATGGCGAGGCCTGAACTCAAACTTCCCTTCTTGGCCATTAATATTGAAGTGGATTTCTCTAGCTCCAACATCAATCTGTGCTCCTGCCATGCTCAAGAATGGTCTCCCTAGGATAAGTGGTGTTTCTTTAGTGAGCTCCATGTTGAGCACCACAAAATCCACTAGGAAATAATACCCTCTAATCTTGATAGGGATATCTTGTGCAATCCCTACTGGGTACCAAATTTAGGAGTCAGCCAATTGGAGTGTCGTGCTGGTGGGCTCCAAGTTGGTGAAGCGCCCCAAGATCGCACAAGGCATGCTTGAACTGCTGGGTGCCAATGGAGCATGTGATTGTGGGGCACCCAGGGTCTTGCTTCTTTTTAGGCAAATGATTGAGTATAGCTGTGTTACACTCTTCCATCAGCTTGACAACTTCTGTGGACGGCAATGTTCGCTTGTTGTTGATGATGTCCTTGATGAACTTGGCATGGGATGGTATGTGTAAGACATCCATCAGCGGGATGCTGACATGTGTCTTCTTGATTATTTCCACAAATCGGAGGAACTGCTCATCTCCGGCCTTCTTCTGCCTCCTCAATCTTGTGGGCAAGGGCAACATTGTGGTGTCCACATAGTTTTCTGGTGTCGACTCATCCTCTGCAGGTTCTTCTTATGGATCTGCCGACTCAACTGGTGTTTCCTCCTGGTGCCTTGGAGTTCTTCCTGTCTTATGGTTAGGATGTGGTGGATCACGAGTGGTCTTACCCCCTCTCATGGTCACCGAATTAACATTTTCAACAGAATTATCAGGATTAACAGCGGACTTAGCAGTAGAATTAAGCTGAGCGATTTGGGTTTCTATTCTTTTATTAAAACCTAACTGATCTTTAATAGATAAGGATAGGCTATTGTAACACCTCTGGTGTTATATTAACTAAAACCTGCCATGTCATCATATGCACTGCAAAGCATTCATGTTTAGGTCAACCTTGATGTGCATCAACTAAAACAAGTTTACATTTCATAGGTTGACTGTGTTTCTGGGATGTTTTATCACATGAAATAATAAAACGCTACTTTTAAATGTAATCTAAAATACTTGGTTTATATTCTATGTACTTGAGGTGTAAACTGTGTTTACACTAGTGTCAAGCATAGTGTATAAATCTAAGTTCAACCCTTAAAAATTATTTCCATATTGAGGTTGAAATTGGATTTCAAAGCTTATTCCCGAGTCTTGAAATTCAAATTTAAATTCAAATTAGAAAGCTATAAAAGTGTTTTTCAAAAGTCAACTTGGTCAACCAAGGGTGTCATTGGGTCATTGACCTAAAAATGTCCTTGGATGATGTTTGTGACCACTAATGACCAACCAATTAAATTAGAAACCAAATTGAGTTTGAATTTGGTTTTGAAAACCCTTTATTTCAAAATCTTGTTTTATCCCCTTTTCTATAATTTAAAATCTATAAGGAATTTTGGTATACTCTCAAAATATTATTTGTAGATCTTAACAAGAGCTACAATAATGGTATATAAAGTTTTTCAAGTTTTTAACAAGAATTTCAAATAAATTTGAAAATATAGTTCTCCAACAATTGTCCCCCATTGATTTTAAAACCATAATTCAAAAATTACACATAATTTGGGAAAACTTTATATATGAAACATGTTTGGTTTGCAAATTTAAACATTTCATAGTTTTTAATATTTTCAAGTTTTATTGAAAAATCAAAAGTAATTTCAAATGTTTATTTCTAGGGTTTTATTCCCCTTTTGAATTTGAATTCATATTTCAAAATATATATAGAATTTGAGGATGCTAGTTAAATAAAAAGTGTAGCTCTTGAAAAGTTATGCAAATTCTATTTTTGGAGATTTTCAACTTCCTATACAAATTTTGGAGTAATTTACTATTTTTGATGAATAGCATTTCTGTAATTTGCTTGAACAGTATCGAAACCTATGGGTGGCCGCCATGGCCGGCTTCTCAAGCCGCGCCGCCGTCCATCGCCACACATGCTGCAACTACTAGATCGTGCCTCCCGCTCGAAGGATCGCCGCATGCGTGTCGGCCATCCATTCCTCACCCTTGCACTATAAATGAAGGTCGGCCATCGTCGTTTTCCTTCTTTCCTCTCCTGCCACCACCACCGATGACCGTCCTCCGCCGGCAAAATTCGCGACCGCCGATCCACCTCTGCCCACTTCTTCTTGCCAGAAGCTCTGGCATGACCTTATGCTTCTTCTGAACCAATTCGTGCCTGCTCTCCCTGCCCGAGCTGCTCGCACGCCGTCGTCTTCCTCGCGACCGGCATTCGAGCCGCCGCGAGCTCTTTCACTGGCCACCGCCACCAGAGTAGGTTATATATTCCCATTAACCCTCCTATCATGTTCTCCATGCTATTCTACTCCTCATGCACACCTTGGTTCATTCTCTGGTGGACAGGACACGTCGGAGCACCGTCCTTGCCACCGGAATACCGCCGCCGCCATCACCGCCGCCATCCGCAGCTTGATTCAGCCACTCCGAGCCTTCATCTTCAAGCGCACCAGAATAGCGGTGAGCTCCTGTGTCCCTCTATGCCCTCAATTTCACCCCTTCGACGCCGTAGGGTCCGGCCGACGTGCGTCGCCGCCGGCGTGACCTTGCCAGCGTCGTCGCTCGCGTAGCCGTTGCGGCTAGAGGTCAAATTTGGCCTCATCTTGTTGTCCGTTAGACTCGCATGGATGTGTAGATCATAACTGTGCGCTCGCCATCACCGGAGAAGCTCCAGTGAGCCCTTGCCGCCGCGCCCGAGCTCCACCGCCGCCATGGCCGCCGGCCAGTGCGCCGCCGTCGCCCCACCACTCCATTAGCCAGCCCAAGTTGCTCCCCGTGCCGAGATGAACTTGTAGGGCCAAGTCCCATCGCCGGAAACCTCACCGTCAGCGAGGCTGGCCGGTCAAAATCGCCGCCGCCGCGGTCAACGTCGAGAGCCGATTTTTCCTTTTTCTTTTCTATTTCCAGAAAATAATTTAAATGCTATTTTCTTTGAAAAATCATAGTAATTCATGTATAGCTCCAAAATTTCTAAAAATTTTTGTGTATGATCTTTATAATATTCTCTACCTAGAAAAAATATGAAATGTCAAATTTGAGTACTTTTTGCAGAAGTTAAAATTAGCTCTTTTAATTGAAAAATGCACCTTCAATGATTTTTAATAAATAAAATAATTGGCTTTTATTTCTGAAAATTGTTTTGCCATCTAATTAGACCAAGAGCTTTTCAAAATAAATTTTGTGCTTAATTAGGCAACTTTAATTTTTATACCTTTATTTTATGCTTTTAAATAATTAATTAACCCCTTCATTTATGCTTAATCATTATAGGCTTGTTTGACTTTGGGATTGATTGATGACCTTAGGTAATTAACCTTAATGATCCTTGGCACTTTAATTAATTGTTTGTGCTTACCTGGATCATGTCATTAGGGTTTAATTAACGTTATTTTATGTGTTTAATGAACTTCTTTAAGGACGTAGTTAACCCTAATAAACTTAGTAAGTAAGTTTTGTTGGCTTGTAACTTTATCGTGAAGAAAAGTTATACTCAAGCCCTTAATCTGGTCATGCATCCATCGAGCACCATGTTTACTATTCCATCATGTTGAAGCATATCATCTTATCGTATAGTTCTCGTTGACGGAGAGTTTAACATTGTCACACCAGATCCCAAGGAAGAGTAGATTCAAGAATCGGGAGTTGATCCAGATCTCGAGATTGTCTATCCCAAATACCAAGGCAAGCCCCGGATGCATTCAAACCCTATTCTATTTTATAAAGGTTTTATCGCTTCAGCTATGAGATGTTGCATTAAGTAATAGGAGTTGAGTGAAAACCTACCAACTGCATTACCTATCTTACTTCCATATTTCTTGTTACCTGTTAAATGGGAAAATGCGTAGTAATGCTTAGCCCTGCTTAATTAGTAGGTTTTCAAAAAGGAAAAAGAATGAAAAAGATGAGGATGGCTTTTCTTGTCGGAATCATGATAATAGTTAATAAATCGAGTCTGGAAGGGTAATTTGCATTGGGAATGGAGTCCCTCTGTAGTGTTTCCATCTGTTGATGCCCTAGGTCCCGTGTCGATGGTGATCTGGTGATATCGAGAACTAGAAATCCACGTGCATGAAGTGACATACTAAGGGTTGGAGCCTAGATATGTCATGGAGTGATATATTGTGGGGCCAGAATCCTCACATATGTCATAGTGTGGTATACTGTGGGTTTAAGTTCCCATGTATATCGATACCCTAGGCCTCAGTGCTCACGTGTATCATGTGGTGATATATGGCTGCGGTTGCTATCCCGGTATATCATCGGTCTGGTATGCATTTTGGTTGGAGCCTCATGCATACCAAGATCTAGGTCCCAGCTAGGTATGAAAATGGATTCGAATCGCCGTTGCTTCTCAGAGAAGAAGACTCGATCGTTGTTCATCATCATTGTAACAACATGAATAATACTTAAGGTTTAAGAATGAAGTTGGTTGGTAATCTTGATCTAGAGCAAGACAACTTTACTTTCTGTCGAGCTTTTTTGCAAAAAAAAATTCTTATCTTTTGCAAGCCTTACCTTGTCCCTCTAGCCTGCATTTCTGAGTCTTTACCCCTCTTTTTCGTCAGGTCAGTCTTATTGAGTACTTTTGTACTCAGGGTTTGTTGAACCCTTGTTGTAGGTGAGTTTCATGGGCAGGAGTGCTTCACATCCTGCTGCATGACAGTCATTGTGGAAAGTGACGACGAGTAGGATGTTTGGCTCTTGGGCAGAGCTTATCGCCTGGTATTGTAATAAAGTTATCTATCGCTACTCCACTACTATGGTTTGTAATAATCAAACTTATGGTTTGTAAGTTTTGAACTAAATGGTTTGTAAATTTATGTTATTGTAATCCTTCCACTATTTTACTCTAAAATATCTTGTTTGTATAAAATTGTTGTAATACTGCAATGTCTCTTTGTAATGATTGATCCTGCTCGAAGAATCTTGGATGATTCGGGATTTACCCGACAGACCTTTTAAGTCTCATGGCACACATTCATGGTTATTAGGAGTCTGTTTAGACAATAATGATGCATGTGGGCCATATGATTTAGGAGGTTCTGCCACAGCTATCAAGCTTGGTATTTATATTTTCAAATATTTTGTCATTAAAAGAAAGCTTTTTTGTAAGGTTTTTATTTATCTTAGCCTGTCCTAAGACAAGATCTTTCAACGAAGGTTGGAAGGAATTAAAACTTGAATTAAAATTGGAAGAATTACCTTGGGGTGGTTCTGATTGTTCCACCCAATATCTGGTTGTTGATGTTGGTGAAACCCGTTGTTGACGAAAGACGCTTCCTCCTGGGTTTTGGGACAAGTGTTCCTTGAATGGCTAACATCTCCACAGTTCTCACACGTCATGTGTGAGTCTATGGCTTGGACGGTGCTGGTGGTAGGATCAGTGGCATGTCCCTCAAGCTTCTTCATCAATAGGTCTATTTTTGCGGCAAGCAGGTCCATCTCCTTCATGGTGTGCATGCCTTTTTGTGTTTTACGTCCTTCTCCCCAACTCTAGTTGGCTACCATCTTCTCAATCAGTGTCGTGGCACTGTCAATGGTGAGGGAGAGAAACGTGCCTCCAGCAGCGGCATCTACGTGCCCTTTGGACATGGCCGTGAGGCCTTCATAGAAGTTTTGCAGCATGAGCCAATCTTCCATCCCATGGTGGGGACAGGCCCGGATGTATGCCTGGTGCCTTTCCCAAGCCTCAGGAATGGACTCGAGTGAAGTTTGCTGGAAGTTTGATATCTTCCCCGTAGAGCATTTGTTTTGCTCATGGGGAAGAACTTTGCGAGGAACACCATGGAACATTTGTCCCACATGTTGACTGCTTCCTTGCTCTGGTAGAACCATTGCTTCTCCTTCCTCGAGTGGGAGAAGGGAAACAAGCGGAGCTTGATGCTATCAGGTGTGACATCTTTGATGATGATTGTTTTGCACAGCTCAAGGAAGTTTTGCAGATGCGCGTTTGCGTCCTCTCTTGGCAAATCACAGAACTGGTTCGCCTGCACCATCGTGAGTAGGCCAGTGCGGAGCTTAAAGTTTCCATTCCCGACATTGACAATGGGCCCAACGGGCATGTTGGCAACAATGGGGGTGCAGTACCCGCAGAGTGACTTGGCCATGGTGGTTGAATCGGATGGTGCGGAAGTGGTCGGTTTGTCTGCTGGCGGAGTAGCAGAAGAAGAAACGGTATGAGCCCTTCTATTCCTTAGGAGTGCTTCTGAATCGTTGATGAAGTTTTTTGGCAGGTTGAAACCGCTCATACACTGTCCTGTTTTAATTCCAATAAAAAGACGAAGAAAACAGCAAAGTTAGCTAGTTTAAACTATGGCTACCAATGCTTATTTTGTAATCAATGTTTATGCCAATGCTAGATGTTTGCATTTTTCTTTTGACCTCCCCGACAACGGCGTCAGAAATGCTTGTTGGTGTTTCTTAGCATCACTACTAAAGATAGACAATAAGTTCATCCTTAATAATAATACTAGAAATGTATATTGACATTCCTAACCATCATTACTTCAGAAAGGTAACCCTTGGCCCTTAATGGCGTCGACCTAGGTAATGCAGTCTGGTAATAACAATTAGAAGTGCCGGATTGGCCATCCTAACTGTCATTACTTACCATATGCAAAACTCTGGCATGGCGCCATGGGGTGCAACAAGAATTACAATCCTTAAGTAACGGTACTTAGGTACGCCAATCGATAGCCTAGTATAAAATAAGATTAAATCTACAAGCACACAAAACTATCATTGTAGTATTTCAACCCATGAGTATTCAAGGGTGTCGTATTTATAATTTTCCATAGGAGAGCATGATGAATGCATCTAGCTTTGGTACAAACATGATTACTTATTGAATGCATGGGTAGACATAGCATAAAACATGGTAAAAATAGGTTCTCAAGATAGTGGACACACACATTGGAGCAACCTCAAGGATAAAAGATAAATAAAGAATAAAAGAATAACTACATGAGCAGGCATTGGTCTAATACAACTATGCAAAGAATAGCGAAAAACATCTAACTAATATGACTAAAGTTAGGACTAAGTCTGGGATGGTAGGGAGATCCCCGTAGCTGGTCTGCCAGCCGATAGAGACTTTACAAACTCCTACTCAATACCCGAACATGGGGGAGTGCTAGGGATGGACAGGGCTGTCACCACCTGCCCACCTACCCCTCTACCTGTGGGCTATCGGCATATCCACTGATCTCCGCATACCCGAGCACCACGCTCGTGTAATTGGAAACAACTCCTAACCTCCCAGGACCCCAACCCTTCGGATTGACAGGCTTGGCTAGGAGTAACCTTGATGGCACAACGAACCATTATCCCTTCCTTAGTTCTTCCTCTATTCATACTAATTTGATGAACGATGAAGAACATTGATGAACATATCGAAAACATAACACATAGACTATAGACTAGTTTATATGTCATGAACATAATATGAGCACAACTATACTCTAATTCATATACATAGTCATATAAATAAGATAAGAACTTGCTCATAGAGGAGAACTGATCTATATTCATACCAAGATGCCCTTGATTCCTCTAAGGAGACAAGCTCTCCTTGATAGCTTTGCCTTGCTCAACTACTAGTACTAAACTAAAGAGAACAAGTGTAGAATATGAGGTGTGGTGCTCCAAATAGTGGTATGTGTGTTGAACGGTGTAGGAGCCTCTCTTTTATAGCTCAAATAGGACGGTTCAGGCGTCTCCCCATTTGGAAGGAGGTAAAACCGCCTTGTGGGAACCGACCCACGCACCGCCTAAGAAGGTTGGGCCCGGGAGGCCCCACCAGGGGGCGGCCGGTCCCGGGGGCGGCCGGTCCCCTGGCTAGGCCCGCTAGCCACCGCCTTCAGGTGGTCGGTTGCTCCCTGGGCCTGGACCTCCCCCGGCGGTTACAGATGGGTTTGGTTCTGTATTGAGGTGAGCTTTCTCATTTTTCTTGTTTTGCCCTTTTCTGAATACGCTTTCTCAAAGTGCGCTTTCGTGTGTACTTTGTGCATTTTCATGTGTCAGACCTGTATGTCACATATACAACAAAACTCATGGAAAGATTAGATATAAGCCCTACCTTCTATTTGTTTTAGTATTAAAATGATGTTGATAATTAGATGCTAAGGATCGGCAATAGCCGCTGACACGCAGCTTGCCGGTAAGCCACCCGTCTTCCTTTATCAGGGCTTTTTGTCAAAGGGTTTGTTTGTTCCACCATTTCTCAGTTTCTTGTCTTCTTGATGCAGACTGGACCCAGCGCCTCAAAGTGGTGCAGGGCGCAGGGAACGCCGCCGCCAACTTTGTGAACGCCTAGGGAAATAGCGTGGTTCAGCGGTTGAACCAAATCGCCCCCCAGGTGAACGCAGTGGCGCAGTACGGCATGCGGTAGGGCGGCTGCAGCTATGGCCACCGTCTGTGGGCACACCGGGTTTTATGCTCGTAGTCTTGATTTTGATGACCCCGAGATCATAGGGATCATGGAGGAGGAGGCCAGAGATTTCTTCGTCGAGGCAGAAGAAATCATCGATGTGACTCCTACCGAGTGGTAGTCAATGAGCTATTTGACTAGGAGCTGTAGTTAGGTTGCAATCCTCCTTGTAAAAATGCATCATTGATGAATGAAAGCTGGGGGCCTAGCTTTTGCTGCTTCTTGATATGTGCTCCTGTGTACCGATCTATCGAGGTCAATTTTTTGTACATGTCAATGCGTTGAGCATGTGGTGCTTGGATGTTCACAGTAGCCATCTTTGGAGAAGATCATCTGGCTTAACCACTGCATCAACTAGGAAATGGTGGTGGTGCTAAGCCTTCTAGATAAGACCCGAGCACTCGAGCCGGAGGGTGAGAAGGGGGGCCACAAAGCTTGGTAAGAACTGGTTAGTGACTTTAGCTTGTATACCGACGTGGCAAGTGAGAGCCTTTCTGGTCGGTGGTCGATGCATACTGAAATATCCAGAGATATTTAGTGCCTTGGTGGTAAGCCGATGATCCCAGCGTCATTATTTTTTGAAAAAGAAAAGGACAAAAAATTCTGTAGACTTCTTGCTTATAAGAACAAAATCGCATTTTTTTAAGAAAAGATCTTTGATTTTAGTTGCGGGTTGAGTAATGTAACTCATTAGAGGATCTATCAGCAGGGATGTGCTAGTGAATAGCGTAGGAGCCAGGATCACTAGGGACCTGATGCCGTTAAGAGGGCAGCTGATAGTATCTCCCATGTCGTTAAGTGCGGAGCTGCAAGACGTGGTAGGAGGAACTAGGACAGTGCCTTCTCTGATAGCCCTAGCAAATGAGTGCGCCACTCGACCCCTTTATGTTTAGGAGAAAACTTGTTGTGGCAGAACATAAAAACAAAAAATTAACTTTTATTGATACTTATATTTAAATTTCCTGAAGTGAAGGAGTACAAAAATGTTGTTCATACACCCAAACTGTGGTGCACGCTCTTATTGGGAAGAAAAAACCTAAATGGTTGACGAAAAATTGAAAAATATAGAGTTGACAGAGCACTCTAGATGGTAGCCCCACTTGGTCGCGATTGGGGCTATGTGCGGTGGTCGAGCCTTGACCAGATTAGTCCTCGGCCGAACCACGCCTTGGCCTCTTGTTGTCGTCGTGGTCGGGCTCTTCGTCCACTGTAGGTGAAGCCGGATCCAAAATTCAGATGTGCTCGAAGTCATCTTCATCGTTATGCTCTGGCCAACGTCTGCGAAAGGATGCGGCCATGGCGCATAACTCTGATGGCATAGGTGATGGTGGAGGTGGCCTGTAGTTTTCTTCTGTCTAGGAATACAAACTTACCCAATGTGGTGGTGAGTTGGAAAGTGACTGTGATGTTTCTCGAACAGGCTTCTTGCCCTCTGCAATCGAGGGATCCCGTGCTCGGGGGAGCTGACACTGCTCGAGGGAGCTTGGAACCTGTGGGTGTGCATACGTCTCCGGTGCGTTGAAGGTTCTGGTCGTAGGCTCAACTTGAGGAGAAGGTGCAAGACTGGCATCAACAGCTAACACGACGAGTGAATCTAGACCCAGAACATGACGCTCTCTTGGTGATCCGAGATCTTGTTGCTGCGGAGCCGGTTCCTGATCTATCAGAGACTCCAACCGCGGTTGCGATCCAGGCTCGACGTTGCCATGTGATCTCACCAGAGAGAGCCCTGTAGATTGGTTCTAGGGAACAGATGAGCCAAAGGCTTGGGGTTCTAAAACTAGCAAGCTGGAAACAAGTGGTCGAGGAGAAGCTGGTGGCATCTGGTTCTCCTGCTGATCTCGGTTGATCCCGTCATGGCACAGTCCTTCCATGATGGGAGAGATGAACCCTATATTACGGGACATTGACCGAGGAGCTGGCTGCCCTGCTCGAGAAGATCCTGGCATAAGTGCTGAGGGTGAGATCTCCCTTTGCTGCATTGTGGCGTGGATCGCCTCCATGGTATAGCATGATGAGACGGGGCTCTGTAATATGGGAGGTGAATCCCCTTCACTTCGATTGCTCGTTGGAAGCGATGTTGGAGAATGCGTTGTCGGCACCGTGCCACAGATGATAGGTGATGGAGCCCTTCCCTCATTGGCGCACAGCACGGGGTCATGTTGTTCATTAGCCCAGCAAACGTGTCATGGACGATTGTGCCGATTCCTACCATGTTGCACAGGCGGCGGAGCTCAGAGTGGTCCGTTTAGTTTTGGACCTGACCGATGCGGAGGATCAATCAGGACTGTATGGCCGGGCTAGCCTCCCAAGCTAGCGGACCGGTTGATCCCTTCATGAAAACGCCTCGCCAAGAATGTAGATCGATCTTGTCCTGGCAGGCACTGGTAGCCGGGCCTCATTAGAGTATGCTCACATTGTAGGGCCAGCTAGCACAGTTATTGAGCCGCAGAGTCCAGCGTAGATTTTGGTTCCGATCTGGTCAGAACAAACGATCGGAGTGGTTCATACGTCCACGTCGATGGGCGTGACCCAGGCGAGGGCCCCTGGAGCGAAGCTGCTCGCTAAGAGCCTCGATGTGAGCCCGGATCTCAGCAGGTCCCACACCACACCGGATGATGTAATTGCACAGATCAGAATGATCAATGTGCTGCCCTTGATGGCGGAGTAGACACCAACCGGTAGATGGCAGCGGTAGATGCCCTAGGAGTGGTCCAGAGACAAAGCCAGGCGTCAAGGTGGTGATTGAAAGCATCTAGGCCCCTTAATGTGGTTTTGATGATTGATGATAATATTTACCATAACTAACATGTGTTTTGCAGAAACATTGGTAAGTTAGGTTATGGTGATGGATACCGTGGGCAATACGGGTTTCATGCTCCCTTGACGATGGAAATCGTTTCGGTTAGGACTTTGTTTTTCCTTTGGCTGTACTATTAAGGGGAGTGCAAACGGGTAGCTTGACCTAGATAAGTCTAATGGTTTAGGTGTGATGCACACTTGTGAAACTTAGCACTAGGTAACTACAAAAAGGCCCTAAGGTACGTTGGAGTTAAAGCCGTTCACAAAGATCGTCGAATTCGAAGTGAAACGGTTGTTTTAGCTGCACCGGACGCTGGACCGAAGAAGACCGGACGCGTCCGGTCTATTCATTTGCGTGTGCAGCAGAATGTTTGAACGCACCGGACACTGGGACAGTGAGTCCGGTGGTAAGCACCAGACGCGTCTGGTGCAACGCCGAAAATGATAACGGACCGGACGCCGGCCCGGACGCGTCCGGCGCTATACCAGACGCTGTCCAGAAGCTATGTTTGCAGACCAAAACACCAGACACGTCCGGTGTAACTGACCGGACGCGTCCGGTGGGTACGTAACGGCTAGCTAAGTTGGTTCGCATATTTGAAAAATTGAACAGACCGGACGCGTCCGGTGACCCCGAATATCGTGGTTTGGAAGGTAACGGTTGGATTTGGCCCATGGGGCTATAAATACATCTCCTACCCCTCCATACCAGATGTCTTGCCTATTATTTTTAGCTAAACAACCTCTTTAGTGTCCAAAGAGAGCAAGAGCCCTAGTGAGGTGCTAGTGATTTGAGAATCCATTGATTAGCACTCATTAGTGAATCAAGAGTAGCAAGTGTGCATCCATCGTCTCATTAGGCTTTGCGAGGTCAAGTAAGAGCTTGTGCTTATTACTCTTGGTGATCGCCATCACCTAGACGGCTTGGTGGTGATTGGGAGTTTGGTGATCATCCGGCGGAGCTTGTGGATGGCCCAACTCGAGTTGTGAGCGGTTCCGGCGATTCACCGGGACGGAGTGTCAAAGAATCAGCCCGGAGAGAGCACTTGGTCCTTGCACGGATCAAGGGGGAGCTATACCCTTGCGCGGGTGCTCCAACGAGGACTAGTGGAGAGTGGCGACTCTCCGATACCTCGGGAAAACATCGCCGTGTTCCTTGCCCCTTTACTTTCCGCATTTACTTTCTAGCATTTACATTTCCGCAATTTACATTCTTAGAATTGCCATGCTAGATTAGGATTGGAACTAGGGTGCAAAACTTTTCTCGGTAGAATCCTTAGGAACACACATAGGCACATAGGGTGAAATGGGCTAATAGGTTTTAATTCCGCAAGAAATTTTAGAATTAGCCCAATTCACCCCCCTCTTGGGCATCTTGATCCTTTCAGTGATCACCGTGGGTGCGACGTGAGGCTGCGGCGCTCCCAAGATCATGGTGGTCATTGAGACTCCAGGGGTCCAAGAGAACGCCCAATGGTGAAAGTGAACCCGACACCAAAAGTCATGGATGCAGGGAACAAAACCATCTTGCTTGAGTTGAAACTGTATCGCGCACCCCCTACTTGGCGTGCCATTGTTGATGAAATATCCTAGGCAGTCTACCACACGATGCCCCGAGGTAGTAGATTGCGGTGAGGGCGCGCTAAGATCTACGATCGAGAGGTGAGACGTAAAACAACCAGAACAACCGGGGTTTATCCAGGTTTGGGCCTCTTGGGAGCATAATACCCTACGTCCTGTGTCTCTGCTGCTGTATTGATGAGTACCAAAGTACAATGAGATGAAAGGTTCTATCGTCTAGGGGGGCCCTTGTCCGCCTTATATAGTTGGGAGACAAGGTTACATATGTAGGGTTTCCCTATGGTTGATTACATTGCGCCGCGTCCTTGGAGGACACGAAGATCTAACTGACTAAGACTCCTTGCGTGCCAATTAGCCTTCAGCTCCCATGCGGCCCGCCGACCTAGGTGGTAGCAGACCACGGGCTCTGTCTCATTGTTCGGCCCACTAATCAGGACGATGATGGACCAGCCTCCGTCTTCTGGTCTGGGCCGTCTTGTACCAAGCAACCCAAAGTATAGCTGTAAGGGTATAGGGGGTCTATACCCCCACAGAGCTCCTGCAGCGACTCCCACGTGGAGGTTGACTGCACCCAGTGTGGCCTTGGTGCACTGGATCTGGACACCTTCCCCACCTTCTTTGCCCCCTTCTTCGCCATCTCTTCCATGGACGGCAAGTTGCGCGGTGAGCGGAGCGTGGCGGCGGTGCGGATGCGCTGGATCCGCTCGATTGTGGAGCGGTAGTGTATGGATTCAGTGTGGAAGACTAGCGATGGTGGCGGATTTTCTCAACACCGGCAGTTGTGAGGGAGATGTGCTGACACGGAGCATTCGAGGAGTGAGCATGTGAGTTGGTGAAAATGATTGCAAATGTGGGAACCGTCTCCCGTCCAGCGGCGCCTGCTATTTATACTGTTCGGATGACGCCCTTTCGACTTCTAGGGTTCAACCCGCTTGACTCGTGTGGACGCGGCTTGTGGGCCATACTGGTCTTGAGTGTGAACATGGGCCGGGATACTTTATTCCCCCCATGCATTGGAATGCGTATTTATTCTAGGTTGTCACGCACATGTCCGACAGTTTTGGGATTTAACCCTAGATTTCGTTTTAATTATATGCTTCTTTCCAAATTTGTTCTAGATTTTTTCCTTAAATCTGGGGACTACTACTGTGGGTCAAATATCTTATTTGCCACACTTGGAGACTGTTTGACAGTTCCCTACCCAATGGTGCTTGCGAACCATGGTTTCTCGGTGTCCTTGGCCTGGTCGATCCCATGTGCTGTTCCAAGCATACCTTTGGACTGTTTGATAGTTCCCTACCCAGTGGTGCTTGCAAACCATGGGTTCCTAGTATCCTTAGCCCGGTCGAGCCCATGTGCTATTCCAAGAACACCTGAGGACTACTTGACAATCTTACCACCCAGTGGTGCTAGTAAACCATAGACTCCCGGTGTCCTTGGCCCGGTCGAGCCCTTGCGTTGTTCTGAGCATACTTGGGGACTGTTAGGCAGTTGGCACATGTCTTAGTCCTTGGCTCCTAGCCTTGCTTGATGAGCACTATTTTTGACTTTTCTTAAAAAGCTCAATACAACATATCCTATCTTCTATCGAGCTTGGGGACTACGTGGGCCCATGTCACCTCGCGGTGACTTGGGCCTATTTTTGTTCTCGGTTCTAGACATGGGTATTCAGCATTCATTGCACATGGCTGGAGTTTTTATTTGACTTTTTCTTCAAAAAGCTCAATACAACATTAACTATCAAGCTTGGGGACTACGTGGGCCCATGTCACCTCACGGTGACTTGGGCCTATCTTTTGCTCTTAGCTCGATACCCCTACCTCTACGGATGGCTCATGTTAGCATTCCAATGATACTTCATGTCATGTGTTAACATGGGCCCACCTTCCTTGAACACCATGCATCTTTTGACATAAAAAGAATTTTTCTTTTTCTTACAACACCATGCATCTTTTGACAGACCACCTTCCTTGATGGGAGTCATGGTAGGGAGTAGCCCTACGAACTGCTTGAGAGAAGCCTAGACAGTACTACCTGGTCAGCATCAGTGCTGGTCGGGATAATGTGGTCAACATCTTCACTGCTCAGCGTCATGTGGTCTGCATCTTCACTGCTTGGCATCGCGTGGTCTGCATCCTCACTGCTTGGTACAGGTCAAGATGGTGACTCCCTCAAGATACATGATGCTCGGGGACTAGCTGTGGGGGTATAGACCCCCTATACCCTTACGGGTAGACTTTGGGCTGCTCGGTACAAGGTGGCCCAGACTAGAAGGCGAAAGCTGGTCCATCATCATCCTGATCGGTGGGCTGGGCAACAAGATAGAGCCCGTGGTCTGTTACCGTCTAGGTTGGTGGGCAGCACGGGAGCTGAAGACTGCTTGGCACGCAAGGAGTCTTAGTCGGTTAGATCTTCGTGTCCTCCAAGGATGCGGCGCAATGTAACTGACCATAGGCAAACCCTAGATATGTAACCTTGTCCCCCAGCTATATAAGGCAGATAAGGACCCCCTAGAATGCATCTGATACCCGATCATTATACTCTGGTACTCATCAATACAGCAACAGAGACGCAGGACATAGGGTATTGCGCCTCCGAGCGGCCCGAACCTGGATAAACTTCGGTTGTTCTGGTTGTTTGTCATGCGTCTCACCTCTCGATCATAGATCTTTGCACGCCCTCACCGTAATCTACTACCTTGGGGTATCCCGTGGTAGACTGCCAAGGACATTTCATCGACAGATTGTGCATTCGACTTGCCACCTAGAGGTGTCTATGGACCAGCGGTTCTTGGTGTCCCTTAGCATGATTGAGCATGTGCTTCATCCAGGACTTACTAGGGACTACGCATTCGACTTGCTACCCAGAGGTGTCTATGGACTAGTGATTCTCAGTGTCCCTCGACCCGATCAAGCCTTGCTCCGTCCAAGACTTGCCTAGGGACTGCACACTCGACTTGCCACCCAGAGGTGTCTACGAACCAGTGGCTCTCAGTGTCCCTCGACCTGATCGAGCCTTTGCTCTGTCTAGGACTTACCTCGGGACAGCGCATTTGACTTGCCATCCAGAGGTGTCTATGGACCAATGGTACTCGGTGTCCCTCAACCCGATCGAGCCTATGCTCTATTCAGGACTTATCTGGGGACTGCGCAATCGACTTGCCACCCAGAGGTGTCTACGAACAAGTGGTTCTCGGTGTCCTTCGACCTGATCGAGCCTGCACTCCATTCAAGTCTTACCTGGGGACTACACACTCGACCTGCCACTCAGAGGTGCCTACGGATCATTGGTTCTCGGTGTCCCTCGACCCGATTGAGCCTGTGCTGTATTTCCTAAGTAGAAGGCTGTAGGTTCATACCTAGGATTTTGCATCGACTTGTCACTTGGCACTGACTACGTACTAGTTAGTGCTAAGTTGAGTTTTTTCTTAAAAGCTCAATACAACATCTTCTATCTTCTATCGAGCTTGGGGACTGCCAAGTTCATGGCGGTTCCTCATTATGGATACCTCATGCTCAAGCTCCCCACCGAGCAGGGCATCCTATCCCTGCGTGGCAACGTCTACATGGCATGGGTGTGTGTCCGATGCCTATGCTGCCACAGAGTTCGAGGAGTTGAAGCATGCCTTGGAGCACACCAACTTAGGGGTCAAGGAGATGTCCCTAGCAGAGCTTGAGGTGCCAGTCAGGTTTGCTCAGCGGCCTTCCAACAAGGTCAAGCAGCATAAGGCGATCCAGCTCGATCTGACCGACCCCTCCAAGACCACCAAGATCGGGGCTAACCTTCCCTCCAAATAGGAAAACGTGCTTGTATAGTTCCTTCGGGAGCACATTAGCATTTTTGCATGGAAACCCACGGACATGCCAGCTGTTCCCAGGGAAAAGGCCGAGCACTACCTTGATGTCTCCAAGACTGCTAAACCGATCAAGCAAAAGATGCGACGATTCGCTTGTGACCGCAAGGAAGTCATTAGGGTAGAAGTAGCCAAGCTTCTAGCAGCTGGCTTTATCAAAGAGGTGTATCACCCAGAGTGGTTAGCCAATCTGGTCCTTGTACTCAAAAAGAATAATGAATGGAGAATGTGAGTTGATTACACCAATCTCAACAAACACTCCCTAAATAGGCTTTCGATCTCCCTCGAATCGACGAGGTCATAAACTCTACTGTAGGTTGCGAGCTGCTTTCTTTCCTAGATTGCTACTCGGGCTATCAACAAATAGCCCTCAAAAAGGAGGACCAGGAGAAGACTACCTTTATTACCCCTTCAGTGCTTTCTGCTACACGACCATGTCGTTTGGCCTCAAGAACGCCAGAGCTACCTACCAGCAGGCCATCCAGGCCTTCCTTGAGCACGAGATTGTCGACGACCTTGTTGAGGCATACGTAGATGATGTGGTGGTGAAGACCAAGGAATCCAACACACTGGTAGCAAACCTCGAATGGACCTTCAAGGCCCTCAATGAGTTCCAGTGGAAATTGAACCCCAACAAGTGCATTTTTGGCGTTCCTTCTGGGATCCTGCTCGACAATGTTGTCAACCAGGATGGCATACTCCCAAATCCTGAGAAGGTAAAAATCGTGCTAGATCTACAACCTCCACGAAGTGTCAAAGACATCCAGAAGCTAACTGGGTGCCTGGCGGCCCTGAAGCCTCTATATCTCCCGCATGGGCGAAAAAGGGCTTCCCTTCTTCAAACTCCTCAAGGCCAAAGAGAAGTTCAAGTGGATGGAGGAGGCCGAAAAGGCCTTCAAACAACTCAAGTAGTACCTCATGACTCCCCCTATTCTAATGGTCCCATGTGACTGCGAGGAGCTCCTCCTCTACATTGCCGCAACAACTAACATGGTCAGTACCGTGATGGTGGTCGAGCATGAGCAACCCGGGCACGTCTATAGTGTACAGCGCCCAGTTTATTATGTTAGCGAGTTCTCAACAAAACCAAGAAGTGTTACAACCACGTTCAGAAGCTGCTCTACGCACTCCTGATCACCAAGCGCAAGCTCCTTCATTACTTTCAGTCCTACAAAATCATGGTGGTCATGGAAGTTGCACTTGGCGACATCGTTCACAACAGAGATGCTAGTGACCGTATTGTTAAATACGCGTTAGAGCTCTCCAAGTTCACACTAAAGATGTACACCAGATATACACCATATGTGAGTCCTAGGAGTCAATTCCCACATATAGCTACAAGTAAAGGATAGTATCAATAAACAATGCTTATAATACATAACGTACTTAGTATAAGAGAGATATACCCTTAGGTAGAAATACATTGTGGGCCCCATCTCACCATTTCACTCCAACGACTTGAGCATCCATCATGTTAACTTGGGCTGGGCCCACTTATCAGATGTGGGGGTCGACCGACGCCCATGGTGGGCCCAACCAAGGTCAGTTTGGTCCCACCAACTTCTTGCCTGCTTCCCACGTAGCAAGCAATCCAAGGCATCTATCCAAGGCAGTTCCAAGGTCAGTTCATCGAATGGTGCTTGTTGGAGGTCACATGGATTGATGACATGGCAATGGAGTAGGACCTACTCCACCCCCCATATAAATACCCCCTAGAGTTCACTTTAGAATCATGTATCATTAGGAAGAAAGAATACTTTAGTAGCTTTAGTGTTAGCATAGTGAGTAGACAGTGAGGAGTTCCAAGGAGGACTCCCAGCCTGTCAGGAGTCTTCTTCACGGAGCACCTTAGCGGAAGCGGGTCTTCTTGTAAGTCTTACTTCCGAGTCTTCTCTAGTATTTAATATTCTGGTTTGGTACTTTTAGTATTACATTCCTTACTGGTGTACTGTTTTACTTGTGTGAATTACTCAAAGCTTTAGCTACACTTAGAGTAGTAAGATTAGTGTAGACATGGTGTCTATACAACATCTTACCAGTGTGAACTGCTTGTCGCACTGCAAGACACCAAGCGCGAGAGTGAAAGTCCTCGCTAGGTGTAGAGTTCCTTGTACGTGTTGTTAGGCAAGTTAACATCATGAAAGCGGGGCTGAATAGGGTAGTCACCTTGGCAGGGGTTCTGTCTCCTGCCTTTTCATCTATCGCCCCTAGTAAGGGAAGAGGTGATAAACCTCGCTATACGTAGAGTACCGTAGCCTGAACATTACTACTAGATAGACCTCTCTATCTCGATGATTTACCCTTTTGATCATCACCTGACAATTTTGACCCTAGTTAGTTCACTTCACGTTCCCTGTGGAAATTACAATACCTGGAATACTCCCAGTGAAGACAACATTGACTACCGTACACTTGCGGTATAACTGTTTGCCACTTCTGGTGTCAACAAGGTTTCTGGCGCCGTTGCGGGGAACGGTAGCTATTTTAACTAGGCTAGAAATCATTAGTTATCTTGTTTGATTAAAACCTTTTACACAATCAATGGATCAAACAACCCTTTTCGATTATGCAGCTCCATCGGGCGCTGAGTTGGAGCCGCCGAGTTCATCAAAAGCCATTTTGGCCTGTCACTATGAGCTTCGCCCGAGCCTCATAGCGATGGTTCAGGAGAATCCCTTTTTGAGAGAAGGAGATGAGAATCCCTATACACACCTATGTGATTTTGAACAACTTTGTTTGTGCATTAACATCCAGGGGTCGAGGCAAGTTTCCCTTAAGTGGAAGCTCTTTCTGTTCTCTTTGACGGGAAAAGCCAGACGGTGGTATACTCGCTATGTAGGTAGTGTAGGAGGAGAATGGGAGAAGTTGCAAACCAAGTTTTGCTTGACTTACTTCCCTATCTCTAGAGTAGCTCGTCTTCATAGAGAAGTCCTCAACTTCAAGCAAGAAGAAAAGGAGTCTCTAGGTGTGGCCAGGGCGCATCTTACCGACTTAGCATCCTCTGGCCCAGATTTAGCTATAACCGAGCCAACCCTTATGCAACATTTTTACCTTGGACTTAGCCAAACTTCCACACAATTCCTTGATTAGCCTCGAAAGGAGCATTTCTTCATTTACCCATTAGTGAAGGTAAGGCCGTTCTTGCGACTATTCTCAAGAATACCCCCTGCACTGATGATCATATCGATGCTCCTGAGGAAGATCAATCTCTGTGGGATGAACCTTCAATAGTTGAAATTCCGTTAGCCACATCCCAAGCTGTTGAACCTGAACCACAACTAGAAACTCCTCCAAGGGAAGAAGTATTCATCCCTTGGAATATCCCCTCAACATTGAGACCAATCTTTTTGCTGATTTTGGCAATGTCTCAAATTACCCTATGCAAAAGAAATCTACAGCCCGTAGAGCTCCCAATAACCACATCCCAAGTCATCTTGAGGCATGTTACCTCAAGGCGACTGCTCAAGGTCTCACATCCATTATGAGCAATCAATGGCTCAGGGAAGCAGAGGCATCATCCGATGTCATTAAACTCCTTTCCTATTTCACATCCATTCCTTATATCATAGGTAGGATCACTGTAGATTCTCTTTACGACCCCACCGTAGGAGTGAGCGTAATGTCTAAATCTTTAGCATCAACACTCTTAGGTGAGGAGCCACTAACTCCGACCAACAAATTTCTCAAATTACCATCTGGAAAATTGGTCGAGAGTTGCGGGATTGCACAGAACATATTTGTCTCTATTAACAAGGTCACCATCCTCCTGAATTTCTTTATTTTCGATATGGAGGAGGTTGACTTGTTGATCGAGCACCCACTCATGAGATTCCTTGAGGGATATCATGAAGGGCACCTCAAGGGTCATCTCAGGAAGCATTTAGACCTTTCTGTCCCTTTTGCTGGCTCTGTTAATTCCAGAGCTGAGTCAATGCTCGAGCCTGACCCGATAGTGAAGGTTATGTTGGCGTCTTTAGTGGAAGCCTCTCAGCCTGATTTGGAAGAGGACGCCAAGGATTTCATCCAAGAAGAAACCAAATTAGATGAACCTTTAGACTTGGATGAATCCAAACCACCTCCCAAGCCATCCATAGAGCTTAAGCCACTTCCTTCCGGGCTTAAATATGCCTTCCTAAATGGTGATAGAGAGACCCCCGTGATCATTAGTGATCAGCTTTCAGATGAAGAATCTGCTAAACTCATTGCCATCTTAGAGAAGCATCGCTCTGCTTAGGATACTCTTTGCAAGATCTCAAGGGAATTAGTTCCGCTCTTTGCACCCATCGCATCACGATTGAACCCGATGCTATACCTTCTAGGGAGCCTCAAAGAAAGCTTAATAATGTGATGAGAGAGGTAGTAAAGAAAGAGGTCTTGAAGCTCTTGCATGCGGGCATAATCTACCCTGTCCTAATAATGAGTGGGTCAGCCCCGTACAAGTAGTTTCTAAGAAAGGAGGAATGACGGTCATTAAAAATGATAAAAATGAATTAATTCCTCAATAAACCATCATGGGATGGAGGATGTGCATAGATTACTGAAAGCTTAATAAGGCTACAAAGAAAGATCACTTTCTGTTACCATTCATCGATGAGATGTTAGAATGGTTAGCCAAACACTCTTTCTTTTGTTTCCTTGATGGGTATTCAGGTTACCATCAAATCCCAATCCATCCTAATGACCAAAGTAAGACCACGTTCACGTGCCCTTACGGGACATATGCATACAGGTGCATGTCTTTTGGCCTATGCAATTCCCCTGCTTCCTTCCAAAGGTGCATGATGTCCATCTTCTCTGACATGATCGAAGAAATCATGGAAGTCTTTATGGATGACTTTTCAGTCTATGGGACAACCTTCGATCATTGTCTTGAGAACCTGGATCATGTCATACAATGGTGCCAAGAGAAGCACTTCATCTTGAACTGGGAAAAATGCCATTTTATGATTCAAGAAGGGATGGTGCTAGGACATAGAGTATCTAAACGTGGGATAGAGGTTGATGGAGCTAAGATAGAGGTCATAGAACAGCTCCCACCTCCCATGAACGTTAAGGGTGTTTGCAGTTTCCTTGGTCATGTAGGTTTTTATAGAAGGTTTATAAAAGATTTTCCTCAGATTGCGAGGCCTTTAACAAACTTGCTTGCTAAGGATGCACCATTTGAATTTGATGATAAGTGCTTAGATTCATTTCATTTCCTTAAGAAAGCACTTATCTCTGCGCCAATCATTCAACCCCCTGATTGGTTGCTTCCTTTTGAGATAATGTGTGATGCTAGTGATTATGTTGTTGGTGCTATCTTAGGACAAACCAAAGATAAGAAACATCATGCTATCTCATATGCTAGCAAAACATTAACTGGGCAACAATTCAATTATGCAACAACTAAAAAAGAACTGTTGGCCGTAGTGTTTGCTATAGATAAGTTTAGGTCTTACTTAGTAGGAGCAAAAGTGATTGTTTACTCCGATCACTCTGCATTGAAATATCTGCTCACTAAGAAAGATGCTAAACCAAGATTAATAAGATGGATCCTACTACTCCAAAATTTGATTTAGAAATTAGAGATAAAAAGGGAGTAGAAAACTCGGTAGGCGATCACTTGTCTAGAATGCAAATCAAGGATAAATAGGATCTACCCATCAACGATTATCTTCGGGATGACACACTCCTCAAGGTCTCAACAACCTACCCGTGGTACATGAACATAATCAACTACCTAGTCTTAGGATGCGTACCACCAGGGGTAAGAAAGAATCTTATCAAAGAAAACAAAGTGCACCTATGGGATGACCCATACCTCTATCGGGTCTGCCAAGACGGTGTGTTAAGGCGGTGTGTACCCATGAATGAAGCCATCAAAATCATGGAGAAATGTCACGGGGCAGAATATGGAGGCCACTATGGGGCATATAGAACCCATGCTAAGATCCGACAGAGTGGATTCTATTGGCCTACCATGTATGAAGACACTAAAAACTTCATGAAGAGATGTGGTCGATGCCAGAAACACGGGAATATCAACACCTGTGATGCAATGCCACTTACAAACAACCTTCAAGTGGAATTATTCGATGCATGGGGGATTGACTACATGGGTCTGTTCCCCCAATTTCAAGGTTGTGAGTACATCTTGGTGGCTGTAGATTATGTGTCCAAGTCGGTGGAAGCAATGCCATACTGATCAGCTGACTCTATACATGCAAAGAAGATGTTCAAGGAAGTCATATTCCCACGGTTTGGCACCCCGAGATTAGTCATTAGTGATAGAGAGAGCCACTTCACTGACAAAAGTTCCATCAATTCCTGTCAGAAGTGGGGATAAGGCACAATGTTGGGACACCTTATCACCCTCAGATGAGTGTACAAGCAGAAACATCTAACAAGCAAATCAAGAACATTCTGCAGAAAACTGTAAATGAGATGGGCACAGCTTGGAAAAGCAAGCTGGCAGATGCACTTTATGAAGGGTTATGAGGGTGCTACAGTAGCCAAAAAATAAAACTTTTCAACCTCATAAACCAGGATCTACTACTAGTTACAGGTTATGGGATCACCACTAGACGCACAGGTGCAGCAAAAGATGACTCGATGTAGTCGTACATGTCACAGCAGGCAGTGTAGTTACGTGGTCATCCGTCACCTCAGTCCCCTCACGTGGTTCATCCTAGTGCTCCAGATGCAGCACCTCCGAGGAATCCCACACGTGCAGGGAAGAAGCAATGCGCCTCCGGACTTCTAGGTCCACGAGGAGCAGAAGGCGCGAGTGTAGGGAGGGCGACAGCGGCTGTCAAAGGCGTGTGTAACCCTGACCGCACCCCTACCCCTTGCTTACATAGGCATCCCCAATGAGCTCACGAGTTGGAGGCCCATTAGTAACCCTAGCCTTATCTAATTTGGGTCCAACACAAATTAGGCTTTCAGCCCCTTAAGTGTGCGACCCTATGGGTTCACGCACACATTGACATGGGCCGAGTACTTCTACTCGCCCAATAGTTGACAGCAGCCTCTAGCAAGATGTGACAACTATTATGTGCACGCAAAGATCATATCAGACGAACCACTATGACCACATACAAGTTATTCCCTTTGCCACTCGATATATGGTTCAACTCGTGGGTTAACACTTAACCCAAGCACAACCATGCATTTGTTGATCTAATAACTTGAGTGACCCAGTGATATCTCTCTCGTGTAGAGAGGGGCAAATTCCATCTTGATTGTCTATGTCTCATAGCATGCTTTTCGACCACCCGAAGACCACCTTTATAACTATCCAGTTACGGAGCAGCGTTTGATAGTCCCTAGGTAGGCCATTTCACATCTTGAGTATACACCACAATCTTAGGTCTAAGGACATAACGTACATGACATGAATAGAGATTTTCTCATGTCGGGACAGTCCAGCCTACATGTCTCACATGTGCCCACATTATTAGTTTGACATCTCCATGTCCATGACTTGTGAAACATAGCCATCAACTAATACATGTGCTGGTCTAATATTCAAGTGTGTTCTCACAAGAACGCCGACCAGGGACAACTTTAGAATAACCATTCAAGTAATTGAGTTTCACAAATAATTCACATAATCGCCAATCAATACAAGTTGTCTATAATGGATATTCAATGAACACTTTATTAATCATGGATACAATCGGGATATCATCATCTACATGATTAGCTCTAGGGCATATTCCCAACAGTCTCCCACTTGCACTAGAGTTAATCTCTTAGATGTCTAATCCCCATAGATCTCATGTGCGCCTCATGCTTAGGCTATGGAAGAGCCTTTGTCAAAGGATCTGCTACATTTAAATTCGTATGTATTTTGCACAATTTGATCTCTTCTCGTTTCACAAACTCTCGAATGAGATGAAACTTCCGACGTACATGTTTGTTCTTCTGGTGATCCCTAGGCTGCTTAGCCTGTGCAATCGCCCCATTGTTATCACAATGTAAATTCAATGAGTCTGACGCATTCGAAAACACACCAAGCTCAATGAGGAACCTCCTCAACCAAACATTGTCCTTTGCAGCGCCAGAAGCTGCAATGTACTCGACTTCTGCTATAGAATCGGACACCGTCTTCTGCTTGGAACTTTTCCAGCTAACTGCACCACCATTTATTGTGAACACAAAACCTGATTGAGATAGTGAGTCATCCCTGTTGGTTTGGAAGCTAGCATCGGTGATACTGTTTACAACGAGCTCCTCCTCACCTCCATAGATTAGGAACACATCCTTAGTCCTTCATAAGTACTTTAGGATGTTCTTAACAAGCGTCCAGTGAGGTTCACCCAGATTAGCTTGGTACCTGCTTGCAACACTTAGAGCATATGAGACATCTGGGTGAGTACATATCATGGCATACATGATGGAACCAATGGTCGAAGCATATGGAACCTTACTCATGCGGTTGCGCTCTTCATCTGATGAAGGACACTGCTTGTCACTAAAGCGCATACCATGTGACATAGGCAAGAACCCTTTCTTGGACTATTCCATGTTGTACCGTTCCAACACCTTGTCAATGTACGTGGCTTGGCTTAATCCTATTAGCTTTCTCAACCTATCTCTATAGATCTTAATTCCCAAGATGTACGCTACTTCACCTAAATCCTTCATAGAAAAACTATTATTCAGTGAAGTCTTTATAGATTGCAACATAGGAATATCATTCCCAATCAATAGTATGTCATCCACATATAGGGGATCAGAAACACAATAGCGCTCCCACTTACCTTCTGGTAAACACAAGGTTCTTCTTCATTCTGACAGAAGCCAAACCCTTTGACTACCTCATCAAAACAAATATTCCAACTCCGAGATGTTTGTTTTAACCCATAAATAGATTTCTTAAGCTTGCATATCTTTCCAGCATTATTAGGATCAACAAAACCTTTGGGCTGTATCATATACATGTCTTCTTCTAAATACCCATTTAGAAAGGATGTTTTAACATCCATCTGCCATATCTCATAATCAAAATATGCAGCAATTGCTAGAATGATCCGAATAGATTTAAGCATCGCTACCGGCGAGAATGTCTCATTGTAGTCAATTCCTTGAACTTACCAAAAACCTTTTGCGACAAGTCGAGCTTTATAGACGTGAACATTTCTATCCATGTCCTTCTTCTTCTTAAAGATCCATTTGCTCTCTATGGGTCTAACCCCATCAGGCGGGTCAACCAAGTTCCAAACTTATTGTCTCCCATGGAATCTATCTCAGATCTCATGGCACTTTGCCATTTCTCGGAATCTGGATCCATCATAGCTTCCGCATAATCTGTAGGTTCATCATCGTCTAACAATAACAAATCCCCATGCAATGCGTGAAGTCTTACTGATCTTTGTGGTTGTGGTGGTGTCTCCACTGCCACGTGTGTCTCAACTTGCTCTGCTACATTAGCATCACTTGTAGAGTCAGTCCCTACTGGCTCATCTTAAACTTCTTTAAGATACACCTTTTGTCCATTATTTTCTCTTTTGAGAAACTCTTTCTCTAAGAAAACACCATTTCGAGTAACAAACACTTTGCCCTGTGACCGGCTATAGACATAATACCCTAAAGTTTCCTTTGGATATCCCACGAAAAAGCACTTCTCTGATTTGGGTGTTAGTTTATCTGATATAAGTCGTTTAACATAAACTTCACAACCCCAAATTTATAGAAAAGCAAACTGGGACTCTTACCAGTCCACATCTCATATGGTGTCTTAACTACGGACTTAGATGGTACCCTATTCAATGTGAAAGCGGTTGTTTCTAAAGCGTATCACCAAAATGATAAAGGTAGGTCCGACTGGCTCATCATAGACCGAACCATGTCCAACAAGGTCCGATTATGTCACTCAGACACGCCATTTCTCTGAGGCGTTCTAGGTGGCGTAAGCTGTGGAACAATTTCACAACTCTTAAGATGATTGCTAAACTCATGACTTAGATATTCATCTCCACGATTAGATGGCAAGGCCTTGATCTTCTTGCCACGTTGATTCTCTACTTCATTCTGAAATTCTTAGAACTTTTCAAATGTTTCAGACTTATGCTTCATTAGGTAGACATATCCATATCTACTAAAGTCATCAGTAAAAGTTGTAAAGTATTGAAATCTGCCTCTAGCTGTCATGCTCATTGGTCCACATACATCAGTATGTACAAGTTCCAATAAGTCAGACGCCCTCTCAGAAACTCCCTTGAATGGCGCCTTAGTCATCTTGCCTAGCATGCAAGCCTCACATGTCTCGTATGATTCAAAATAAAACGAAGTTAGAAGACCATCATCATGGAGCCTCTTCATGCGATTCTCACTTATATGATCCAAGCGACAATGTCACATACAGGTAGGACTTAACTCATTGAGTCGAGGCCATTTAGCACTAACATTATAGACAGGTGCATCATCAAGATTAAAAATAAATAACCCATTCATAATGGATGCAAAAGCCACAAACACATCATTCTTTGAGATCACACAACCATTGTCTTTACTCACAAATGAATAACCATCCTTCATCAAACATGAAGGTGACCCAATGTTTCAACTTAAACTAGGAACAAAATAACAATTATTCAATTCCAAAATAAATCCAGATGGCAAGGGAAGTTGCATCGTCCTGACGTTCAATGCAGCAACTCTTGTATTATTGCCCACGCGAAAATCAACTTCTCCTTTCTCTATGCTTCTACTTCTTATCATTCCCTGCATCATATTGCAAATATGAGCAACCGATCTGGTATCAAATACCTAAGAATTGATATAAGAGTTAGCGAGGAAAATGTCTGTAACATGAACAACAAGTGTATGAGCGGGAGTACCTTTATTACCGCCATCCTTCTTCAAGGACGCCAAGTACACCTTGCAGTTCCTCTTCCAGTGACCTTTCCCCATACAATAAAAGCATTCACCATTCTTTGCATGTGGTTCATCCTTGGAAGATGATTGGTTTGGCTTAGAGATTTCATATTTAGCCTTTCCCTTCTTCTTCGAATTGCCCTTCCTTCTCTTAAAGTTAGGCCTATTTTGAACTGCCAACACTTGGCCACCTCCTACTTTCTTGATGTCAGGCTCTGCTGTTTTCAGCATGCCACATAGTTCATTCAAGCCCTTCTTCGCCCCATGCATATGGTAGTTCAAGATGAAGTTTCCATAACTGGGCGAAAGAGATGAAAGAATGAAATCAGTTGCCAACTCTTGGCCAATTGGAAAGCCTAGCTTCTCCAACTTCTGAGTGTAACCAACCATCTTGATTACATGTGGACTAACAGCTGCACCCTCTGCTAGCTTGGTTTCTTCAAGAACCTTAGAGACATTGAACCTTTTAGTCTACGCTTGAGTTTTGAACATATCTTCAAGTGCCACCATCATATCATTCGCTGAATGATTGTTGTCGAACTGCATCTGCAGATCAGGTTCCATACAAGCAAGCATGAGGCAACTCACTTCGAGATCCGCATCACATGCTTTCTTGTAAGCATTTTTCTCAGCAGTAGGAGCACTCTCCTCAGGCTCATCTGGTAATGGGGTGTCTAGAATATCTTCCTTTTTCTCAGCCCTGAGAATAATACTCAGGTTGCGGATCCAATCCGCGTAATTTGTTCCATTCAACTTATCTTTCTCAAGAATTGTACGCAAAAAAAATGATTGATTGCGAGTGGCCATCTACAACAAAAGTAACATAAAATACTAAGACAATGTATCTATAAAAGAGTAAATTATATCAAAATAAAATCTACTCCCACTAAAATCAATACCCCTCAATTGATACTTAGTGATTCAAGACCCATACTAACAAGTCAACTAGTGAGCTTTAGCATCACCGCTAGAAGACATGGTAGATCGGTAAGCAACACTTTGCTAATCATATCACATATGACTCTCGTTGTTGGGCAGCATCTCTATGCTACGCTCAACCTACCCATGCTCCAAGGTTCCTAACCGTTAGGATGACCTTGTTTAAATAACCAAACCTTATTGCAGTAAGTATCCGATACGAACCTGCCTAGTCGAGGAAAACCAGTTGCACCCTAATTTCATAGACCCACCACCGATTGTACAAGACTTATGATAGTGCAAGGTTTGGGGAAGCATTTAACTTAAACATTGCTGAGGGATCGTTCTACTTCACTACCACACTCATGTAGACAAAAACATAATAGCATGTGAAAGTAAAATATAGTAAGAATCACAGTGACTTGGTATAGCCCATTATTCCTTTGGGGATCTCCATCTCCATCAATCTATGCATCACAGTGATCTCCATCTCCATGATTCAAGTATGCCAGTGATGATTCCGCGAGACTAGCTACTACTAGCGCAAGTAAAATGAAATTATATAATTGCGGATAGATCATCACAGATTGGCACATAGGCCATTACATTAATTTTGACAATATGTATGTGTCTCCTGCCCATATTTTCCTCATGACATGCAAGCCATGAATTAAATACATACATGCATCACATACACATAAGGGCTATACCAGTCATCAATACCTGCAAAACAGAGTTATCCGAATCTGACATCTAATCTTGCAATGCAGAAAACTCTATTTTTCAAGCTTTGTTTCACAATTCTAATTTCACCAAATGTGGCAAAATTTCGTTCTCTATGATTTCCATTTAGAGTTCATCTCAATCTGAGTTATGGCTCAAAAGTTACAGTTTACCGAACAATACTTTTCTCGGTAAACCGGCGTCCGGCAGTAAATTCCATCTACCACCGCCGCGCATCATATGCTCTTGGCACTTGACCTAGGGTTTAATTCGATCAATCTGATTGATCTCTAACTCGCCATGACTGGATTTACATGAATCACTTAACTCAGATGGCGAAATTCCGACCGGTACGAGTAGATCGTTTCAAGACCAACACGGCAAGAAGACGAATCAAGGTTAGAGACTCATCTACAACCACGCATACCACCATATGCACAAAACCAAACCTATAACGAGGCAGTAATGGCTCTAATACCACTGAAGCGTTATGAGGGTGCTACAGTAGCCAGAAAATAAAACATTTTGACCTCATAAACTAGGATCTACTGCTAGTTACAGGTTATGGGATTACCACTTGACCCGTAGGTGCAGCGAAAGATGACTCGATGTAGTCGTACGTGTCACAGCAGGCAGTGCAGTTGCATGGTCGTCTATCACCTCAGTCCCCTTGCGTGATTCATCCCAATGCTCTAGATGCAACACCTCTGAGGAATCCCACACGTGCAGGGAAGAAGCGATGCGCCTCCGGACTGCTAGATCCACGAGGAGCAAAAGGCGCGAGCAGGGGGAGGGCGACGGTGGCTGCCAAATGTGTGTATAACCCTGACCGCGCCCCTAGCCCTTACTTATATAGGCATCCCCAATGAGCTCATGAGTTGGAGGCCCATTAGTAACCCTAAGCCTTATCTAATTCGGGTCCAACCCTAGGGTCGCACACATTGACATGGGTCGAGTACTCCTACTCACCCAATAGCTGACAGCGGCCCCTAGCAAGGCCAGACAACTCCTATGTGCACCCAAAGATCATATCAGATGAACCACTATGACCACATACAAGTTATTCCCTTTGCCACTCGATATATGGTTCAACTCGTGGGTTAACACTTAACCCAAGCACGGCCATGCATTTGTTGATCCAATCACTTGAGTGATCCAGTGAAACCTCTCTCGCGTAGAGAGGGGCAAATTCCATCTTGATTGTCTATGTCTCATAGCATGCTTTCCGACCACCCAAAGACCACCTTTATAACTACCTAGTTATGGAGCAGCGTTTGATAGTCCCTAAGTAGGCCGTTTCACCTCTTGAGTACATACCATAATCTTAGGTCTAAAGACATAACGTGCATGACGTGAATAGAGACTTTCTCATATCGGGACAGTCCAGCCTACATGTCTCACATGTGCCCACATTATTAGTTTGATATCTCCATGTCTATGACTTGTGAAACATAGCCATCAACTAATACATGTGCTGGTCTAATATTCAAGTGTGTTCTCACAAGAACGCCGACCAGGGACAACTTTAGAATAACCATTCAAGTAATTGAATTCCATAAACAATTCACATAATCACCAATCAATACAAGTTGTCTATAATGGATATTCAATGAACACTTTATTAATCATGGATACAATTAGAATATCATCATCTACATGATTAGCTCTAGGGCATATTCCCAACACTTTAGGCATACAGGACCACATACAAGACTCCAATTGGTATGACACCATACCAACTTGTATACGGTAAGACATGCCATCTGCAAGTAGAGCTAGAGCACAGAGCACACTAGGCAATAAAGAAATGGAATATGGACTTACCCTCAGCTGAAAGGAATAGGAAGATCCAGATATCAGAACTGGAAGAATGGAGGGAGAAAGCCTATCATAATGCCAGGATTTACAAGGAGAGAACCAAGAAATGGCATGATAAGAGAATCAAGCAAAAGGAGTTTCGTAAAGGTGACAAGGTTCTCATGTTCAACTCCAGGGTCAAGCTATTTGGCCATGGAAAATTACAAAGCAAATGGGAAGGACCATTCCTGGTGATCGATGCCGTGACGCATGGAGCTGTTACGCTTTAGGACAATGATGGCAACATCTTTAAGGTAAATGGTCATCATCTCAAAGTCTTTCTTGAACATGAACCTAGTGAAGAAGAATGTGACATGGTAGAATTCATGCTTAACACAAAAACATAAAATCTACATGTTGTTTCTTTTTCTTTTCTTGCATTGCTTGATAACTAGAATAGGATATTTTAGGCATAATCTAGTTTAGGCGCATCATATAGGGGTCGGGCAACCCACACCATTTTGGGATCCTTGAACCTGAAGCTGACAATTCAGAGCTCCCGTATAGGGGGTTGGGCGACCCCACCCCGACATGTTTCAAAATGTTGTCTCGGCGGTGAAGGGACTGGGAACCCAAAAATCACATTTTCATTTTCAAAACCCGATATAGGGGGGTCGGCCGACCCACTCCCGGTGGGTTTTGAGCCGAAAATTGAACCTCTGGTCAAGCTTGATTGTCACCCAGAACGCTCCTCATTGAAAAAAATTCGAAAGCTGCCGAATTGCCTAGCCTAGAGCCTATATATACTCCCCCTCTCCTTCTTTTCCTTTTCACTCCACTCCATCAAACCTCCAGCCTCTTTTCTGGTCATTTTCACCTGTAGACAAACATCAATGGCCCCCACTAGCAAGAACACCAATGTGCCCCATCGGCCAGACTCTCCCATGCTCATTAGATCACTCACAGACAATCTAGAGCTCGCCATGGCCGTGCATGTAGCTGATCCAGTACCTTTAGCCATGGCACCACCTACTGGAGAGCAGCAGGGGATACTAGGGCCGTTGCCCGATGCCAGCAGGGGTTGGCCGACCACCCCAAGGCACCCCCAGAGGCCCCTGTCTGCTTCTCGGTCTCTCACACCACGTCGGGAGATCAGGAAGTCTCCAGTTCGTTCCACCACGCTGGTTTAGCCCACCACGGGTCAATTGGCGTTGAAGGCTCTGATGGCGGCAAACCAGCACGCCATCACCATTTCATCTGACGCAACAGAGAGCACAGACTACCCCATGGCCTACACTCCGTCCACACCCCCTTTCTAGAAGAATCACCAGATCATGGGTGGTGGGCCGGGTAAAGGAAAGGCGATAGTCCCCTCTCTGAACACAGAGGAGAGGAAGGAGCTACGAGAGTCTTTTGTGACCTCCGCCAGTCCTTCTATCTGCCAGAGGATGGAGCCACCGCCGATCAACGGTCCTCCAAGAAGATTTGAAGATGATCGGGAGGAGAAGACGGACATGGAGAGGCTCATGCAAGTCACTGCTACGCTTAGGGCTAAAAACAGGTGCTTAGAGGAAACAGTCTCTGAACTTAAAATGAAAAACCTTGATCTGGTAGACAATTTCTATGATCTTCGCATTAGCACCAATGCGAAGCTGAAACACCTCGCAAATGCCATAGGGCGTGAGGATCTTCTGGAGCCACCCTCTCCATATGTTATTCTAGGATTTAGTTTAGTAGGCATGTTTTTGTTTTGTTTCCCTTCCTCTTTTTGAATTCCTTTATTTTTCATCAATTGTAAACATGCCTATAATTTGGATTTTGTTTTTATCAATGGAATGAATGAAGTATTTGTTTGAATGAAAATCCCTTGCCTAAATAAATGGAATTTTGTTCCTGCTGGTGTGTTGCCACCAGCAGGACATGTGCACTTGATGTTTCTATTTTGTTTTTGAATTCAAATCACCAAAAACCACAAATGTGGGGGGGTCGGCCAATCCCCCAATAACATTTTTGAACCAGATCAAGCACACAACGATGTTACAGAAGGTCGAGCACGCTGTCACGACGAAAAACCACCCACTAAGGGGGTCGGGCGACGCCCTTCTGGAGGGAACCTGAGGAAACAAAGTGCTGCACAACAATTCAAACTGAAGGTAGATCAAATACCCGCAACGGGCACCCCATGGTGGGGTCGGTCGACCCCACCTGAGGACCCTGGGCCCAGCTGGCAGCTTCCCAGCATTGACTCCATCCTTCCTGCCAGGTTTGATTCATTCATTTCCTTCTGATTTATTCATTCCCATTTATTTACTTTATTAAATGAAATAAAAATACTAAAAATCATAAATTCTACATGACTGACATTTTATACCTTGAGTCATGACATTTAAAGGTTAATAGTGACATAAAGTTAAGTTCTTGCATATGTTCATACCTATGGGTAAAAATTTATAGGAACCATATTGACTAAGTTGTTGATGAAAGTGATATAGTTCTTGGCTCATGATTCACACCTTTTTTGTTCAAGGTACTTAGAGAATTTATTTTGAAAATGTCATAAAACTATAGTGTTATTCACTCCTCATTAGCAAAGAAATTCCTACCAGAGCCATACTCTAATTATCAAAAAACCCTTTGATTGCAACTTGCATTTGCAATGAGTTTTGTCAAATCTTGTTGACCCCAGTGAGAGTTTTGTCATATTCCTAAGATCGAGATCACACACACTTCACATATACATGCTGCTTCTACACTGGAAGTACACAAAAACATGCTTTCCATCTCCACAAAAATAGGTTGCTCCCTGCTGCAAATGTTCGGATCTCTCTCTGAATATTATTGAATAAGATGAGACAAAAGACAAAGGGCTAGGAAAAATAAATATTTATACATAGATGGACACATGAAGTCCATTAAAAAAAGCTAGCCCTATCTTAATAGAAAAGAAATAGAGAGAATACATCAAATATAGGAGCAACCTAGTTCACTATATGCCACACACTTGCACATCTTGATCTCGGATTATGACACTACTCTCCTTGGATCCTTGCTTTGACCTCACAATAATTGCAACACAAAGTATGCTACCTTGTTTTCCCTACCAAGCTCCACATAAGCCTGATAGATGTAGGATGCAACAAGAAAGGGCAACATATTTTATGCCCTTGTGAGGATTACTATGTACATTGAGTGATTCAAGAATGCTAAATGATGAGAAAGAATGAACAATGTGATTTCTTTTTAAACTACTACAAAAACTTTAAGTACCAAGAATAGAAAATTGGGAGATGACATTTGCCTTGAGAGTTGTTCCTTTTCTTAACATCTAAAGGATATATGCTAGACAATACCACATAACCCATTTGTATGAACTATGTCTTGAATGATACTTCTGATCACTATGATCTTGAATGTGTCATTGTTCACTTCTCTAACCTTTACTCGAGGATGAGCAAAGACTCAAGTGTGGGGGGTCTTGTTGACGGTAATTATGCCCTATTTTATACCACCATAACCGTCAACATGACACTCATTTCAGAGGAGAATCAACAAAACAAGTAGTGATATAGGTACAATTAACTTGGTTCCACCTGTACATGTCATTATTTGTTGCAGGTACTCGATCAGGTACTTTTCAGGGCCTAGAAGCTTAAAATACAAGAAGCAAGAACATCACAAGTTTGCCATACAAAACTAAACATCATATGAGTATGAAGCAAGCAGCAAAGAGCAAGGCCAGCTCACTAGAGCTATAGTGAGGGGGTCGGCTGACCCCCTCCCTGTGGACTCAGTGAGTGCCATGCTGGCAGTACCCAAGTGAAGTCCTCCAAGCTCAAGCTCAACCTTTGGATCACTTAGGCACATCAATCAATGATCAAGAATCAATACACATGGCTTCATGGACCCACAACATGATGAACAAAGCAAACCAACATGAGATAAGCACCATGACAAGTGGAGACACTAGAGAAAGGAAGATGGTGGGACCACCCTGTCATAGGGGGTCGGATGACCCATACATTGTGGGCCCCACCTCGCCACTTCACTCCACCAAATTGAGCATCCATCATGTTAACATGGGCTAGGCCCACTTGTCAGATGTGGGGGTCGGCCGACGCCCATGGTGGGCCCAACCAAGGTCGGTTTGGTCCCACCGACTTCTTGCATGCTTCCCACGTAGCAAGCAATCCAAGGCGTCCATCCAAGGCAGTTCCAAGGTTGGTTCATCCAATGGTGCATGTTGGAGGTCACATGGATTGATGACATGGCAATGGAGTAGGACCTACTCCACCTCCCATATAAATACCCCCTAGAGTTCACTTTAGAATCATGTATCATTAGGAAGAAAGACTAATTTAGCAACTTTAGTGTTAGCATAGTGAGTAGAGAGTGAGGAGTTCCAAGGAGGAGTCCTGGCCTGTCGGCAGTCTTCTTCGCTGAGCGCCTCAGCAAAAGTGGGTCTTCTTGTAAGTCTTACTTCTAAGTCTTTTTTAGTATTTAATATTCTAGTTTGATACTTTTAGTATTACATTCCTTACTGGTGCACTATTTTACTTGTGTGAGTTACTCAAAGCTTAGCTATGTTTAGAGTAGTAAGATTAGTGTAGACATGGTGTCTATACAACATCTTACCAGTGTGAGCTGCTTGTCGCACTGCAAGACACCTAGCGTGAGAGTGACAGTCCTCGCTAGGCGTAGAGTTCGTTGTACTTGTTGTTAGGCGAGTTCACATAGTGAGAGCGGGGCTGAACAGGGTAGTCGCCTTGGCAGGGGGTTTTATCTCCTGCCTTTTCATTTATCGTCCCCAGTAAGGAAAGAGGTGATAAACCTCGCTATACGTAGAGTACTACAACCTGAACATTGCTACTAGATAGATCTCTCTATCTCGATCATTTGCCCTTTTGATCATCACCTGACGATTTTGACCCTAGTTAGTTCACTTCACATTCCCTGTGGAAATTATGATACCTGGAATACTCCCGGTGAAGGCTACATTGACTACCGTACGCTTGCAGTATAACCGTTTGCCATTTCTGGTGTCAACAGCAGCTTATGAATGTGGTTGTAACACTGCTTGGTTTCATTGAGAACCTCGCTAACGTAATAAACTAGGCATTGTACACCATAGACGTGCCCGGGTTCCTCGTGCTCAACCACCATCACAGTACTGACCATGTTAGTTATTGCAGCAATGTAGAGGAGGAGCTCCTCGCCGTCACATGGGACCGCTAGAATAGGGGGAGTCACGAGGTACTCCTTGAGCTGTTTGAAGGCCTTGTCAGCCTCCTCCGTCCACTCAAACTTGTCTTTAGCCTTAAGGAGTTTGAAGAAGGGGAGCCCTTTTTTGCCCATGCGGGAGATATAGCGGCTCAGGGCCGTCATGCTCCTAGTTAGCTTCTGGATGTCTTTGATGCTTCATGGTGGTTGTAGATCCAGCATGATTTGTACCTAATTGGGATTTGGGCGTATGCCATCCTGGCTGACAACATTGCCAAGCAGGATCCCAGAAGAAACACTGAAAATGCACTTGTTGGGGTTCAATTTCCACTAGAACTCATTGAGGGCCTTGAAGGTCCGTTCGAGGTTTGCCACCAGTGTGTTGGATTCCCTGGTCTTGACCACCACATCATCTATGTATGCCTCGATAGGGTCATTGATGATCTCGTGCTCAAGGTAGGCCTGGATGGCCCACTGGTAGGTAGCTCCGACGTTCTTGAGGCTAAACGACATGGTCGTGTAGCAGAAAGCACCAAAGGGAGGGATAAAGGCAGTCTTCTCCTAGTCCTCCTTTTTGAGGGCTATTTCATGATAGCCCGAGTAGCAATCTAGGAAAGAAAGTAGCTCACAACCTGCAGTAGAGTCTATGACCTCGTCGATTCAAGGGAGATTGAAAGCCTGTTTAGGGCAGTGTTTGTTGAGATCGGTGTAATCAATGCACATTCTCCATTCATTATTCTTTTTGAGTACAAGGACCGGATTGGCTAACCACTCCAGGTGATACACCTCTTTGATAAAGCCAGCTACTAGAAGCATGGCTACTTCTACCCTAATGACTTCCTTGCGGTCATGAGCAAATCGTCACATCTTTTGCTTGATCAGTTCAGCGGTCTTCGAGACGTCAAGGTAGTGCTCGGCCTTTTCCCTGGGAACACCTGGCATGTTCACAGGTTTCCACACAAAAATGCTAATGTGCTCCCAAAGGAACTAGATGAGCGCGTCTTCCTATTTGGAGGGAAGGTTAGCCCTGATCTTGGTGGTCTTGGAGGGGTCAGTCGGATCGAGCTGGATCGCCTTGTGCTGCTTGACCTTGTTGGAAGGCCGCTGAGCAGACCCAGCCGGCACCTCGAGCTTTGCTGGGGATGTCTCCTTAACCCCTAAGCTAGTGTGCTCCAAGGCGTGCTTCAGCTCCTTGAACTCCACGGCTGCATAAGCATCGGACTCGCACACCCATGCCGTGTAGACATTGCCACGTAGGGACCGGATGCCCTGCTCGGTGGGGAGCTTGAGCATGAGGTATCCATAATGAGGATCCGCCATGAACTTGGCAATCCTGCGGTGACTTGGGCTATCTTCTGTTCTTGGTTTGGTACCCTTACCTCTATGGGTGGTTCATGTTAGCATGTCAGTGATACTTCGTGTCACGTGTTAACGTGGGCCCACGTCCCAGGATGTGAAAAGAATTTTTCTTTTTCTTGAAGCACCATGCATCTTTCAACAGACCACCTTCTTTGATAGAAGCTATGGTCAGGAGCAGACTTATTAACTGCTCGGGATGAAGCTGGTCGGCACTACGCGGTCAGCATCTTCACTGGTCGGCACTAAGTAGTAAGCATCTTCACTGGTCGGCACTATGTGATCAGCATCTTCACTACTCGACACTACGTGGTCTGCATCTTCACTGCTTGGCACAGGACAAGACGGTGACTCCCTCAAGATACACGGTGCTCGGGGACTAGCTATGGGGATATGACCCTCATATACCCTCATGGCTATACTTGGGCCATACCATCAAAGATGGCCCAGCCCAAGATGAAGACATGCTTCTGAATGGACATCAGACCAGCTTGTACTCTGAGATCATCCTTCATGGATCACCTCTCTATAGGGAGCAGATCTCCATGATCTCTCTCTTGTAACCCAGACATCTGTGATCTGGGGAAACTTGTACTCTGGTACCCATCCATACAACAGCAGAGACACATGACGTAGGGTATTATGCTTTCGAGCAGCCTGAACCTGGATAAACACTTGTTTGTCTTGGTTGTTTTTCTTGTGTCTCACATCTGGTTCATAGGTCTTAGCGGGCCCTCACCACAAATCTACTACCTCAGGGTATCCCGTGGTAAACGGTCAAGGAGATTTCATCAACAACTGCCAAAGATGTCCGCCGCCGGCGCGATTTCACCGCTGTTCTGGAGCCCCGGTCCAAAATGTTGAACCCCACCATGCTCGCCTCGGTCTCGCATAGCTAATGCATAAGTCCAAGCTGCCTCCCACGCGCTGTAGTGCCTCACGGCCGCAGCCATGCCGTCACGCCGCCGCCGCGTGCGCTAATAAGCCAGAGCGCTGCAAGCCGATCGTGACCCCACAGCTGCGTCTGCCTTCGCCTCGCGAGTCCTAGCACACACCAAGGCCACCTCCCACGCACCGAGGTGCCCTGCCATCATAGCCCCACCATCCGCCGCCGCTGTGGCGCGTGCACCAGCGAGCCGAGGCCCCGATGACCTGCTTGGACCCCACCATTGAGTTCACCGTGTCCTAGTGGAGCCCTAGCTGTGACCTTAGCCCCGAGCCGGTCAGAGCCACTGCACCGCTCGTCGCCAGTGACAGCGCCACCGTACCTGGCCACGCGAGGGAAGGAGATGGGGAAAAATCCCCCAGTTCCGATGGATCTCGTCCACCTCCAGTCCAGTTGGGCCAGTGGAAAGCAAGCACATGTACCTAGAGTCTCCAGTCCACCAAGGACCTTGTCCACCGAGCCTAGATCATAGAATTGGCCCATTAGCAATCCAACCCACCACGCAGCTATGTCCGTAGCTCAACACGTGTCCTGGCCAGGCCGGCCCAACTCGGTCCATGGTCAGCCCTGCCTAGGCCCGCCGAGGCCCAGACAGGGCCCGGTCGGTGTGACCGTTGACTGGTCAATGGTTGACCGTTGACCTGGCCCCACTGACAAGACAGCCTGGACCGACATGTCATCCTCTGTTTTGACTCAGACCAATCAGAAGCTACCAAGTGTCAGCCTGATATTTAACCCTCCTTTCTCTTTTTCAGAAATAGATTAAATCTTGTAAAATTCATATCTTCTTCATACAAACTCTGAAAAATATGAACCAAACATCTCAATTTTGATAAAAATAAGCTCTACATCATAAGTTTATGTATGTTTGCATTTGGAGCTATTGGATTTCATTTGGTTCTTTGTGTTAATCTATAGGGGTCGCTCCCGCAACCATTATGTCTAGATTTTAGATCCTGCGAAGGAGTTGCCTGAGGAGGAGGACTAGGAGCATGCCAAGGACTTGAGAAATAGCTGTTCAGATGCCACGTCCCACCCAACCTCATAGATATTATTATGCATGCAACATAATAGTATGCTAGTGCTCTATTTTATGCAATAATGCTATGAGATACTATGATAGGATTGCATGGTAGATTACTTGTATGCCTATTCCTTGACGTAACCTTTACCCTGCTAACCCACCATAGGATAGACACGCTCATATATATGCTACTTGATACTTGCTATTACTACTCCACTCGCATTATGTCTGTGATGTGATGCTAGTGGTGAACCTCTGGGAATGGTTCGGGTTGGGATGCCAGGTTTGGTGACACTTGAGCGATACATGGTGATGATGTCCTAAGTGAGCATGAGTGGTGAGGGTTGTGTTGATTGGATAGGATCTACGATGAGCCTTGGGGAGAGTCTTACCAGGGGTGCACCTAGGCATCCCCATGTGAGGTACCTGTGGCGGGTACATTTGATGTGAGGAGTATTCTAGGGAGAATTGCCTTTGTGGTATGAAACCCCGGAGGGAGGTGCTATGGGAGGCACATTAGAGGAGATATCCTATCTGATCCCACCTAGGAACTGATGTCTCTTGAGAACCGAAACCACGGACCTTTTGTGTACACTGCTCGCCCTCACTCTGGTGAGGGACGGATGTTCGACTAATTTGGGCGATGCCATTACTACAAGGTTGTTAGGTGGTATGGGTGGGCGGTTGGATGATAGTTTCCCAAACTGTCCTAGATGTGTAGTGCCACTTGTTGGGCCCAGTGACTACATCTCCCATTCTCAGCTTCCCTGACATAGCTATCCGGAGTACCCTAGGGCTGACAGGTAGGATCGTATCGTTCCAGTTTAGGAGGCCATTCGGCACCCGCTTAGATGGGGGCCTCCATCTATGATGGTGATCTGGTGGTTACAGGTGTACACGCTCTGCAGAGTTGATTGAATCCATATATAGTCCGTAGCCTGGTATGGCTATTCCGTGACCTATGTTTCTTTTGAGTAGTGAGAGGAGTCCTTCTACCTCCCCCTAGTGTTACCTGACGGCATGATGGCCGATTAGGCAAGGACGAGAGGGAGTTGTCCTTGCCACCCACATGTGAGCGTGGTTGTTGAGTGAGCTGAGAGGATGGTAGATGATGATGGAGAGTAGGATTCTGGCAATGGGAATGAGATAAAACTTGACGAACTATAATTTATATAATATTGATGATACTTGTATAGGAAAACTACAGCCATATATAGGCCTTCTTGATACACCCCTATGCATCCACTTACCACAAAGCATAAGCAAAGCATAGGGTGGGAGTCGGTGGCTGTTGACGGTCCTTAACTACCAATTTTGACCGTCATTATCGCATCAAAATGAGGACAACCAACAATACAAGTACTGATTTATGTTTATAATTCACCTAGTTCCACTTGTACTTGGAGTCTATATTTGTATATAGGAAAAGTACCAAAAACAAGTGCAAATGGACCAAATGGAAGCAATGGAACATGGCACGGCTAGCAACCTAGCCAGGGCCAGGGCGCCCACCCTGAACTCAGGGCGCCCGCACTTTAGCCTAGTGGGTGTACTAATTAGTAGATACATGATGGCTATCTATCACTGTCTTTAAGCTTGCTTCCCTGTGGAAATACGATATCCTAAATACTTTTGGGTGAAAGCTACAATGGTACTCCATGCGCTTGCGGCTTTATCTTCTTACGCTAAGAAATACCAACAAACTCTCTGGCGTTGTTGCCGAGGACTAATGTACTTGGTAGTAATGCTAAGAAATGCCAACAATGGCCAGTACAAATCGTACTAAAACTTATTTGGCAAGTGAGCCCCAGCTATGCCTACGGCAACGAGGGGCTCAAGGATTAGATGGTCTCGTGCCTACATTCAAGATGGTGCAAGACGATGCTTCTGTGATATCCCTTCTACTTCCATAACTGTTCTGGATGATTAGACACTGATGATTCTGCCAAGTGGTGATGTAATAATTTATGTGTCGACATTTCTTAGCATCACTACTAAAGATAGACTATAAGTCCGTCCTTAGTAATAACACTAGAAACGTGTGTTGGCATTCCTAACCACCATTACTTCAGAAAGGTAACCCTTGGCCCTTAATGACGCTGGCCTAGGTAATGCAGTCTGGTAATAATAGTTAGAAGTGCCTAATTGGCCTTCCTAACCATCGTTACTTATGATATGCAAAACTTTAGCACGGTGCCTTGGGGTGCAACAAGAATTATAATCCTTAAGTAGCGGTACTTAGGTCACCAATTGATAGCTCAGTAAGAAATAAGAATAAATTTGTAAGCGCATAGAACTATCATGGTAGCATTTCAACCCGTGAGTATTTAAGGGTGTCGTATTTATAATTTCCCGTAGGAGGGCAATATGTATCAAGTGTGGTGTAAACATGATTACTTATTAAGTGCAATGGTAGGCATAGAGTAAACAAGAATAAGACATGATTTCAAGAAAGTGGACAAACGTCTGGGTCAACCTCAAGGATAAAAGAGAAATAAAGAATAAAAGAATATAACTAAATAGAGCAGGCATTGATCATATATAACTATGCAAAGAACTATTAGCAAAACATCTAACTAGCATGTCTAGCATCAGGACTAAGTCTGGGATGATAGGGAGATCCCTACAGCTGGTTTGCCAGCCGATAGAGACTTTATGAACTCCTACTCAATATCTGAATGTGGGGAAGTGCTTGGGATGGACAGGGCTGTCACTACCCGTCCACCTACCCCTCTGCCCGTGGGATACCGACATATTCGCCGATCTACGCATACCCGAGCACCATGCCCGTGTAATTGGAAACAACTCCTAAGCCTCGCGGACCCCAACCCTTCGGATTGACAGGCTAGGTTAAGAGCAACCAAGAAGGCATAACGAACCATCACCTCATCCCTAGTTCTTTCTCTATTCATACTAATTCAATGAACGATGAAGAACGATGATGAACAAGTCAAGAACATGATACATAAACTATGTACTAGCTCTTATATTATGCTCATAACATGATCATAGCTATACTCTAGTTCATATGCATGATTATATAAGTATGATAAGAACTTTCTCATGGAAGAAAACCAAATTGTATTCATACCAAGATGATCATTTTCTTCTAAGGAGACAATCTCTCCTTGATAGCTTTTGCCTTGCTCATAAACTACTAATACTACTCTGAAAGATACAAGTGAGAGGTGTGAGGTGAGTGACTCCAAAATGTTGTGTGTGTTGTGAATGAAGGAGCTCCCTCTCTTTTATAGCTAAACTAGGATGGTTCGGCCTCAACAAAAATGGAAGGAGGTGAAACCACCTTGAGGGAACCGCCTTGAGCACCGCTTAAGAAGACTGGGCCCGGGAGGGCCCACTGGGGGAACGGCCGCCCCCGGGACCGGCCGCCCCCTGGTGGGGCCATCTGGCCACCACATTCAGGTGGTCAGTTTGTCCTTGGCCTGGACATCTCCTGTGGTTATGATCAGGCCTAGGTATGCACCGAAGGTGGGCTTCTTCATTATTCTTGTTTGGGCATTTGTTGAATTCATCTTTTGCTTTTGTGCTTTCTCCATGATGTTGCGTATTTCCACTTGTTGCACCATAAACCTGCAAAACATGAATACTAGGGGTACAAGTAGAACTTGTTAGTAGTAAAGGCATATGTGCTATAATATGATTGTCTTTCTTCTTTTTAGTCTAAGTTGGCGGTATAGAAATGATTCATAAGGATCGCCAACATTATGTAATCCCCTCTATTGTATTCTTTTGTTCGATGTATGGCTTTGTAATCAATTGTTATCGGATAATTGATGTTTTGACCTCCTGGGCTATCATTTTATCCTTCATTCTGTGTGTTTTCCCTTCGTGGAAAATTGAGGATGTTTCAACTAACCTTGCTCAAGGACACGAGCGGCCTTGGAATCCTTACTAAGATGATGACTTAAATGTTAACATGTTCATTCTTTACTGTTTTATGCTTTATATTATTTATGTAAAATTATTCATGGGTTCATGGGATCAAAACTACTTGCTATACTTGTTGAGTTCAACATGGACTCACTCTTGCTATTGCCCCCACACCTCAGGAGAAGTTTTAGGCTTGTGATCAACCAATCAGTTGGATCCAATGGAGTAAAGTCTACACCCGGAGTTCAGAGTCATCTTTCCACTGATTGTTCATTAGGTGATCTTTTATATTATGTACTTATAATTAAAGTATTGTAATTGATACTATTAGTAGCTATATGTGAGGTTTGTCCTTTAAGACTCACATGTGGTGTATATCTGGTTTTGTCCTTAAAACTGGGTGTTACATAATCTCTCTCACATTCCACACTAAAATTTTGATGTTTCTGTTGTTATCCATGGGGAAACTGTTTGGTGGAGTAGGGATCTTCTGATATACAAAGTATCAGGATAACAAGAGGGAATGAGAACCACAAGGCAATGCAAAGACTGAAAGAGATAAACATTAACATTGATCACATTGACACCAATCACATAATAAAAAGTCTTGGTAGCATAACTTGAGTATTTAAGTTTCACACCACAGCATAAAGAGATAAAAAAACAGTAGCCTCCCTAGGACAGCTATACAGTTATTTAGTCTACTCGAAGGCAAGACTAGCAGAGGGGGCAGGTCTACTGATGGAGCCAAAGAATGAGGCACTTGTTGTTGGTGTGCCCTCCGGTCCTCTGCTGCATTTGATGTCGCTATCATTGGCATCCAGGATGATCTTGGTAGAAGAAACAACCATAGGGTGAATCTAAAGGAATGCTATTGCAATTCCTTGGATGACATCTTCATCAAGATGAGGAGTTGGTGTCTGAACAAGAGTAGCAGGGATGATTGCCAGGGGCTTTGGATTCAGGACCTCCACAGCCGACCTGCCCTTGAACCCACTAGTCTTATTAGCCTGCCTCTTGCTCCTATGAAGAAATTCTTCAGGGAGGAGTTCTTTCATCTTCTTGGCTCTCTTCTTTCTTGGTGTGAATGTGGCTGGTTTCTCAATTTCAACCAGATCTTGTTCTTCCTCTAGAATTTTCACCATAGTGTCAACAGCATCAGGTTTAGTGCTCTGGGGGAAAGATAGATATAAAAGTTTTGCCAGGTCAAAGATGTTGGAGAAGTAAGAGGGAACATTGAGTCCTAAATCGATGTAGTAAACACTGATACTATTGAAATGATTAGAAGAGGGAGATGTGCAGAAGAAAAGGGATACCTCAACAAAGAGTTTGCGTTGAACATTGGGAGGAGATTCAGGCCTAACTGGTTTGATAGCTCTTGAGTAGATGTTAGAAGGCCCATCACCACAAACAATGACAGATTTTAGCTTTGGCTTTGTCTTCACAGCAACTGGCATATCGACATTAGGGTCAGTTTTAGTTGCACTACACTATCAAAATCAGAGCCATGGATGATGAGGTTTCCATATTGCAGAATTGGCGGATGAGCTTTGATGGGAATAGGCATATCCTTCATAGGAGAGGTGGCAGCAGGCAGAGGAATGAACTTCTCTTCCAAGATAGTAGAAGGCATGCTTGGGCCATGGGCATTGGTAGCCGACTAAGGGCTCTGACCAGTAACAATTTTGTCTGCTTCAATTTGAATCTTCTTGGCTTTTCCTGCATTGCTGGATTCAGCATTCTACATGATGTTGGTATCTACGATGAGTGCATCTTTCTAAACATTGGTCTGCTCGTTGTATTCTCATAGACAAACTACAAGTCATCAACCTACACATCCTTATTGCCACCATGGGCATGATAACCCTGACCAAAACCATGATTCTGCATGTTGCCACCTTCATTGGAGTTAGCTGGGGATAAATCTGAGCCTGCAGGAGGGATTGGCCCATTCCAGTTGGGGGCTTCAGGCATTAGGGGGTGAAAAGGGCCAACAGTTGCAAAGCCCTCTTCATCAAGCAGTTCATTGATGTTGGATCTTTTCAGTGTTGCACTGCCCAGGATCTTCCTTTCACTGGCATCCTTGCATTGATCTTGATGGAGGAAGGGATCTTTATTTCATCATTCAAATAAACCCTAGCAATGACCCTAGCTAAAGTAGCTTTCTAGTTGACCATCATCCCAAAACCAGAAACAGATTTAGCTATGACACTATTAGTAAGAAGATCCTCTGGAAAAGCAATCATCATAACCCAGGCTTCCCTATCTAGATCTAGACTTCTAGCATTCTCAGCCTCATCATTCTTGATAACTATCATGTTATAAGTATCAAAATATAACATATGACCCAAGAAATTTTCTCTGTCTTGAAAAGAACAGAATCTGACATAGGCATCTCCCAAAGCCCAAGGCTCTATCTCAATGACATGGGTACCATGGGATTCTATGAAGTACTTATGAAGAGATGTTGCCAGGAGACCAAAATCCGCTTTGTTCACAGCTGGCTACAGCTTCATGATCGTCAGGTTCTCATTGTAGTGGTTGTAGCAACCAACAATGAAGACTTCTGTCATAGAAGAGGTTGAGCCAGCGGGATCTCGACCTCCCATCCAGTAGGCACGAATGGACGAGGGTCAACAACAAAGTTTGCCATCTCGCAATGCGCAGGCGAAGGAGACGATGTGGAGGTGGTGCAGAGTGGAGCGGAGTGTGGTGAAGAAGGTTTTCTCGACTCATCCGTCCCTCTTTTAAAGATAACACTTAACCCTGCCCGCTCACCTTCCAAGTCTGTGGGCTGGAAATTCGCTTGGGATTAGGCCTTGCCTGATTCGCTCCCAATCAGACCAGAACTTTTGTTACCTTCCAGGAGAGCGTTGTCTTTCCAAAGTGATTAAGGATGGCATGTTCGCTAGCCAGGCATTTGATGCATCTCGTGGATCTGGAGTGGGCTTTTCTGTAATGTCCCGGCCCATAACAGATAGAGCAAAGTGAGGAGAGGGCAGTTTGAGGGAGCATTGTAGGTATAATGCCCATGAATTCCTCCTTTGAGCCATTAGAGCGATCAGCTGAAGAGCTGGAAACTGACGATTTTTTAATCCAACGGTAGCGGAGCTTCTTCTCCGGCGCCGGTGGGGAGACATTCCGGTGAGGGGGGTCAGGAAAGAAATTTCTGACATAGTCATGGGGGAAAGATAGGCGTTTAACAGCCGGGATTCTAGGGTTGGGGGAGATTTAACAACATCAGCATAGGATTTTTTATCACAACGAATAGCTCTGCCATTTGGACCAATCATGGTCCATTCGGCCTCCTATTCAAAGCACCAAGCTTTGTAGTCCTTGATCCAATTAGGACCCCCGTTGCCCCAGAGGAAGAAGAAAACCGAGAAGCATTTGAAAGAGAAAGATTTTCGATGATAAATCATGAGACCAACTTGCTTGCAAGAACTTGAAAACCAAACATCCAACCAGACAAGAAGGAAACTTTGAAATCAGTAGCCATGCCTCCAAGGCATGACTGCAGCATGAGACCGACCGAATCCTCAGTGAGTTTGACGGAGGATTGGCCAAAGGATGCCACTAGGATGAAGGCAGGGAGAGAATGGAGGAGTTGACCGTGCAGTTAAAGCGATGATGAACTACCTGTTCAAACTCCTCTCCTGGACCGAAGTCCAAATCTGATAGGCCGGACATGGCTACCAAGGAGAGTCTTGACCGGAGCAATCTTCAGGGGAGGATTAGAGATGGACATCACCGGCGATGGTGGGTGAGGTGGATGCGGAGGCGGTGCTGGAGAGGCGGAGGAGAGGAGAGCTCATGACCCAGGAGCGTCAGTCAGGTTTCCATGAGCACAAACTAGGATGAAACTACCAACGTTGGAGCCGGAAAACATGGAGCAGAGGAGTCCCGCTTTGCTTTATTAATGCCAGAAGCTAGGAGAACGTCATCTCTCAATCTGCCATTCATTTTTTACAGCCTAGGTAGAAGAGAGAAGAATTGCAAGCACTACGTTTTTTACATCTCTCTTGCATCCATCGATCTGATGTTCTGCACTTTCAAGCTGAGGAGCCTCATGTTCCTCTGGCGAACCCTGACGTTGGCGTTGGTCACCTTCATCTCCTATTTCCTCTGGTGATCCATCGCTGTGGCTGCTTGAATTTGGTTCTCCGTTCGCCGTCTGGGATTCTTGTCATGCATCTCCATCGCCGGTGGAGGGCCGACGACGACGACGATGGGATCAGCAAGGGATTACTATGAGATCCTCAACGTCGACCAGAGCGCCACCGATGACGACCTCTGCAGGGCCTACCGGCGGCTGGCCATGCGGTGGCACCCCGACAAGAACCCCGCCGGCAAGGCAGAGGCCGAGACCAGGTTCAAGAAGATCACCGAGGCGTACAACGTACGTGCCGCCCTTGAAAAATAAATCGTGCATGCAACGGATGCAAGAACAATCCGCCGACATCGATGTCATAATTTTCCTCATATTTACATGCATGGCTCGATTGGGTGATTTCAGGTGCTCAGCGACGCAGACAAGAGGGCGGTGTACGACCAGTACGGGGAGGAAGGCCTCCGGGGTGAGGTGCCGCAGCCCGCCGGCGGCGGCGGCGGCTGCGGCTCCGACGACATCTTCTCTGAGTTCTTCGGGAGCACGCCGTTCACGTACTGCAACACGGCCGGCGGCACTGGCGGCGGCAACGCGCGCGGCGGGAGCGGGAGGCAGCCCCCGCCGCCATCGAAGTGGGACAGTGGGTTCGGCAGGGCGGCGTACCGGCGCGACCAGGGTGGTGGTACCGCGTCGTCGACCATGGCGCCGCCGCCGCCGCCCGTGGAGAGCAGGCTAGCGTGCACCCTGGAAGAGCTCTACATGGGTGTTACCAAGAAGATGAAGATCTCCCGGAACGTCGTCGACGCGAACGGGTAAGCAAGCTGAAATTAACGTGTAGCGTAACGTGAACAGATGTAGGCAAATGTGTCATGTGTGTGCCTAATAATGAATTGATGATTCCCATTTTGAGCGCAGGAGGATGAAGACGGAGTCGGAGATTCTGTCCATCGAGGTGAAGCCCGGGTGGAAGAAGGGCACCAAGATCACGATCGCCGGAAAGGGCAACCAGCAATGGAACCAGCTCCCCGCCGACCTGGTGTTCGTGGTCGACGAGAAGCCGCACCCCGTGTACCGGCGCGACGGCAACGACCAGCTGGCCGAGGCCCGGGTGACGCTCGCCGAGGCGCTGGGCGGCACGGTCGTCGTCCTCGCCGCGCTCGACGGCCGCGAGCTCGCCGTCAACGTGGGCGGCGGCGGCAGCGATGAGGACGCGCCCGTGGTGTGCCCCGGGTATGAGCTGGTGCTGCCGATGGAGGGCACGCCCATCGCGCGCGAGCCGGGGCGCCGAGGCAGCCTCAGGATCCGGTTCGACGTCGCGTTCCCGGAGCGGCTCACGGGGCGGCAGCGGGCGCAGATAAAGCGCGCGCTCCAGGACGGCGCCGGCGCCTGCTAGCGATTAGTGTGTAGCAATGTTTCGGCTCCGCGATGACACGGTGGCGTTGTGTTCCTGCTGCGTGCTCCTCGAGCCCTCGAATATGAATGACAGGCGCATATATACAATCTCAAAGTTGGTTAGGTGACAATGCTTTAATAAATTGTTGTATTGGGTTACAATCTCAAAGTTTTGACTTTTTTAGATACGCGTAGCTTTTTCTATTGTAATGGATGACATACACACTTTATAACAAGAGTTGTTGTCATGCACATTTTACTATGTCTCTTTATTTATATAACAGAATTACATGCATATTTTCTTACGTCTCTATTGTATAATAACATAATGTCATACATATTTTGTAAAAACAGAGTTGTTAACGGATCTTACTCTATTGGCTATATTTCTTGTGAAAGAGATATAACAACTCCCTAGATCTAGAAAAATCATAACATTTAAACATTTTCAATGTCTATTGGAGAGCAGCACGTAGGATCCATATGAGATAAGATTCGATCGTTTTGGTATAAACTCTTCTCTTCGTCCCTTCATATGATCATTCCATACTAAAAACTACTCTTCCATCCAAAAAAGAATACAACCAAAGTACCAAGTTAAAGTATCCTAAGTTGGATTAAAATATATAAAAAAACATCAATATTATAAATATCAAATTAGCATCATTAATTTTTCATGAGATGTTTTTTGTAGTATACTTATTTGGCGCTACAAACATTAATGTTTTTACTTATACATTTGGTTTAGGTACATTAACAAAAAAAATACACCTCAAATTGTATTCATTTTTGATAGAGATAGTAGGCCAGACATTGTATATGACGTAGGCAGATACTGCCCTTTGTCTCTTGGATCTGGCTTTTGCGAGGGGGAATAGCCAAAAGTAGCGTATACATTAGGTACTCGCCTGTTGCCCTTTTGCCACCGTGAAGTCCTGAATTCCAAAATTGCCACTGTGGAGTCCAAGTCAGGCCTTGTTTAGATTGAAGTGAAAAGTTAAAATTTTTTCACACTCTCTCCAAGTCATGCCTTGTTTAGATTGAGTGAAAAGTATTAAATATAAGTTAAAAAATAACTAATTGTATAGTTTAGTTATAAATCATGAGATGAATCTTTTGAACCTAGTTAGTTCGTGATTAGACAGTAATTGTCAAATACAAACGAAAGTGCTATAATGAGAAAAATTTTAACTTTTCACGATCTAAACAAGGCCTAAATTTTCATCACTGAGCTCTCATGTTGCACGTGTTATGCTTCTTGATCATCAAATCTCCAATCTAATCCACCCTAGCATGTTAGCCACTTATGACTCACTTTTTTAAGAGTCAAACGATTCGAGTTTTGACTAAAATTATGTAACAAATATTAACATTTATTGTACAACATAAGTATTATAAAATTAATTATGAAATATATTTTAAAAAACCTCTAGTTTGAGATATAAATGTTAACAGTATTTATGATAAAATTAATTAAAGTTAAGTTAATTTGACTTACACAAGTTCTAGATTTGCATCGTTGAGCTCTCATGTTGTACGTGTTGTGCTTCTTGATCATCAAATCTCCAATCTAATAAATATTAACATGTTAGCCACTTATGACTCACCTTATGAAGAGTCAAACGGTTTGAGTTTTGATTAAAATTATATAAAAAATATTAACATTTATTGTACAACGTAAGTATTATAAAATTAATTATGAAATATATTTAAAAAAACTCTAGTTTGAGATATAAATGTTAACATATTCACTATAAAAATAATTAAATTTAAGTTAGTTTAACTTACGCAAGTTCTAGATTTGCATCGCTGAGCTCTCATGTTGTACTGTTGTGCTTCTTGATCATTAAATCTCCAATCTAATCCATCCTAGCATGTTAGCCACTCATGACTCACTTTTTGAAGAGTCAACCGATTTGAGTTTTGACTAAAACTATTTAAAAAATATTAACATTTATTGTACACATAAGTATTATAAAATTAATTATGAAATATATTTCTTAAAAACCTCTAGTTAGAGATATAAATGTTAACAATATTCACTATAAAAGATTGATTAAAGTTAAGTTAGTTTCACTTACATAAGTTTTTATTATATTCTTTTTTGAAGGAGGAAGTATCCACACAGAAGCGAGGAGGGCTCAACTACCCACTTTGACACTCCAATGTTCTATTACGTGTGATGGTGATTAGCGTCATGTCACACATCCTCTTTTCTCTATGAAAAAACAAATACAATACAAAGCATAAATGCCCCAAGCCCTTGTCACATGAATGAATAGTAACAAAAATGATAGAATATTAATTACATCATACTCCCTCCATCCCATGAAGTTTGTCGTTTGAAAACCGTGCCCCTCGCACATTCACGCTTCCCGGGCGACAAACTCCATACGACAGAGGGAGTATAAATTGTAACTTTTACATATAAAATAAACATAGTACTCTATATTAGTTCATAAATTTTTTTTAGAAAAGTGGCAATTCATAACTTTGTGCACAAATGTCTATTTTTACAAATAACATAAAAAAACGCCTGGCGACTCACTCGTGAATTGCAAAGTTCTCCAAAACTCCCAACGTCCTTTTTGCTCACCACGCTCAGCCATGCCTGTTGAATGCAAACGCACGGGTAAAGGGCCTCGGATCCAATTCCGTCGGTTAAGGAAGTAGCCAGTAGCGACCACCGTTGTTAATATTTCAACAACTGTCAATAACCATGATTTTGGCTTCTCGGTTGTCACCTCTACCATCACCACGAGGCATACGTACTGAGCTGGCTAGTCATCAGTTAGCGCTAGTTATAGTTGGTTAATCTATCTACCAACAAATTATAGACATGTTAACAAATTAGTCTACATATTAGTTCTTCTTCTTGTGTTTATAATTACCTTAAAACTAATATTATCTTAATTTCAGCTAGCCATCACTTAAATTAGTAGTATTTGATATCAAACAGACATGCATCATTGTCACTCAAAAACAAGCATAAAACCATGTTTGAGTTAGAGTATGTTCAACAATGCCCCTGCTTGACCCGTTATTTCTTATTTGTGTAATCGATAACAAAAACATAACTCAGGAGACCCCCTACTAGATCCCTCCCTCTCTCTCATGTGGCTTCGTCTTCTCGCATCTCCCTCTCTATTTGTATTAGCCATCTACTCCACTGTGCAATTTTTGCCCCTTTCTTTCCTAAATGCGATTGTGCGAGCCTTGATTGCCTGACGGCGCCATACTATGCACGTTGCCCTCTGCATCTTAGCCCTTCTCGGCGGCACTATCCCGACGCCATGCCCTAATTCTTCCCCGCGCGGCCATGTCTAGACGGCCTCCCCCGACAACGGTACTTCTCTCATGCTTGATACAAGTTTCCTTTGGCAAGATGCAGCTAGCCTAAAGCGTGATGTGGTTCTGTGCCGCCTACCACAAGGTTCTAGGCGACTCCCTTCCATATGATTCCTCTTCTACCGGTGGCATGACCGTGACGTGGCTCCTTCGATGAGCGAGTTTGTCCACGGGCATGAGACACATAGGACACACTTGTCGATTTTTTTACCACGATAGATTTGGAAGGTCTATTTTAGTTAGCGTTGTTGGATTAAATAATAAATAGTAAAAATAGTTTTTTTTGAGCAGAAATAGTAAAAATAGGTAGTAGTACATGTGGTATCCAAATCTAGACGTAAGGTGTCTACGGTTACTCGAGAATAGGAGAAGCCAGCCCGGCGAACGGATCTTGACGCACCACAACCGACCGTCCGACCCTTGGTCTTCATCAGCAATCCAAATCCAAACCGCCGCCGCGGCCGCAGCCCACAGCCTTCCGTAGTTGCGTCAGAAATCCCCTTTCTCGAGTCCTCCATCTCATACTTCCCTCCCGTTCCACCCCAATACATCCAGCCGGCGCCATCAGCCCGGGCGGCGCGCGCGCGAGGCCGGCCGTCGAACCCTAGTCCCCGTTCCGAGCAGCTCGCCTCCCCCGCGCCTCGCGTGATCTCAGCGCCTCCCGCCGCGCGGCCGCTCTGCGTGAACCCTCTTATTGTCTCCGTTCGACACCGTTTGGATCCGGTAAGTCTTCCTTCCCGTTCCCCTCTCCCTTCCTCGAATTAACAAGCCCTTGATGGCGCCTGGCTGCCTCTGGTCCTTGTAGTCTAGGTCGCGGAGGCAGGGGAATCGATTGTGCCAGGTGGAACTTGTGGGTTCCACGCGGTTGGCGTTGGTGGTGTTTTCTGTTACTCAATTCTATGTGCCTGGTTTTGCCATGGTGATGGGACGTGGCGATTACCTTCCTCGGATGGTGGAATTTTACAGGATAGGTTCCTCCTGTTTTGAGTCATCTTCACTGTATTTTCCTGATTGTCCTTTGTGAATCTACTTGTTTCTGTTGATATTTTGTGATTGTTTATTCAATCTGGCGCAGGCGGTAGGTCTAGAATGAATAACTATGCCTTCATATCTCATTGTCTGAATCACTTATTAGTTTTTCAAGTCTTGGCAAGTATGTTTTGTCATGCAAACTTGTTCGTGCCACCAATTCTTGTCTATCGCAAGAATGGGCTATTTTCTAGGCTAATAGAGCTATCATGTGGGCAACAATTAACTAGAAGCTAGCAGGTGGTGTCTGGTCATGCTGTTGTTATAATTAGGTTAAGATGGGTTTGCTCCCAAGCCACAGTAGGTTTTCTTTCTGACCGTACTTGTTTAGATTTCGACAGAATGGATTTCTGGCTGTTTTCTCCAGTTTCGTTTCTTAGGAAACTTCATCAACTATGGTTCTCATGTATGAGAGTAGTTTCATTCAGGTCATGGTTGTATTGGTACCAAAATTAGTGTAGCTGGTTTTGCTCATAAAAAGAGCCTAATGTTGTCTTATTGCAACTTTTTGGTTGGTTGTAGATGTCGTTATCTTATCTCTCTGTGGTTAATATACTTTATTTAACCTCTGTCAAGCTTGATTTTACTGGTGCTCAAATTGGGGCTTAATATACTTTATTGAACTTCTTGCAAACTTGGATTTACTGTTCCCTTTGTAGTTTCTGCCATGAATTGGGTTTTCTTCTTACTCTGTTTATACTATCTATTCATATAGAGATGGAATCACCGCCCCTCACAGCTGAAGCGATTGCTTTTACCGAGAAAAAGATGGACATGACTTTGGGTATGCTATTTGACCAATTTTCTTTTTGTTTAGTGATGCTAATTGATATTTTAGTGTTGAATTTGACTCATGCATTGTTTCTGTGTTTATGCAGAGGATATAATCAAGATGTCAAAGAAAAAGAATCCTGGAGGCAAGAAACCCCCGAGGCAGCCGGTAAACATATTATCTTGGTGTACTCAATGTTGCATTTGTGAACTCCCTGTCAAAGTTTGTTGATTATGCCCTCCATTTTATTATAACAGATCAAAAAGCACCCATTCCAGAATGTCAACTCTAATAAAGGGAATGGCAAGGTTCAACGGTTTATGGAATCTAGATCAACCATTAGACAAGTATGTTGCAATGACATATAAAATTGTTTTTCTTTTGGCATCTTGTGTATGTTAAGTTTCTAACATTCTCTTTGTTCTTAGGGTGTTCTTGCACAGAGAAGGTCAAATGTTGGTGGAAATCAGTTCCCTGCTACAAAGCAGGCTGCGAAGAAGGCTGCTGCTATGCCAATGAGCAACGGGGCTGTCCGTTGGAACAAGCCAAGGTATTAATCAATCTCTGTGTTTTTTCTCATTCCTTTTGTAGCCATGTTTTCATCTCAATAAATTGTTATGGACAGGTAAACAATGGTTCTCTTATTGCTTATGAGAAAGTTTACTGCATTCAAGGGGTTCTTAATTTTATTGAGTCATGCACCTTGGGTTATATTGGCTGAGAATGATTGTGATGCTGGTGTTTGCATGGAACTGCCTTAACTTCTCTGGTTATACACACGCAAAGTTTATTAAGAACAATCAACTTCATATTCTTGTGGCGCAAGGCCTGTTTTCTTGGTTGAATTGCTACAAATATATGGAGGATAACATATGGGCCTTAAAGCTTCATTGAAAGTTATGGCATTTTCCTTTATTCTGGTTGAGCTGGTCAAATTTGTGACCTGCTGGAACACCCTGGATATGTGTCTGCTGTTGCCTGACATTTTTCTACGCAATTCACTATTCATGGTGTAATCTAGTTGCTGGATGAGTGCTACTTTGGACACCAGCATTAAGGAAGGACCGAAGGAGATGTGATAAGGCTAGCATCTCATGCCATTGGTGACTGATCATCCAGATACAGGGATCTTACATGCCTGAGTTTGAATTGGTTTTGGCTACTGGCTCCTTGGCAGTGCTCATTGTTTATTTGTTTGAATGATGAATGCAGTGTGAATCTAGGGTAGTGCTGCTAACAGGACAATAGTTGTATGCCTCCAAGGAGTATATCTACTGCCTCCTATTCAAGTTGGCTGTATCCATAACAGCATGCCAGTTTTGAGCACTCTATCATAAAGTGCTATATGCTCCCCATTGTTCACTGGTTCCCACAGAGATAATGCTTGCCTCTATTTCTACTGGGTATAAGATTAAATCATGGTATCCTGCGATTTATCTCAGTATGCTGAGCTGTATGGATGCTATCTTTTCAAGATCAAACTGTTGGTGACCTTGTTGGTTCTGAATCAGTGGTCACTAATTACATGACTTGAGTTTATCTGTCCAATCAATCAATAAGTTGTGTCAACTCAGGACATTGTTGAACCATGTGTGTTGAAATTTGGGTGGAATTTAACAGTCTAGACTCTAGAATATTGAGGGCCTTGGAAACCAAGAGGATGCACTAGATATTTTGGTGCTCACTTTATCATCTCTGTTTGATGAAATTTGGATGGAAGTAAACAGTCTAGACTCTAGAATGTTGAGGCCAAGAGGATTCACTAGATATTTTGGTGACAACTTTTATTATTTCTGTTTGATTTATTTCGAAACATGGTATGTACTCCCTGACTTCCCTCGAGAAGTGAGAATTGTATTATTGTTTTGATTGGGGATGGTGAGTTTGCTTGTAAAACAATATGGCTCTTGGTTCTCCGTTGCTTATGATTCTTGGTACTTGAGCACTCCTGCTCATGTGACTAATGTTTTGATTTTGATACAGTACAAGTACCATAGTGCAGAGGAGGCCTGTAGGTGATGCTTTTCAGAATGCCAAGGTATGCCATATGTTGACCTTAATGCAGAGTAATAAATATGATAAACTGGCTGAATCAGTAAATTGTTCCCCAATGTGTTGTATCTGATGCATAATAATCAACTTAAGGTATGGTGATCTTTTGGTTTATCAATTTAGACATCAATTTAATGACTTCTCTTGGAAAACCATTGCTATTGTAATTTATATTTCTTGTACCTTATGATATGTTTTACTTTATAAGTTTATCACATAATCCATCTTTTTATGGTATCCCCATGTCACTTTATAATTACAATATAACCATCCGTAGTTGTTTAAGGACCATGATGAATGCTATAATTGGGTCCATTTTTATATTTATAAGTGTGATACATGAAACTTGTATTTGTTTAATTAATGTTAGTTTTCGTTTGGTCGCTGCTGATCACTATGATATGCCCTTAATTTATTTGTAGGTCAAGGAGTCGCAGAACCAGGCAGCACCAAGGACGATGGATGCACTCTTTGCACAGATGAAGGCGCAACGCATGAGGACTGTACCACAGCAGGCAAATCCTGCCCCTGGGCGTCATTTCAACCAGCAGCGACCTGGTCAGCAGCAGCAGAGGCGAGGTAGAGGATATGGTGGCCGTAACGTTGGCAACCAATGAAGTCAACTAGGCATATCTCCTGCTGCATCGGAGCCCTGGTCTTTTGGACCTTGGAAGAAAGGACGCCCCTGGGAAAATCTAACTTGGCTTTTTTTATTGGTGGAAAAGGTTGTGGACAAAATATGAAGCGAAGTTTGTGTGGAGTTTTCTAGTTGCCTGCTTCCGTTTCAGCATGTATAATGGACCTATGGAAATTATTTGGTGCTAAATTATGATGTCGTGTTTCTTGAGTTGATTAGGTTCGTCTTTTCTTCAAAAGAACTTGGAGTAATTCACCTTTTACCATCTGTATAAATTTTAGAATACCATTACTGTTTGACAAGCTGGGTATATGTACTCCTTTTCTGTCAAGTTATATAAAATATTTTTGTTTTTTTTCTTTAGCTATATACTATATGCCCATGCGTTCAATGGGAAAGGCTATCAAACATTCAAGGAAAACAAGGACCAATACTTATCTATTTATGTTTCTTTCTATATAAACTTTTTTATTTTTAAAGCTGTGTAGTTTATTTTAAGATGACTAACATGATCATATTTGTATGTGATTAGCTGTGTGTGCATGGTTAATGCCTCATATTCATACTTTTTTTAAGGAATCAGGGCTTCAGGAGGAGCCAGAGGCTCCTGCAAATTCATTTTTAAAAAATAAAAACGAGTACTAAGTCAACCTAGAGTTACAGCAGGGGGAGGGATCAAAGTGTGTATTATTGATCATACATGGAAATAAATAGCAATCATCATTAAAAGTAACGTGTGCTACGAGTTCATATTATTCATAAATCATATTATAATTAGAATGACAAAATTACATCACGTGAAAGCTCAAAGATAATTAGAATGACAAAATTACATAACACGTGAAAGCTCAAAGGATCTGCAGTCAATAGGCCCCTACTTGTCTACTTTAAAGCGTTCAAAGCACAGCGTATCGCACGTGTCCACCAAAACAGTAACATGAAACAAGCTCAGAACAGAAGGCCAAAAGGCCGAAAGCCAGAGACTGACAATTAGTCACAGTCCGAAGATTATTGGAGTTCAGATCTCGCGCATGATCAGGCTGAATCGCAAGGACGAAGCCCTATTCGCTAGACTGAAAAGCCAACGTCTCCAACCTTGATTGGATTCCCTCAGCCCAGCAGATTCTTGGTGGCGTGTCTCCCAGGTCTTGAACCCTTAGAATCATGGCAATCCAGCGCAACACCGCTTTTTCCCTGTAGAAGTATGCCCCTGAAAACACATGTTACGAAAATTCCAAGGCACCAAACCACAGCCGAGCTAATGATGTTAGTACATTGCTTTTTATTTGCAATCCAAAAGGTAGCTATAAATTCAAAGTCCCAATTGCCCCTCACGTTTAAAACCTCAGCAATCTCAAGGAAAATCCTTTTAGCCACAAAACATTCGAAAAACAATGATTCACTGATTCCAGCTCATTGCAGAATAAAGCATGAAACAGCAGTCATGCAGTGAACAAAGGTTCCAACACTGTTATGTTGCTGCTAAACCTTTTCCTACAGTGCTGGGGAATCTCCACTCAAATATTCACACACTTAATCTTATATCATAGCTTTTCTTGGAAGTAAATTTCATACCTCCTTCCAAACGACTGATCTGCCATGAGGTTACTTTTTCCTGTAGTACAAACAAGTAGTTCAAATATTTTTTGAATACTCTTAATTGCTCAAATGTAGTTTATGATCAAGGTGAATAACATATTTATTTAATTTGTACTATATCTTCATCTGATTAATGCACAATTTATGATCGATAAAATAGTGGTTTTAAAAATCACAAATGTGGAAGCTTGATATCATGGTGTATCCATCTTGAACACATAGGTTACTGTGTTCAGAACTTCAGATATATCAAATGGGTACCCAAATGCAGATTGATGGCATTTGCTGAAAAGATACAGGGCTTTCTTTGCCATAGAAGAAAATATAGCGCCACCTTATAATTAGTAGAAGTCTGATGCTAAAACCTCAATTGCCTAATTCCGTTTCTCGAAGTGGTCAAGAATTTAATGCATGATACTATATCGAAGTTTTTTTTTTTTGAACTCTATCGAAAGACTTGATTGAGATAAGAGAAGCTTCGTTCTGAATATATTACCATAAAAAGGTATCTGCATGTTTAGTGTAGTAATCCCCATTTAATTTTAATGATACACGAAACATGCAGAATAATTGAAGCACCAATTTATTCTATTGTCATGATAGTTGTTGAAACTTGTGATTCTCATTACTTGGGCTAACCCTAGAGGGGTAGCAACATAATCTGTAATACATGGGTCTCATGGGCCTAATACTTATACTCCAACACCCCCCGCAGTTTGAACTACCGGCGCAGTGGAGTTGCAGACTGGACACGAAAAGAAGTACACACAGGAGCCCCCCACAGACGTAACTAGCCACCGGTGATGTTGAGGCTGGAGCGAAACTCGGTGAAGGTCGAGGACGGGACACCCTCGGTGAAGATGTTGGCAAACTGGGAGGTGGTTAGAACGTGAAGGATCCGAACATCGCCGATGGCGACCCGATCGCGGACAAAGTGTAGATCGATCTCCACATGCTTGGTCCGCTGGTGCTGTACAGGGTTGGTGGAGAGGTACACAGCACTGACGTTGTCGCAGTAGACCAGCGTGCTCCGGGAGAGAGGGCTGTGGAGCTCAGCGAGGAGCTGCCGGAGCTAGGAGGCCTCAGCCACGCCATTAGCGACAGCGCGGTACTCCCCCTGGGCACTCGAGCGGGAGACCACCAACTGGCGCTTGGATGACCAAGACACCAGGTTGCCTCCCAGAAAGACAGCGTAGCCGGAGGTGGAGGGCCGAGTGTCCGGACACCCGGCCCAGTCGGCGTCAGTGTAGACGACGAGCTCGGTAGAGGGAGACCGATGAAGGAGCAAGCCGTAGTCGACGGTGCTGCGGAGGTAGCGGAGGAGGCGCTTAAGAGCAGTGAGGTGGGGCTCTCGGGGATCATGCATGTGAAGACATACCTGCTGTACTGAATAGGTGATGTCCGGCCGGGTGAAGGTGAGGTACTGAAGTGCACCGGCAAGACTCCTGTAGGCAGTGGGATCATCCACCGGTGTCAACTGGAGTCGAGCAGGGCTTGCAATGAGTCATCCCAGCTCGCTCCAGGATATCAAGAGTGTACTGCCGCTGGTGAAGAAGTAGCCCGGTAGGACAAGGCTCAACAGTGACCCTGAGAAAGTGGTGGAGCACACTGAGATCCTTCACAGGAAACTCCTGCTGAAAAGCGCTGATAATGCGGCGAAGTGACAGACTGGAGGTTGTGAGGACAATATCATCAACATAGAGCAGCAGGTAGGCGGTCTCAGCGCCGCGGTGATAGATGAATAGAGATGTATCTGACTTGGCCTCAACAAATCCCAGTGACACCAGAAAAGCAGCAAGTCGAGAGTGCCACGCCCGAGGGGCCTGCTTGAGGCCGTAGAGAGACTTGTTGAGCCGGTAGACCAAGTCGGGATGAGAAGAGTCAACAAACCCCGCCGGCTGACTGCAGTAGGCTGTCTCATTGAGAGTCTCGTGTAGAAATGCATTCTTGACATCCAGCTGATGCACGGGCCAGGAGCGAGCGAGAGCCAGTGAGAGCACCGTGCGGACGGTGGCTGGCTTCACCACTGGGCTGAAAGTCTCATCATAGTCGACCCTAGGGCGCTGAGTGAAACCCCGCAGAACCCAGTGAGCCTTGTACCTCTCAAGGGTACCATCAGCCCACCGCTTGTGAGTCCAGATCCACTTGCCGGTGACGACATTGGCGCCGGGCGAACAGGACACCAGATCCCAAGTCTGGTTGGCGAGGAGAGCCGCGTACTCCTCTTCCATCGCGCAGCGCCAGTGAGGGTCTGACAAGGCATCGCGGACAGAAAGGGTACAGGAGAGACCTGCGGGTCACTGGGCATCGCCGCAAGAGCCCAAGACCGCAGGGTGCCAGTCGCGTGCCGCGTCACCATGGGGTGAACATGCCACGGGTGTCGGTGAAGAAGCGGTGGGTGGTACACTGGCGGGACGACACGGGCAGCCGGCGGCCGCGGCGGTGGAGTAGGCGTCCCCGGCGGAGAAGAGGCCACCGGCGTGACTGAGGCTGCGGAGCCGCCCGCACACGACGCTGGTAGACGTGCACCGGCTGGGCGAAACGCGCAGGAGGTGCGGGGGCCGGGGCCGCCGGTGTCCCCAGACCCGCGTCAGGCGTAGGGGCAGGAGCAGCACCGGAGGTTGACGCCCCGGACCCAGGCAGGGTGCAGGGCCAGAGCATCACTGGTGGGCGCACGACGCTGGTAGAAGTGCATCGGCTGGGCAAAGCGCGCAGGAGGTGCGATGGCTGGGGCCGCCGACGTCCCCAGGCCCATGTCGGGCGTAGGGACAAGAGCAGCACCGGAGGATGACGCCCTCGGACCCGGGTAGGGTGCAGGGCTAGGGGCATCACTGGCAGGCGGCGAGCCGGGGCACTGGCCCGGCGTCGAACACAGAGTAGCAGTACCTTCAGGAGACAGTGGGAAAGGTGGCTGGACCACCATGTCACTAGGAAACAGAGAGAGGGGGTCAGGATCAGGGGTGGAGATGGTGGTGGTGGTGGTAGTGGAGGAGAAGGGAAAGACAGACTCATCGAACACCACATGGCGAGAGATGAGGACCCGACGAGAGGTGAGATCATAGCATCGATAACCCTTATGATCAGGAGAATAGCCGAGGAAGACACACAGAGTTGAACGGGGAGCCAGCTTATGGGGAGCGGTGGTAGTGGTGTTAGGGTAACACGCACACCTGAAGACCTGAAGGTGGTCATACCGAGGAGGGGTACCGAAAAGAGCGTGGTGTGGCGTAGGAGCTGGATAAGCAGCAGAAGAAAGGCGGTTAAGGAGATAGGTGGAGGTGTGCAGGCTCTCAGCCCAGAAGCGAGTAGGGAGGGATGCCTGGAGCAGAAGGGTATGCATGATGTCGTTGGTGGCGCAAATCATGCGCTCAACCTTGCCATTTTGGAAGGAGGTATATGGACAAGACATGTGCAACTAGACACCGTGGGAGAGGAAGAAGGCATGGGAGGCAGAGTTATCGAACTCCTGGCCATTGTCACAATGGACGGCCTTGATGGTGAGGCCGAACTGAGTAGACACCCAGGCAAAAAAGTGGAGAAGAGTGGGGAAAGCAACAGACTTGGCACACAGGGGAAAAGTCCACGAATAATGAGAGAAATCATCAACCACCACAAGATAGTATTTGTAGCCAGAAATGCTGATGACAGGAGAAGTACATAGGTCGCAGTGTACAAGATCAAATATATGAGAGGCATGTGAAGAAGAAGACTAAAAAGGAAGACGAACATGACAGCCCAGGTGGCATGCATGACACAAGTGCTCATCGTGAGCCCGAGGGCACCGAATGTCGGAACTATGACTCAGCTGCAGCAGAGCATCACGACCAGGATGGCCGAGATGACGGTGCCAAGTAGTGGAGGAAGGCATGGCGGTGAAAGTAGCTGACGACATAGAAGGCGGTGAAGAGGAAGTAGAGGTCGGAAAGCAAAGGGTGTAAAGGGGCCCGAGCTATCGCAGCGGAGAAGAGGACGCCGGGAAGCCAAATTCTTCATAGTAAAACCAGAAGAATCAAATTCAATGGAACAGGAGTTGTCAGCTATAAAACAATGAATAGACAGAAGGTTTTGAACCATAGAAGGTGCAACAAGAACATCGGGAAGACGAAAGGAGCCATGAGCGACGGCGGCACCCACGGACGTGACAGGAAGACACGAGCTATTTGCAACCATGATGGACGAAGGATGAGACAAAGAAGGAGGACAAACGGAGGAGAGAATACCCGGGTCGGGAGTAGTGTGGTAAGTGGCTCCCGAGTCAGTGATCCAGTCGGGCTCGACAGGAGGTATTGGGGCCATGGTGCTGAAAGAGCTGGCCAAGGCTGCCGGGTCCCAACCGACAGGACCAGGCAAGACGCCGAGAGGTGTGGCCCACGGTGACGCAGCAACGAGCATGGCCACCCCCGGAGGAGCACCAGCGATCATGGCCGCCGGCGGGTGAGGCTGACCACTGGGAGCCGGGAAGGGCCACATGGCCCTCAACCACGGGTTGTGGAACGAGGCCCAGGTCGCCGGGTCCCAATCGACTTGCCCGGGCAAGGCACCGGGAGGTGGAGCCCACGGAGGCACTGACTAAGACCCCGGGGGAGCCTCTATGAGCATGGCCGCTGGCTTGCGAGGCTGACCACTGGGAGCCACCGTCGACGAAGAGTTCCCACGGCCAGGACTCCCACCACGTCCACCGCTGCGGTGGCGGCGGCCGCCATGGCCCCCCACCCCCACTCGGCTCGGAGGGAAGAGGACCAAGAAGAGACAGCGATGGCGTAGGAGTAGTAGCAAGGGCAATCAAGGAAGACGAGGACCCCGGCGTGAGGTCCTGAAGCTACGCTGCAAGAGGATTGGCCAGGTCATGCCAGAGGACCACGTTGTGGGACACGTGGGGACTCACCGAGCCGGAGGAGGTGGCCCATCCGTCATGTGAGGTACGATGGACGAGGGGTTGCTTCACTGCGGCGATGGCAGTGGCCGCATTCCACTCGCACGCCCAGGGGATGGCAGCCGCAGGAGGCGGGGCGGGAAAGAGAGAGGCACCCACGCCTGCACCAGGCACATGCGCCATGGTTGCAGCGGCCACACCGTGTTCACGCTCCCAAGCAAGAGCGGCCGCACAAAGACGGGCCTGGCCTTCCGCGGTAGCGGCCCGGGCAACGATGAGGGTGGCGTCGAGGGTCGCCCGCGCAGTGCCGGCTGCGCCTCAGAAGGCCGCGCCGGCTCCAACGGCAGTGGCCACGACGCCAGCAGCGCCAGGGGCCATGGGGCCGACTGTGTGGGCACCCGCACCCACGCACGGCGTGGGCACCAGCGGCGCGGGGGCAGAGGCGGGACCTGCGCCAGCGGCCGCGCCCAGAGGAGGAGGACGGGCACCTAGGGCCGAAGTGGGAGGTGGCTGGGGCAGTGGTGTCCTGCCAGGTGTGGGCGTGCTAGCCCCCGCAGCAGCGGCGGCGGCGGCGGCGCTGCTGCGCCCTCGCCCGGCGGCCCGCCCGGTAGGGGCGGTTGCGGTGACGGCCCCCCAGCCCCGACGGCAGCCAGGACAGGGGCGGACGGAGGCGGCGGTCTGCCTAGGGCCACGCTCGCGGCAGTCGGGGGCGGCGGCGGAGGTCCACCTGGGGCCGCACTCGCGCTAGCCGAGGACGGCGGCGGCGGCCCGCCTGGGACTGCGCTCGCGCCAGCCGGGGGCTGCGGCGGCGGTCCGCCTACGCTAGCGGCGGCGGTCCGCCTACGCCAGCGGCGGCCAGGGCAGGGGCAGGGGCAGCGGAGCAGGGAAGGAGGTGGGAAGCCGGCCGCCGGCCATGGGGGCCAGAGGAGGGATGACGGCTGGGAGGGAGGGAGGGGAGGAGAGAGAAACCTAGCTTGAGACCATGTTGGAACTTGTGATTCTCATTACTTGGGCTAACCCTAGAGGGGTAGTGTTGGGTAATGAAATTACGTGTACAAGAAAGGTGAAAATCATATGGCGGGTTGCCATTGTATTTCATTTCGTCCCAAGAACTTACACCTCAGGAGGTATTTATAGGCCCCCTAGCTTCGCTATTTGAGAAATCTTACATAATCAACCATGAACTTCCTATACATTCGACTAGAAGGCACATCGGTGAAGTAGTGAAACATAATTCGCCCCTTCCATGTTGTCTTCTTATACAACTTTGGTCTTGGTCATGATTTCTTAACTTAGCTGGCAACTTCACAAAATCTTCATGCGAAGCCGCTATCAACTTTGTTGGTCCTCAAAAGTCTAGCGAAGTCATCTTCACCGGAGAACTTGAAACATGTAAAAAAACATATACATGAAGTTCGAAATAGTCTCAGTGAAGTTGCCATGTTATCTTCGCTGAGTGCCTGAGATGCGGCGAAGTCATCTTCGCCAGTCAATCTTGGAACACACGAAAACATACAAGCGAAGTTGTAAACAGTCATGGCAAAGTCATCTTCGTTATCTTCGCTGGACATGTTAGTATCTCAAATATTTGTAATGAAATGTTTGTCTCCAAAGTTTGGAAAGGATGTTTGAATGTCAAAGTTGTTCCCCAACAGCAGCCCCTCGCGGGCGAAGGCCTACTCCAAAGGTCTGAATCCCGTGAAGTTTATATGAAACTTTGCTCATCAACGCCGTCTAAACTTTGGAGTTGGGCTATTTAGATTTTGAATCCTACGGCTAGTTTTGACCGGTTGACCAAGCTTTTCTATAAATAGCGAGGCCCTCCTCCCCCAGTGGCTGTCGTTTTCAGAAGAAGGGAAACTTCGCCGAAATTTTTCTTGAGTTCTTAAGTTTGAGATAGTTTTTTCTGACTTCTTGCCGTTGTGCTCGCCTGGTCTCAAATCTTCGTTCAAAGTTTGAGTCACATCTTCACCAAGGTTTGTTCTTTTGACTTTTTATTTTCGCAATTTTGTTGAATAGTGTTTCTAATTTTTGGTTTTTGTAGATGTCTTCGCAAGATTTACAGGATCAACTTCCGTCTCGGGAGAGTTCGAAGACCGAAGAAGATAGGGTTCAAATGGATTCTGACGATGAGGGCCTTGATGGCGTTGATGCGTTAGTTGAGGACTTAGTGAAAGATGATGAAGGTTTTATCTTAACTTTTGGTAAGACTTTGTTTGAAAAGAGTCACCTTGATGAGATGGTCCTATGGAGACCAACCCGAAGCCTCATCCTGATGAATGTATTGTGTACCAGGATTTGTTACTGCTGGACTTTGCTTCCCCTGCTAGGACTTCATTGAAGATGTGTTGAAGGCTTTCAACATTCAAATGCACCATCTGACTCCAAATGGTGTGGTTAGGCTGGCTCAGTTTGTCTGGGCCATTAAATCTCAGGAGGCTAATGCAGATATTGCGGCTTTTTGCGAACTTTTTGAGATGCATACTCAATTCAAATAATTTATGCTTGAAGGGCGGGTGATTACTAAGTATTTTGCTTATTCAAGTTTCAAGACGGCTCGTAATGCCGTTCAAGTCCGGCAACTAGGAACAAGTGGGGTACTGGAGATTGGTCTAGATTTTGGTTTTATCATAAAGTGCCCATGGTTGAGGAGCGGGACCCTAGTACAAAGAAGATGGTGAAGAAGTATCCAATGGCTGCTAGAATAGAGATTGAGAATTTCAAACTATCTCCAACTGTTCCTTCTTCCATGATTTCGAAGACTGCTGTGAAGGCGTACAAGTGTATAGCTTCGCTGAAATGTGCTAGGGATTTGGTTGAGGAGTATGCTGTTGCCAAAAATTGGCCATTAAAAAGGAGACTGCTATTCAGAAGAAACGCAAGTCTGGCATTTCTAGCAAAGTTGTTGCTAAGAAGTTGAAGAAAAATCAAAGTCCTTCTGTTTTGTTGGATGCTAAAGAAATTGATGCTGTGCTTGAATTGAGTTTGGATATAGAGGGGAACTTGGTTTCTGATGTCAATGCTGGTGGTGAAGGTGTTGCTGAGGTTGTCAAAGGTGATGGTGATGGTGGTGATGTTGATTTTCCTATTTCTCGAGATGCTGAGGTTGAGGTGAGGAAAATTTGTATGACTTTCTCTTCTAGTGGTTTGGCTCCATTGTTACTTACTCCACTTAACGAAAACTTACAGAATTTGCAAGCTCGTGGTGCTTCTGTTGGTGGTTCCGGCAAAGTTGGTGCAGAAGCCAGCTTGGTTTATAAGAAAGAGACTCAAGCTAGGGATTTCCAGGAGGTTGGTGGTTCGTCTTCGCCGAGGCCTAATGCTGAGGCTTCTTTTGCTGAGCCGGTTAAAGAAAATATTGACGCTGGGAGAACAACTTCGGTTGAAAACCCGGCTACAGTTGAAGCCGGTGAAGTTGGTGTTCAGAATATGTCGAAGAAAGATGGAGGCTCTAGAGCCTATTCTATCAATCTTGAAGATAGCGATGATGAAGTTTTTGATGACGTTGTCAATGATGACCGCTTGGCGCGCTTAACCAGTTCTACTATCCATGTTTAGAGCGGAAAACGTATTGAATGCAATTTGAGTGAACGTGTTTCTACTGGTAAGTACTGGAATTTTATGTTTCTTTTTGATTTCAACTATTTTGTTTTATTAACTTTTTGTTTTTTCTTGCAGAAACTATCTTTTCTCACGTGCCGTCTTCTCCTCAAAAACAAGTCGATTTGAGGAAGTTTGGTGGTCATGATCCCGTCTCTCCCATTATCCCCGTTGATGGCAAAGAGGACGTTTCTGAAGCTCTCAGGCGTGGGTTGGCATTTTGTCAAGAGAAAAGTTTAGGTCTTGATAGTTTCAAGTTTATTGGTGTTGGGGCCGATAAACTTCGGATGATGCCTCACAGTTCTAAGGTTCAACTGTTGAAGTGCATAGACGAGGCTTTCACTGTGCCTGACGTGGAGCTTGAGATATCCAAGAAACCCTTGCTCGAGGTTGCTGATGCTGGGCTGTCAATGATGTATACGGGTTCTCTTTTGATGAGGGGTTTGCAAACTGTGCTAGAAGAAAGGGAGAAAAACTTTGCCCTTCGCGAACGTGACTACCAAGCTGAAATTGAGAATCTGAAGAAACAACTTGCTGAAAAGGAGAAAGAGAGAGATGACGCTGTGGATGCTCATAATGTGTTGGAGGGCAAACTTATCAGTGCTTTTGCTCAAGTTGAGGAAAAAGATGATGTTATCAAGAGGATTGAGGAGGAAAAAGAGAAGTTGAGGGAAGATGTGAGGCGTGTTGAGAGAAGAATTAAGGATCAGGATAAGTCTTTCTTTGACAATTGCAATCGTATTTGGGAGCTTTGCTTTGAATGTTATGACCAATATCAACAGTGGTCTCCATGACCTGGAGACAAGTGTTGGGAACTTGGTGACCAGGACAATTTTTTCAATTGGCTTTGCCGCCAATATGAGGATCTATCCCAGGTCATGGAGACCACTGTTGATATTGGTGCTTTCTACTCTGCTCGTGCTTTGTTTCATCTGATGAGACAAAGCCAGGATCCATTGTTTGCACAACTTTGTGATGCCAATAAGTTCCCTTCTGTGAGCGAACTGACCAACATGACAAAGGTGACACAAGTGTTGTGCAACAAATATCTCGAGCAGTACTGGAGGTCAGGTGGTCGGGTTCATTGTTTTGACAAAGCTAGAGAGAAACTTCAGAGGGTAAATTTTATACTTGCTTGCTTTTGTTTTCTTTTGTGCTTTGTATCTAACTTTTCTCTCTTTCTGTATCAGCAAATTACAAAGGAGGCGGAAGCTGCTCGGAGGGAGGCAGAAGAAGCCATGAAGAAGGAAACTGATGCTAGAGGTCGAAGCAGTGCCGGACCCAGCGATGCTAGTGGTGGTCATCCTTAGGCTGTAGCTGTTTTTTTTATTTTGTGAGATGAGGGATTTTGAGATACAATGACTCTAAGTTATGGTCTTTGTAAGATATACACTTGGTAAGTGTTTGACTGTCTGTCCGTCCTGCGTAGGTTCCTCTTGGTGAGGCTGCGCAGGATGTCGAAGACATTGTTCCGCTGTTAATGTGTAAAGATGACTTTGTTTTCGAGCCTGCCGAGTTTTATGGTTTTCGCGCGAAGTGCGATGGCTGTGATGTCGATGAATTTCTGCTTGTAAGTTTTTCTCTTTGTCATTTTATACTTGAACTTTTTTGGTGATTTTGTCTTACAAATCTTTTATAGACGTAAACAAGCGATGCCGTAGCATCCGGCCTCCTAATTGCTGAGTTTTTGACTTTACGGGCTTTGCGCAGGTAAAAGTTTGACGTGTGGGGTTTGTTTTTTCTTCTATGGTTGCTCTTGTTTTCTAACCTCTTTTTCTTATAGTCATCTGAGTCAAGTACTTTGCCGGCGAGTGTTTGTGAGGATTATTTATGCCGTGAAGCGAACGAGATTATAGACAAAATTGTGAGTGACGTACTTGATGATACTGCCGAGGTAGTTAGTTCTCGGGATGACTAATTTGGTAAACATATTTTGGTAATTGGAAAGGTTGTATTGCAAGGCATCTTGTGTTGCGAAGTTTGTGAGTTTTTTTTCTCTTATACGGCTGGGTACAAAATAAATACTTTGAATTGAATTGTGTATGCACTTTGTATAGAAACATGTGATCGATAACTTACCTTAGTAAATTTTGATATATTGTCCCTTCTTTTTTATCCGAAGTGGACGTGTGCACTTTGCTTGGGAACTTGAAGCGTTTTTGATGTGTGCGCTTGCTTAGAAACTGAAAACATTTATCCTTAGTGAAATAAAATCGAAAAATTTACCTTAGCAAATTTTGAAACGCCATCCCTTCTTTTTCGAGTGAAGTGGACGCGTACGCTTCCTTAGAAGCTGTAAATATTTTACCTCAATAAAAAAAATTTACCTTAGCAAATTTTGAAACGATGTCCCTTCTTTTTCGAGCGAAGTAGACGCGTAAGCTTCCTTAGAAGCTGAAAACATTTTACCTTAGTGAAATAAAGTCAAAAAATTTTTCTTAGCAAATTTTAAACGCCGTCCCTTCTTTTTCGAGCGAAGTGGACGCGTACGCTTCCTTAGAAGTTGAAAGCATTTCACCTTAGTGAAATAAAGTCAAAAAATTTGCCTTAGCAAATTTTGAAACGCCGTCCCTTCTTTTTCGAGCGAAGTGGACGCGTACGCTTCATTAGAAGCTGAAAATATTTTACCTTAGTGAAATAAAGTCGAAAAATTTGCCTTAGCAAATTTTGAAACGCCGTCCCTTCTTTTTCGAGCGAAGTGGACACGTACGCTTCCTTAGAAGCTGAAAACATTTTACCTTAGTGAAATAAAGTCAAAAAATTTGCCTTAGCAAATTTTAAAATGCCGTCCCTTCTTTTTCGAGCGAAGTGGACGCGTACGCTTCCTTAGAAGCTAAAAACATTTCACCTTAGTGAAATAAAATAAAAAAATTTTATTAGAAAATTTTGAAATGCCGTCCCTTCTTTTTCGAGTGAAGTGGATGCGTACGCTTCCTTAGAAGCTGAAAACATTTCACCTTAGTGAAATAAAGTCGAAAAATTTGCCTTAGCAAATTTTAAAACGCCGTCCCTTCTTTTTCGAGCAAAGTGGACGCGTACGCTTCCTTAGAAGCTGTAAACATTTCACCTCAGTGAAAAAATTTGCCTTAGCAAATTTTGAAATGCCGTCCCTTCTTTTTCGAGTGAAGTAGACGCGTGTGCTTCCTTAGAAGCTGAAAACATTTCACCTTAGTGAAATAAAGTCAAAAAATTTGTCTTAGCAAATTTTAAAATGCCATCCCTTCTTTTTCGAGCGAAGTGGACATGTACGCTTCCTTAGAAGTTGAAAGCATTTTACCTTAGTAAAATAAAGTCAAAAAATTTGTCTTAGCAAATTTTAAAATGCCGTCCCTTCTTTTTCGGGCGAAGTGGATGCGTTCGCTTCCTTAGAAGCTAAAAACATTTCACCTTAGTGAATTTTGAATTGTATAAGTTAGCATTTTTTAGATTTAATAAAATATTGATACTAACTTAGTTTTATAAAATTTGTGCCGATGTTAGAGTATATGTTGGATATACTCTTCGGCATTTGTACTTTTGGTTGTGCAGTGTAGAAACATATTTCTGGGAAAACTGCTTTCTTATTTTATATTTCATGAGATTTACAAAGAGACTGCCTTGCTAAAAAACCACTCACCCTGCGAAGGGTTTCCCCTGAGTGGAAAAAGAGTGCAGCTCGGTTATTATTGCAAGAACGTAAATTTACTTAAAGGGAAAATCTACTTCTATTTCTGCTGAAAAGTAAACTAATCTTGCAGTATTGTTTATGGATAATACTTGTGGAGTGCTTCTATGTTCCAAGTGTGACTGAGTACCTCACCTTTAAGGTTTGCCAGATGATACACACCTTCTTTGTTTGTTCTTGTGACGATGAAAGGGCCTTCCCACTTTTGTTGGAATTTTTCCACTGTGTCTTCATCTATTTTTCTTTTTAGGACAAGATCTCCTGGTGCTAACCCTCTTGGCTTGACTTTTTTGTTGTACCACTTCTGTGTTTCAAGTTGGTACTTCTTGATATTCTTGAGTGCCTCATTTCTTTCTTTTTTGAGCAAATCCTTGCTTGTTACTTGGTCTTCTTCTGTGATCATTTGAATATTTATTCTTGGACCTTCGTATTTTATCTCTTTGGGGGTCATTGCTTCATCTCCGTAAAGTAACTTGAATGAAGAGAAATCTGTTAGCCTCGATTTTAAAGTATTGTGAGACCAGATTACTTTTGGTAATTCGTCGACCCATTTTCCCTTTCTAAGGTATGTTAGGCACTTTGAATTCTAGTGTAAATTATCCCGTTTCCTCTTTCGACTTCTCCGTTAGACTATGGGTGTTTTACTGATGCGAAGTAAAGTTTGATTTTCATTGAATGGCAGTATTATCTAAAGTCTTCGCTATCAAACTGGGTTCCATTGTCTACAGTGATGTGTCTTGGGACTCCGAATCTGCATATGATGTCTTGCCATAGGAATTTTTTCATTGTATGAGAAGACATGTTTGTGATTGGCTTCGCTTCAATCCACTTGGTGAAATATTTGACCGCAACTATTGCGTATTGGTAGTTGCCTTGAGCTGAAGGTAACTTTCCGACTATGTCGATTCCTCATCTTGTCAGTGGCCAAGTTGGTTCAATTGGTTGTAGATTTGTTCCTGGTGCTTTGACTTTGCTTGCTGCCATTTGGCAATTGTGACAAGTCTGAATGATTTCTTTGCTGTCACTTTGGGCAGTTAGCCAGAAGAACCCTTGTCTAAAGGCTTTTCTAACTATTAATCTAGCTCCGACATGACATCCACAGATTCCACCGTGTATTTCCTTCAAAAGGTTTTTCCCATCTTCTCTCGAGATGCACTTTAGTAGTGGTTGGCAAACTCCTTCCTTGTATAATTCTTCGTTGATGATTTTGTAGCTTCTGATCTTTTGCTTCATTCTTACTTCATCAACTTTGTTTTCTGGCTCATAGAATCCTTTGAGGAATGCCATAATTGGAGCCCACCAATCTTCGCTTTCTATGATGTGTACTTCTTTTGGTTGTTCGACTTTCATTTTTGTTGAGGCTTCGGTGATAGTTTGGAAGAATACTTTTGGTGGCAACTCTAACTTTTGGGCGGCGGCTTTTGCAATTTCGTCTACATCTGTATTGTTATTTCTTGATATGCTTTTCACTGTGAATCCTACGAAGTGTTTTTCTTGGTCCCTCAGTAGCTGGAGATATTTTGCTAGTTCTGGATCTCTTGCTTTGTAATTTTTCTCTATATGCCTAGCCACTACATGAGAATCTGTCTTGATTATTAGCTTTTGGATTCCCATTGCTCTTGCTTTATGAAGTTCTAGTAATACTGCCTCATATTCTGTGATGTTGTTGGTGCCTTGAAAGTCTAGTCTTGCTGCGTATTTGAGTTTGATTCCAGAAGGTGAGGTTATGACTGCTGCTGCTCCTACGCCGGCGAAGCCCCAAGCACCATCGCAATAGACTATCCATTCTGGTTGCTCCATTCTTTCTTGATTGTACTTTGAGGGTGTCCAATCTACCATGAAGTCAGCCAAGTATTGGGACAACTCTGCAGCCCATTTTCGCAATCTCCCTGAGGATTTGCAGCCTTGTAGCACTTCTTTGAGGGGTTGATTTGTTGGCACTCTTATTTTGTGAGCTTGGAAGTAGTGCCTCAACTTTCTGGATGCCATAAGTACTGCGTATGCAATTTTCTTAATTTCTAAATAGAATATTTTTGATCCAGACAAAGCTTCGGATGCGAAGTATACTGGAACTTGTCTTGTTGAGTGCTTCTTTTCTTCTTCTTATATTAGTACTGCGCTGACTGTACTTTCGTTTGCTGATACATATAGTAGCAAATCTGCCGTTGGGTCAGGTGTTGCCAAGGTTGTGGGATTGGATAGATGTTTCTTTATTTCTTTGAAAACTTCTTGTTGTGCTTGACCCCAGTTGAACTTTTTATTTTTTCCCTTTTAGTGCTTGAAATATTGGGAGGCTTCGCTCAGCTGATTTGGATATAAATCTGTTCAGCGAAGCTAGTCTTCCTGTCAACTTTTGGATGTCTTTGATATTTCTTGGCACTTGCATTTTTAGTATTGCCTTCACTTTTTTCGGATTCGGGTCAATTCCTTTTGCGGATACGATGCACCCCAAAATTTTGCTTGTTTGAACTCCAAACGTGCATTTTTCTGGATTCAACTTTAAATTTGATTTTCTAAGGTTTAAGAAAGTTTCTTGTAAATCTTCAACATGCTCTTCTCTTTTCTTGCTTTTGACTACCAAGTCATCCACATATGCAAGCAAGTTTCTTAGTATTTGATCTTTGAGGACTGTGGAAGTCATTCTGATGAAGGTTGTTTCTGCATTACGAAGCCCCTCGACCATTCTTTGAAAACAGTAAGTTCCAAATGGTGTAATAAAACTTGTATATTCTTCATCTTCTTTTTTCATCCAAATTTGGTTGTAGCCTAAATAGCAATCTAGAAAATCGAGCATTTCACTTCCTGCTGCTTGGTCTACTAGAGTATCTACTCTTGTAGAGAGAAATTGTCTTTTAGACATGCCTTATTGAGATATGTGAAGTCTATGCACATTCTCCACTTTTTGTTTTTCTTCTGTACCATGACTATGTTTGTAAGCCAAGTTGTGAATTGAACTTCTCTTATGACTTTTGCATCTAACAATCTTTGGACTTTGGCTTTAGCAGCTAGTGTTCTATCTTCTGACAACTTTCTGAGTTTTTGTTTTTTCAGTTTGAAGTTTGGGTCGATGTTTAGCTTATGTTCTATGACGTCCCTGCTTACTCCTCCTAAGTCTTGTGCAGACCAGGCGAAGATATCCTTGTTACTTTGCAGGACTTGTACTATTCTTTCTTCCTCTTCTTTTGATAAGTTTGTGTCGACAATAACTTGTCTTTCTAGCACCATTGGGTAGATTGGTACTTTCTTTGTGTCTTCGTAAGGCTTTGCTTTTTCTTGTGTCTTCACGTTTTCATTTTTAAACTCGTCATCTTCTTCTTCTTCTTCTATCACATGGATATTTTTGAAAGCTGGGCTTGCATCTCTTTCTATGTTTTTTGCCTCTGTTTGATCACCGAAGACGGTTATGATGCCATTGACTGCTGGCATCTTCATGCATAAGTATGGGTAGCTTACTATGGCTTCGAAAGCATTTAAACTTCCCCTTCCAAAGATTGCCGTGTACTGGCTGTGCATTTCGACAACATCGAATGCTATTTGTTCTGTTCTTGCATTATTCACTGTTTCGAATGAAACTGGCAAGACAATTCTGTCAATAGAGTTTATTTTCTTTTTGCCGAAGCCTACTAATGGGTGCTCGGCTCTTCCCAAAGTTTTTCTGTTGATTTGCATTGCGTCTAAAGTTCTTATGAATATGACATCTGCTGAGCTACCACCATCTATCAGAATTTTTGTTACTGACCAACCTTCGATGTTTGCTTCTATGACCATTGCGTCTATATGAGGATAATCTTTGAGTTCTGAGATCTTGTTCTAAAAATATGATTAGCATGTGGGACCATCTTGTTTTCTTGAATGGACCTTCAACTGCTATGGAGTTTACTCTTCTGAAATTATTTCTTCTTTTATTTCTTGTTTCTAGCTCCATGCTGTTTCCTTCGAATATTGTCATAATTCTTCCTTTGCTTGGGATGACCGCATTTCCATTGTTTGTTGATGCTTTGGGCATGTTGTTGTTATACTGAGTTTGGTGCTTGTTATTTACCACTGAACTTTTAGGGTAAAAACTTTGCTTCTGATTTGAGCCCCATTGATTTTGCGGGCACATTGCCAACAGTTGACAATTATAGATTGGCGAAGGTGGTGGCAACATGTGTTGGTGGTAAGTTATTGGCGCATAACTTGTTCTTTGGGGAGCTAGATGGTTGATAATTTTCAGCTGCGAAGTTGCTCTATTCTCTTCTTGCACTTCTTCAATGCTTTTCTTTACTTTTGGGCATATTTTTGATGTGTGACCAGCCCCTTTGCCATGTATGATGCAGTACAATTCTTCGGGCCTCAAAATTTTTCTTTCGAAGTTTCTACTTTGGTTGTTATAGTTTGGCCTTTGTTGGAAATTTTCCTTGAAATTTCTGCTCCTTCGGAAATTTTTTTGATTGCTCGAGCTTGGACATTGGCTGTTGACTTCGCTTGTGTTGTTGATATGGTTTATTCTCTAAAATGGTCTTCGTTCTGTGTTTGTCACTCTCGAGTGTTGGAACTTGTTGTTTGCTTTTGACATGTTTCTTTCTCCATTTTCTTCTTCTATTCTTTTTCTGTAGTCTTCGTCAGATTCACAGTACTTTCTCATTTCTTCGTATAATTTTTCAACTGTGGTTGGTCTTTCCCTTTTGAAGTGCGAGGAAAGTTGGCCTGCTCGCAGTCCTTTGATTGCTGCTATGATGACGACTTCGTCTGGTATGTTTGGTATTTGAGCTTTTGCTTGCATAAATCTTTTATAATATTGGCTCAGTGGTTCTTTTAGTTGCTGTTTGATGTTGAAAAGATCATCACTTGAAAGCTCAACTCTTTGTAGGCCTTGGAAATCTAAGAGCAGGGTTGTGCGAAGTTGATCCCAAGATTTGATTGACCTTGGTTTTAGCGAAGAGTACCATTGCTGCGCTGGTCCTCTTACTGCCATGATGAGTGACTTCGCTAAGGTGTTTGCATCTCCTCCACTTGATGCAACTGCTGCTTCAAAACTCATAAAGAATTGTCTTGGGCGGACATGCCATTGTAAGTTGGGATGATATTGAATTAGAAACCTACTGGCCACTTCGCTAGCTGAATGTCCATTGACAAGGGTGACTCTGTGTCAATTGTTGCTATTTGACTTTGGTTTTCTTTGCTGTTGGTGTTTTTGCTTGCTGAGTTTGGTTCTTGAATCATGACTTCGCTCTCGTTTTCTAATTCATCATTGAGCTTCCTTAATTCAGCTTCTGCTTCTGCAATTCTTTGTTTTAAAAAGTTTTCCCTTGTCTGTTTTCTTGCTTTCTCCAGCTGTTTTTTCTTGACGATGAGTTGATCTTCGAGTTCTTTGAGTCTTCTTTCTTCGTTCTGAGTTTCTTCTTCTTCTTGAACACGTCTGTTTTATGTTTCTGTCTCATCTTTCAAAAGCGGGTCTCTGTCCTGGTTTGAATTGTCTCTAGCCGAAGTTGCTTTTTTGCTAGGTCTTGCCATTTTGCGTCCGCGTGGTGGTCGTGGGTGTCTTCGATCACACAAATGGACGGCGCCAGATGTTGGGTAATAAAATTACACGTACAAGAAAGGTGAAAATCATATGGCGGGTTGCCATTGTATTTTATTTTGTCCCAAGAACTTACACCTTAGGGGATATTTATAGGCCCCCTAGCTTCGCTATTCGAGAAATCTTACATAATCAGCCATAAACTTCCTATACATTCGACTAGAAGGCACTTCGGCGAAGTAGTGAAACATACTTCGCCCCTTCCATGTTGTCTTCTTATGCAACTTTGGTCTTGGTCATGATTTCTTAACTTAGCTGGCAACTTCACAAAATCTTCACGCGAAGCCGCTGTCAACTTTGTTGGTCCTCAAAAGTCTAGCGAAGTCATCTTCGCCGGAGAACTTGAAACATGTAGAAAACATATACGCGAAGTTCGAAATAGTCTCAGCGAAGTTGCCATGTTATCTTCGCTGAGTGCCTGAGGTGCGGCGAAGTCATCTTCGCCAGTCAATCTTGGAACATACAAAAACATACAAGCGAAGTTATAAACAGTCATGGCGAAGTCATCTTCGTTATCTTCGCTGGACTGTTAGTATCTCAAATATTTGTAATGAAATATTTGTCTCCAAAGTTTAGAAAGGATGTTTGAATGTCAAAGTTGTTCCCCAATAGGTAGCAACATAGTCTGTCATACATGGGCCTAATACTCATGCTCCAACAATAGTTAATAATTAAGCACATCTCTCCATACATAATTACAAATTAAAAGAATTCTACTTATTAAGCATATACATATGGCTAAAATAAGTACTCCCTCTAATTTTTTAAAAGATGTCGTTATGGAAAATGATTTGGTCTCTGAACAATAACTTTGACTTCTTATTTTTATAAAAATATTTATTGAAAAGTAATATATTTATTTATTTTTAAAGTATATTTCAATATAAATATATTCATATGGTTTTCACATTTCAAAACTCACACTTTAAAAGTTATTCATGATTTATATCTCCAGTTTTTGACCTAATCCTTATCCAAAATGACATCTTTTAAGAAACTAGTGGGAGTAGCAAATAATCAAACTAATCACATCAATCTAAAAATACCACCTGAGTCAACAGAACAAGAGGCTGACCTTGCAACAACCAATGATGAAGTTATGCTTGAATATGTTTAAGGCCATGTCCATGGCACATCTCTTTACTGATCATACTCGAATCCAACATTGATGGCGGTGATTCCCTCCAGCCGTGACACTTGGCCAAACTGAATATCAAAAGTTGACCAAATGGCTCTATATCACTAAACAAGGATAATCGTTTCTGAGAGCAAGAAAAACCATACTGTGCTATCATCTCTTCTACTCTCCTGAAAAATGGACATACAGAGAGAAAGTACAGATTTCTCTGAAATAAATAGAATTGCAAGCTTATTATTTCATTTCAGTCAGCTACCATCCACCATTATGTCCAAGTCAACAACATTAGAATCAAAATGTCAAAGGAACTATTTAAGTTGAGAAAGACAGCTGATCCCTTCTGACAATGAGGTTTGGTCAGTCCAGCTTTTAAATTATATAGTTAGCCATCAATCGTGCAAATCTAATTGGTATTCATTAAATAAATTTATGTCCATGCAAAGCTAACAAAAAACAGATCAATCTCTGAAACACTAGAATGAACAAGTGACAGGTTCTTTTAGACAAGCAACAGAGGCAACTACAGTTAATTATTAATTAGTATCACTTGCATCTGAACTTGTAAGACAATATAAGATCTTCAGAACTGACAACAAGAATCATTGTGACCTGCTTGATATTTAAAATATGCATTGCTTTATTTGAAATGTTTCACCCTTCCACTGTTATTTCTATATGGCGGCAAGAAAAAGGAAATCTGACGGCATATGATTGATTAAACTGAGCCAGCCAGTCAATGCTTCTGTATTGACAAGGATAGAGAAATTTATTTCCAGTGATCAAATACAGCAGATTTAATATATGCAGTTATTGGTTAGTCAAAGGGTACTTGCCTCGTTGCCTGCTTAATTAGGTCCTGATGAAGTGATGACTGATGTCGTCCAGAGAGTCATGGATCCAAATGCCTCCATCATGCCTTCACGATCACTCGCCCGCGCTACAGAGACCACACAATTCAAGTGCGTGACATCGTCGTGTTTGTAGAAGAATAAAACGGGCCACATCAGACTGGTGGAGCAGAAGATTGAGGGCTGATTGCCGGCTGATTTTCCATCGGAGATGAGCTCATCGATCGGCCATTGAGAGAGCTCGTGGCGGCGCGTTTGGAGGGAGCTGCGGGGAGGGAATCGAAGGGACCGGCCAGTGTCGCAACCTATACGTGGGCCTGACCGCCTGGGACTGGGAGTCCATTTGACGTATTCAGGTTGTATCCGATCCGATGCAGGCAGCCGTGGACCTCCTGGGATACGAGTCCAGGACGTTTGCTTCCCTTCTCAGCTGCTGGGCCTACATAGGCTCGATCCACCACCCCTCTCGTTTACCTCTTTCGTCGCTTCTTTCCCGGTGGCGGCGGCTCGGCTAGCTGTGCCGCCCTCTTTGTCGAGCCCTTCGCCGGCGACGACGACCGTCCACCTGGTAAGCCCTTCTTGCCGCGCTAAACCGATCGAGCTCTCCAAGCCCTAACTTACGCTATTAATTCCCGCCCACTAGCTTCGATTTTTTTTTTGGCAAAAAAAAAAAAAAACATCTAGTTTGCATTTGTACGCCCAATGTTCTTTAATGGATCCGTCGTCTCTCCCAAGTACCCATCATCTTATTGAAGAAACTGCATGTACTGGGCTGCGGCGAAGGTGATTTTTGTGTCTGATCGTGTTGATTTGGTGGTGTTGTTTACCTTATGAATGAACTACGGTTTTGTGTATGAGATGATGATAGGGGTTTTTTGGTCTGTTGTATGGATTAGTGGGCATTTATTTTTCTCTGTATAGTTAACCTCATTTGTGCCTCTAGCCCTATGATCATGGACATAGTTCTGTCTGAGCTGAGTCAGACCATGTTTATTTTTCCTACAGCGCCATATATAGATAGATTAAAGATTTATATAGATAGATTAAATATTATGTTTCTGTTGAATAACTCCTAGATACCGTTCAGCTTTTTTTAACACTTATGTCAGGTTCCGTGTGAGAGTTTTTATATCAATCTCCTTTGCATTGGAAAATGATAAGAACGAAATAATTCGAGAATAATCATATGCTAATCTTGAGACTGCTAACATGGCCATGGCCGCTATAGGCAAATTGGATTATGATCCATGGCCATTATAAGAAAATTCAGATGAATCCTAGCCATGGTTATTATCTATATGCGTTGATTAGGCTAACTGATTTGTTTCTTCCATAGGGAAAATGATAAACCTTTTTAAGATAAAGGGCCAGAAGAAGGATGATTGTGCAAACACAAATGGAAAGCCTGCTGCTAAGAATCAAAGTCCAGGGGAATTGCGTCTCCACAAAGGTTTGTCATTTTCAAAGCAATGTTTTTGTTCTAAACTTCATTGTATATTTTGGATTCGTACTGTTGGCCCATACATGATGGCAATGAGGTGTTTCTAAGTGGCTTACTAAAAGTCTTCTTGTTTTTTTATTTACTTCTTTACTTGTACTGATACGTCTGAATATCACAAGTCTAGTACTTTCTGCACATTCGTTGCTTTAGGTGGTTATTTACTGTCACTTTACATATTTTGACAGATATAGCTGAACTTAACCTTCCCAAGACAACCAGGATTACTTTTCCAAATGGCAAGGACGATCTGATGAACTTTGAGGCTACTATTAAACCTGATGAAGGATACTACACGTAAGTGTTCCTCAGGAGAATGACACAATTTCCTCATGCAATTCGTCACATAGATATTCAGCATGGACTTCACCTATTTTATCCTAATTTCGTGTGTAGATGTGCCATTGTGCATGACACTGTATTTAAAATGAAATCGGATGGTTTCGAGACAAGAGTTTTGAGCATGGAGGGTCATACTCTTGTCAGGGTGGTTTTTGTTAGGAATTTTGATATTTTTCCACTTGGGCCAAATAGAATCATATGCTTCGCTGGATAGTGGTACATGGTTTCTGAGGTGCTGTGGCACATGCTTGGACACCTAGGCGCTGCTTAGGTGATGACTAGTCAACACCATTAGCAATACTATTCCTGTCATACCGAACCATTCTAATCCTGCCAAAGCAAACTGAGGAGATTTGCCCTTTTGTCTTTTGGTGGATTGTCTTTTTAGTTGGGATTGAGATGTTTGATCCTTGCCTCAGATATTGCTTTTACTCAAAATTAGAAGTAGAATTTGGGATCTGAACTACAGTACTTAAATTCATTTTACTTTTGTTTTCCCTATTTCGACGCATATGTCTTATTACTAACCTTGTTTTCTTATAAAGACTAACCTTGTTTTCTAACCTTTTGTTAGGGGTGGAAAATTTGTTTTTACCTTCCAAGTTCCTCCAGCTTACCCCCATGAACCTCCCAAAGTCAAGTGCAAGACTAAGGTAACTAGAAATGTGGCAGAACCTTCTAAATCTCATGGCCCACATGCATTATTATTGTCTAAATAGACTCCTAATAACCATTAATGTGTTCCATAGGACTTAAAGGGGGTCTGTCGGGTAAATTCGAAATCATCCACGATTCTCCGAGTAGGATCAATCATTACAAAGAGATATTGCAGTATTACAACAGTTTTATACTAATAAGATACATCGGAGTAAAATAGCGAAAGAGTTACAATAACATAAGCTTACAAACTGTTTAGTTCAAAACTTACAAACCATAAGTTGGATTATTTCAAACCATAGCAGTAGTGGAATAGCTATAGATAACTTATTTACAACACTCTGACGGTAAGTTCTGCCCAAGAGCCTAACTTTCTACTCGTCGTCACTCTACGCAACGACTGTCATGCAGCAGGGTGCAAAGCAATCCTGCGCATGAGGCTCACCTGCAACAAGGGTCCAACAAACCCTGAGTACGAAAGTACTCAACAAGACTGACCCGACGAAAAAGAGGGGTGAAGACTTAGAAATGCAGGCTAGAGGGACAAGGTAAGGCTTGTAGGAATTTTTGATGAAAAGCTCGATAGAAAGTAAAGTTGTAAAGCTCTAGTTCAAGATTATCAACCAACTCTATTTATAAACCTTAACCATAATTCAAGTTGTTACTATGATGATGAACACCGATCGAGTCTTCTTCTCCGAGAAGCAACAGCGATTCAAATTCATTTTTTTATACCCAGCTGGGACCTAGGTCACTGATATACAGGAGACTCTAACTCCTAAGCATATCAGATGAACCGATATATTGGGATAACAACCGCAGCCATGTATCACCATATAATACACGTGAGCACTTCGACCCAGTGTACCGATATACAAGGGAACTTAAACCCACAGAATACCACACTATGACATATGTGGGAACTCTGACCCACAATATATCACTCCATGACATACCTGGGCTCCAACCCTCACTATATCACTTCATGCATATGGATTTTCTAGTTTCTCGATATCACCAGTTCACCAATGGACGGGACCTAGGGCATCAACAGACGAAAATACTACAGAGGGACTCCATTCCCAATGCAAGTTACCCGTCCGGACTCGATTTATTAACTATCATCATGTTTCCATCAAGAAAAGCCATCCTCGTCCTTTTCATTCTTTTACTTTTTGAAAACCTAACTAATTAAGCAGGGCTAAGCTTTACTATGCAGTTTCCGAATAACAGGTAACAAGGAAATATGGAAATAAGACAGGTAATGCAATTTGTGGGTTTTCACTCAACTCCTATTACTTAATGCAACATTTTATAACTAAAGTGATAAAACTTTTATAAAATAAGGGTAGGGTTTGAATGCATCCGGGGCTTGCCTTGGTGGTCCAGGGTAGACAATCTCGGGCTCTGGATCAACACCCAACTCCTGAGTCTGCTCTTCCTTAGGATCTGGTTTGACAACGTTAAATTCTCCGTCAACGGAAGCTACACGATAAAATGATATGCTTCAACATGATGGAATAGTAAACATGATGCTCGATGGATGCTGGACTAGGTTAAGGGCTTGAGTACAACTTTTCTTCATGATAAAGTTGCAAGCCAACACAACTTACTAAGTTCATTATGTTTAACTACTTCATTAAACAGGTTTATTTAAAACATAAAATAACATTAATTAAACACTAATGACATGATTAAGATCAACGCAATCAATTAATTAAAGTGCCAAAGGTCATTAAGGTTAATGACCCAAGGTCATCAATCAATCCCAAGGTCAAACAAATTCCATAACAATTAAACTTAATTAAAGGGATTAATTAATTATTTAAAAGCATATAATAAAGGCATAAAATTAAAGTTGTCTAAATAAGCTCAAAATTTTATTTTGAAAAGATCTTGGCCTAATTAGATAGCAAAACAATTTTCAGAAATAAAAGCCAATTATTTTATTTATTAAAAATCATAGAAAATACATTTTTAATTAAAAGAGCAAATTTTAACTTATGAAAAAGTACTCAAAATTGGTATCTCATATTTTTCCTAGGTAGAGGACATCATAAAGAGCATACATAAAAATTTTTAGAATTTTTGGAGCTATACATGAATAACTATATTTTTTCAAAGAAAACAGCATTTAAATGATTTTCTAAAAAAAGAAAAAGAAAAAGGGAAACGGTGTCCCCGCGCTAACCAGTGACCCGCCAGCGATTGACCGGCGATTTCTCGCCGGCGGCGAGGTCTCCGGCCACGGGGTTGGCACCTACACGATCACCTTGACACGGCGAACAAACTGAGCTAGCTAATGTGGCGGTAGAGCGACGGCGACACCAACCCCGGCGGCCATGGCGGCACGGTGGAGCTCTGACGCGGCGTCACGGCTCACCGGAGGCTTCTCTGGTGACGGCTATCGCACGGGCATGTGCAGGATATCAACGCGAACATGTTGGGCCAGAAGATGAAGCTATTCCTGGCCCCTAGCTCAGACGACTACGTGCGCGGCAGCGCTGGCAAGGCCATGCCGGCGGCGAGCCACGGCGGCCGGACACTACGGCGCGGTAGAGGTGAAGGTGAGGGCATGAAGGGGCGCAGGAGCTCACCGCGGGTCTGGTGCGCTCGAAGATGAAGTCTTGGAGTAGCTTAGGGACTGGAGAACATGATTGAGAAAATGATGAGGATAAATAACCAACCACGGCGGCGGTGGACGGTGGGGGGGCTTGCGGTGTTCCGGCTGCCGGCCGGGAAGAAGATGACCGCGTGCGGGCTACTCGGGCGGCGAGGGGCGATGCGAGTTAGCTCAAACGGAGCGCAAGGATGTGGCAGAGCTGCTGGCAAGAGCAATCGAGCAGTGTTGGATCGACGGTGGCGAAACTGCGCAGCGGAGGAAGGTCGTCGGCGGTGGCGGCGGGGAAGAAAAGAAAGAGAAAAGCGATGACGGCCGACCTATTTACAGGTCAAAGGCGACGCACGGACGGGCGGCACGATGACGACGAAGTTTCGGGCATCCGGGGGCGAGCTGGCAATCGCGGCAGGGCGGTATGGCGCCGGCGGCCACGGCGACGCCGGTGAACAGAGAGGGGAGAAGACGATGGTGACGTCATCGCTACTGTAGCACATGATGTCATCAGATGAAATTTTGTAAATTACACCAGATTTTATATAGGAACATGAAAATCTCCAAAAATAAAGTTTACATAATTTTTCAAGAACTACACTTTTCATTTAACAAACATTTTTAAATTCTGCATAGTTTTTGAAATATGAATTCAAATTCAAAAGGGGAACAAAACCCTAGAAACAAATATTTGAAATTACTTTTTATTTTTTCTTAAAACTTGAAAATCTTCAAAACTATGGAATGCTCAAATTTTCAAACCAAACATTTTTCATATACAAAGTTTTCCCAAAATGTGCATAATTTTTGAAATATGCTTTTAAAATCAAAAGAGGGTAAATGCTGGAAAACTATATTTTCAAATTTATTTGAAATTCTTTTTGGAAACTTGAAAAACTTTGAATACCAACTTTGTAGCTCAAGATCTATAAACTATCTTTTAGATCATCTTCAAATTTTATATATATTTTGAATTATCTAAAAGGGGATAAAACCAGCTTTTGAAATAAAGTGTTTTTAAAACCGAATTCAAACCCGATTTGGTTTCTAAATTAATTGGTTGGTCATTAGTGATCACAAACATCATCCAAGGACATTTTTAGGTCCATGACCCAATAGTACCCTCGGTTGACCAAGTTGACTTTAGAAAATCATTTTATAGCTTTTCAATTTGAATTTAGATTTGAATTGCAAGACTTGGGAAGAAGCTTTGAAATCCAAATCCCACTTCAAATATGGAAATAATTTTAAAGGGTTGGACTTAGATTTATACACTATGCTTGACACTAGTGTAAACACAGTTTACACCTCAAGTACATAGAGTATAACTAAGTATTTGAGATGACATTCGAAAGTAGGGTTTTATGATTTCATATGACACAGCATTGCATAAACACAAGCAACCTATGAAATGTAAACTTGTTTTAGTTGATACATATAAGGTTGACCTAAATATAAATGCTTTGCAATGCATATGATGACATGGCAGGTTTTAGTTAATATAACACCAAAGGTGTTACAAGGAAGAGATCCATCTGTAACGTTAACCCAACCTTCTCGCTTGGAACTTGTCATTCTGTTTGCTGATGTTTCATATTTGTAACATGCAAAGGTTTACCATCCCAATATTGACTTGGATGGAAATGTCTGCCTGAACATTCTGCGTGAAGATTGGAAGCCTGTCCTGAACATCAACACCATTATGTATGGCTTGAATCTTCTTTTGACTGTGAGTTACTGATCATTAGCTACTCTATATAGGTATAGAAATATAACAACATCCTTAAGAAAGCCGATTTGTGTTCAGTTCTCGTAGAAGATTATTCTCAAACTACTCTTCATACATTATTTCACTTATACATTTATTTATTTATGGAGCAGAAGCTACTCGTAAAAAGTGTCTGTCTCATCATTTGGTATCTTATATTTCGTATAATCATATTCAATATCATGTTGCAGCAACCTAATGACGAGGACCCCCTGACCATGACGCAGCAGCTGTTTTCCGTGACGACCCCAAAAAGTTTGAGAAAAATGTTCTGAGGGCGATGCCTGGAGGCTACGTTGATGAAACCCACTTCTCTCGATGTATGTAAAGCCTGATGAAGATGGGCACCAGTATCTGACCATTGGAAGCTGATCATAGCAGTGTGTGCTATGAGAAACATAAGTGTCCACAAAAAACAAAACTCTAGATTCAAGTACCCTGGTAATGTAAGATAACTTTGACAGTCGCTGAACACATGCTAGGGTTCATTGGGATTGGTAATGGTGCATGTGATGCTTTTGTCTGCTTTGGAGAAAATACTCAACATGTTGCATGTTAAGTAATAGAAAGCTTGGGAATTCACCATGCTATCGTGCATTCTATGTTAGCTAGATCTATTCTTTCTTGCAATTTTTTTAAATCTAAAAGTATTTTCAAAACGATGATGCCTTCTTGAAATCTCAGACCTTTTCAAGTGCAATCACCAAGGATGTGCCGCAGTCTTCATGTCTCGAGTCGGTTCATAAACTATATTGGAAAAAAGGTTAAAAGGAACAAATTTCATGTGTAGTATATGTTAACCAGCTGTAATGCATGAGGTGGAATAATGTCAGTGCTGGGAGTAGGGTTATAACGTTTGCTTGCTCCTTTCCTATTTTCTTTATGTTCTGTATATATCTCTTCATGATTGTATCATTCTTACATTGTTACGCACCGGCTCTAATAGGTTCATGCTTTATTGAATTGGAGGATTAAGAGACTAGCTTAATGACGCTGTATACTCCCTCTTTCAAATTAATTATAAGACATTTTAACTTTTCTTTGTTTTTATACAATGTATCTAGTTGTTAGTATATATCTAAGTACATAAAATTCTAAACTCTTATAAAGCTAATGCCTACTAGACTATTTTTTAGTTTTTCCTTGCGCCACATCATCTGCTTACATCATCATCCACTCCTACCCATACATCCGCCATTGAATTTCCACTAGCATACAAGAGGACATTCTGTTTAAGAAAATGTATGCATAAGAAACTGAACCGTTCACTCATTATTATGCACTTCGTATGCAGCAACCGAACATGCAGAATTAATATAGTACTACTGTTAACGTAGAGTTGGGTGGTGCTTCTATTTGGTCCTAGAAAAACATATGTACATCAACCATTTAGAGAAATATCGTAATTATCAACAATTTTACATAAATGTGTATTGCTCCAGTGACCCAAGTAGCGTAAAGAATACTAACGATTAACATTTGAGCCTATCGAAAAGAAACTTTTTCTAGGTCTCTTTCATGAGATTTTTGTTTCAATTACATACGTGATCACTAAACATCTCATCCGGATGAAACTATTTTCCACAACAGCTATGCTTCACATCCTTCGTAATACAATCTAAAGGTTCCCAAGAGACCATTTTCAACAAATTCCCATGGCAATGCGCGAGAATTTACCTAGTAATTATGTATCTAAAACAACTAAAACATCTTATATAATTTTAAATGTAGAAATATATTTTTATATGAATATAAAACTCTATGAATTCTGGAATCATGTGAACCTCAGACATGGGCACTAGGAGACTTGAGTCCTTGTCAAAGCCAAAACAGAGGTAGTCTGAATTTTATATCTTGGTTCCAACCCTGATCAATCAAAGTATATTAAATTTGTCTAACTTATAGAAAGTAGTACCCATATTTATGATTTTGAGTATATATACTTTTAAAATATATATTCCATACAAATCTAATGATAATTATTTATTAGTATGATATGATAAATATTAATAACTTTATACAAACTAGTAAATATAACCTTGGGTTGCAACGATACAAAGTATGTTGAGCGGTAAACACACTCATGCTAATGATAATCTTTGTTGGATTTAACTGGACTTCTTATAACCATATTTGAACTAAACCAAGTAAATTTCAAGGCATAACAATACACATAACTAATTTCTAGAAATGAATGGCATTTTGGACAAAGGTGGCTCTATAGTGGCTAGCAATACAAGTCATCTCTAAAGATGCATTTGTAGAGACAATTGTATGTACAACTACCTCTACTAGTGCATCTTCAGAGGCACTAGCTGCCTCTGAAAATCGTACCACTATATTTTCAGGGCAGCCGGTAAGAAAATCCGTCTCTAAAGATCACTTGTACAGGTTAAAGGGACGGGGACCCTGGTGTGTGCAGGGAGTGTGGGGGGTTTGAATTAGGCTTTCCAAAAAATCTACTTCTAAAAATGTAGCCTCTAATTTTCACTTGTTAAAACCAGTGGACTAAAATGTAGATGTACAACTAGGGTTTTGCTACTGTAACAGAAATTATGCAATTTAGTTTTCAGTCCTATTAAATATCCTATACCAAACTAAACTAGAAACATAAGTATAAATGAGATGGAGACGCAAACTCCCATTGACAATTCTGGTATTTTTACTTAGGTATCTAGAAGCTCGTGCTTCTTCATAGTCCTAGTTGAGCATCAAACTTGGTTAAGAGCCCTAAACAAGGAGCCTAAAGGAAGCATTGTTCACTCCATAGGCCCAACAAAAGTCATCAGCAGCTCGGACGAAGAAGAACCAAGTAGGAGGTGTAAAAGAAGTCGGAGGAGCCACATCAGAGGAATTTTTATGGCTCAACGACCAAGATCACCACTAATACTCCCAGAAGCACCTAGCATAAGATTATCCAATGAGTCAGAATCCAACATTTCACCCGACGAACGAAGTGGCGAAGATGAAACCAAAAGCCAGAAGAATGCCAGGGATAAAAAGAATAAGCTAAGGAAAGGGTGAAGGAATCAAGCTATCCAACACAAACAAATTTGGATGAAATACATCTATTGAAGCCAATTCGCGATCGTGCCAACACACCAATAGGCTTTGGATGCCCAAGGAGGTTGCTTGGACAACCAACAACGCAGTAAACACGCAGCGTAACCGGCCAAACTGATCTAGAGATCAAAAAGGCCGATGTAGATTGAGCTCGTGTATGGCTGATTAAGCTTCAGAACCACCTCTGGAAGGATCCGTCAGGAGGAAGCACGTGAAGGTTCTCTTAGGACCAGCAAGGCCACCCAAGATGCCAACAAATCTCATGGAGAGAGGTGTCAGACAGCAAGTAGAGGGGTTGAGAGGAAGAAGAAGGGGTAAAAGGAGTTGGTAGATTGGTTTTTGTTCGATTGATTGGATGGGATCAATCGGCCATCATCCTTTCATATATATAGAGGGGGTGGTCTTATCCCAGTAGGAAATGACTCCAATGCGTGATCTCCAAGTTTCTCACACTTAAAACTTGCCAAAATACGATTTAGGGACAAATCAATTCGGACTCCGCACAAACCGGCCTAGCCGCCCAGGCAACCCAGCTAAGCCGGTTTATGCGGGCGCGGGCCGACTTCTAGGGCAGCCCGGTCAGGACCCGGCTAAGCTGACCTTGTCATCCCAGCTTAGCTGGCCTTTACTTACCACGCTAGCACTGGACCAGCTTAGACGGCCTCATGACCCGGCTAAGCCGTCTGGGGGTGGCTGGCCTAGCCGGCTTGACCAACCGACCTAGCCGACTGGGCAGGCTCGCTTGTGGCTCGCTGTCTTCTTCGCGTGATTGTTTGCTCCATTGATAATGTCACTTGACCTCCATCATGTCCAGGGCCTCCATAACTTGCTCACGTTGCCAAATACGTCAGTGGACATTTTTGGGTGTCAACATATGCCCCCTGTTTTCAAGTGAATGATGCATTGAACTTGAAAACACTTGTCAAAAAATAACCAACCAGCACGATACCCATCACACCGGCTGACCAGCAACTAAGGGCGATGTACACATCGGCCATTTTTGTGCTAAGGGCGATACATGTATCGGCCATTGCTTGGTAGAGCACTTAGGCGTCTTGCCAAACACTTGGAAAGTATTTCTTAAGGTACCTTCCGTTAATTTCCTTTGGGAGAGACTCACCTTTCAATGTTTCCAGCAAGTATGAGTTCCCAAAGATGACTCTAGTCACTATAAAAGGCCCTTTCCAATTGGGCGACCATTTGCCAAATTTGTCGCTCTTCGATCCAATATAGGAAGTATAGTTTGCCACACTAGATCTCCTACTTGAAATGATTTACTTCGAACCTTCTTGTTATAAGCCCTTGCAACATGAACTTTGTCTTTCTCAATCTCCTTGATAGCCTTCAATCTCTTATCCGTCACTTCATCCACATTCTCCATCATTAGATCACAGTACACAACAGGAGATAAATCATTTTTTAGCAAATCTGTATGCACTCAAGTTCACTTCGACAGGCAACATGGCTTCTTGACCATATACTAGCTCAAAAGGAGTAACTTTTGTGGCACCATGCTTTGATATGCGATACGCCCACAAAGCTTCTAACAAAGTTTCATGCCACTTCCTTGGTTGTTCCTCAATCTTCTTCTTAATGAGCTTGATTAGAGTCTTATTACTAGCTTTAGCTAGGCCATTAGCTTTAGCATAGTACGAAGATGAATTAACCAACTTGATCTTGTAGGATTTGGTAAACTTCTTAACCTCTTTGGACATAAAGGAAGTCCCTTGATCTGTAGTTAATGATTAAGGAATGTTGAATCTATGAATAATATGCTTAGTGATGAACTCAATAACCTCCTTGTGAGTGATATTCTTCAAAGGAACCGCTTCACACCACTTAGTGAAATAATCAGTGGCAACCAAGATGAATTGATGCCCCTTTAAAGACGAGGGATGAATTTGACCAATGAAATCTAGCCCCCAACCTCTGAACGGCCACGGTTTCATGATAGGATGGAGTTCTGCAGTAGGCACCATCTGCATATTACCAAACTGTTGGCACTCATCTCAACAACCACTTCATCTTTGGGGCCGATTGATGCCCTTCATGGACCTCTCCCATTGCTACTCTTGCATCATCAGATCCTAGGCACTTGAACAATAAATCATCAGCAGTTCTCCGATAGAGCTTGTCATGCTGAATAATATATTTGAATGCACTTCTTCACACGCTCTTATCAACTTTGGCACTAGGATCCTACATATATTTCATCAAGGGAGTCCTCCAATCCTCCAAATTAGTATTAGCATCATTGAAACTTGAGCTAGACCGATTTGGATTACCATTGGGTGAATCAGCAGCAGCACTTATAGGGGAGTCGGCTAGGCCGACTGCAACAATCGGCTTAGCCGACTAGGCTGCTCGGTTAGCAGGGCCAGCTAGGCCGACTGCAGCAGTTGGCTTAGCTGACTCCCTGGTGACCTGGCTTAACCGCCTGGAGGCCGGCTAGGTGTTGAAGGTATTTATACCCTATTTTGTACCACCATAACCGTCAACATGACACTCATTTCAGGGGAGAATCAACAAAACAAGTAGTGATATAGGTAAAAATAACTTGGTTCCACATGTACATGTCATTATTTGTTGTAGGTACTCGATCAGGTACTTTTCAGGGCCTAGAAGCTAAAGGTAAAAGAACAACAACATGACAAATTTGCTACACAAATTGCAACATCACAGGAGCAATGAGCAAGCAGCAAGGAGCGTGGCAGACTCACTGGAGTTCCGAGGAGAAGTCCTGGCCTGTCGGGAGTCTTCTTAGCGGAGCGCCTCAGCAGAAGCGGGTCTTTTTGTAAGTCTTACTTTCGAGTCTTTTCTAGAATTTAATATTTTGGTTCGGTACTTTCAGTATTACATTCCTTATTGGTGCATTGTTTTATTTGAGTGAATTACTTGAAGCATTAGCTACACTTGGAGTAGTAAGACTAGTGTAGACGTGGTGTCTATGCAACACTTTACCAGTGTGAGCTACTTGTGGCACTGCAAGACACCTAGCGCAAAAGTGACAGTCCTCACTAGGCATAGAGTTCCTTGTACGTGTTGTTAGGCAAGTTAACATAGTGAGAGTGGGGCTGAATAGGGTAGTCACCTTGATAGGGGTTCTGTCTCCTATCTTTTCATCTATCACCCCCAGTAAGGGAAGAGGTGATAAACCTCATTATACATAGAGTACCACAGCCTGAACATTACTACTAGATAGACCTCTCTATCTCAATCATTTAACCTTTGATCATCAGTTGACGATCTTGACCCTAGTTAGTTCACTTCATGTTCCCCGTGGAAATTACGATACCTGAAATACTCCCGGTGAAGGCTACATTGACTACCGTACGCTTGCGGTATAACCGTTTGCCACTTTTGGTGTCAACAAGCTTTCTGGCGCCGTTGCCGGGGAACGGTAGCTGTTTTAACTAGGCTACAAATCATTAGTTATCTTTGTTTGATTAAAATCTTATACATAACAAATGGATCAAACAACCCTTTTTGATTATGCACTTCCATCAGGAACTGAGTTAGAGCCGTCGAGTTCATCAAAAGCCATTTTGGCCTGTCACTATGAGCTTCGCCCGAGTCTTATATAGTTTAGGAGAATCCCTTCTCAGGAGAAGGAGATGAGAATCCCTATACACACCTACATGATTTCGAGCAACTTTGTTCGTGCATTCACATCAAAGGGATGAGGCGAGTTACCCTTAAGTGGAAGCTCTTTCTATTCTCTTTGATGGGAAAAGCCAGACGGTGGTATACTCGCTATGTAGGTAGTGTAGGAGGAGAATGAGAGAAGTTGCAAGCCAAGTTTTGCTTGACTTACTTCCCTATCTCTAGAGTAGCTCGTCTTCGTAGAGAAGTCCTAAACTTCAAGCAAGAAGAGAAGGAGTCTCTAGGTGTGGCCTGGGCGCGTCTTACCAACTTAGCATCCTCTGGCCTAGATTTAGCTATAACCGAGCCAACCCTTATGCAACATTTTTACCTCAGACTTAGCCAAACTTTCGCACATGTCCTTGATTTAGCCTCTAAAGGAGCATTCCTTCATTTACCCATCAGTGAAGGTAAGGCTATTCTTGTGACCGTTCTCGAGAACACCCCCTATACTGATGATCATAACGAAGCCCGTGAGGTAGATTAGTCTCCTAGGGACGAACCTTCGACAACCGAAATTCCTTTAGCCACATTCCAAGCTGTTGAACCTGAACCACAACCACAAGCTTCTTCAAGGGAAGAAGTAATTCATCCCTTGGAGTATCCCCCTCAACATCGAGACCAATCTTTCTGCTGATTTTGGCAATGTCTTGAATTATCCTGTGCAAAAGAAATCTGCAGCACGTAGAGCTCCCAATAACCACATCCCAAATCATCTTGAGGCATGTTACCTCAAGGCGACTGCTCAAGATCTCACAACCATTATGAGCAATGAATGGCTCAGGGAGGTAGAGGCATCATCTGATGTCATTAAACTCCTCTCCTGTTTCATGTCCATTCCTTGTATCATCAATAGGATCATTGTAGAATCTCTTTACGATCCCATCGTAGGAGTTAGCGTAATGTCCAAATCCTTAGCATCAACGCTCTTAGGTGAGGAGCCGCTTACTTGGATCAACAAATTTCTCAAGTTACCTTCTAGGAGATTGGTCGAGAGTTGCGGCATTGCACAGAACATATCTGTCTCTATTAACAAGGTCACCATCCTCCTGAATTTCTTCATTTTTCATTTGGAGGAGGTTAACTTGTTAAACGGGCACCCAATCATGAGATTCCTCGAGGGATATCATGAAGGACGCCTCAAAGGTCATCTCGGGAAGCACTTAGACCTTTCCGTCCCTTTTGCTGGCTCTGTTAATTCCAGAGCCGAGTCAATGCTCGAGCTCGACCTAATAGAGGAGGTTATGTTGGCGTCTTTAGTAGAAGCCTCTCAACCTAATTTTGAAGAGGACGCCAAGGATTTCATCCAAGAAGAACCCACGCTAGATGAACCTTTAGACTTGGATGAATTCGAACCACCTCCCAAGCCATCCATAGAGCTTAAGCCACTTCCTTCTGGGTTCAAATACGCCTTCCTAAATGGTGATAGAGAGACCCCCGTGATCATTAGCGATGAGCTTTCAAATGAAGAATCCGCTAAACTCATCGCCATCTTAGATAAGCATTGCTCTGTCTTAGGATCTCAAGGGAATTAGTCCCGCTCTTTGCACCCATCGCATCACGATCGAACCTGATGCTATACCTTCTAGGGAGCCTCAAAGGAGGCTTAACAATGTGATGAGAGAGGTAGTAAAGAAAGAGGTCTTGAAGCTCTTACACGCAGGCATAATCTACCCTGTCCCTAACAGGGAGTGGGTCAGCCACGTACAAGTAGTTCCTAAGAAAGGAGGAATGACAGTCATTAAAAATGATAAAAAAGAATTAATTCCTCAGCGAACCATCACGGGATGGAGAATGTGCATAGATTACCGAAAGCTTAACATGACTACAAAGAAAGATCACTTTTCATTACCATTCATCGTCGAGATGTTGGAACGGTTAGCCAAACACTCTTTCTTTTGTTTCCTTGATGGGTATTCGGGTTACCATCAAATCCCAATCCATCCCAACGACCAAAGTAAGACCACGTTCACGTGCCCTTACGGGGCATATGCATATAGGCGCATGTATTTTGGCCTATGCAATGCCCTAGCTACTTTCCAAAGGTGCATGATGTCCATCTTTTCTGACATGATCGAAGAAATCATGGAAGTCTTCATGGATGACTTCTCAGTCTATGGGACAACTTTCGATCATTATCTTGAGAACCTGGATCGTGTCTTACAACAGTGCTAAGAGAAGCACTTGATCTTGAACTGGGAAAATGTCATTTTATGGTTCGAGAAGGGATAATGCTAGGACATAGAGTATCTGAGCATGGGATAGAGGTTGATAGAGCTAAAATAGAAGTCATAAAACAGCTCCCACATCCCATGAACGTTAAGGGTGTTCGTAGTTTCCTTGGTCATGTGGGTTTTTATAGAAGGTTTATAAAAGATTTTTCTCAGATTACTACGCCTTTAACAAACTTGCTTGCTAAGTATGCACCCTTTGATTTTGATGATAAGTTCTTAGACTCATTTCATTTCCTTAAGAAAGCACTTATCTCTACACCAATCATTCAACCCCCTGATTGGTCGCTTCCTTTTGAGATAATGTGTGATGCTATTGATTACGCTGTTGGTGCTGTCTTAGGACAAACCAAAGATAAGAAACATCATGCTATCTCATATGCTAGCAAAACATTAACTGGGCCACAATTAAATTATGCAACATCTAAAAAAGAACTGTTGGCAGTAGTATTTGCTATAGATATGTTTTGATCTTACTTAGTAGGAGCAAAAGTGATTGTTTACTCTAATCACGCTGCATTAAAATATCTGCTCACTAAGAAAGATGCTAAACCTAGATTAATAAGATGGATCCTGCTACTCCAAGATGATTTAGAAATTAGAGATAAAAAGGGAGTAGAAAACTCGATAGCTGATCATTTGTCTAGAATGCAAATCGAGGATAAATAGGATCTACCCATCAATGACTATCTTCGGGATGACACACTCCTCAAGGTCTCAACAGCCTACCCATGGTACGCAAACATAGTCAACTACCTAGTCTCAGGTTATGTACCACCAGGGGTAAACAGGAAGAAGCTTATCAAAGAAAGCAAAGTGCACCTATGGGACGACCCATACCTCTATCGGGTCTGCCAAGACGGTGTGTTAAGGAGGTGTGTACCCATGAATGAAGCCATCAAAATCATGGAGAAGTGTCACGGGGCAGAATATGGAGGCCACTATGGGGCATATAGAACCCATGCTAAGATCTGGCAAAGTGGATTCTATTAGCCTACCATGTATGAAGACACTAAGAACTTCGTGAAGAGATGTGGTCGATGCCAGAAACACGGGAATATCAACACCCGTGATGCAATGCCACTTAGAAACAACCTTCAAGTGGAATTATTCGATGCATAGGGGATTGACTACATGGGTCCGTTCCCCCAATCCTAAGGTTGTGAGTACATCTTGGTGGCAGTAGACTACGTGTCCAAGTGGGTGGAAGCAATGCTATGCCGATCAGCTGACTCTATTCATGATAAAAAGATGTTCAAGTCATATTCCCATAGTTTGGCACCCCGAGATTAGTTATCAGTGATGGAGGGAGCCACTTCACTGACAAAAAAATTCGTCACTTCTTGTCAAAAGTGGGGATAAGGCACAATGTTGGAACACCTTACCACCCTTAAATGAGTGGACAAGCAGAAACATCTAATAAGAAAATCAAGAACATTCTGTAGAAAACTATAAATGAGATGGGAACAGCTTGGAAAAGCAAGCTGCCAGATGCACTTTGGGCATACAGGACTGCATACTGTTGGTATTTCTTAGCGTAAGCAGATAAATCCGCAAGCGCACAGAGTACCATTGTATCTTTCACCCGAAAGTATTCAGGGTATTGTAATTTCCACAGGGAAGCAAGGTTAATGACAGTGATAGTTAGCCATCATGTATCTACTAATTAGCATACTGACTAGACTAAAGTGGGGCTAAACGATATTCAAATGGATTGGATGACACACACAAAGATCCACTCCTAAAGGATAGCATTGTTAAATGGGAGGACAACAAGTGAGGGAGTATCCTGAGTTCTTCTTTATCACAAAGGTTCTTTCTTAGATATAGCATAGTAATATACTTAGCATAACATGATTAATGATCACACACAATGCACTTCGGAGCTCCGTTTCAGTCAAGCACTGCAAAAGATAACTTGTGCTATTACGACTTCGGGCCCTACGCTTTAAGAACTTTCCCAAACACGTGGTGGACTACAGAGACTAGATGAGGCTATCACCCCCACTAGCTACCACACATCCGAGGAGCAAGTCGCAAACACAGGTATACTTTAGTCTATGCACCACGCTTACACTGTCGTATACTACTCTAGTTCCCGACGGAAGATCAAACTAGAGCACTCAATGACGAGCAGTGAACCCGCACAAAGGTGTGAATATTACTCTAATTATACTAAAGATATACTACTAAGACTATACTAAAATAACCAAAAGCATTACTACTATAAAG
>CM041643.1:26310136-26404073 GCA_023333625.1 Bothriochloa decipiens | reverse complement strand
ACATAAAAGTAATATATTAGTATAAGGAGAGTATTACAAGAGAGAGATACAAAGCTTATACCAGACTCTTGAAGACTGCTCCCACTCTAGGAAGAACTCCTCTTCACTAATTCCCACACCAACAATAAGACTACATCTTTAAAGTAGAGAGAGTTTCTCTTGTGGTGTGTGTTACAAATGAAGGATTAGGGAGCCATTTATAGTGCTCTGGAGGTCAGTAGCTGTGACCACGGGGGTGGGCACCCTGGGTCCAGGGTGGGCGCCCTGGACACACCATCCACTCGCACCGACCTTCGATCCAACGGTGATGGATCACTCCCCCCCAAGTTGGTTGCATGCATGGTAAGTCGGTTTAGAGTCGGTTCCAACTGACTTCACCACTTTGAGTGTATGACAATGGGCCCATGGATCCATGTGACCAAACTCAGGAGCCTTTGGATCAAACCGACTTGGATTCGACGGTTGAGAGACATGGGATGTTGTTGTCACGGATTGGTGACATGGCTGGGTCGGTTTGGTGGCACGGTCAGGGTGGGCGCCCTGAGTTAGGGTGGGCGGCCCTAGCCAGGGTGGGCGCCCTGAGTCTAGGGTGGGTGCCCTGGCCCTGGCTAGGTTGCTGGCCCTGCCATGTTCCATTGCCTCTATTTGGTCCATTTGCACTTATTTTTGGTACTTTTTCTGCATACAAATATAAACTCCAAGTACAAGTGGAACTAGGTGAATTATAAACATAAATCACTACTTGTATTGTTGGTTGTCCTCATTTTGATGTAATAATGATGGTCAAAATTGGTAGTTAAGGACCATCAACACATACAAGACTCCAATTGGTATGACACCATACCAACTTGTATATGGTAAGACATGCCATCTACCGGTAGAGCTGGAACACCGAGCACATTGGGTAATCAAGAAATGGAATATGGACTTGGCCTCAGCAGGGAAGAATAGGAAGCTTCAAATCTCAGAACTGGAAGAATGGAGGGAGAAAGCCTATCACAATGCTAGAATTTATAAGAAAAAAACTAAGAAATGGCATGATAAAAGGATCAAGCAAAAGGAGTTCCGTCCAGGGGACAAGGTACTCATGTTCAACTCAAGAGTCAAACTATTTAGCCATGGAAAACTAAGGAGCAAATGGGAAGGACCATTCCTCATGATTGATGTCATGACGCATGGAGCTATTATGCTTCAGGACAACGACGGCAATGTTTTCAAGGTAAATGGCCATCGTCTTAAAATTTTTCTTAAACATGAACCTAGTGAAGAAGAATGTGACATGATAGAATTCATCTTAACATAAAAACATAAAATCTACATGTTATTTCTTTTTCTTTTTCCTTGCATTGCTGATCACTAGGATAGGATGTTTTAGTCATAGTGTAGTTTAGGGCACAATTTTTAGGGGGTCCGACAACCCATATTAGATAGGGGATCCCAGAAACTACCCTGCTCATTTTGAGCTCCCAAAATGGGGGTCGGCCAACGCCACCCTGACACGTTTCAAAACGTCGTCGCGGCGGGGGAAGGACTGGGAACCCAAAAATCAAAATTTTAATTTCAAAATCCAAAATAGGGGGGTCGGCCGACCCGCCTCCGGTAGGATTCGAGCTGAACTTTGAACCTCTGGTCGAGCACATTCATCTCCCAGAACGCTCCTCTTTGAAAATTTTTGAAAGACGCCGAATTACCCTGCCTAACACCTATATAAACACCCCCCTCTCTTCCTTTCCTCTTCACTACACTCCTTCAAGCCTCCAGCCACATTTTACAACCCTTGAGCCCTCGTATCACTAGTAAACCAGCACCAATGGCTCCCACTAGCAGGAACTCCAATATGCCTCATCGCCCAGACTCTCCCATACCCATTAGATCACTCACAGACAGTCTAGAGCTCGCCATGGCCGTGCACATAGCTGATCCAGTACCTTTAGCCATGGCACCACTGTTGGAGAGTAGAAGGGGATCCTAGGGACGTCGCTCGACGCCCATAGGGGTCGGCCGACCACCCAAGGCACCCCCAGAGACCCTTGTCTGCCTCCCTGTCTCTCACACTGTGTTGGGAGATCAGGAAGTCTCCAATTCGCTCCACCACGCCAGTTCAGCCCACCACGGGTCAATTGGCGTTGAAGGCTCCAATGGCGGCAAACCAGCGCGCCATCACGATCACCTCAGATACAATGGAGAGCATGGACTACACCACGTCCTACACTCCGGCCACACCCCCTTCTAGAAGAATCACCAAATAGTGGGTGGTGGGTCAGGTAAAGGAAAGGCGATAGTCCCCTCTCTCAACATGGAGGAGAGGAAAGAGCTGTGGGAGTCTTTTGACTCCTCTGCCAATCCTTCCATCCGTCAGAGGATGGAGCCGCCGCCGATCAACGGTCCTGCAGGAAGTTTTCAAGATGATCGGGAGTAGAAGACGGACATGGAGAGGCTCATGCAAGTCACTGCCAGACTTAGGGCTAAAAACAGGCGCTTAAAGGAAACAGTCTCTAAACTTAAAATGGCGAACCTTGATTTGGTAGATGATTTCCACGATCTTCGCATTAGCACAAATGCGAAGCTCAAGCGCCTCATGAATCCATAGGGCGCGAGGATCTTCTAGAGCCACCCTCTCCTTAGATTATTATAGGATTTAGTTTAGTAGGCATGCATTTGTTTTATTTCCCTTCCTCTTTTTGAATTCCTTTATTTTATTTTTATCAATTGTAAACATGCCTACTATTTGGATTCTGAAATGAATCAAGTATTTGCTTTAAAGAAAATTTCTTGTCTAATTAAATAAAGAATTTAGTCCTACTAGTGTATTGCCACCAGCAGGACATGTGCACTTGACATTTGCCTCTGTATTTGAGTTCAGGCCAACCAAAATTTCAAGTGTGGGGCGATCGGTCGGTCCCCAAAACACTGCACTGAACCATACCAAGAACAACACTGTGTTACAGATGGTCAAGCTCGCTGTCATGACGAAAGAGGACGCAAAGTAGGGGCCGGGTGACCCCCTCCTTGCGGGAAACCGAGGAAACGAAGTGCAACCTAGCATTTTGAAACGAGAGGAATTCGAACCAATGCAACGGGCACCCATGGTGGGGTGGGCCGACCAAACCAGAGGACCCCAGGCCCACCTGGCAGCCTCCCAGCGTCGACTACATCCTTCCTGCCAGGTTTGGTTCCTTCGTTTCATTCTGATTTATTCATTCCTATTTATTTATTTTATTGCATGAAATAAAGAAAAAAAATGATAAAAAGAATAAAACCTACATGATCAATATCCTATGCCTTGAGTCATGACATATAAAGGTCAAAAGTGTCATAAAGTTGAATCCTTGCATATGTTCATACTTATAGGTAAAAATTTATAGGAATCATATTGACTAAGTTGTTGATGAAAGTGATATAGTTCTCGGCTCATGATTCACACCTTTTCTATTCAAGGTACTTAGACAATTTATTTTGAAAATGTCATAAAACCATAGTGTCATTTACTCCTCATTAGCAAGGAAATTCCTACCAGAGCCATAATCTCAAATTATCAAAACAACCCTTGATTACAACTTGCATTTGCGAGGAGTTTTGTCAAATCTTGTTGACCCTAGTGAGAGTTTTGTCATAATCCTAAGATTGAGATCACACGCACACACACCACATATTCATGCTGCTTCTACACTGGAAGTACGCAAAAACATGCTTTCCATTTCCACAAAAATAGGGTGGTCCATGTTTCAAATGTTAGAATAGTTTTCTCCAAATATTGTTGAGTACATGAGACAAAACAAAGGGGCTAGGAAAAATAAGTAATTAGTTCGGTAAAGAAAATGCTAGCCCTGTCTCAATTGAAAAGTAGAAAAAGAGAGAGACTTTATCAAGGAGCAACCTAGTCTACCATTTTTCCACACACTTGCACATCTTGATCTTGGATTATGACACCACTCTCCTTGGATCCTTGCTTTGACCTTACAATAATTGCAATGCAAAGTATGCTACCTAGTTTTCCCCTACCAAGCTCCACATAAGCCTACTAGATGTAGGATGCAATAAGAAGGGAAACACATTCTATGCCCTGGTGAGGATTACTATACACTTTGAGAGATTCAAGAGTGCTAAATAAGGAGTAAGAATGAACTATGAGCTTCTTTTTAACATTATAGCAAAAGCTCTAAGTACCAAGAATGGAATTTTAGGAGATGACTTTGCCTTGAGAGCTGTTCCTTTTCTCAACATCTAAAGGATATATGTTAGACACTACCACATACCCCATCTGTATGAGCTATGTCTTGAATAAAACTTATGTTCACTATGATCTTGAATATGTCATTGTTCACTTCTCTAACCTTTACTCGAGGATGAGCAAAGACTCAAGTGTGGGGGGTCTGGGTTGACGGTATTTATACCCTATTTTATACCACCATAACCATCAACATGACACTCATTTTAGGGGAGAATCAACAAAACAAGTAGTGATATAGGTACAAATAACTTGGTTCCACATGTACATGTCATTATTTGTTGCAAGTACTCGATCAAGTACTTTTCAGGGCCTAGAAGCTAAAAATAAAAGAAGCAACAATATGACAAATTTGCTACACAAATTGCAACATCACAGGAGCAATGAGCAAGCAGCAAGGAGCGTGGCAGACTCACTAGAGCTATAGTGAGGGGGTCGGCCGACCCCCTCCCTGTGGGCCCAGTGAGTGCCATGCTGGCATCATCCAAGTGAAGCCCTCCAAGCTCAAGCTCAACCTTTGGATCACTTGGGCACATCCATCAATGATCAAGAATCAATACACATGGCTTCATGGACCCACAATAGAATAAACAAAGCAAACCAACCTGAGAAAACCACCATGACAAGTGGGGACACTAGGAGAAGGAAGATGGTGGGACCACTCCGTCATAGGGGGTCGGTCGACCCCTATATTGTGGACCCCACCTTGCCACTTCACTCCACCAACTTGAGCATTCATCCTGTTGACTTGGGCTGAGCCCACATGTTAGATATGGGGGTTGGCCGACGCCCTTGGTGGGCCCAACCAAGGTCGGTTTGCTCCCACCGGCTTTATGCATGCTTTCCACGTGGCAATTAATCCAAAACGTCCATCCAAGGCGGTTCCAAGGTCGGTTAATCCAATGGTGCATGTTGGAGATCACATGGATTGATGACATGGCAATGGAGTAGGCCATGGCAATGGAGTAGGCCCTACTCCACCTCCCCTGTAAATACCCCCTAGAGTTCATTTTAGAATCATGTATCATAGGAAGAGACTACTTGAGTAGCTTAGCATTAGCATAGTGAGTAGAGAGTCTTTTCTAGTATTTAATATTCTGGTTCGGTATTTTTAGTATTATATTCCTTACTGGTGCACTGTTTTATTTGAGTGAATTACTCGAAGCATTAGCTACGCTTAGAGTAGTAAGACTAGTGTAGACGTGGTGTCTATACAACATCTTACCAGTGTGAGTTGCTTGTCGCACTGCAAGACACCTAGCGCGAGAGTGACAGTCCTCGCTAGGCGTAGAGTTCCTTGTACATGTTGTTAGGCAAGTTAACATAGTGAGAGTGGGGCTGAATAGGGTAGTTGCCTTGATAGGGGTTCTGTCTCCTATCTTTTCATCTATCACCCCCAGTAAGGGAAGAGGTGATAAACCTCGTTATACGTACAGTACCATAGCCTGAACATTACTACTAGATAGACCTCTCCATCTCAATTATTTACCCTTTGATCATCACTTGATGATCTTGACCCTAGTTAGTTCACTTCACGTTCCCCATGGAAATTACAATACCTGGAACACTCCCGGTGAAGGCTACATTGACTACCGTACTACACTTGCGGTATAACTGTTTGCCACTTTTGGTATCAACACTAGGCCGACTGTAATAGTCAGCCAGGCCAGTCTGTTCAGACCTGCACAAAAAATGATCATCTTGGTGCATCGGCTTTTCTTGAGTAAGAAAATTATGCCCACTGATGTCAAATTCTGATGCTTGCTGAGCTAACATGTTAGCCTTATGATTTTCACGTCTTGGAATATGCCAAATTTTGAATTCGGCAATCTTAGAAATAAGGTCAAGACAAGTATTAAGAGAAGCTCGAAGTGATCCATCTAAACATTGACATTCACCAGCAACCTGCTATACAACCAGCAATGAATCACCATAGGCCTCAACATGTTGCACCTCCATAGAAGTTAACATGTTCAACCCGAATATAAGAGCTTTTGATTGTTAGTGCATTGAAACTCCAATCGGCTTGACATTCCTGTCTCAACATTATTAGAAGAAACAAGAACAATACCAACACCTTGGCCATCTTTACAAACCGAGCCATCAAAATATAGCTTCCATGGGGTGTAAGTAAGGTAATTGACAACATCATCAAGATCAATACCATGCTCAACAATAAAATCAGCAAGAACTTGACCTTTTATGGATTCCAATGGTTCATAGGTCAAGTCATATTCAATTAAAGAGCATGCCCATTTTGCCCAACCTTCCACTAAGGATTGGTCGATATAGCATATGCTTGATAATATCGGCCTGGCATGCTACAACACATGTACTTGACAAAAGATAGTGTCTCATCTTGTTACATGCAAAGTACAATGATAAGCATAATTTCTCAAAATGGGCATACCTTATCTCGGGATCAAGAAGACGACGACCAAGATAAGCAATGACATATTCCTTTCCTTCATCTTCTTGAGTCACCACAGCCCCAATGATCTTCTCTTTGGCAACCACATAAGTTCTGAATGGCACTCCTCTTCTAGGTGCACGAAGAACAGGTGGTGATGATAGATATTCCTTTATCTTTTCAAATGCCACTTGCTGGTTTGCTCCCCAAGTGAATTCAGATTCATCCTTCAGCTTGAGTATAGGAGTAAAAGGAATAATCTTCTCGGACAGATTGGCAATAAATCTCCTTAAGTAGTTCACCTTCCCTAAGAATTTCTACACATCCTTCTTGCATGTGGGTGGCTGAACTTTTTTGATCTTTTCAATCCTCTTGGGATCAACCTCTATGCCTTTGTCATGAATGATAAAGCCCAAAAACTTCCCAGACGACACTCTAAAAGCACACTTGAGTGGATACATCTTCAAATTATAATGACGCATCCTTTCAAAAGCAAGACGCAAAATGGCTATGAGATTTATGGGCAGCCAATTTAATCACAATGTCATTAATATAAACCTCCATAATCACCCCAATTAGATCATGGAAAATCAAATTCATTTCTCTTTGATAAGTTGCACCTACACTCTTCAACCCAAAGGTCATAACAATCCATTCAAACAAACCAACAAAGCCAGGACAAATGAAAGCCGTCTTTGATGTGTCTTCTTCTGCCATGAAAATCTGATTGTATCCAGCATTACCATCAAGAAAGCTGATCACTCTATATCCAGAAGCGTCATTGATCAACATGTCGGCTATAGGCATAGGATATTCATCTTTAGGAGTGGCTCTATTAAGATCTCTAAAATCAACAAAGACTCTGATCTTGCCAGAATCCTTCTTCTCAACAGGCACAATATTAGAAACCCACTCTGCATATTGGTATGGATGAATGAATTCAACTTGCAACAACCTATTGATCTCCTCCTTAATTCGGTCATGGATAGCCGAATTGAAGTGCCTTGGATGTTGCTTGATGGGTCTGAATCCATCCTTGATATGGAGCCGATGTTCAATAGATCTTGACTCAAACCTGGCATCTCTATGTAGTTCCATGCAAAACAATTAGACTATTCCTTGAGAAGCACGATTAACGCAGCTTTGTAATCGGCTTTCAAGTTCTTATTAACAAATGTCGGCCGCGGCGTGGAGCCATCTCCAATATCAACTTGTTCTAAAGGGTCAGCCAACGTAAAACCTTGGCCCAACTTATTGAGCTCATCAAAGTCATCAATAGCCTCACAGGCATCAGTCTTTTCAGTCTGATACTATTCAACACGACGCTTTAACCATTCAACATTATCCATTGATTACATTATGGTGTTAAGCCGATTGTCAATCGGCTTAAGTGATACAGGAATAAAGCCTTGCCTAGTAAAACTTACAAAATCATATTTAGACAGGTCCCTACCTGATAAACAACCAAAAGCACCATGCCCCCCAGCTTCACACGCATCGGTTGTGGCAACCTCAACCGATGAATCAGCATGGACAACCTCAATGGCATCTCCGACCCATTGGATGAAAAACTTGTGCAAGATGGACGGCACACACTCATTGGCATGAATCCAATCACGCCCAAGTATCACGTTGTAGCTCCCCTTGATATCAACAACGAAGAAAGTTGTAGCCAAAGTCTTGCTCCCGATGGTCAACTCAACGTTAGCAATGCCTCTAGCTGGAATTGGAGCTTCACTTCCAACACCTGTGATAGTCATGTTGGTCTTCACTAGCTCTTCGTCTTTATTACCAAGCTTCTTGTACAACGAGTATGGCATGACATTCACAATTGCACCGCTATCTACCAACATGCTGTGAACCGGCATCCCATTGATATAACCCTTCAAGTTGAGTGGCTTGAGATGATCCACTCGCACCACCGGCTTCTTGAATATAGCATCTTCAATGGCAAACACCAACTCCGCTGTTGGTGTTCCTCTTCATCATGTTGAATTATGTAGTAATCAGAGGAAAAATATACTACATTCACATCTCCATGTAGCGTTGATGGCTCATAGTCCACCATCTCCTCCTCCGGCACTTCTGGAGTCTCTATGCCCACCATATAAGCAAAAACAGTAGCAAACACCTCTGGTGAGTCACCAAGATCTTCAGAACCTACAGAAATCGACACGGGCATCTCAGAAGACACCATAGCTGATTTGGGAAGCACCGGGGCAGCATCATCAGCAATAGCTGGCTTGGCTGACTCATCAGTCGGCCTAGCCGTCTCAGTCGGCTTAGCCGACTCAATAATTGGCTTAGCCGACACGTGGCCGTCCTGGCCAACAGCAGCAGTGGGAGTTGGCCTAGCCGCCTCTGGGATGGCTTAGCCATCTAAGCAGGAGCAACAGTTGTGATGACGGTCTTTTGTGGGGTCTCTTGAGGCTTTTCTAGCACAGGTGGGTCCTCAACGATCCCAAGAGCTTCCTTCTTCAATTTCATCTACCGAGCGCGCTGTAACTTTCGCCGTTGGGATTTATCCAACCCTCGTGGGCACCACATGGGTTGAGTATATTTGGGGTCCCTCGGTCACTTCTCTGGCTCTTGAACTCCAGCAACTTCTTTAATGGCTTCTTCTTGTTTGTTTGCTGGATCTTCATCTCCAATCACAATCGGTTTGTTGTCATTAACAATAGGAGCTGACATTGAGCCGATTATGATGCTAGGAACATGCACAGGCTTCTTAGGCATCTCAACCTTCTTTGGCACATACACTTGCTGCGTAGAGGCCCTTTTTGCCTCTTGAGGAGCTTCAACCTGCATCTTGACCTCCTTCTCTTGATTTGCTCCGCTAGAGGTCAATTGATCACCCAATCGGCTAAAGACAGAGGGCTTCAAAGATGAACCAACAACATCTCCCAATCTTTGGAACACAGGAGCCTGAGGATATGGCACCCACACTCCACGAGGTTCCCATTGTGGCATCGGTATAATTGGTGGAGCCGGAGGCACTGGAGGCCCCCAACGCGACACATAAGAACGAGCAACCTGCAAGGAAGAATCAGCTAGTGGAGTCATCGCCAATTGCTTATTTCTATCTTCTTCATGCTTTGGCGGTGTAGTCTCCCTTTTTTATGGGCCGATTCTCGAAATCAGCCTTTTGTTTTTTGTACTTCGCCATAAGTCGATCAAAAGTACAAAGTGGCATCACCACTGGTTTTTTAACTTTCTTCTCCTTTTCTTTCCAAACACCAACTTTCGGTTTCTGAGGAACAAATGTGCGCAATACACGGACACCAGAAGCAGGACTGCCTAGAGAAGGTGAGATGGCTTGGCCGACTGAGTCAGTCGGCTTAGCCGTCTGGGTTGACCCGGCTAGGCCGACTGAACCAGTCAGCTTAGCCGGCTCTGCCTGGCTAGCACTGGAGTCGGCTTGGCCAACTGGAGGAGTCGTCTTAGCCGGCCTTTGCAGTGCCGCGCGCGTATCGTACCATCTTTGCCTTCTCAAAACTTCCATTGATCCAGTGGTGATTGTAAGCTGTTCTTTCCTTCCTGGTCTTTCTCAAGCACCACTTGTCACCTCGAATTCTTTTGAGCATTCGGTGCGGCACACAGTTCGCCAATAATGACATTCTTGGCTTTAGCTTTATCGGCTTGCTCGGGTCGGATCAAGATTGCTGGACTTCCTGCTTCAATTGTATTCATGTGTGCAGGAAAAGGATTCTTGTTGATCTCCATGTTAGAAAAACTCAGTCGTCCCTCATTAAGAGCTAATTGGACCTGTCGACGGAAGACATTACAATCATTAGTCTCATGAGAATAAGATTTATGATATTTACAATAGGCATGTCTCTTAATCTCATCTGTAGAAGGCAAAGTATAATGAATTCTAATGTATCCAATTTTGAGTAACTCATCAAAAATTCGGTCACATTTAGTAATATCAAAAGTAAATTTCACTTCTTCATTCTGATTCTTTTGAATCGGCTTGAGAGAAGGACATGTAACATGTTTATTCTCCGCTGGCCATCTAATTTCAATGGCTAACGTCTCCTTGCTTTCATCATCCAAATTATCTGAAATAGCACCAAGAGCATGTGTATTCGAACGATGGGTTTTATATTCACGAGAGTCTTTAAGGCGCGATTCCCAGAAAACGGTCCTCTCGATAAGATGATTCATGTTAGCAAACTGAACATTCTTCAAGTTTTTCTTTGATCTTATAATTTAAACCATTAAAGCATATATCAACAAGATCTCTTTCAGAAATACTCAAATGAAAACATCTATTTTTGATTTCTCTAGCCTTGTTGAAAAACTCAAGCACAGTTTCATCATGAGTTTGCTTAACAGCGGTAAGATGTGATAATCTAGTTTTTTGGGGTCCAGTATAAAAATGCTTATGAAACTTTTCTTCTAATTCAACCCAAGAACCAATGCATAATGGTGGTAAATTGACAAACCATGAAAAAGCAGTTTCAGTCAATGATAAAGAAAAGTTATGAATTTTTATGTAATCAAGATTAGCAGCTTCTCCTAATTGAGCAAGGTACATGTGAACATGCTTCATGGTGGATTTATTACCATTACCACTAAATTTCTTAAAGACAGGTACCTTCCACCTAGCAGGATTACTAATGTAGTCAATTGCATAAGGGTATGGTTTAGAACTCATGTTTTGGGCAGTTTTAAAATGAACGCCTAGACTTTCTTCAAGATTTTTAGTAAGATCCTTTTTGAATTGACTTAATATATCATGAATCTCAGCAGAAGCAGTACCCTGCATGTGTTCAAGCATAAGATTTGAGCTAGGAGACTTCGGTGGGTTGGGTAAAACGGTGTTGCCCCCTCGAAGCTTTAGATGCTTCATAATCGGTTCGCAATATTTGAACCGATTTGTGAGCACCCCCTGCTGCACTCATACTAGCATGACCGGTTTTATCGGTAGGAAGAGCCGAAGAAGCCGATTTTAGTTTACTAGCTTCACTAACAGATGATTAATTTTGAAAGAAACCTTGAGGCATACCAAATTCAGGTTGTGTTAAGACACCGGATTGCGTAGAATCGGTTGTCTTCCCTTCTATTTTATCTAGCCTAGTAGCTATCTTTTCTAAAGAGGTATCCATCGTTCTTTGAAATTGAGAACCATAATCAACTATCATCTTAGCAACTGAAGCTTGTGTAATTGAAGCATCATCATATTTAGGGAGATTATCTTGAGAATTTACCTGCTCGGATGATGAAGCCCCCAAGATTTCAGCAACGCTTGGCGCCTTGAATTGCGTGACCTTGTCATGTCAGCCCTTGGAGCAACCCTGAAGAAAAGCCTTCTGAAGTTCCTGCATGTGAGCCTGAAGTTGTGCTTGCAATTCTGACGTAAGCTCCTCCACAGACGTGGGATTGATGATGTTGCCACTATGGACTTCGCTCGCGTCCTTCGTTGCATCTCCATCTACACCCATGTCGTTGGTTGGTTGATATATCAATCTACGCCTCGAATTCCCCAGCGGAGTCGCCAAAAAGTATGTTGAAGCCGATTCGCGACCATTCCAACACACCAGCGGGTTTTGGACGCCCAAGGAGGTTGCTTGGACCTACAACGTAGCAAACACGCAGCGTAACCGGCCAAACCGATCTAGAGATCGAAAAGGCCGATGTAGAGCTCGTGTATGGCTGGTTAAGCTTCAGAACCACCTCCGAAAGGATCCGTTAAGAGGAAGCACGTGAAGGATCTCTAGGACCAACAAGGCCGCCGAAGATGCCAACAAATCTCGTGGAGAGAGGTGCCGAACAGCAAGTAGAGGGGTTGAGAGGAAGAAGGGGTAAAAGGAGTTGGTAGATTGGTTTCTGTTCGATTGATTGGATGGGATCAATCGGCCATGATCCTCTCGTATATATTGAGGGGGGTGGTCTTATCCCAGTAGAAAACGATTCCAATACATGATATCCAAGTTTCCCACGCTAAAAACTTGCCAAAACACGATTTAGGGACAAATTGGTTCGGACTCAGCACAAACCGGCCTAGCCGGCCAGGCAACTCGGCTAAGCCGGTTTACGCGGGCCCGGGCCAGCTCCTAGGGCAGCCCGGCACGGACCCGACTAAGCCGGCCTTGGCATCCGGCTTAGCCGGCCTTCACTTGCCACGCTAGCACCGGACCGGCTTAGCCGGCCTCATGACCCGGCTTAGCCGGCCTGGTTGGCCCACGTGGCCAGCAGGCTCGAAGCCGGCTTAGTCGGTCTCAGGACCCGGCTAAGCCGTCTGAGGGTGACCGACCTAGCCGGCTTGACCAACCGGCCTAACCGACTAGGCAGGCTCGCTTGTGGCTCGCCGTCTTCTTCGCATGATTGTTTGCTCTATTGACAATGCCACTTAACCTCCATCATGTCCAGAGCCTCCATAACTTGCTCACGTTGCCAAATACGTCACTCGACATTTTTGAATGTCAACAACATCAATTGAACACATTTTTTGGATGTCAACAACATCAATTGAACCATGAGCCGATAACCGAACGAGAACTCCATGACCAAACTTTGTACCCAAGCTCCGGAGAACCGAAGATGAGTCATCGCCTCAAGGCCAATGGCACAGGGTTCTGGACCACGTAGGGTGACGCTACTTTTTTCACCAAACCGCCTCAGACCAAATTAGTCAGCCATCGATTGCCATATAATAAGAAATTAATACACTTCCTAGATGTCCGGTGAGCTCAACCCCGAAAAACAGATGGACCAACTCATCCTACTTTTGCCTGTGGTGGTAGCCTAGGTGAGGATTGTGAGAATAGTTTATGAAACCCAGGGCATTTGACTCCATTCAAAAATTTTCGTTGTAAATATAAATAATCACTACATTTTATTCAGCCCTATGCACAAAAAAGGGTACATTTACAAGAACTTTATCCTATTGATGTATTATTCACTTAACCTAACCAAAAGAATGCCTCAGGTACACAACGACGTCTAGTGCAATTCAGGTTGAAAATCCTGCCTGCCCATGAAACCTCTTTTATTACTATATATGTGCATGCTCAACAATGTTCTTTCCACGCACGGCGGTGGGGTTGGTGTTACTTACAGCCTGCCCTGCAAAATGTAACATGGAAAGCCTTAGGTAAAAATAATACTCTGCTTGACTTACTTTAAGCTACCCTTAATAGTAATATTATGTTAAAAGTAATATTTACCATCTTTTATAGTTTCTTAAGCAGGCCAAACAAGAAAAGAGTTCTACTACATCTTACGTAGGTTTCGTTTTAACCTTTTTAAATTCTACTACTAATAAGGCATTGTGCAGCAAAGGCACCCTATAAAGCACCATTTCTCACAAAAGGTGATAAAGTATCAGTGGAGTAATACAAGTCTAAACAGGGAACCATCTAAAGCCATCATTCTTTTCCCTAATCGGACCTTTTTTTTGTACAAGATATGTGTACTAACATACTTATTCACGTGCTTTTGATTGCTTTTATAATCTTGTGTCATTTTGTGTATATAACATAGTGTTTAGTGACTTTAATCAGCACAGAAGTTATTAAAGAATTTGATCATATAAAGCATTTGTTCATCTTTGTTTTTGATAAAATTGGTAATATATAATAGCAGATTCAAATCACACAACAATTTCTTTTAGGAAATTCTGAGAGGCTCACCTTAAAATGTTTGAACAATCTGAGCAAGAGTATCCTCCTCAGGCTTCACTTCTAGTTCAGGTTCCTTCCGAGTTAGTTTCAGTGGAACATCAAGCTCTGGGGGCTCCTGCACATGCAAAGTTATTGTTGTTTATTAGTGATGTGCAAAACAAATATTACCCAAGATACTTTTCAGGGGCTGAATTTCCAGATCACCATGCAACGGATGAGTGGCCAGTGTATATCTTTAAAAAAGGGATGTTGCTTGATATCGTTTGCACCGGCACTTGAACCAAGTCGAGCAGAGGGATCTCTCTGAAGCAATCCATGGATTAATTGCTTAGCCGCAAGACTAACCTGGATTAAATATTTGTTAACAGATGAACAGAATAAACAACATTGTAGAATGTATACAAAAACTTGGTCCAACAAGGGACTATCACACTAGATAGTTTTAAAATTATTTCGATACCATCAAATATTAACTGCACAGACAGGAAAATCTGACCAGATTTATATGCAAATGTAAGTAACAAAAATAAGGATGAAGTTTCTTACCGGAATGCTACTTGGAAATGTAAGATCATTGTGCAGGATATTATGAAATGTCCTTTTCCTGTTCTTTCCTCGAAAAGGTGTACGTCCATACAACATTTCATACAAGAGAATTCCTATAGCATGGGGCAGAATGTGACAACCTCAGAGACAGTATCAATCTGGTATGCTATACAAGATATCTTGAACAAGGAATTCACAATTGGGAATACTTGATATAGATCTCTTTACTTGCACATTCATATTGCAGAACTATATAGATTACAAGGATCAAGCTAAACTGAAGTTAGCATGTATATATTTATACCTTAGAACTAATAACTTGATGTACATACTGTGTGCCCTAGAGATTATGGTCCCACACAAGCTGACAACTATTGACTAGTTCATTTCTACCATTTCTTGTATATAATCTTTTGGATTGGTGATTAGAACCACATCTTAGGGATTTTTATATAAGTCCACCTTTGGCGCCCAGCGGGACTGGCACCCTCATTACGTAAAATATCAAGTTGCGATATTTTAAAAATCATAAAAAAATCATGTATGTAGTACACATAAAGTCAAGCATATAAACAACAATTCATTTTGAAATTGATCCTAGATGTCAAGAAAGAAAATAGACAAGCAGTCAACATGGCATTGTTCATGATGTGCTGAAAGTGATACTTCTAGTTTTTTAATCTCAATAAAAGATAAATTTCGAAACTGAATTGTTGCCGCTACACTTAACTTTAGGTGTACTACATACATGATTTTTGTTATTATTTTTTTATACTGGCAATTAAAACATCTTTTCATCAGAACCGAGAAAGTTGTGGCCAAAGTCTATTACTTCCCTCATGTTATTCTGAAATTCCTGTTCAAAAACACAACAAAGAGCAGTGAAGAACTAAACAGTCAAGTTCACTGGACTGGTATGCTTGCCAATTCTGCTGGTGGAAGTCCAAACAGTTCATAGGTTATCATGATAATTTAGATACTGAGTTGATCCTTCAACGTTTCACCTGCCTATGTCTTTCAGGTGATAGTTCTTATTCCAACTCAGGGGCAGCAAACAAAATTGTTTTTATTCCATGAGTAAGCTTATCGAATGTATTCACTAGCTATAGCTCAAATGATAATGATAACAAAACACTATAATCCCACATATTATTGCTTACCAAGAGCCCACCAATCAATGGCACTTGTATGTGGTGCACCTGTGATGACCTCCTAAAATATCAAAAGATTGCATGACAATTAATTTAGAGATCAAGGAGTGAAGAAATAATAGGTCAAGGATTCAGTTAAATGCATAAAGTTTAAATAAGATTCATAAAACCATAGGTTCAAGATCAATGTCAAAAAATTATTAGAGATCAAGAAGTGAAGAAAGAAGAATTCAATGGTTTAGTTAAATGCACTAAAATTTTAACTAAGATTCAGAAAATCATAGGTTCATGGTCAATGTCAAAAAGTTGTATTTGCCTTGCCGCATTTGACATACCAAATACTCTTATCTCAAAGTTTCACAAAACCCACAGTGATGTGGCACTGGTACATCCACGATGGTTGCTTTTTGTGGACTACTTAGGATTACCACCTTGCCCTATAACTACAAGAGATAATAATTGGGGTAATGAGCCACATGCCAAAGAACCCGTTTGGGATATGTCCTTACATGTAATTTCTCTCTTGTAGAGGGGTCCCTCTATATATTGTACATGTACTCTCTTTATATTATATACCAGCCTTTTGGGAAAGAATATGAGAGCTAAATTGGATATTCACAACATGGCATCAGCGTTATACGCTCACTGTGGCCACCAACAGGTTGCTCTCTAGCTGCCAACAAGCACCACCTCTTCTGTTCTCTCTCTTATGTGAAGTCTTGAACCCTGCCTCCTAAGGCGCTCAGGAACCCCCACAGGTGGGAACCACCTCTCAGTCTCAACCACCGCCATGGTGCCCCCTTGGCATCAACAGCGTACCTCAACGCAACCATTGCTGGTGCCGTCCTCTGCCCCGATTCGGCTCAAATCAGGGGAACAAGAGAAGAAGTTCTACAAAATTATATGTTCTCTTATATGAAGAATATTTGATTATGAAACTTTTTATGGAGGTTGGGAGTATAACAATTATGGCAATCATTGCAAAATGATAAAAATATTTGAGTGAAAGTAACCATATAATCATGTATGGTATCTTAAAACATTTGCAACGTGCTAAGCATAATCTATTTGGTACAATTTTTAAAAAGTGGTATGAAATTACCAAACTGCATTTCAAAACTCACTGCAACTTTCTTTTACATGAAACTTTGGGAATTCCCACAACATACCACTCTCATAGTGAATGAAAAAAGTATGTGTGTGCAGAGATATAACTACTTACATTGACAAGCTAAATTATCACCAATTTTAAATGTGGTGTGAGTAATAACTTAGGATGTGATTGTGATGACATTCAAATTATTTGGATGTCAGTCATATCTCTGATTAAATAGGAAAAAACCATGCTAAAAAAAGCAAAGATAGAGCACTGTATCATACTGGAGCTATGTATTCTTCAGTTCCAACAAAAGAATTTGATGGAGTGACAAGATCTGAAACAAAACTTGGGGGCAGATACTCCTTAGATCTTCTTCGTCTTGATGTGGAATGTTTTATGACCTGAAGTATATCATTAGCAAGGTTATTGGCTTACAGATTTGTATTTAACTGCACAACAAGCTCACATGGAAAACAAACTACATGATTGAGGCACCAATAAGCAGCCTAAATCTACGTCATTGACACATGAAAAACTATTTGTTCTCCATTGCAAATATCATGCAAGTGGTGTATAGTAAACTCACTACTAAGGAGTGAAGTGTAGCTGCACATTCTGTTAGTACCATATGGTGAAATAACAGAGTAGACTGATGAGGAGTAAATGCACAAAGAAAATACTAATATTGATTTAGTTTTTAAACCTTGCTCTCCACTTACATGTGGTTTTGAAGAAGTCAAAAACGAGAGGTCAAAATCAGTCAGAACGATGTGACCATCCTCTTGGAGCAAAATATTTTCTGGTTTTAGGTCACGGTATAATATTCCTACAATACAAACACTGTATAATCACCAACCATTGATGTCACCACAGGAAGAATAGGAACACATGGCACAAACAAAATTAATTGTTACTCGGTCAATTTATAATTTATTTGTTATATATTTATTACTAATTAAACACTATACAGCCTGGCTAGCCATTATTAATCCAACAAGCCATGTTTAGATAGATAATCAAGAATAGTGAAATTTCCTAGTCTCAGTAGGATTTGCATACTGTACTTGAGGGAGAGACTCGTCTAGAAACTATGTGAAATAATAAAAATAAGACCAATACCAAGGAAATGGAGATACTCAAGACTAACTACGACCTCCGCAGCATAAAACCTGCAGAAAAATCATCAAAATAAATAAAAAACGAAGAATATAGGCGATATATCATAATAGAAGATTTGATAAAACAATAGTTTAAATGACTATCACATCTCTAATACAAATTATGGAAAAAGAAGGAAAAAATAAATTGTCCATTTGCTTCAGTTTTGGGGTAGTGTGCAGGCTTATGAACATTCATAAGAGTTCTTCAGGTCTTAAGTGTCAGAAAAATTATTTCCTTGAGAAAACTATTTATTTGGAGGAACAATAAACGAATTAACATATATAGGATTTGAATTTGCCAAAAAGTATAATCCTAATTAATGAAGCTACGAATTTTCTTTTCATTACTTTACAAATTGTCATATCAATTAGGAAACAGTTCACATGTTGTTAACATCAAAGCTTATAAACTCAAGCTACATAGGAAACAATTAATTAATGAAGCTTATAAACTTCACAGCATAGTGAATATTTGTATCTGAACAAGGAAAGAACATATCCATTTTGGAAGGCATTTTCAGAAACATAACAAAATTTTACATCAGAATAAGCATGTTTTAGTAAACAAATAATGCATCAAGGAGTAGTCTATACAAAAAAAATGAGCATTTACCTTGCAGATTCTTCTCTGAAAAGTTTCATGGGCTGCATATCAAGTAGTGCAAATAATTCGCCTCCTGGACAAAAGTCTGTTATGAGACAAACATGTGTTGGTGTCTGAAAGAAACAATGGTTAGTAATGTATATATATTAAATTCAAAAGTTAAATGCAAAATAGATATGAAAATACAAAACATTAAGGTCAATAATCAATTGTGTTCAGTAGATAACCATGTAGAAACCATATGCAGATGAAGTTATGTGTACCATTTTCTTTATTTACCAATCTTAAATGACTCTAAGACAAGACACAACAGCACAGCATATAAGACTGACCTGGAATGAAGTATATAATGTTGGGAGAAAGGGATGATCCAACAGTGAATATATTTCTCTTTCGATACAAACTCGATGAACCTGCACGCTTCAGAAACTAAGTGCACCTCAAAAATCAATTTGGAATGAGTGAGCTTAGGATGTATATTTGGAAATGTTATCTTGTAAGAATCTGTTTATAGCATATATCTGAATAAATTGATAAATACTAAACATCCTAAAACTAATCATTGTTTTCACCCCTAAAAGATTTGTGATACCATGTTGCCCTTCATTCTTAATTTTTGAAATTTAAGCCACTGACACTCCCTTCTAGGAGTGGCATGAATGCACACCCACACAACCATACAGATACAAAACACCTACTGCTTGTACCTAACTACCTATCCATAGTAGTGTGACAAGGAGTTTGATAGCATGAAGTGTCTATCAAAAGATACAACACTGCATGTCATTAATGTTTATTTCTAGAATTTACCTTGTTGCGGTTCAACATCACTGATTTGTCCATTGCCTTCATTGCAAATAATTCACCACTGCCTTGCAACTCCACCAAATGTACACTAGGGAGAAAAATATAGATATAGTATCATACCCTTTATTAAATAAAGGCATGGTAACAAAGAAATCTCATCTTCATGTTATTACCATGTACAATAACTCTAAACCCTAATTCCCACTTATTCCTCTCAATATTTTACTCCGGAACAAATATCCAAGGGGCATGGAAGGGCTCACCAAATACACTTGCAGTATCATATATGGGTGTGGATCGACATCTACCATTTTTCTTTATGTTGATGTCATGAAATAACTTCGCCTATGTTGATTGGAAGACTTTTTTGAGTCATTTCAACATAGCCGGTCCCAAGCCCGGATAAAGGAGGAGGGTGTGTTAGGTGCGCTAGCCAACATTTCAAAACCAGCCACTCTCATGGATATGAAACCCACAAGAGATTCGTTGGGGCGTAACCCTCTTAGCGACGCGCTACATCGGAACCCGGGTGTAGTGTCAAATGTGCAAGGGCCGGGTCGTCATCCCCTTAGTGGCGCGTCGTATCGTGATCCGGGTACGATGATAAATGAGCAAGGGTCGGGTCGTCGCAACCTTTGTGACGCGCTACATCTGCGCCCAGGTGTAGTGAAAAATGAGCAAGGGTCTTCGCACTTCCCTCGACGGGTGCGAAGGGTAAGGAAGCTAGCCGAGCCAACTAGGATTCGTCTAGGTAGCTGGAATGTAGGGTCCCTAACGAATAAGTTAAGAGAGCTAGTCGATACAGCAATTAGGAGACGTGTAAATATTCTATGCGTTCAGGAGACTGGCTACAAACTTTGGTACACGGGGACAACATCGGGTAGGAATGGTGTAGGCATCTTGATCGATAGGAGCCTTAAGGATGGAGTAGTTGAAGTGCGGAGGCAAGGCGACCGGATTATCCTAGTCCGGTTGGTAGTTGGAGATTTGGCTCTGAATGTGATCAGTGCCTATGCCCCACAGGTAGGTCTTTGTGAGAGCACCAAGAGGCAGTTTTGGGAAGATCACGATAGCATGGTTAGTACTGTGCCTATCAGCGAGGTCTTCATAGGAGGAGACCTCAACGGCCATGTGGGTGCGACTAATGTAGGTTTCGAGCGGGTGCATGGGGGTTTCGGGTATGGTAGTAGAAATCAAGAAGGGGAGGATATTTTGAACTTCGCGTTGGCCTACGATTTGTTGATAGCGAACACCGTCTTTAAGAAGAGGGAATCCCATCTAGTGACCTTTTGTAGCGGACAACACCTGAGTCAGATCGATTTTATCCTTGCAAGGAGGGGGGATAGACGTGCTTGCTTAGATTGTAAGGTGTTACCTGGGGAGTGTGTTGTCCCTCAACACAAGCTTGTGGTGGCGGATTTTCACTTTCGGATACGTGTCCATCGGGACAATCGGGCCAAGATTGCGAGAACAAAATGGTGGAAGCTTAGGGGGGAAGCAGCTCAAACATTTAAGGAGAGGATGCTGGATGAGGGGCCGTAGGGTTCTAAAGCGGGTCGATAATGTAAAGCGAGGTAGAGGTCGACCTAAACTGACTTGGGACGAGTCGGTTAAAAGAGACCTTAAGGAGTGGAATATCCCTAAGGATTTAGCTATGGATAGGAGCGCTTGGAGACTAGCAATTAACGTGCCTGAACCGTAATCTTTTTCTTATACCATTTATGTGTTCTTTGTTTTCATGCCTCTTTTGGGTTTCATCTCTAGCCTACCCCAACTTGCTTGGGACAAAAGGCTATGTTGTTGTTGTTGTTGTTGTTGTTGTTGTTGTTGTTGTTGATGTCATGAAATGTTTATTTTCTTGCTAGCAGACTTTCACAATTACTAGCAAATACCTAAAATGGTTAGTTATGTATGTTTCAATTTCAAAAGGTTAGGCTGATCTCCTTACCTGCCGGTGTCACCACAACCCAAAGGTTTTATAGGCTTGAAGCGCTTCAAGCCAATCTTCTCCCCGGATTTTGTTATCTGAAGTACAAATACAAAAAAAAGTCATTACATTACTATGGAACTAAATTTTAAAAAAAAATCCATTTGATATTTTAGCAGGAGCCAAGCCACATAAAGAAAACTACATGCCAGCATTTAGAGTCAAAGCATACTTAAAGTATGACCACATAATAGATTATAAATATCAATCCAACAAAAATCAAAATAAAATAAAAAACTTGAGCATTTTGCACATAGAAATTTTGAGTGTTACCTAAATATATCAAGAATCATAAAAACTTATTGCAAGTTCATAAATCAGCAGCAAAGACCATTGCACATATCTCTAAAGACATACTCCATTCCAAGTTATAAGGCATTTTCGCTTTTCTAGATACGCACTCTCTCTAGGTTGGTAAAACAAATCGTTTTGAACAGTTGTCTCCAAAGCATAACTTTGAATTCTTATTTTCATAAAAATATGTCTTGAAAAATGATATATTATTTTTATGAAAGTAGTTTTCAAGACAAATTTATTCATATGGTTCTCACATTTCCAAACTCAATAGCTTAAAAAGTATTCATGATTTATATTCCCAATGTTTGACCCCGGCCTAGCGTATGTCTATATACATAGTGAAAGTAATGTATCTCAAAAAGCCAAAACATCTTATAATTTGGAATGGAGAGAGTAGTAAACATACTAATCAGGCTTAGTAAAGGTAAAAATTAGAATCTGAGAAAGAATGTACTGAACTCTTATAAAGATATATGGCAAAGGCATTTTTCATCCTGGTTTTTCCTTTCTTCGATGCAATAAATAGTAAATTACTTTGTCTCTAACTCTTTGTCTAGTATATACAGTAATAAGCTTAACTAATTACTTTTTGTGTAGTGCTACTTACATCATAATCTTGTACAAAACATTCATATAGCATACCTTTTCTATCGCAATCCAAGAAGAGTTGTAACGCTTATGAGGTTTTGGGGAAACATATTTTGAGTAAATGTCCCATAGGTCCTCTGGTCTCTGCAAATACACATATTAGCTACAATACAACATATGACAAAGAATTGGATAAACAAACTACTCTTAAATATTCATTTTAATTCAAAGTATCTACATTACAGCCATGTTTTTCAGTTTCATATATAATGCAAAGCTCATAATACGCGGCAAATCATGAGAATAGTTTAACTGAGTGTCCATTAATTTAATCCTTTTCCCATACCGTAGTAGGTGTTGTCTATTTGTTATAAAAATTCACATTTTGATATAGAGCATTAAATAGACCTCCACAATAGAAATTTACTGAATCCTTTTTTTTTTTCTTGAACATGCAAGAGGGATGTGGATATTTGAATTAAGAAGAATAATTAGCAAATGCTTTTGGAAAATAGTGAAACAGAAATTAGATATACCTTACCAGGTTGGGATCAGGAAGCTCTCTGACTGCTTCATCCACATTCTCTGCCGTAGCTTTGACCTATTTAAATTTTATCATATAAATAGTTAGTGTACTACAAATTTGAAAGATGAAAGTAAAAATACATTCACATAATGTTATATAACTGTGTATCAAGTACTCACTCCGTTCCAATAATTGTTAGTTGTTTTAGTTTTGTCCTAAGTTAAAGTTTTGTCCTAAGTTAAACCTATCTAACTTTGACCAAGTTTATAAAGAATACATTAACATTTACAATATAAAACAATTACATTATCAAAATATGTCATGGTCTATTTAGTAAGAACTATTTAAGTTACCAATTTAGCACTCTGTAGTTCAGTGTTCTCAGAGAGACGATTCCTAAGGGGTTCAACATGGTCGCTTCCATCCAATTGAACACCAATGAAGTACTGAAGCTCTCCCTACATACCCAAATAATAGAATGAGTATGCACAGCACTACACGAACAAATGCAAAGCAAGTTGAGAAGAGCTACAGGCAGTGAGTACCTTCTGATCTCGCATTGGCTGCAGGTGGAACAAGTTCCAGAACTTCTTCCCTGGTCAATGAACAACAACCGTAGAAAAATAAATACCAGTGTAGGTGTAGCACCCACATCAATCGTACTTATATTGACTAAACTCTGTGGTAGTAAAACTGTCAATCTCCCGTGCTTTCTAGTTTTTTCAGTTAGGAAATGCAAAATTTACCACTCTTGGTGTAGTTGATTAGCTGGACAGTGATTTCTTTCTGTTCCCGGATAGCCTCCCGGATCTTATCAACTGTGGACATGTCGGTCTCTGGCCCTTGAAGAAATCTGCAAAAACCAATAGGATTAGACTAGGTCACCAACATACCACAACTCATTCAAAGCAAAAACAGGGGAACCAATTATGCATTTAAATAAAGAAAAGAAAAATTACTAAGAGCTGGATCTTATTCAGCAAGGTTGGCTTACAAAATTCTCTTTCAGGGAATGAGTTCGTTTCAGCCTTATACTAGAATCTGAACAAATATTTAAATATCCTCCCCACGCCTCTTCGTCCCCCTCTGCCACTCCGGTGGCCTGCTCCGCGCCCACGGGAACGCGCTGGGGAACGGCAACGGCCGCGTCCGACAGGGCCAGCTCCGCGGCATCGCTGGGGCCCGAGTTGACCACACCGGTGATGCCGGCTGCCTGGTTGGGAGCAGCCAGGTCCGCGAGCCGCAGGCAGCAGGTGACAAGCCACTCCATGTCGCTCCCGAGGTTGGATGTCGGAAATCGCCGGACAGGAGCAGAGAAACCAGGGACGGCAGGATGACGATACTGGGCGGGGCGAGCCCGAGACAGCAGGAACTGAGGGAGAGCAATCGCAGATGGGCGCCGGAGAATATCACTCTCGTTGCCGACTTGCAGTGTACTCCGGCATAACCCACGGCCACTGCCGTTGAGAAGGTCTCTTGCGCTCATCATCATCAGAGGAATTTGAGGACTTGCACGCGAAAAAGAGTGGAGGGGAAAGAGGAAGGTGATGACTTGTGGGGTTCCACCTCAGCGACGACAGACACAAGGCTGCCTCCAACGGACAACCTATACCCCAAATTAGCTTTTGGCTAGCTAAAACAGCCTCCAACAGATCACCAATACACCGGAGCCATTTTCGGTGCCAGCCCAACCGAGAGGCAATAATGCATCGCCTCCCTCCTCGCCACCGAAACCTCCGGTGGTGGCCCACTCACCTCTCTCCTCGTCGAGAAGCTACATCGGCTCGCCGCCGGTGGGGCGTTTGCCGCCGGCGGCGGCGCCGTCCCGCCGCTCGCGCCGCCTCAAGAGTGGGGTAGGGAGCGGGAGCGGCTCGGCGGCACACCAGCGGCCACAGCCAGCGGCGGGATCGGAGTCGGCAGCTACCGCTGCCATGGCGCTTCCGAGGAGGCCGGGGTTCGCTGCCCTCTCGGCCTCCATGTCGCCGTCGCCGGAGCAGCCGTTGCTCCGGCCCCCAACCACCCCCACCCCCACCCCCACCCCCCCAACCCCCCGCCGCCGAATCCCCGCGCCGACGCCGGTTCCGGTACCCCACCTTCGCCTTCCCCATCCGCGGCGAGGCCGAACCGCCTCGCGGCGCTCATGGGGCGGCGCGGGCCCTCGATGTTGGTGCGCGAGACGGCGATGCTGCAGCTGCAGCAGAGGCGCGCGAACTGGGCGCACTCCAGCCCCGTCGTCGCGCCGTCGCCTTCACTGCCGCCGCGGCCGCCGTGCTCGCGTCCTCCGCCGAGGAGAGACCCGTCACGCCGCTCCACCTGTGGCTCGTCAGGAACGCCGCCCAGTGCCTGGGGCACGTCGGGCTCGTCTGCGTCGACACTCGCCTCCAACGTCTACCGGCGCGGGGACGGACAGCTCGGCGCGTGGAGGCCGGGATGCCCAGGGCGGCCGCCGGGAGACCAGGGTGCCCAGGGCGGCGGCGGGGGGCCGGGGTGCCCAGGGCGGCGGCGAGGAGGCCAGGGTGTTGAGGGCGGCGGACTCGCCGGGGATTAGGATGGGGGCGATGAGAGAGAAGTCGGCGCTGCCGATGGTGGAGTATTGGGTCCGGTGTTGCATCAGCTGTTGGAGACGGGTACTTTTGCGTCCCACAGTCTTTTACTGTTGATCACCGAAACCAGCAAATACCTCTTCTATTTGGGTGTTGGAGATAGTCTAAGAGGGCAGAGTGACAGTTATACGAGAACACGGTGTCCTGCAAAGGGCCCAACAGCAACTAAAGCCAATTATTTTTTTTTCTGATGCCTACAAAATATATCCACTCATACGTTTGAACACACGTACACAAAAATATCATGTGAGCACATTCAAAAAGTTGCATGTACGCAAACATATCAGGTGAGCACATTTAAAGAGTTGCACCGGCAAATCTCGAGATTCCCAAAGTGACTGCATTCCTTGTGAGCGCCTTCAATAGATTGAGTTGGCAAAGCTCGAGATCCACAAAGTTACTAGGGGATGTCGTCTTTCACTATGAACACATTTATATAAACCGTACTCCTATGAACAACTCGAGAAGATTGAGTCATCAAATCTCAAAATTTACAAAGTCACGCCTTGATGTTGATGGAGATGTCGGCCTGAGCACCTTCTAAGGTCTAAGCTGGCAAATCTTAAGATCACTGTATGTGTTTTGTTATCGATGGAGATGTCGCCTTCCACTGAAGTGCCGCTAAATCTTACAATAAATTCAAAAGAAAAACGAACACACGTGCCAGACCACCAAGGGCAAATTTCATCGTCAACCAACTGATACCGTGGCATATGTTGGGTAGACAAAAAGTATAATAACGTACTTTATAATAGTTAAATACTAGTAATGACATCTAAATGGCGCCAATTCAAATAGTGTCAAGTAGGAAAGCTACGGACATGAATCAATGCAATGCAAGTTTGACAAGAAATTTGCCAAATTGTTAGGTACTGCTCACCTGCAATTCCTCCCGAGGATCTCTTCCCGCGTGTACTCCGTCAGCTCCAAGAAGCTGTCCGACGCGAAGATCTGCACAGCCCAAGCATTGTACGCTGAGTAACTGCGAGAAGCTGACCAGCTATGGCGGGATGCCATTGCTCATTGGCGTTTGGGTGACGTGCTTACAATGGGGTTGTCGGGGAGCCTGGGATCCGTGATGACGAAGTTCTTCTCGATGCGCTCTAGCGTGGTGGCAAGATCGATCCCCTGCCTGATGTCCCTCTCCCTTCCCTCTTTCTCCCAGCTGTTCTTGCGCTCCTTCTCCGTCGCCGGTGACTCCGGTGGCGCCACCGGCGCCGGCGCTGGGGCCTCCACCTCCGCTGGAAGGGCCTCCTTGCTCCCAAGCGAGCTCCTCTTCCCCATCTTGAACCTGCCAAGAAACCATCCTTAGTCATGTCGATCACACGGAGCCCTGAGTCTCAGTCTCAGAATGCATTGGGTGTCCGATCGAGTTTGTGACTGACCCCATGAGGGAGGAGCGACGGCGGGTCAACTTCCGGCTCAGCCGCGAGTCCTCCTTCTCCTTCTTCACGTCCCAGAGCGGCGTGCCGGGGGCCACCAACGGCGGTGCCGGTGCAGGCTCCACGGGCTCCGGTTCACCCTCGGAGCGCGCGCGCGGGTGCTTCACCGTCTGCACCACCTCCGTGATCGATGACATGGCCGTCTCCTTCTGCCGGTCTACGTACGGTGTCAAATCGAAGAACAGAGACGTACGTGATCAGCGCCAACAACATGGCTTAATTTGCCGGATTAGCAGGACAATTGCTGTACTTGCTCACCGTCGTAATGGATGAGGGAGACTGGCATCTCGTTTGGCCGCATCCGCTTCTCGCTGAGCCCCTCCGTGTACTTGCTCACCTCCACTTGCATCCTGTCATGGCAGTTCCATCAATCACAGAGCAGCGCTGAGCAGAGCACTTGAGGTCAGGCATGCGCACAGAGCAGAGTACCAACCCGATGAACTTGATGACCTTGCCGTCGTCGTCGCGGATGGGTGTGACGGTGAGCATGTTCCAGAATGGCGTGCCGTCCTTGCGGTAGTTGAGCAGGCGGCCGCAGAAGCTGCGGCCGGTCTTGACGGCGTCCCGGATCTTGGCGACCTCGTCCATGTCCGTGCCGGGGCCCTGCAGGAAGCGGCAGTTGCGGCCGACCACCTCCCTGGGGGCGTAGCCGGTCATGGTGTAGAACCCCGCGCTGGCGTAGATGATGGGGCAGTCCGGGCGGGTGGCGTCGGAGACCACGAACGTCTGCTGCAGGCTGGACAGCGCGTTCTTGAGCTCCTGCGACACCCGCGGCAGCGAGTCCCCCGACCCGCGCGACGACACGGTGCTGCCCGCCACACCGCCGCTGTCGCGGCCGCGCTGGAACGAGGCCTGCCTGTTGCTGTTGTTGGCAGTGCCGGCCCCGGGGGAGGACGACGCCTCCTCCACGATCTCCTTCTCCTTGCCCCCACCCGACGACACTGACCATAGATGCGGGAACGTGAAGCTGCCGCTGCCGGCGGCGCCGTCGGAACCAGACGGGAACGCCATCCACTTCTCCACCTTCTCGGCAGCCGCTTGCCTTGATGACCCCGCCGCCATGGACGACCGACGCCGGTGATGCTTTCCTTCCCCCGAAGGCAACGAGACTGTCGCGATCAACGGCGGTGCAGGTGCGGGAGAACAACCATCTGCCAAGCACCCTGCTGAAAGAAGCAACAAATTTAGCAACAAATTCGGAGGACAGTACAGAATTTGGCTAGCAACAAAATTTGGCTTTAGCAACAAATTTAGCAAAAACTTTGGCTTTAGCAACAATTAAAGTGAACTTTTTACCACCAAAACTAGTTTCACTCCACTCCCTGTCGAGGCAGGCAACCAAGAAAGCAGAGAAGGAGCAAGAGGAGACGGAAAGAATGGCGGGAGAAGCAGGGCAGGCGCAGCGAGCGGATAATGCAATCCAGCCGGTGTGAGCGACTCACGGTCTTCCCGCGCCGCGCCCCTCCACCTGTTTCCGCGGCCGCGCGAGGGCCACCGGTCCCCTTCTCCCGCGGCCAGCTCGGCACCACATCGGAGTCGCCAGGGCCGCATCCTGAGGTCGAGGAGGGGACCGACCGTTGCTGTTCGACAGGTGGAGAGCGCTCGCCGACGACGGCGACGCCACGCGACGCGACATATCTTTTGAGCGGCAGGGCGTGTGGCTACGGGAGCGCGCGAGTTGGATGGGTGGGTGCCTGGGTGCTGTGTCGTGGCGGGCCGGGGCGACGTTCGTACGGCGTCGCTGTCGCGAGGGGAGGTTGCGACGACGGCGACGGCGAAGGCAACAGCGGGGAATCGACGCGGGTGCGGAACATACAACGGAACAGGAAGTGGAGCAGCAGTCCGGCCTCGAAGGAGTCTTCTGTGCAGGTTGTGCAGGTGGATTTTTCCCTTTGCTTGCTCCTTCGTGATCAATAATAGTTAATAGATACTCCGCAGGAGTCTTCTGTACTATGCCTGTTATATGCACGCACGTGTCTCTCTCACACATACGCGAGTGTGTTTCGTCACAAGGTTGGACGGTACTATGTAAAGGAGGGATGCAGGAAAACTGGAATCGTATCTCAAAAGCAAAAAAAAAAAAAGTTCGCTGAAATTCCATAAGCAAAGGTAAAAACATACACGCACAAACACCTGAGATGTTGTTTCCTTGGACACAAAAACGTCAACTTAAGCGGATGCAATTTATTTAACCTATGAGACTAACGTGTGGACCTCGCACGTCATCCACCACCCTTGTCTAGTGATTTTTTAAGGATTTAATAATGCAACGATAGCGATGTTTCTGTCAACAGCGAGCCGTATGTTGTGACTTCATCAATCTTGAGAATTTGTCGGTCCAGTATTCGAAGAAACTCATAGATTTAGGGTTTGTGTGCATGCATTTACGAGCCTCTATGTTGTACAATATAATTCTAAAAAAACATATGATTTTCTCATTGTTTGATTATAGGAAAAATTTCTCATTGTTTGATTATAGGAAAAAATTATAAATTATCTCCTATAATTTGTTTTAACCATATGGTTGTTTAAAGTTATACCTAGAAATTCAAGTATCTAACATATAACAACTCTCTTGTTTGGTAGTAATATATTGTCTACTACTACATGTTGGCTAAGGCAAACTAAACAATACTTTCTTCTTTCTTCGCCTCCGTTTGGTACAACTCAACTTTACTACTGAATAGTTTTTTTTTTACTTTAGTTCAAGGAGTCGCGCGCTCTACCGGTGAAGTTAAAGTTGTTTTGATGACTCGTTTGACAAAAACAACTCATGATAATAAACATTTGACAAAAGGAACAAAATGATTATATGGTGCCCTTTGTTTTCTTTTCTCCCCTCTTCTCCTAATTTCATCACCTTCCTTACCTAATCAGCATAGCAAAACACGGCATCGACGAGCAGCAACGCTTGTGCCCTACCTCGACGGTGGCGCCCGTGCCCATGGCGACTGTGGTGCCCGCGCCCCAGCCCGACAGTGGTGTCTACGCGGCTATGCCCCGACGTGGCTGCGGTGCTAGCTTGTGCCTTATCATGCCCAGGGTCATTCCACCCACGCCGCATTGACGAGTGCAGATAGTCTGAGCCCGGCATGCAGCCCGTGGGGCAAACCTGACTTCCTCACATGGTGGGGTATGCTGGTCCGGTGGTGTCATGTGTAGTTAAGAAAAGCTATAGTTTTCAGATTCGTCCTATGTTAATAACCCTATGTCTTATTAGTAGGTTTTTAGAAGCTTCACCTGTGAAGCTGTTTGTATAAGATCCATTTGGTACAAAACAGTTAGAGAAGGTGATGGTGCTTTTGCACTAAAAGTTTGAGCTGTTGACTTCTAATAGGCCTTTGAGTTGATAGCACAATTGGGATGGATGTTGTTGTCTGAAAAATAAATAAATACGATAATATATTTGTGTCAAATACATTAGTTGTACCATCAGTTTCAAAGGGCCAAAGCAAATGCCTCGACTTGCACCGGTGGTCAAGCCACTGCATGGATTCCAGTGTGGGTGTCACATACACGGCTTGCAACAGGGACGGCTATGATTGTAAATTGAAAGCATCTAGGCCCCTTAATGTGGTTTCGATGATTGATGACAATATTTACCATAACTAACGTGTGTTTTGCAGAAACATTGGTAAGTTAGGTTATGGTGATGGATACCGTGGGCAATACGGGTTTCATGCTCCCTTGACGATGGAAATCGTTTCGGTTTTCAAAGGACGGACGACAAGGTCAAGAATGGTTAGTTCCGATCGTCCATGGTGTTGGGTGACGTCGGATTAGTCGTTAGGACTTTGTTTTTCCTTTGGCCGTACTATTAAGGGGGGTGCAAACGGGTAGCTTGACCTAGATAAGTCTAATGGTTTAGGTGTGATGCACACTTGTGAAACTTAGCACTAGGTAACTACAAAAAGGCCCTAAGGTACGTTGGAGTTAAAGCCATTCACAAAGATCATTGAATTCGAAGTGGAACGGTTGTTTTAGCTGCACCGGACGCTGGACCGAACAGGACCGGACGCGTCCGGTCTATTCATTTGCGTGTGCAGCAGAGTGTTTGAACGCACCGGACGCTGGGACTGTGAGTCCGGTGGTAAGCACCAGACGCGTCTGGTGCAACGCCGAAAATGATAACGGACCGGACGCCGGCCCGGACGCGTCCGGTGCTACACCAGACGCTGTCCAGAAGCTATGTTTTCAGACTGAAACACCGGACGCGTCCGGTGTAACTCACCGGACACGTTCGGTGGGTACATAACGGCTAGCTGAGTTCGTTCGGGTAAAAATTAAACAGACCGGACGCGTCCGGTGACCCCGAAAATCGTGGTTTGGAAGGTAACGGTTGGTTTTGGCCCGTGGGGCTATAAATACATCTCCTACCCCTCCATACCAGTTGTCTTGCCTATTTTCTTCAGCTGAACAACCTTTTTAGTGTCAAAAGAGAGCAAGAGCCCTAGTGAGGTGCTAGTGATTTGAGAATCCATTGATTAGCACTCATTAGTGATTCAAGAGTAGCAAGTGTGCATCCATCGTCTCATTAGGCTTTGCGAGGTCAAGTGAGAGCTTGTGCTTATTACTCTTGGTGATCGCCATCACCTAGACGGCTTGGTGGTGATTGGGAGTTTGGTGATCATCCGGCGAAGCTTGTGGATGGCCCAACTCGAGTTGTGAGCGGTTCCGGCGATTCACCGCGACGGAGTGTCAAAGAATCAGCCCGTAGAGAGCACTTGGTCCTTGCGCGGATCAAGGGGGAGCTATACCCTTGCGCGGGTGCTCCAACGAGGACTAGTGGAGAGTGGCGACTCTCCGATACCTCGGGAAAACATCGCCGTGTTCCTTGCCCCTTTACTTTCCGCATTTACTTTCTAGCATTTACATTTCCGCAATTTACATTCTTAGAATTGCCATGCTAGATTAGGATTGGAACTAGGGTGCAAAACTTTTCTCGGTAGAATCCTTAGAAACACACATAGGCACATAGGGTGAAATGGGCTAATAGGTTTTAATTCTGCAAGAAATTTTAGAATTAGCCCAATTCACCCCCCCTCTTGGGCATCTTGATCCTTTCAGTAAATGATCAGGTTTTTGTTGCACAGGTTTTGCCATGTATAGCTACTTTAAGCCGAGTATAATTCGTAGCTTGTCATGACTCGTAGCAAACTTTGAAAGTAACGTTTTATTCGAAAGGTTTTCTACTAGGATTATAGGTGAATTTCCATTGCGTTGCTGTGGAAGATGAAAGTATACTGTTATATGGTTAATATTTGATACAAAACTGATCTTTTAAGATTTCATATCAAATCCCATATAAGGATATAACACAGGGAATATAGTCATCCTCATTGTTTTGCTCATCTTATGCATGTCAATTAGTGGACATGGAGAATTCTGTATCAAATGTCTCTTCCTATTCTCCGATAGAGTTGGCCTAGCTAATGTTGTATAGTTAGATCGAAAACAACATCGTTCAAACAAGCCCTGAGTTTTCACTCGGATGTTTTTATAACTGCAAACGCTTGGACACTGGACAGAGAACACTCACCAGCGAACATGGTCTCCTCATGCATGCATATACACCTGATAAAAATTTAACAATATGTTTGGATCCTTGAAGATCCCAACGATAACTTAAGTATTTGAGGGTTTGAGGGGAATCTGGGAAGGATTTAGCAAGAACAGGATTGGAATTAGCATGAACAGCAAGTTGGATGGAAAATCAAACGGAGGACATGTATAGTTACAGAATGATTCGATGCCTTCCCCGTTGCCTGGGGATTTATACACCTATCACAAGGCCCATTGGTCCACACGACGCCAGATTAATGGCAGACGTGGCAACCAGTAGAAACCACCTGTAATATCCACAAAAATCCAAACACCAAAAATACGAACTTTCAAAAAAATTTTAAAGTATACCAATGTTTGGTGAGTGTCATGTAGACAACCACCCAATAGTTGCACAAGTAGCACCTAATGTTAACATGAGCATTACATTTAATTTACCAGAGCTTGATTTGTTTCTTATTTGATTTTATGTGATGCTCAATAAAATCAAATAACTTATTATCACATGTATATATGTATGTCGACTAACCATAAAAATGGATCCATCATGACCTTAAGACCCTAGTGGACCATGGTTTGTGTACCATGGTCATTAACATATTTAACAAGGATCTTTGGCATAGTTGGTTAGTAGTATAAGGAATAGAAATAGAAAAGGATTTGAAATTAGAAAAGGAAATGAGGAAGGAAACCAATCCGAGCAGCAAAATCGGCCCAGCTCGGCCAACAGACCGGCCCAGCAATCCCGCCGCACGACCAGCCCAGCAGCGGCCCAGCCTGCCCGCGTGCTTGCCCGGCCTGCTACCCGCACGTCCGCATGCCCGCTCGCTCGCGCTGCGGCCTAACTGGCCAATGACCCAGCAAGGCCGCTCACCGCCCGCTCGCCCGCGCTGCCGCGGCCCAGCAAGGCCGAGCGGCCCAGCAAGGAGGCCTGCCAGCGCCGCGCCCGCGTCTCTCACCTCCTCTCTCGCTGACGTGTAGGCCCTGCCTATCAGCATCTTCTTTTGTTCACCTTGCATGCCTTTCCCGCACGCCAAAAATGGCAGCAGCGCTGCTTCGTCGTCCGTCCGCGTACGGCCGCGCTCCGCGCCGTCCATCTAGCCGCCTGGTCACGCCTTCCCCCGAAGCCCTAACCCTAATCGGGAGCCCCGCGTGACCGCCCGATGGGCATCCTCGATCGCCACCGTCCATGGCCGGCCGCCATGGCTATATGAGCCGAGCCCCTGCCTGTTAGGGTTTCCCCTGTGCCCAACCGCCTTCTCTGCTGGCCACCGCCGTCACTCGCTTGCCGCTGCTGCCAAAAAGGAGTTGGAGTGGGAGTAGAGAAAGAAGGCTGGAAGGAACTGAGCCGGAGCCACCACCAGCGCCGCTGTCCGCACCGAAGGAGCCCCGGCGACCCCGACTTGCTTCCCCAATGTTGCGGATCTGCTTCTCCTTCACCAAGCAATTACTTCGTCACAAGGCCCGTCACCGCTGCGCCGAGCCCCTGCCGTCTGCCGCACCAAGCTGAGCCCCGAGCTCCATGGCCGCCGCCAGTACACCGCCCACGTTCCCGTCCTCTATTCAACCTTTTGCCTCTTTAGCTCTCCCACCATCTCCGTCGTGATGTAGAACACCATATTGGCAAGGTTTCGGGAGCCTGCATAGACCACAGTGAGGGCGCGCTACTTTGCCACCCTCGGTCTCCCCGGACTCCGGCGGCCGGAGCGCCGCCGCGGCCAACCCGCCATACGCGCCTCCGCCGTGCCTGCCTTAGTCCGTAGGTAGGACCTTGAGCTCTGAGCTGCTCAGAACGAAAGGATATGAGGGAGGTGGGGCACCCAGGGCGCGCAAATTTGGAGCTCCGCCGCTCGTCGTCGTCCACCGCCGCCGCCGTCGACCGCCTGGCTAGAAGCCCCATTTCTCAAATTGAGCGCCCCACCGCGTTTGCCTCGTGCTCAGAAAGCCGTAGCGCAGGTCAAGGATGCCTCCCATGCGCCGTAGCGACCCGCAGTCATGGCCACGCCGCCCGTCGTCGCCGCCGCCGCTGCCGTCGCTGTCGCTGGTCGATTGGAGGTAGGGTTATGAGGGTGCTACGCTAGCCAGAAAACAAAACTTTTCTGCCTCATAAACCAGGATGTACTGCTAGTTACAGGTTACGGGATTACCACTAGACATGCAGGTGCAGCGGAAGACGACTCGATGTAGTTCCACAAATAATTCATATAATTGTCAATCAACACAAGTTGTCTATAATGGATATTCAATGAACACTTAATGCATGTCACAGATACAACTGGAATATCATCATCTCTATGATTACCTCTAGGGCATATTCCCAACAGGGACCCAGGTTCAATTAAACCAGCGCGATAGGTTCGCGTTGCCCTCACGGGTTTAGCGCACAAGTCGAAGTTGCCTTCCGCACGCCTCACCGCTTTGCAGCCATAGTCTCGCCGTCGGCCGCCGCCGTAGCACGTACGTCGACGAGCCCAGCTCCGCGGGCGCCACCGCGACCCCACCAGCGCCTTCGCCTCGGCTCTGCACTGCCTTAGCCGCTGCCTTAGCCACCCGAGCCGGTCGGGGGGCGCAGCGCCGTCCGTCGCCGGCCGAGCGCCGCCGTGCCGTAGCATGCGCGCATAGAGGAGAAGGGGATTTTTCCCCTGAGTCCCATGTGGACCATGCCCACCGAGTGGCCACGCTGGTCCACTCAGGGCCAACCACCTCGCCCCGCTGTCCTTGGTCCATCGCGGACCTGGCTCATAGAGCGCAAGGCCATAGACCGAGCCCAGTACCAGCCCGCAATGCCACGTGGCTCAGCTCATGTGTCGACACGTGTCCGGGCCAGGCCGGTCCAACCCGGCCCAGATCCAGCCCTACCCAAGCCCGCCGAGGCCCGATCGAGGCCTGGTCGGCGTTGACCGTTGACCGGTCAATGTTGATCGTTGACCGGTCAATGTTGACCGTTGACCCGGGCCCACCTGTCAGTGACCGTTGACCGTGGGACCCACCTGTCAGTCAGTGCTGACGTCATCATGACATCAGCATGACGTCATCTTTGCCATTCCACCGCCAGACCCGCGAGTCAGTGATGACATCAGCATGACGTCAGCCCTGCGCCAGCTCCACTGTGCCCGCACGCCACGTGGCTCAACCCGGGACTGCCACGTGTCGACTGCTGGTTATTTGGCCCTTTTTCTTTTTCAGGAAATAGAATAAACTTCGAAAAATCATAACTTCTTCATACAAACTCCGAAAAATATGAACCAAGTGTCCAAATTTTCATAAAAATGAGCTCTATGTCATAGGGCTTATGTTTGAATACATTTGGAGTTATTGAATTTCATTTGGTTCTTTGTGATACTCTATAGGAGTCGCTAACGCGACTATTTATGTCTCGTTTCAGAGGAGGAGCAGCTTGAGGAGGACGACTACGAGTACGAGGAGGAGCTCGGTGATGACTTTGCAGGTGCCACACCCCACCCAACCTCGTATCTGTGTGCAGGAGTAAGGTTGCAACCTTACTCTCCACCCACGCATGCTTGTTTACTTATGATGCTTTACTTCTACTACGCTCATATCTGTGTGATGTGATGTGTGGTGGAGAGTATGGTTATATGGTTAAGGCACGTGGTGCCACTTTACTCGGAGAGAGTGCTGCGTGCGTCTTGGGTGTGTGGTGAGGGTTGAGTCGATCGGACAGGATTCTACGACGAGCCTTGTGGGCGAGTCTTGCCGGGGGATGTGATCTGGGCATCCCCGTATGAGGTGCTTGTGGCGGGCATTGTGAGGTATATGGTGATCCCGGGGGCGAGAACCTTCGTGGAGCGAAGCCGTGGGTAGAAGGTGCTATTGAAGCACGGGTTGTTGTAGTCCCTAAGAAAAGATAATCCTGTCTGATTCCCCTAGGACCTAATATCTCTTGAGGACCGGAACCTTGGGACTTACGTGCTCACCACTCGCTCTTGTATGGGCGGGAGACAGATGTCTGACTAGTTAGGACGGTGCCACTACTACTACGTTGTTAGCAGATAGTGTCGGGAGGTACGATGGAGACCCACACCCTCCTTAGACAGCTAGTGACCTCGAGGGCCCGGTACTATGTCTCACAGTCTCAGTGTGCCGGTGGTACCTATCCGGGATGTCCCAGTACTGAGTGGTAGGGTAGCATCGCACCGGTTAGAAAGCAGCCGAAATTAGCTTAGGCGGGGCACCGCCGATGATGGTGATCTTGTGGTTACGGGAGCTACTGGTATGGCTTTTTTCTAAGACCCACGCTTCTCGGGATATGTGGATGAGATGGGTTAAAACTTGATGAATTATAATATATATTATTGGTCACTACTTGCATAGGAAACCACAGCCATATGTTAGGTCGCTTTGATTATATCCTTTGCATCACACCAAATACTACATAGCAAAAGCAAAGCATAGGGTGGAAGATGTGGCCAGTATAAACCGTACTGAAAATTATTTGACAGGTGAACCCGACTATGACTTCACCGATAAAGAGTAGACGTCTCGTTCCTACGCTCAGGCTTCTTTTAGAGATTTATTGTTGTTTTCGCCTTCTACAGCTATTCTAGATGCTGCTACTCTGATGTTTTCTGCCAGTGTAGTGATGAACTATTTATGTAATTCTTTCTAATTATACTCTTTTTATTCGATGTATCCTATATCAACTGCTGCTGAATTATATGATAGTTTAAGCTTTGAACTATTATACTATTCGTCATTCTGTATATTTTCCGTTCGTAGAAAATTAAGGATGTTTCACCACCGTCGTCTCTTCTTCAACCGTATTGTCAGATTTCCGTCAGTGCTAATGCCGTTATCATGTCATCGTCAGCTCCTAACACTACAATACCAGTTCAACAAAATATCACACCAAACCATTTGCAAATGTATTGCAGCATTGCATTTGCTGCTGTGTCAATAATTTCCACGCATACCACTGTCTGTCTGTCTCTAGTCTTGTTGCAGCTCAAATACTCACACCATGAGGGTCACACTTGTGGCGACGGAAATGGTATAAACACACCAATCAAGGCACATGGGGACCCTCTCTTATTTCAAGCACACGCACACAGAGATAGACAACACCAACAAGAGAGAGACAACCAAAGATGGTATCAAGCACACCGGTGCATGCAACTAGGTGGATACAATGGAACCAGCATCATCAACCACCAATTTATTCTTGAGAAAACAAACAGAAGACTTGGCAAAACAACAGAACGGTAGCACACCGTAGGAAGCAGCTTAGACATCGACGCCATATATGTATCCACCACCAAATCTAGGGAGATAATAATACAAGTGATTACAGGGAAAAAAAAAAGAATGTATATTGCGTATATGATACATACTACTAACCGGAGAAAAACAAACATGAGAAGAAACAATATGTAAGCATGTGTACCTGGATGTGTGGATTGATTGAAGCAGCCGGTACATCATCAGCTCAGCTCAGCGGAGAACTGAACTTCGGAGCAGGGTGTTCTTGTAGTACTTAGAGTGGCGTGGTTCAAAGAGGGAGGGGTGGTGACCATCCTCCTTCCCGTCCCACTCCAGGTTTTTCCACCAGTCCTTCTCGCAGTCCACGACAGCGCAGCTATATGCGGGTGCTCAGAGGTGAGGCGCTTGAGGCTCCAGCATCCCCTCACCCAGATGTTCTCGAGCTCAGGAGCAAAGATCTTGGCCTCACATATCTGATGCAGCTTTGGAAGCTCATGTAGGTAGATGTTCTTCAGCTTTGGGAATTCTAGTGCTCCTTTTCGACTGCTGTCAGTAGATAGCTTCTTTAGCAGCTCAGCTTCTACGAGGAAGACGTTACTGAGATTACCACAGTAAACGATGTGGATAGTCTCCAGGCTGGACAAGATAAAACATGACAATGGGAGCACAAATGTGAGCCTTGGACAGGAGTGCAGATGTATCGTCTTGAGTTTTGCGAAAGAGTCATTGTCAGTCATATTAACCTGTCTTCCTTTGCTCCAAATGCAACGGGCCTTCAAGAGATCCTGCCCCCAAAAGGTCTCCAGTTCATGAAAGCAGCTTACATCATTGTTAATGAGAAAGACAGTGTTGAGTTGAGGGCATCTCTCAACACGGCACCGCTTGAGGCAAGACCAATGAACCATCATCATCCTTTTTGTTGCCATTTTCGTCGTCCACCCCCCTCGCTCCTCCTCCTCATACCTATCAAGGGGCAACAGTAAGGCAGGGAGGCCACCTTCATCGTCATCGTCTTCCTCTATCTGTATGTCATCATAACCAACCTCTATGGACATCATGTCTTTGGTGATAACAGTGCTGATGGAAGAATTGTCGTGCACTAGCAACGAATCAACAATGTTTATAAAAGATATTAGAGTGATCATTCCTTGTTCAGTGACCACATTACAGTTTCTAATTCCCCCACCAATCTCTAAATAGAGGCCCAGTGGCTCAAACTGCTGCGCACTGCTGCCATCATGCTCGTCATGGTCGACAGTGGCCTTGACATCACTGTAGGTCTGGTAACTCCTGGGGACCAGCGACTTGTGCAGAGTCGATCCAACTAGTTGTCCAGTGCTACAAGGGCCCATATCTGCTTCTTCCTTGTTGCTGTTTGCATTTTCTTTGCTGGTGCAAGACAAGCAGATGTTCAGGTTTGGCATGAAAAAAACCCTCTGCTGGCATCAATGACTGAAGGAACCTTATGTCCTGTAGCATAAACACTTGAACGCCTACATTCTTCTTCTTCTTTGGTTTCTTTGGGATTCTCTGGTTGATCAGTGCAGCTTTCTAATCCAGGAATCTTATTGTTTTGCAATGAAGGAAAGGGGGTGAAGAAAACCTGAAGACACAATGGCAGAGTTTCAATACGTGAAGTTGCTCGGATCTTTGGAAAAAGTTACCAGGCAATGCACCATATAACAGAAACAACGATGTTGTTTCTGGCTTTATGATTGACATGTCAACTCCTTTACTACCACTAGGATTTCTGCCTGCGATCCAACGTCTTGTGTCAACAAAACAGCCAAACTTCACGCTTCCTCTATAATAGACCGTTTCTTCCATTATTAGCATCTCTTCCTGCAGAGCAGCAGCAATGTCCCATGCTTTGTCTTGTTGGGAATCTTGTATAATCCCATCGCAAACCCAATAGTTTGAGGCATGAGTAGCCCAGTTGAACTTGAAGTATCTGCTGTCGTTGTAACTGGAAGTGGAACCCTCCAACGAGAGCACATACCTGCAACATGTTGCAGCTAGCTCCGGGGTGAGACTTAGCTTGTTCGTGTAGCGAGCTATTTCTCTGGCTTCTTCTAGGTATTTCATCCCAGTATTCACTCTGAACATTTTCAGGAAAACAAGAACGCAGCACAGTAGATGACTTGTCCTCTATGTCAAATGGTCTTGTATCAAAGGATAATTTCTCCCTCTTCTTTGACTCAACCCACCAAATGGAAAACAACGGAGCCTTCAACGGAAGGTCCACAATACCTTCCCACCAACAGCATCTGACCAAGGGTTAAAAGCATGACGAATGCCAAAATCATCCAAGTCAATGATCCTATTGGTCCCATTATGGAAGACCACCAGGAATGTATGTCCTAGCATTGCTTGGTGGATCCCTCTGCCAACTTCTCTTATCTCACCCCGAGAGCCTTCATCCACCCCGGAGAAGTCATCAGCCTCATCATGTCCATCAAGAATATCCATCACATGCTGAGGAAGTTTTAAAGCCTGTGCAATTGTCCTCTGGAGTGTTCTCCTATTCTTCCACTTTGAGCAATCAAAATGGATGATGGTATCAAAGTTGTTTCTCAGAGATGGCGGAGGGTGTTCGGCTAAGGATCTAAGGACTGCAGATGCACCAAGCCCACCCCATCCATCGAAGTAGATGAACTGATTGTGCTCACTGATGTCCTCTAAATAAGCAACTATGTTTGTGACGGCCTCATCAACATTAATCGCACGAAATGCCTGCAATTTTAAACACGATTGCTGTAATAAGGCACTTTTTTCTACAGTCATGAGTAAATTCGAATTTGATTGATTAAATTAACACCTAGCTAGGACCTGCATGATAATAATGCGAAGAATATTATTGGTTGTGCCTTCTAAGATAAGAAAACCTAGCACACTTTGGGAATCTGAACAGCAATTTGCAGCACCCTCTACAAATTTGAGCTCAAAGTGAAATATACCTCAGCATTTGGAGCCATGCCTTTCCAAGGGTCTGACATGTTTGAATCTGATCACTAGCTAGTCCACTTGGTAGACAAGAATGCCTCCGGTTCAGTTGCTGGAGCCACCATATCCATTACCTTAGTGCACATGAACAAATTAAACTCTCAGTGAGGAGAAATACAGAGGACATTGTTTCTGGACTTGAAAATTAATGTGCAGATTTTACCAAAAGAAAAAAGAAGATCTAGGAGAAAAAAACGACCGTCTTACTACCTTCGAGCGGCAGCTGATACAATGCCTGAGCCATAGAAGAATATTGACCAAGAAAACAACTGACAGACGATAGTAGTTCGGGGAACTTGCTATAGATGCCGAATGCTGGGGGTAGTCAGCTTGAGGAAAGCATGCAATAAGCTTCTGATGCCATTTCCCTGGCCACAAGCGACCAAAAAGCGGATAGCTTGTGACTTTTGCCATTTAGCTAAAGCAAAAGCAAGCATGGTTCTTTGCTTGGTCGGAGTTCCAAGAGAAAAGCTATATATGTTTTGTAGTCTATATTTAGCTATTTTCATAAAAATCGGCTTGCCATCTGCTTCGCATGCACGCTCTTGGCTCTTCCTGCACCGCCGCATGCCCGCATGACCCTCTGCAAGTTAAATATAGCATGAGGTTATGTATTTTAGAAAGACTGTTGGATTTATTTAGCTTTGAAATGGGTTTTATATATTATAGAATAGCTTACACTACGCCACAAAATAAATTCCGCGGCGGGCGTTTTTGCTTTCCCGCAGCGGGCAAAGCTGTCCGCTGCGGGGCCAAGGCCACCATAAATCATGGCTTTCCTGCAGTGGGCCGCTTTGCCCGCTATGGTTAATTGATTTGCCGCAACGCACATGTTAGAATGCCTGCTACGGTAAATCGTTCTAAAAAAACAAAAAAAACCAGGCCGGCGAGCCCATTCTCGAGCCCACTGGCGAACCCAGGAGCACCGTAGCTTGCACGTGCCGCCTCCACCTCCACCGTCGTCGGGGCCTCCACCTCCACTGCAGATCGGACCGTCGGGGCCTCCACCTCCACCGTCGTCGCCGGATCTGCCCTCCCTGGGGCTGGATCCCGCCTCTGCGTCTCCACCATCGGAGGAGGGAGAGAAAGGGGCGCCACCTGGAGGACCTCGTCCCACCCACGTCGCCCTTGACGCAGATCTGGCCGTCGGAGCCTCCACCTCCAACACCATTGTTGGATTTGCAAACGGGGGAGAGGGCACAATGAGGGAGATGACGGAGAGAGAAGAGCGAGCTAGACCATGAGACAGAGAGAAGAGAGAGGTACCTACATCGGAGGAGAGGGGCCCTTCCTCGCACGTCATGGCCACTCCCTGCACACCCCGTGGCCTTTCCTCGCCGCGCCTCTGTGGCCCCTCCTTGCGCCACCACAGCCACCGCTCGTCGCAGGGAGGAGGCAGAGTCTACTGCCGCGCACAAGGAGAAGGAGGAGGCGGCCGCCGTCTGCGCCATAGGGAGGAGATGGGGTGCCACCACTAGAGGTACGAGGGAGGATATGTCGAGGGAGAGAGGGCCGCCATGGGACTGGGAGAGAGAAGTGAGCGAGAGGGAGTCGTGCGCTTGTAGTAGCGGTGCTCGGAGTCGCGCGTAGTGCGCGAGGATTTGCGGCGCTTGGTGGGGAGACAGAGAGAGAAGGTAAGGAGTGAATCAAACCCTAGAGCTTTATTTATAGTTGGAGGCGGAATTTGGGCTTTTTAGGCCTTCTGCCTTAACCGTGGCGGGCCTAAGGATGCCTGCTACGGTAAATCGATTTGTCTCAGCGAGCATATTAAGATGTCTGTCACGAAAAATATGTATTTTTGTATTTTTTGTGATGGACTTCTTTAAGACGTCCGCTGCGCTAAATCGATTTATCGCAGATGGTAATATTGTCCGCCACAATAAATAAAAAATGTCTGATGCGGAATTTTAAGTGCCCGCTACGGAATACAAAAGTGCAACACTACAGTTAATCTTTTATGGCGTAGTGTTAATCATTGATTTAGCTATCTAATTTTATAAACTCTCTTGGAGTAAAGGTGGAACTTTATACCTGCCAAAGTAAGTATTCTCTTAGTTCCAAATTATATTTCATTCTAGTTTTTCTACATACATTATTTTTGCTATGGATTTAGATCTAGACTGTCTAGATATACTAGATGAATTCCTCGCGCGTTGCCACCGAAATTTTAGGAATAATGAAGGAAATCATTAATTAGCAAAATCTTGTATAGGTTAGCAAAGTTTTAGAGATTAAGGTACGATGGGGATGGGCATACGCAATGCAATTCTGCCCTGCACCAGATATACTGAAATTCAGTCAAAATCGCAAAGAATACGACTGGGGCATAAATGAAAGTAAGTAGAGAAAGAGACTATTGTCCTTTCAATGAAGCGGGATCATATGTCATTATTTTTTCAGAAATAAAATCAGCCTTTATCAATTGAGAACTCAATTGAGCATCTATCATCTTGTACTTCTAATGCAAAAGCTAATCAATCAAGGAAAATTAAGTAGTCACAACGATAGGCACTCAATTAAGTTTTATAAATGCTTAGTGGGTCACTACCATAGTATATCTATATATACTATGTAGTTCACTACCTCTGTCCTTCGGTATCTGATGAATACGAGAGTCCATATATAGCGGGTATAAACTATATAGTATACTAGTGGAATTCCCCGTGTGTTGCGGTGGAAATTTGAGGTTATAATTTAAGTGAATGTTTGATGAATAAAAGATGTGAATTCCCATTATGTGAATATTCTAATAAACGTATGCATAATCTATAAGCTTCACAGTACAGATGACTCTAGTACAACAGAAATTCACATTACAGTTAGATATCATGTGAAATACTAAAGCTTATAAAACGAAAATACATGATCCCATAAAAAACCCATAATATATTATGCATTATATGGTTCAAACTAAAGAATTTTATTTAAAGGATCAGTGTTTCTTCAAAGCCTGTGAACAAACTTATTAAAGAAAATGATATAGCTACTGTGAATTAGAATGCATGGTACTCTGTTCCAACCAAAGCTAGCAATGGTGTGTATTTTTATTAGCTCTCTACAGTATCCATGTCAGATTTACACGCAGGAAATAAAAGCATTTTGTGAAGCAGGAGCTATGGCAGCTATTTCGAGGAGTCTTCTCACCTGCTCTGTTCTCTCTTTATTCCATTACTGCCCGGCTATCATGGCACGCAATGACAAAGCTAGGGAGATCATCCGCGCGAGATGAAGGGGCACAACACGGGTGGACCGGCGCTCATCGACGCAGAGGAAGGGTGGCCATCGCCCATCGGTGCTGCAAAAGAAGGCCAGACCGCAGAGCACCATAACGACATGGGGTGCTGGGTGCACAACAACATGAGTGACCGCTGGTGCTGGGAGAAATGGGTGGGTGGCCGTTGGCACCGGGAGGAAGGGGCACCATGCGATGCGTCCCACTCAAGGAGAGCATGGGGCGCGACCCTGATGCAGCGCTTGAGGAGGGCATACACACACATAACTATTTTTTTTTTTGAAAGAACACACACATAACTATTATAGACTTACACACACAACTATTATAAACGTTGAAGCCGTTGGTGATGGTTAATTTCTTCGGTTATTATAAACGTGAGGCCACATGCGACTTTTCTCTGTATGGTTTTCCAGTGACAATTTAGGTGCAGCAGTTGTTGTGGTAGAGAAATCATTATAGCGATAATTATTCGATGCAGTGTTGAGGGGGAGCTGTAGAGATGGCAGCCGAAGGTAGATGAAGCAGTTGACAATTAGAGGTGATGTGGCTGCATGAGGGTTGAGCTTTAGGCAAAATTAATTACTAGTGGGTATGAACTATATGAAGATACAGGATACAGATATGCAGATTATAAAACCTACGTATATAACAAAAAGGCACAATGACTTATAATTTAAAAATGGAGGGAGTAGTAGCAATGCAAAGATACATATAACACTTTTTTCTCAATTGAGACACCACTATAATATACCATGGCAGGGACAAAACAATTTTGGATGGACAATTAAATTTAGTTTTGTTATGGGTGTTGATAGTCCTTAACTCATATTTTTAACATCCAGCCTTTACTTAAACTCCACTCAAATGAGAACCAACCTTAGAATTAGGGATTATAACAAACGAATTTCACAAGTTTTGTTGATTTCCTATTTACAAGAGGACATATGTTCAAATGCACATAAAGGGCCAAGAAAACATATTGAATATTAAAGAAAACTTTGGGAAAGCAAAGAGGTACATTGTCTAGAAAAATCAGGGTCGAATAAGACCATATCAACTCAACGCATCAACCCATGGTCCATTTAATAAGCCAACGAAAGTTGAGTCTGAACGGGGCTAGTAGGGGGTCAGATGACCCAAGGGGTCGGCCAACCTCTTTTTGAGTCCAAAAATGCCCACCCTTCGTGGGAAGGCACTTACTGCCCTGCCGAACAACGTCGACGCCGAAAGGTGGGCCCATCAATGCGCAAGATGGTGGTTTGCTCAATTTATGAGGGAAATATGGGAATATTCTAAACACCATCCCCTCCTCTCCACATTAGTCCAAGGCTTAGGCTAGAGCTAATTAGAGCTTGATAGGGAGAGTGTGAGGGAGAGTTCGGGGAAGTGCCTGACATGTCGGTAGTCTCCCCAAGCTTGTACCTTGATGGATTCTTTTTTTGCTCAGTGTTTGTGATTCTTATGGTAATAAGTCTTGCTTGAGGGTTCATCGTCGTTCTCATAATGGATACTCTAGTAGAGGGCTCCTGATAAAGATGAATAACCTTGCACAACACTAGGTTGTAGTCCATAGCGTAGACATGGTGTAGGCGGATGTAGAGTTGTGGTCCGTTCTTCATTGTCCTAATTCCCTATGGTTGAGGGGTAGGCGATAGCTCTAGCGTTTTCTATTTGCAACCCAAAATTAGGAAATTATTAGGTGTGGTGCAGTCACCATAGAAGAACCACCTCTGTTTACCTATTAATCAAGGCTCTGTCAATAGACCATAACGAATGTGGTCGGCTTACATTGGTGACCTTAGTTAATATTAGTGATAGAGGTGGATGCCATAAAGCATCCACCTCATTTAATGGAGTATTAATTACATTTAACTAAGGTAGGTGCTCAACTATAGGCACCACCTTAAACCGAGGTTGGCCTGATGCTGGTATTTGTTTGGTTTGTCGAATTTTTTGTTGGCACCACCTGATTTTATAAAAAAATCACATGTTACTTACTTGGACTGTGTAACACCTCTGGTGTTATATTAACTAAAACATGTCATGTCATCATATGCACTGCAAAGCATTCATGTTTAAGTCAATCTTAATGTGCATTAACTAAAACAAGTTTATATTTCATAGGTTGATTGTGTTTCTGGAATGCTTTGTCACATGAAATAATAAAACCCTACTTTCGAATGTCATCGCAAATGCTTGGTTTATACTCTATGTACTTAAGGTGTAAACTGTGTTTACACTAGTGTCAAGCATAGTGTATAAGTCTAAGTCCAACCCTAAAAATGATTTCTATATTTGAAGTTGAATTTGGATTCCAAAGCTTACTTCCAAGTCTGGCAATTCAAATTTAAATTCAAATTGAAAATGCTATAAAAGGTTTTTCAAAAATCAACTTGGTCAACCAAGGATGTCATTGGGTCAATGACCTAAACATGTCCTTGGATGATGATTATGATCACTAATGACCAACCAATTAAGTTAGAAACCAAATTGAGTTTGAATTCTATTTCAAAAACCCTTTATTCCAAAACCTAGTTTTACCCCCTTTTCTCTAATTCAAAATCTATAAAGAATTTGGAGATACTCTAAAAACATAGTTTATAGATCTTGACAAGAGCTACAAAGTTGGTATATAAAGTTTTTCAAGTTTCCAAAAGAAATTTCAAATGAATTTGAAAATACAGTTTTCTAGCATTTGTCCCCTTTTGATTTTAAAATCATAATTCAAAAATTATGCAAAATTTTGGAAAATTTTGTATATGTAAAAGGTTTGGTTTGGAAAGTTAAACATTTCATAGTTTTGAAGATTTTCAAGTTTTATTGAAAAATAAAAAGTAATTTCAAATGTTTGTTTCTAGGGTTTTATTCCCTTTTCAAATTTGAATTCAAATTTCAAAATCCAGACAGAATTTGAGGATGTCAGTTAAATAAAAAGTGTAGCTCTTGAAAATTTATGCAAATGATATTTTTGGAGATTTTCAAGTTCTTATGTAAATTTTGGATTAATTTGTATTTTTAAATGGATGGCAATTCTGTAATTTTCTCGAACAGTACCGAAACCTATCGTCGGCCGCCATCGCCGGCTTCTCAACGTGCGCTGCCGTCCACCGCCATGAATATCTCGGTGGCCAGCACGCTCCTGGACGCGCGAAGGTTCATCGTCGTCGTGTCGCCTGTCCAGACGTCGCCTCCGTCCTATAAATAGGCCCGCCGTGGCCGAGTTCTTCTTCTTCTGCTTCTCGCCGCCGTCGCCGACGACTTCGCTCCGCCGTTCAAATTTGCCGCTGACGCTTCATCCCTGTCCAATTTCTCTTGCCAATAGCTCCGCCACTTCTTCACGGTCATTTTGAGCCAGTTCGTGCTTGCTCTCCTCGCCCGAGCTGCCCGCCCGCCGTCGTCTTCTCCACGGCCGGTCGCCGAGCCGCCGCAAGTTCGCCGTCGACCGCCGCATAGGGTGAAAATATATTCTCTTTAACCATCCTGCCATGTTCTTCATGCTATCCTGCCTCTTATGCGCACGTTCGCGGCTTGATGCTCCACAGGAACGCCGGTGACGCCGACCTTGCCATCGGAGCACCGCCGCCGCCATCACCGCCGACGTCCGCAGCTCAACCCAGCCGCTCCGAGCCTCCATTAACGTGTGCATTAGCACTGTGGTGAGCTCCTGCATCTGGCTGCGTGATCAATTTCATCTTTCCCGCATGGTAGTCGCCGGCCACCGTAGCTCGCCGCCGGCGCAGTGTTGCCGCTCCGCCGCGCGCGTTGCCGCTTTGGCTAGGGACCAGGAAGCGACATCATCTTGTTGCCAAACACACTCGCCTGAGTGTCCTGCATGTACTCGTGACCTTGCCGTCATCGGAAACCGCTCCGGTGAGCTTCACCGCCGCGCCGCCATGGCCGCCGGCGTGGGTGCCGCCGTCGCTCCGCCGTGCCGTTACCTACCTCAATCGACTCCCCGTGCCAAGCTGGGCCCAGTGGTCCAAGTCCGGTCACCGGAGACCTCGCCGATGGCGAGTAATCGCCGGTCAACCGCCGGTGGGCCGTCGGTCAGCACGGAAGTACTATGCCGATTTTCTTTTTCTATTTTCAGAAAATAATTTAAATGTATTTTCTTTGAAAAATCATAGTAATTCATATATAGCTCAAAAAATTCTGAAAATTTTTATGAATGTTCTTTATGATGTCATCTACCTAGGAAAAATATGAAATGCTAAATTTGAGTAATTTTTGCATATGTTAAAATTATCCCTTTTAATTAAAAAATGGACCTTCAATGATTTTTAATAAATAAAATAATTGGCTTTTAATTCTAAAATTTGTTTTGCCATCTAACTAGGCTAAGAGCTTTCTAAAATAAAAATTTGGGCTTAATTTGATAACTTTAATTTTTATGCCTTTATTAATGCTTTTAAATAATTAATTAATCCCTTTATTTGAGTTTAATCATTATAGGATTTGTTTGACTTTAGGATTGATTGATGACCTTGGGTCATTAACCCTAATAACCTTTGGCACTTTAATTAATTATTTGCGCTTATCTTAATCATGTCATTAGGGCTTAATTAACGTTATTTTATGTGCTTAATTAATTTCTTAAATGGCGTAGTTAACCCCCAATGAGTTTTATAAGCGAAGTTTTGTTGGCTTGCAACTTTATCATGAGGAAAAGTTATACTCGATCCCTTAATCTGATCATGCATCCATCGAGCATCATGTTTACTATTCCATCATGTTAAAGCATATTAATTATCGAATAGCTTCCGTTAACGGAGAGTTAACGTTGTCGGTCAGATCCGAAGAAAGAGCAGATTCAAGAATCGGGAGTTGATCCAGAGTTTGAGACCGTCTACCCCGAACATCAAGACAAGCCTCGGATGCATTCAAACCCTATTCTATTTATAAAAGTTTTACCGCTTCAGCTATGATATGTTGCATTAAGTAACAGGAGTTGAGTGAAAAACCCACCAATTGCATTACCTGTCTTATTTCCTTATTCCTTATTACCCGCTCGGAAAGATAAGTAGTAACGCTTAGCCCTGCTTAATTAGTTAAGTGCTCAAGGATAAAAGAATGAAAAAGATGAGATTGATTTTTCTTGTTAGAATCTTGATGATAGTAATAAATCGAGTCTGGACGGCTAACTTGCACTGGGAATGGAGTCCCTCTGTAGTGTTTCCGTCTGTTGATGCCCTAGGTCCCGTCCGTTGGTGAACTGGTGATATCGAGAATTTAGAAATCCACATGCATAAAGTGATATACGGATGGTTGGAGCCGTGTATATCATGGAGTGACCTATGGTGGGGCCAGAGCCTCCACATGTGTCATAGTGTGTTTTACTGTGGGGTTTAAGTTTCCACGTATCTCGGTACGCTGGGCCGCAGAGCTCAAGTGTATCATGTGGTGATATATGGCCGCGGTTGTTATCCCGGTATATCGGTTCATCTGGGGTGCATCGGAGTTAAAGTCTCCAGTATTCCAGTGACCTAGGTCCCAGCTGGGTATGAAAATGGATTCGAATCGCTGTTGCTTCTCGGAGAAGAAGACTCGATCGGTGTTCATCATCGTAGTAACAACTTGAACAAAGATTAAGGTTTAATAATGAAGTTGGTTGTTAATTGGAGCTAGTCCAAGCAAACTTTACTTTCTGTTAAGCCTTTCCACAAAATTTCTTATCTCTTACAAGCCTTACCTTGTCCCTCTAGCCTGCATTTCTTGAGTCTTCACCCCTCTTTTTCGTCAGGTCAGTCTTGTTGAGTACTTTTGTACTCAGGGTTTGTTGAACCCTTGTTGTAGGTGAGCCTCATGGGCAGGAATGCTTCGCATCCTGCTGCATGACAGTCGTCGAGGAAAGTGACGACGAGTAAGGTGTTTAGCTCTTGGGCAGAGCTTTTCATTTGGTATTGTAATAAAGTTATCTACTGCTACCCCACTACTATTATGGTTTGTACAATCTAAACTTATGGTTGTAAATATTTGAAACTCAAAGGTTTGTAAACTTATGTTATTGTAAGTCTTCCGCTGTTTTACTCCGTTGTTTATTATTTATATCAAACTGTTGTAATACTGCAATGTCTCTTTATAACGATTGATCCTGCTCGAAGAATTGTGGATGATTCGGGATTTATCCGACAGACTTTTTAAGTCGTATGGAACATAGTCATGGTTATTTGGAGTCTGTTTAGACAATAACCATGCGTGTGGGCCATATGATTTAGAAGGTTCTGCCACAGACTGGCGTGCTCCTTCACTCTCTCTTAGATGACGCTATTTTTATATTCAAAACTGACACAAATTGAAAGATTATTGCCCCTGATATTTGAGTTGCGGTTGGTATATCGGTCATCTCATGCTTGTTGTAGAGAAGATCGGCGGGACGCAAACACCTTGACTTTGCCAATTGCTCCCAAATATCACCATAGTGTTATTACAGATATACTACTAGATTAGTGTAGTGGTAATATTGTTTCTCCATGTTGCATGGGAGTTTTTGGGTGTTGCAATTAGCAATTTTTTAATGTTGCGGTAGATGATTCTTGTATTGTAAAAAGCAAGTTTTGATGCTGTGATTACAATTTTCTTCCAGTGTTGCAAGTGAATTTTTGAATGAGTTTTAGCTTTTTCTTCTGTAGTTTTGGCAAGTGAATTAATTATGGGGATTTCTTTTTCCAAAAGTTGCGACACTAAAAAGTGATTTAATCAAAATATTTTATTTTCATGTTTTATGGTTGATTTTGTAATGTTATAGTATACTGCTTGATGTTACTTGTAGTACATGATAATCTTTTATGTTGCACGACGCTATCTAGCTTGAGACATTGCACGACGCTATCTAGCTTGAGACATTTTCTCATATTTCCATGGTCGATCTTGTTTCCTACTTCCATGTGGGGATGAATGATGTTCCATACAAAACCCGGAACGTTATCTTTCGGCGGGAATTTTTTTTCCCACCTTTCCTTTTCCCTACTTTTTTTTGATAAACCTTTTTCCTACATTATTTGGGATTGAACCAACATAACATGGCAGTAATGTTTTGGTGGGAATTGAACCATTGGAATACGTCTCAAGAAAAGAGTTAAAGGAGTTTCCAACGTGCACATTTGGACTAATTTCCAATATGAATTTGTGATGGATAAATTAATTTCCAACGTCTCATATAGTATATATGTACGTAATACTTTATTATTTTAAATTGAGATGTATTTTTCTAGATTACTTTCTTGAAGTTAAAGGAGCTGCTGGACTTAGGAAAAAGCTAGGTGGACTAAAGCAATCATAAACTGAGTACATATATACATGCAACTGTCATTTAATTAAAAAAATTCACAATTTATTCAATGTTTTTCCATGTATATACTGATATATATAGCAAGTATAACAGGCAATACAATATCATAAAACAAGTGTATCTGAAAATATCACTACATATATTTACTGGTTTTACACGAAGGAAATCAAGTTACAGGAGAAAACTTTTTAAAGTGCAAACGGAGTTTTGGATTTTCTTGATAAGTAAGACTTTTATGGTAATAAAATAAAAAATTATGGTAACAAAGGTTACAGAAAAAATTGGTGCATATCAATACCCGATGTCTATTCTAGCTATGATGCTTCTTACGTGCATGGAGAAAAGCTTGTCTCTCTACCGAGGATACCTTGCAGACATCAAGATTTCTTCTTCCATATTATATCTTCTGGTGCACTCTTGCGTGCTTGGTGTTTCCATTTTTGACGAGCAATGCATCATAACCTTGTCATTTTTTTCATTTGTCTCTACATTCATATCAGTTTGGACATACTTCTTGGAAACAAGAAGACCTTCGAGTGTATGTTCCACCTGTCGCATTGTGGGTCGGTCCTCAGCATTTAACTTTATACATGATGCTGCAAGTATGGAGACTTCATGGACTTCTTTGCCTCCCTCATGTATGACCTGAGGATCTAGAATTTGGGCCAGATTTTCTTGAGCGAGCAAGTTGACAAAATGGGAAACAAGGCCATCTCCATCAAGGAAGAAATACGAAAATGGTTTCTTCCTTGTTAGTAGTTCCACAAGAATGACACCAAAGCTATACACATCACTTTTTTCCATGAGGCGTCCAGTGTAGAAGTACATAGGGTCCAAGTATCCAATTGTTCCTTGAACCATTGTTGTTAGTCCGGTTTTATCCACTGGAATGTATCTTGAAGCTCCAAAGTCTGACACCTTGGATGTCATAGTTTCTTCCAAAAGTATGTTACTAGAGTTGATGTCTCTATGGATAATTGGAATTGAAACTGATGAATGAAGGTAGGCAAGAGCGCTTGTGGTTTCAGTTGCAATCCTCAACCTAGTGACCCAAGAAAGGGACTTTGGCCCTTCAACATGGAGATGGTCATAGAGAATTCCATTTGAAATAAATTCGTAAACCAGCAATGGAACCTCCGTCTCTAGGAAACATCCAAGAAGCTTCACAACGTTCCTGTGATTAATTTGTGAGAGGATGACCACCTCATTTATGAACTCATCTATCTCTTTCTGAATTGCTATCTTTGACTTCTTGATGGCAACAACGTGTAGATCTGATAAAATCCCTTTGTATACAGTACCATGCCCTCCACCACCAAGCTCACGAGCTTTATCAAAGTTATTTGTTGCCTTTGCAAGTTCATCTACAGGTATGATCATCCTTTATGCAATGTCTGCCCTTGGGGATACCAATTGTTGCAACAGTTGTCCACGATTTTGCTTGAAAAACTTTTGTTTCAACATTATTTGCCTCTTATGTTTAATCCTTTGGGCCACAAAGATTGCAGCAAGAACCAGAAGCATAAATCCTGCTGCACTGCCAACTCCTATACCGATGCTTATTCCTGTATGTGTGTAGGGTATTAGTAATCTTACTCGATTGATAACAAGAACGTGAAGTCATGGCATTCAATATTTGGACCAGAAGGCTTTCTATCTTAGAAGGAAATGAAATGAAATTAAAACACAAAGTACAACCATGACTATTTAAGGGACATATACAATGCAAGTTTTATTGCAGCTCTAAAATTCTTACACTCTTATTGAACCTCAAAGTATTTGCATACTTTTTTTCCTAACATCTTTGATTCTACTCTCTCTGTTCCAAAAAAAACTTGATGTTTTAGAATTCAATATTTGTCCCAAAAAATTGATGTTTTAGCTATTGGAACTACATTAGTTCGGCCATATATATTTGATTGTGGTCTTCATCATAGCTCCATGCATTTCTTTATTTTAATTCACATTTTATCCTTAATTAGCATGCATTGCCTTTAATAAGTAAGGGTACATATGCACAATTTGATCAATAATCTATCCTAAAACATAATGTTTTTTTGAGATGGAGTGAACATATTGTAATACTTGAGTTCCAGTGTGCAGCAAAAATTAAAACCTCATCCACCTCATCTAAAATAGGCGGACCCAACCAGACTGAGCAGCCCGAGGGAGGCAACTACTATCTCTTGATACACTGCCCCCATCCCATATAATCAATGCTCAGCTATTGGGCCATTTATTGGGAAATAAGGGATTATCAAGAGAGGAGCCTGGGCAAGGGCCTAGGGTTTCCGGGCCCTAGGTCCGCCTATGTCATCTAAGCTTTCGACAACAAAGAAGCTAGATCAATAATTGTAAGCTCACAAAGTTAATTAGATATGTAACAAGAACATATTTTGCATTATGGTACACGATGACGACCTTATGTGGGTCATTCAGCTAGTTGATACAAGAGTTGAACCAAGATGTAAGTTCCTTGACAACATGTCTTGAAACATATAATGCAAAAGAAGGATTGTGTAGAATTACATCTTGGAGATCTGTATACTTTTAGTGTCTGTGCCTTTGGAGTCTATATGACAAAAGAAGAAAAAAGATCAATATTTATCTTTGAAAAGCCCAAATTACTCCCTCAAATATGGGCTATGTCTGTGTAACCCTAAACTAATATTCGATTTTGATTTATACCCTCTACTATTCTAGAGATGGTTCAATTAACCATTGACAAAACTTGATTTTTCATTTATTTCTCCACATACAAACTGAGTTATAATTCTAATTTGTAACGTGATAGAGGACATCATAACACATTTTTAGAAATACATTATGAACTTTTCATTGTTATTTTTCATACAACTTTATATTTCTATTGTAAAACTATCAGTTATTATTAGATGCATTCACCTATCAAAATAATGATCAACAGTTATGATGCATTTTGTTTGCAAAAAAAATTGGTGCCACCTATCATCTCATAAAATTTGAAACTAAAAACCAGCTTGAAAGCCCAAATCCTATGAAAGGGTAAACTAGACCAACTGATATCGATGAGGAGTAAACCAAACCAAATGTTAGTTTAGGGATTATTTGGATGAGGGAGTAAATCAAACCAAATGCTAGTTTAGGGATTATCTGAACATAGGTCAAACTTGGATAGTAATTTAGACATTTTTTTCTTATCATTATGATATTATTTGCAGAATGAAAACATTTTTAAACACATAAAAACACTTGTCAAATCATAGATTGTACCAAGTGCCCAAATTAAAATTGAACTGTTTTTTTTTCTTTCTCTACCACCTTTTTTTTTCTTTCTCTACCACCTTTAATCAGCCTTGCCCAGGCGTCTACCCACCACTGCTGCTATGTAGCTAGCCGTAGAGGCTTCCTAGGGTGGTCGAGCGTGGCAAGAGTGCCGGCAACTCACGTCCGTAATTTGTGGGGCAGATAATGAATCGATAAAACACACCCTTCTGGAGTGTACGGTGGCAAGAGCCTTCTGGGAGCAGGTGAAAGCATTCACGGGTGTGAAGATACCCGTTCTGCATCCTAGAACATGGGCTCAGGATACCATAGATCCACAAGTGATCGCAGCCAAAGACGCAGGCACCATTTTGTGTGGCATGTGGTCAGTCTGGATGTCAAGAAACACACGTCGACACGCAGAAGAAGGAACGCCAGTAAGGGTGGCTGCGAGATGGGCAATGGACACTGCCTTCGACCTCTGGCAGCTAGCCCATCCGGTCAAAGACAAACCAACACCGGTGAGCAATCAAAGGTCATGGCAACCACCGGGGCAAGAATGGACAGAGTGCAATGTTGATGCTGCCTTCCATGCTGAGAAGGGGACTGCTTCTTCAGGGGTGATCTTGCGAGATCATGAGGGCAGATTGTGTGGTGGTAAAGCGATGTGGTATGATCATTGCCTCAATATTTTAATAGCAGAAACTATAGCATGTCAACATGGAATGTACAACACCCCAAAATTTGTGTTTTGGGTTGTTATTAGAAAGAACTAAATAAAAAATATTTTTCTATATTTTTTTAGAAAATAATTGAATGGGTTTTGCTTGGTCCTTTGCTTGGTTTTGCTGATGTGAGAAAAAGAATTTCTAAACCTCGAGCAAGTCACGTCTAGATTTTTTTCGAATTTGAAAATAAAGCTTTGAAAACCCAAGTTTGCCTCAAGAAGGTTTTGGGAAAACGTTTTCAGAAAAATCCTTTCTCTTGCTTAGAGAGAGATTTTCTTTCTCTATAGTGTTGGCCACCGCTATAGCTAGACACCATCCCCTACCAAGCTCCAGATATCCCTAGCTTACCCTAGCCTATCCTGGCCCGACCTAGCTTGCTCTAGCCTCTCCTAGCCTTAACTGGCCAGCTCTGGCCAGTCTTGGCCAGCTCTGGCCAGCCCTAGCCGAACATGGCCACCCTGGCCAGGCTAGCAGTAACCGTAGCCGGCCACCAGTGGCCAAACTTGGCCATCAGCAGCATATTAAGGCCAACAACAGTCCGGTCTAGCAACCCTTTGCCATCCTCAAGGCATCCTAGCTTGCTTTGGCTGACTCCTACCTAGCTTGGGCCACTCCTGGCCTCACCTAGCTTTATCTGGCCAACTTTGGCCAGCAACAGCCACCTGTGGCCACTCTCAGCCAGCCACGGCCAACTTCGGCCGGCCACAGCCAGCACTAGCCAGGTCACAGTGGCCACAAGCCAGCCTAGGCCGCGACCTAGCCCAGCAGCTAGCCGCAGCAGACCGCAAGCAGCCATAGCCTCCCCCGGCAACCTTGAGCCCTCTCTGGACATCCCTTCCAGCCGGCCATGGCCAACTCTGGCCGGCCACAGCAAGCACTAGCCTGCCACCAGCGGCCATAGGCAGCCACAGCCGGCCCAACGGGCCAAGCCCAGCGGCTTCAGCCCCACCGGTTCCCCGCCGGCAATAAAGAGGGCCAGCCCTGTGCGCCGCAGCCCCTTGGCAACCCTAGAAGGAGCCGCGCCGCCACCCACAAAATCCTAGCTACGCACCGCCGGCCACAGCCAGCCGCCGCCGGCCACAGTCAGCCGCCGCCGGCCACAGCCAGCCATCGTCGGCCACGGCCAGCTACCGCCGGTCCTGCGTGGCCGCTGTCGGCCGGCCAAGTCCAGGCCGAGGGCCATGGTCCTCCCTCCCTCGCGCATGGTAGCTGGCCGCCGCCGGCCATAGAAGGCCGCAGCTGGCCGCCGCCGGCCGTAGCAGGCCGCAGCGGGCCGCCGCCGCCGGCTGTAGCAGGCCATAGCCGGCCGCCGCCAACTGTCTAGCAGGCCAGGGCCGAGGCCCCTTCCCCCAGCGCGAACTGTAGCCTGGCTGCCATGGCCATGGCCTGGAGAGGAAGATGGACAGAGGTAGAAGATGAGGTATTTACGACTTTGCCACCAAGCAATTTATTTATAGTTTTGCCACTGATCGTATAATCTCCGCCGTTTCAACGTTTTAACTCCGATTCGAGCGATTCCAGTTGCGTTAGTTCGTGTCGTCACGATCTATGTAGGAGTAGAAAAGTTTATCATGTCACTAATTTATGAATTTATTTGGTTAATGCAATTCGATTAATATTTATTTAATAGTTTTCTAATTAAAAGTAATCTAGGGTTTTATATTTTCGATATCGTTGTGTTATGACCGTGTCGACCTTAAGCTTGTTTTAGCAATGATCTTCATGATGTCATATGTCTATGCATTTAATCTTGTTCACTTGTGTAATAATTAGTTGATGCGCAACTAAATAAAAGCAACCTAGGGTTATGCTTTCGTTGTCCTTGTGTTGCGATCATGTCAACGTATGTTGCTTGTTGTCAATAATGTTTGTCACATCATGTGTTATGTAAGTAATCTTGTTTATTAATTAATGTGTGCTCTCTTGTATAAAAGTAATTTAGGTTTGTACCTTGAGTTTTCATACATGCCTGTTAATATGACTAGTACTAACTTAAATGCTTCTTTATTAATTATGACTTCTTTAGAGTTACCTTGGAAACATGTCATGCTTCATTAAGTGTTCTCACATGTTATATCATATTAACCTAGTTAATAACGACTCAATGTCCTTTATAATTTATAAAAGTAACTTAGTTTATATTCACATCGTTCTTTTATGCTAATGTGTTTAATTTCAGCATTAATGCCTTTTCGTTAATGGCATGCTTAGTTCAACCTTAAATCATAAATGCTCTATGTTTAATATCAACATGTCTTGTCGTTTATGTCCTACTTAAATTAATCTTTAAGCATATGATGTTTTCTTTAATGCACTCATATGTTCTAAGCTTTATAAATTATGAATGTTTAATTGGCTTAGATAATATAATTGCTTATAAATAGATTATGACTAAGGTTTAACCCTGCTTTACATTTCAACATCATCCAACTGATTTGACTTTATGTCTTTCTTATATGTTCCGCATCTTGCTTTAGTAAATGTATCAATTTTAAAGTTTGTCTTTGTGCTTGTTGCAAGTACCTCGATAGCCTTGTTTTCTTTAACGATAGATCCGTCGTTCGTCGTTCTTGCGCTCTTGCGACCGTAGCACCGAGTTTGGCCATTTAGACCATTCTGTTTTTAGTTTCCCTTTTGATTGGTGTATTGTTCTTAGTATTGTCTTTTTTGTGTGTTTGTTTGTGTTGTTGATTGCTACGACTAGACGAAGAGTGGTTTGTTAACGCTGAAGACTAAGCTGAGGACCGACAAGTGCAGCTGAAGCTGGAGGCCACAAGAGCAGCTAGACTTTGGATTTAAGGCAAGTGCAAGCACCTTTGATCATATTGCGCCTATTCACTTTTAGTTAATATATTGCATGTGTCTTAAATCGGCAAACTATAGGGATGACTAGCCACTCTATCCATATATCACCTATGGGGGGTTTTTAGTTGATAGGTCATTAGGTTGCTAGTGCTCTACCTCACCTTTCACCTGCCTACTGAAGATAAAACTTGCTTCTCAACTTGTTGAGCCTTGGGCTCTTGGCTTCGGCCGTTGGAGAAGTTGATGCTGATCCACATCGTTGGTTGGCGGTGAAAGACGGGGGAAATGGATGCTAGTGGGACTCGTGTTGATGAGGGTATTCGTATATCCTCCCCCTTAAGGTCCTGTTCGTGGAGCGGCAACCTGGGACTACTGTACATCTCCAGGCTAATGGGCTCTGGCTTGGTCTATTAGCAGGACTATCATGGGCAGGGGGACAGCTTACTGACGGGTGGCTATAGCTATGGTTGCTGGGGTTTGTTTATAAGTTGTAGTATGGGAGGGGCTAGGGATCTGTGATGGGGGCGGCCTCACGGTGAAGTCGCCCATACGCTTGGACTCAAGGCCAGCGAGTTGTCACTACCTATGACCCTGTGAAAAACCTTGTTGTGACCTCTGCCAGCCTATCTCGGTAATGGTCTAAGAGACTTGCAACCTCGGGCATAAAGAGTAATCACAATCTGGAGTGAAAGTGTACACCTCTGCGTAGAGTTAAAATCGATATATCGTCCGTGCTCACGGTCATGAGTGGCCCAGATCCTCGCATGATTAGCCAAATGGTTTAAGCTGTGAAATCGTGGTGATGTTGTTCAGGTTGCTACCTTGGGTTTTATCGGGATGGCTATCCTGTGTTCCCTTGAGATGGCTATCTCATGTTTAATATGTTAATGATATATGCTTATATCTGTGATGATAAATGATTCATTAAATTCCACTTGAACCTTAATAAAGGGTTGGGTGTTTCCATCAAGTTGATTAGAGAATAGGTTGCAATAAGTAAAATCTTAATTGCTACATTAAAATGCTACCGTAGTTTACCTTTCAGCCTTACCTTTATATAAGCCATGTATGTCATTACTTTCTACCTGTACTTGTTGAGTTTCAACATAGAACTCACCCTTGCTATAGTTTGTAGTAAAGTGTTTCTCAAAGGAAGGATAAAGAAGTTGGGTATTGGAAGTGTTTGGCATACGGAGCCCCAGTCAACAGTCCCTGAGAAGAATGAGGACCGAAGAGAAGTCTTAGCCAACGTTCCGCGTTACTCTGATTGTGTAAGTGTTAAATATATGTTTTCGCTATATAATATACGTTGTTTCTGATATTTACCATTTTCTATTGTATGTGTAGACTTCCTGGGCACACATATGACAACCTCTGATTTTCTTTGGAAACCAGGGTGTGACAGAATGCTATATGCCCTGAAAAGTGGAGTAAGTAAGTTGAAAATAGAGTCCAACTACCAAGTTTTGGTTCGGCCCTGGACAAATCGAATGAACCAAAGGTCAGAAATTGATGCATTGCTGAAACAGATGCAAGATATCAGCCGCAGTTTCGAATCTTTTGATTTATCATTTATTCATAGAGATTGTAATAGATTAGCTCATCAATGTGCTCGCCTAGTTTCACATGTGAACCGGGTGGAGGAGTGGCTTATAACTCCACCGGGTCTTAGGGGGATTGCTGAAATCGACTGTAAGCAGATTCATGGCTAATATATGAAGCTCGGTTGTTCCTCAAAAAAAAAAAAAAAAAGGAGTGCCGGCAACTATGGACAGAGGTGGCATCTAGAGGACACAATAATAAACTAGGTGAGAGGAGAGCTGGGAGGCCGGAGGCATGAGGAGAGATTTATTAACTTCTTATTTGAGGGAGTTGAGATGAAAAACAGTTGAGCATTCATCTCTCTCACAATAATAAAAAATATGCTCGCCCATTGAAAACAAATGTGTACAAAAGGTGGTAACCAATGAAGTTACAGAATATATATGAAACGTACTAACCTGTAGTTGATGACTTGATGCAGCCATCTCTCACGGTGTAGTTGCCGTGGGTTCCTCGAGGACACTGGCATTTGTAACCTCCAATTGTGTTGATGCACTCGCCAAAGCACCCGTGGTCTTGTGGCCGCTCACATTCATTGATATCTATGATGTCATAATTTGATTATTCTAACATAAGTACATGACACATACATTTTTCCTGGAATGGAAACAAATGGCTTCTACTCCAAATATCCAAATATATGTTTTCTTACACATCCACACGCTACAGCAAACACAAGTTATTTGCAGAACATCAGAAGTGATTTGGTTTATTTTACTTTCTTGTTTTCTTCTTATATGATAAGTGAAGTCAGTAATTATATATCCATTCTTATTTCCTAATAAATGTAAACATCTCTCAAATAATCTGATTATATACAGAATACACTTGTTTATAGCATGGTCATTTCCAATAACCTTTAAATTGGCAAAATTGATTTGCGGACTGAATTTCTTTTTTGGAAATTTGCAGACTGAATTGTGAAGTGGGCGTATATAATAAATTCCTCACTCTCTATTTTAACTTTGATATTTTCTTGTACACAGCAACTATTTTTAACTGTTTGGGTGACATTCGAGTCTAAAACTTCACTCCATGTATGCGGACCACTTTTAAGAACTTGTTCATCATGTACTCTCTCCGTTTTGAAATACAAGATATTTTGCTTCGTCCTGAATCAAATCGTTCTAGGTTAGATTAAATTTGTAGAAAGAATAATAATATTTATGATATCAAATGATCATAATTAGGTTTATTATGTGATATATTTTTTATAATTTATTTTTTATAATTTATTTTTTATAATTTATTTTTTATAATATTCTTTGATATAGATTTAATTAAATTTGAACTAAATTGATTTAAGACAAACTAAAATACACTACACCAGCAAGGGAGGGAGTATTTATTATCGAGTAAATTACACTCAAATTACAACAACAATATAAGTGGGTGCATGCTAGTCTAACATCTAGTCATTTGTCTAATTTAATGAGACAAATATCAATGTGGGTGCATGTTAGTTCCATTTAGTTTAATGTAAAAAATTGAATCATTGATGTATATAACGTCCAAACATTATAAGAATGTATATTTATACACACTGAATCATTGTCATTGGAAGGTACAACACGCTCATCTCATCCATCACTCGGCTTGAGTGCTTTATTATATTATCATACCATTTTTTAATTTAGCCAAATAAAGCTACCATTGATTTCATAAATATGCAAAATACTAAACCGGCCACTTTATTTCTATACTATAATATTGTTTTCATTCACCCCTATCCATGGCCATCCATGGCTCATCAAAGCTAATACTCCAAGTGTCGTCCCGTGGCACTACTGTTGACTATCCAAGTTCAGAAGTTCAGACTATCACACTACTCCGCATGCATCTGGACCCCAAAGCTATCCAAATTCATAGCATGCTGCATGGACCAGGTACGTAACTCCGGCGACTACCGGGACAGAGGGAGTGCGTAGGTTGTCCATCGCACGGAGTTAAACTCCCCGTCCATGTTAGCTCATAGTCTCATGTTAGGATTGCAAGGAAAAAAACTACTAAAAATATTGGGTATCCTACATGATTGCACATCCACACTTCATATATTCTAGGTATACTCTGTCCGTCCATGTTAGTTCATGGTCTCATGTTAGGATTGCAAGGAAAAAACCTTAGGAATATGGCACACAATGGGTATTCTACATGATTGCACGTCCACACTTCATATATTCTAGGTAAACTCTTCCGGTCCATGTTAGCTCATAGTCCCATGTTAGGATTGCAAGGAGAAAAAACTTCAAAAATATGGCACACAATGGGTCCATTGCAGAGAGAAAAAGAAGAGAAGATTTTTAAAAAGAAAAAATGAGAAAACAGAAAAAAATAGAAAACGCACGGGCAACTCTATCCCTGTGGGCATTTCCTTTTCCTTCTAAAATGCCATGTGTTTCTTCACTACTGGATATCTGATGTTGGACTAGATAGGTCACTAGGTGATTAGTAGTGTCATTTGGGTAGACTAAGAGTTCCCTGCACCAGCTACTGGATAGATTTTGCTGCATTTCCATTTTGAATTTAATGCATTTAAGGCTTTAGATAATTTATAGCTAAGGTGCCTTATGGTTATTACTAAGCTTTTATGTACATTGCACTACCATTTTACACTGAACGCGAATGTCATGTAAATTGTTGATTTATTTTGCAGTAGCTGCTGCAATGCAGCTGTTTGGAAAAAAAAAGGCAAGTAATCTGGTGGTACTGCAGTTTGGTGGCTGGAACAGCTGGTACTACACTTGGCTAGAACTTGGCTGCTTGTTGTAGTTGGCTGAAACTTGTATTAAACTTATTATGTATTATGTTGTACGATGCATGGCTGGAACATGTGTGCTTTTGTATAGGCTGGAACATTATTTATGGACGAGGGTTATGAATGGTCATTATAATTATGCAATGCAATTGGTTGTGATTTATAAACTGTGATTATTTTTTTAATTGGGCCTGCCCACAATATGGCTTGAGCGGTAATGTTCGGTTGCAACAAAAAAAGGACGTGAAATTTGTAGGCGGGCCAAAAAAACATTTGGGCCAATTGGTTTGATTGTAAATAAAAATAATAAAAAGCCCATTCTACATGGGCTGAAAGTGAAATGCCATGTCACGCATGCCATATTATCATACACGTTGGTGCTATTTTATTCAATATGTTGTGACAAATTCATCTTGTCATTACATCAATGACATGAGAAATATCGTCACTGTATCAATGACGAAGTCCTCTGGTGGTCACAGAAGTCAAGTAGTGACCCACCTTCTGTGACGACAGTCAGTTCATCACCACAGGTAGACAGTGACAGGAAACATGCCCTGATCGTCATATTCAGATTGTCATAGAAGCCCAAGATTCTTGTAGTGAGTGGCCACACTTTGTCTTGCCTAAAGGAATCATGCTATATTTTTATACTACAACACATGGACTCCAAAAGGAATCTAGTCTAAAAGTTTGACACCAATCAAACACTAGCTAATTTGGTAAACTTGTCTAAGACAAAATGTGGCAAAACATGGCTAGGAACTAAACAATTTTTATTTACTTCGTAGACTCAAATAATGGGTATGTCTACCAAGCATTTGAGTGACCCCGTCGCCGCGCATCACTCGATTTTTCCCCGTTCATCTCAACCTCTCGCCCCCGTCGCCGACCATCGCCCTGCCGCGGGCGCTAGGGGGCGCCTGAGCTCCGGCATCCCCTAGCGCCCGCGGCGGCCGCTTTCTTCCTCCCCTCCCATCTTCGGCGAGACTTCCCCATCCGAGCCTAGCCCGGCCATCGTCCCCCGCCGCCAGGGCATCCTAAGCCGCACGTCTGCATCCCCACCGCCTGGCTTCCCTTCCTCCCATTGGCCGGCCGGACAATCTATACCCCACCGGAGTTGGAGAAGAAGGGGATGCTCGCCGAAGTTAGAGAAGAAGGCAGGAGGAGGAAAATCGAGTGACCGATTTTATGAGGTCACTCGAGTGACCTTTAGATTAAAGGCAAATAAATATTTAATCAAAACTCTGAGGATGTACATGGCACTGCCAGACAACTTTGAATTTGACTCAACTAGTGAAGCGCACATGTCTGAGCCTGACCTGCTGTGCCACCGACGACGACTTGTTATAAAAAAACGATGATTTCAATCAATGCGCCTAATGAGTCCACTACACCCTTCGTTTCACTCAGTCTAGGTGGACCTGGCTACTGTTCATATGCATGCGCATGATGTAAGACCTTAAGGTTAATTAGTTTTAACGATAATAAATAAGTTTACTGTCATATATTTAGACTCTACTCTAGTTGCTGCCATTGGACGTTTGTATCCCGAGTTCACAAAGCAGCATCAGACAAGGTCTTGGAGTTACAAGATAGATCTTGATTATAGTCACAGAGCAGTTACAGATAACGTCATGTTTTCAGTAAAAAATAGGTCTCATTCACCATGTTCTCGGACGTCGGATTTCACTAAGATACTGTCACAATATGAATTTATAGAAGCAAGATTTTTTTTGAATAAAAGCAAACTGACTTTTTTCAACGGATGACTCGTGCAGCAATAACGTTTTACGATGAAGGATTATTAGAGGCGACTCCATGTGAGAACCAAAAAGTTATTGATTAAAACTAACCGTGAAGATATTCAGTTCGTAATCACTGAAATTTTCATGAAGAAACCATTTGTGAAAACCACCATCAGGCACATTCGTAGTAGAGAGCTGGAGTAACATGTAACTAACCTTGGCATCCATGGGCGAGATAAGGATTGCCGTCGTAACCCTGTTGGCACTGGCACGTATACCCCAAGTTCCCGGCCGCGCACACGCTGTGGTCGCTCTTGCAGAGCAAGCGGTCTGCGTCGGCGGAGCATGCTGTGGTGGCGTTGGCCGGCAAGTTGGGCAGCGGCGGAAGGCCCTGCCTGACCCCCCCACAGGAGGACAAGGGGCACCTCAAGCGCCGCCCTCGACGGGCTCCGCGTCACGCTGAGCAGCTCGTCGGCGAGCGGCCTCTGGTCGAACCACCCTTCCTCCGCCACGAACACGTAGGTCGGCAGGAACGTCAGCGCCTCGCTGTGGTTCCCGGCGTCCAGCCACCTGAGGCGCACCTGCGTGGGGGAGCTGTGGTAGTTGATGGGCGCCTGGCAGCACGCCATGCTGGAGCAGTACTTCTTGTTGCCCGCCCCGGTCTGCCCGACGCTGTCCACCTTCTTGTTGCGGAACGAGCAGAAGGACGCGCAGCCGCTGATGATGCCCGACCTGCCCGGCCCGACGCCGAGGTCCTCCACCAGCGTCGCCATCAGGTTGCACCCGGATAGCACCAGCTCGTTGCCGTTGGACAGCATGTAGCCGTAGTCCATGAAGCTGCCGCCGAAGGAGACGTTCCGGTCGGAGGTGATGCTGGCGCTGTCGATGATGGAGCCGCTGCGCACCACGCGCACCGTGGCGTTCCGGAGGGAGATCTCGGCGACACGGAGCGTGCCGTCGCCCAGGAGCAGCTGCCCGCTGCTCTGGTCGCAGGTGAGGTTGAACCCTGGCCAGTAGCACCGCGGCGGCCCGAAGCCGAAAGGGTACGGCACGCTCACGCCCCCGCAGCTGGTGTTGCAGCCGGCCAGCCCTATCGGCGTTGCTGGTGCCGGAGGTTCTGCCGCGGCCGCCGCGATCGTTAACACCACTGCTAAAGCTGCTGGGCCTATGGCCATTGCGTGTTGTTTGTTCAGCGGAGCACTTCACTTAGCACTGCAATTGTTTAATCCTCCTGCACCACTTTCTTATATAAGGTTGCAGTGAGGGAAAAATATATGATACTCCCGTTTATCGCTGATAAAACTTGTTTAATTTGTCACCGAGGTCTAAACCCTTACACACGTCATGCTGCTTTCTTCAGCTGCCTAACTCCCAGGAAACTTCCCAGGAATCTCTATGTTTGACTCAGATCTAAGAGCAAATACAATAATTAGTTTACAGCAAGTAAATGTTGACGTGAAAGAGAAAAGAGAGAGAAAAAAGGAGAGGAGCAAATACAATAATTAGTTTACAGCAAGTAAATGTTGACGTGAAAGAGAAAAGAGAGAGAAAAAAGGAGAGTTTATATGTTGATTAGAGTTTCATCAGTACATGCAAATGAGTTTTCATGAGAGTTTTATTTGTATTTAATAAGTTGCCATATAAACACTTTTGATGTGTGATAATATTTTTAATAAGAACTAGATAATACTCCATGCGTTGCTATGGAGAATTTGTGACGACCTATATAATGAGAAAGAAAATTTGGTGTTTCTATCTTTATTCTAGACTATAATAGTGATTTTACCTCTACTTTTTAAACTTTGTGATTTTATTCCTATTATTTTTCAAATAAAGTATTCGTCTACCCTTGCTTTGTAACTCCATTAAGTCTGAGTTGATTAAATGGCTAAAGAAAAAAGAAAATAAAAGACACCCATGTGAACAAGACCATAATGCCCTCGCCTTATCCTTTCCCTGGGTCTTCACGGTGCCTTCCCAGTCGGTCCTAGCAGTTCTCGGAGGTCGGAGGCTAGGGTTTCGTTCACCGGCCGGCAGAGCAGGCACGGCGGCAGCGCGCGGGAGGGCACGTGGCCACCCCGGCGGCGCACGGGAGGATGCGCGGCGGGCCCCGGCCTTCCTCCTGTGTGCCCCTACCACTGCCGACGTGCTGAAGTCCGCCCCTGGCTGAGCGCGAGGGGGAGCAGCGGGCCAGTGGCGCGCGTGTACGGGGCGGCGGCGCCGCGGCCTGCAGTAGTTTGTCGCCGTGCCACGGGTCCTCGCCGGTCAACGGCCCAAGCCCTTCCGCGCTCCCTTGGTACCGCGTGCATCTGCCCCCTGCGCAGTCGCCACGACCCCTGCCCCCTGCGTAGGAAATTCCTACTCGGTACCTCGATCTGCATTGTAAGAAAGATGGCTATTGCCTTGTTGTATCTTGCCGTTTAATTTGCATCTACTTTCGCATCCTGACACAAGCATATGTGTTATTTGTTTTGCGATTTCGGCAGCAAAAGATTTATTGTCTGACATTAGTTTCTATTTTGTATAGATTGTTTTGTTCTTGAAATGCTATCATTTTTTCTAAAACTATCAAGTTTTGCATCCATTGAATTATTTAATCCGTTGGATAAATAGATACTGCTAGTTGAAAGCAGCAGGGATATATTTGAGCACGAATTACTGCTGCTTGCTGAAATGTTGTCAAATTCCATATCAAAATATCAACAGCCTCTGTTCTAAAAGAGGGGTAAAAGCACAAATATCGTAATAAAACAAGGGTAAAAACATGGGCAAAATTGTCCTTTTTAACATAGTTAGGAGGACTTAACAGACCAGGGGTAGACTCTCCTTTCGTTTTAAAAAAGTAAAGATAAAATCACAAAGTTAAAAAAACGAGGATAAAATTACCATTTGATTTCAAAACGAGGGTAGAAACACCAAAGCCCCGATGAGAAACGATGAAGTGAGAAATGTTTTCCTTGAAAAGGATTACGTCGTTCACATTTCTTTTTCTCCCTTTTTGTTGTGTTCAACTTTGAAGAATGTATAATCAAATGCAAGTGTATTGTGGTGAGAAGCTACTTTCTCGGCTCATCTTGAAAAGTTAAATGCAGCACGGTTGCCTTTAATTGGCGGCTGAATGGAGGTGGCTGAATGCATATACCCCGGTCGACTTTGGTGGCATGCTGGAGGAACAGTAGAATACATTAGTAAACCTTTCACCCCCTTCTATGCCTCTACCGTCAAACCATTTTTAAGAACATGTGCATCACGTATTTGTTATGAAGAAAGGAAGTCCAATGTAAATGAGCACAGTACGAAATAATCACCTAACAAAGTGGAAAAGCTTGGGCAGCCTGGCATAAAACATGGGTGGCCATTGCGTGTCGTTTGTTCAGTGGAGCAATTGCTTAATCCTCCTGCACCTCTTTTTTTTATATAAGGTTGCAGTGAGGGAAAAATATATCGATACTCCCGTTTGTCGCTGATAAAATTTATTTGTCACCGAGATCTAAACCCTTACACACGTCATGCTGCTTTCTTCAGCGACCAAACTCCTACGAAACTTCCTAGGAATCTCTATGTTTGACTCGATCTAAGAGCAAATACAATAATTAGTTTATAGCATGTAAATGTTGATGTGGAGAAGAGAAGAGGGAAAAAAAGAGGAGAGTTTATATGTTTATTAGAGTTTCATGAGTACATGCAAATAATTTTTTATCAGAGTTTCATTTGTATTTAATAAGCTGCCACATAATCACCTTTTATACTATGATAATATTTTTTAATAAAAGCTGGATAATACCCCAGGCATTGCTAATGAGAATTTGAGATGGTGTGTATAATGAGAAATCATGAAGTGAGAACGTTCTTTTCGTCGAAAGGATTACATTCTCATTTCTTTTTCTCCCTTTTTGTTGTATTCAACTTTGATGAATGGATGATCAAATGCAAGTGTCTGTTGTGATGAGAGAATCTACTTATTTCTTGGCTCTCAACCTGAAAAATTAATGCAACATGGTTGCGCCTTTAATTGGCCACTGAATGGAGGTGGTTGAGTACATACCCGGTGGGATTTGGTGGCATGCTGGAGGAATAGTAGAATACAAGAGACTCCATCACTTTTCTCGATGGTGACGGCAGGGAAGGACTCACCTGCAAGAGGGAATCCTTCGGCGGATGAATGCAGAGCTTAAAGCTTCACGTGTACTTATAATAAACATGATGATTGCTGGAGACTGACCTCAATATATTCACCATGCACCCTGCTGGGAAAACAGAGTTCTTAGAATGGTTTACAAATATGAGCATGCCAGAGGACCAGGACAAGCTAATTGTAGGATAATTCAATCTTCTTAGAAAACCTGAAGATAGAAACAGAGATGGAGCATACCTGGATGAAATCTTCTTGTTCAATGAGGCCATATTGACAAGTTGAGCCTGATAGAGTTACCATTACATGGTAGAAGATTTACCTGGACAAACAGTTCCCACCTCTGCTTGAAACACTAGATTGGTTCTTCACCTCAAGCTTCTGCATTGCCAAGTATCCAAACACTATTGTTAAGTCCTTGGTAACGGAGACCTCTTACCATTGGCCATGTGTAATAGAGATTGCCACACGCATTCAACAAGCAAAACTTTTTAGATTTGAGAATCATTGGTTGAATAAAGAAGAGTTCATCCAAGTGGAAGTAAATGGATGGTATGGGCCTGATCATGTCAATGACCTGCAAAGCTTATAACTGCTAAGTTCAAGAATCTAAGAAGAGACTTAAAAGAATGGAAGAAGTGTAATGCCCCAGAGTCCAAGCGGCTCAGATTCACTCTGCATGTTGAGCAAACCACACCTACCACCATCCCACTTAAGCTTTCGTCCTCGCTTCCCTTAAAAGGATTAACCCGGGGATGGTGGGATGGACTCTAGAAGCCTTATATGTTGGTCTATCCCGCCTTTAACAACCAAGGTGGGACTAAACTCTCCACAACATCTCATAACAACCACATGGGCCACTATGGGCCAAACGGGCCGGGTGTGACATACACCCCCCTCAAAGAACTCGACGTCCTCGTCGAGCCCAACATACCCACAACCGGACAAACGTGACCAGGAACGTTCCCCTCTTGGCACACGCGACCGTGCGCCCAGTGCCAGCACATGTGCCACGCCGTGCACTCCGCAGAGCCTACACGCGCATGAACCCCATGTCCAGCCCCTGGCCCGCACGCGCCCGTGGCCGCGAAGGTCGGCTCCGATACCACTTTGTCACACCCTGATTTCAGAGGAATGAAACCAAGGCCCAAAATTCATGTGCGCCAGGAACAATTTACACACATGAACGATAATTACATGGTTCAAAAGCACAGTGTTCGAATAAAACATAGTATAACGATTACATCGTACCATTATTACATAATTGTCATCAGAGTAAAGCGGAATATAAATCACATCGTCCAAAGCGAATAACAACTAAACGACGTAGACGTAGCGACTCCATCTCGCCACAGGAAGGTCGACGGCAGCATCACGACGCCTAGCATCCCGGATAGTTCTCAGGAAAGTCACCATCCGAGTCATCACTCGAGCATCCTTTGGTTGGGAAATAGCAAGGGTGAGTTCCATGTCGAAACTCAGCAAGTACAGACGGAAAGTAATGACATGCAAGGCTAGTACAAGGTAAAGCTGAAAGGTAGACTGCAGTAGCATTTTAATGTAGCAATTAAGACTTTTACTTAGCAACCTATTCTCTAATCGACTTGGTTGAAACACCCAACCCTTTATTAAGGTTCAAGTAGTATTTAATGAATCATTTATCATCACAGATATAAGCATATATCATTAATGTCGTTAACCTTGAGATCGCCATCTCAAGCAACACAGGATAGCCATTCCGTTCAGAAACAGAGGTAACCACCTCCTCAACCGCATCACCATGATTTAACGATTTATTCCATTTGGCTAATCATGCGAGGATCTGGGCCGCTCGTGACCGTGAGCACGGACGATATATCGATTTTAACTCTGCGCAGAGGTGTACACTTTCACTCCAGATTATGATTACTCTTGGTGCCCGAGGTGATCAGCCCCTTAGCCCATTGCCAAGATAGGCTGGCAGAGGTCACAACGAGGTCCTTCACAGGGTCATAGGCAGTGGTAACCTGATCCGCGATGTCCCAAGCACATGAGAGACGTACTCGTAGCCGCCGCCTCGGTCTACGGATCAACCAGAACTCCCATGCTAGAACTTGTAACACCCTTCACGCCATAGCTATGCTACCCGTCGGTAAGCCACCCTCCTGCCTATGATGATCCTGCTAACAGACCAAGCCAGAGCCCATTAGCCTGGAGATGTACGGAAGTCCCAGGTTGCCGCTCCACGAAAGGTCCATTAGGGGGAGGAGATACGGATGACCCCGTCGCTACGAGCCCTCTGACATCCGTTCCCCCTTCTTTCACCGCCAACCAACGATGCGGACATGCATCACTTCTCCAACGGCCGAAGCCAAGAGCCCACGGCTCCAACATATTTTAAGAAGCAAGTTTTATCATCATTAGGCATGTGAAAGGTGAGATAGAGCACTAGCAACCTAAAACCTAACAACTAATACCCCATAGGATAACTTTGGGTAAAGAGGCTAGTAAGTCCTATGGTTTGCCGATTTATGACACATGCAATACATTAATTAAAAGTGAATAGGCGCAAAATGATCAAAGGATGCCTGCACTTGCCTTGGTTGATGTCCTGCTGCACGTAGTCCTCCGGGTTCTGCTGATCCTCGTTCACCCACGTCTCGTTCTCTATGCGTCACAAACATCACACTGAGCAATACAAGCAAGAAAACATACTTTAATTAGGGCAGTACACCAAAACATCTCAACAGAAGCAAACAATAGCATAAAACTGTTCTACTCATCGAGACGATTCCAAAAAGTATAAGTTTGCTAAAATCGGAGTTAAAACTTGAAAGTTATGGCCTAAACAAGGTTAGGGGCTAATCTGCAGAAAACAGGACTATAATCTAATTATTTTTGAACTACGCAGGACTAAATTGTAAATATAGGAAACAACAGGGGCTTTTCTGCAAAATTGCCAAGACTGTCGGCGGCTTGACCGCGTTGACGCGGTCAGCGTACACGTGGCGCTGACGTGGCGCCTGCGTGGCAGCCACGTGGCTGACACCTCAGCAGGTGACGTGGCCGGGTTGACCCCCGGTCCACGGCGGGTCGGCGGCCGATCTGAGCCGCTCGGCTCAGATCCGATGGCTGGCAATCACCCGGCGGCGCGGGGTCGTCGGAGCGGCGCCGAGACGGTGGCGCGCTCGCCGGCGTTGGCCGGAAACGCGCTGCGGTGCTCGGCTGGCTGCGCGGGTTGGCCAGGGAAGCACGGCTTGGCCTCGTGGATACATTTCCGGGGCCAAAGACGATGGCCGACGGTCGGAGCCGGTGGCCCGGCCGGGTGGCGCCATGGCCGGCGGCGGATCTCGCGGCAGGCGAGCGCTGCGGGGCACGGGAAGGGGTGCCAAGTGCACCGGCGGGCGTCTCACCTCAAGGCGAAGCCGGTGAGGTGGTTCTTGACGGCGAGAACGGGCCGGTGACGGAGATCGACGGCGGCGGACGAAGCTCCGAGCGGCGGCGGCGACCTAGGGTTACGGGAAAGCGGCGAAACGGAAGGCACGGTGGCGACTAGGGTTTGGAGAGGCGACGCGGAGAGGCGGTCGACCGGCTTTATACGGCCCGGTGGTCCTCGGGTCGCACGCTCGCGCGGCGCGCGGGCGGCTCGGGCTGCGCCCGACACCGAGCCGGTGTCCGTCTCCGTGGGGGAGACAACACTGTGCGGGTCGGCCCCACCCATGTGGGCCCCACCTGTCAGCGGCCGTGGGTGCAGTGACGCGAGCGCTGGCGCAAGCTGCTGGCGTCGGGCTGACGTCAGCGACGCGGGCGGCGTGCGCGCGGCGCGGCACCTGGCGCGCGGGCTGGTGGGCTACACGGTGCCGTGGCTGGGCCGGCCTACGCGGGCGCGCGGCCTGCTGGCGCGCGGGCGCTGGGCTGCCCGGTGCGGCCTGGCTCGCTGGCCGGGCTGGCCGTGGCCGGCCGTGGCCGCTGCTGGCCGGCTGTGGCCAGTGCTGCAGCTGCTAGGCTTGGCCATAGCTGGCCATGGCTGGCCAAACTTGGCCAGGAGAGGCTAGGGTCGGCCAGGACCCTCTAGGGACTGGCCTGGGCTAGTTAGATTAGGTCTTGCTAGTATAGGGTTAGTGGGGACAAGTTAGAGCATAATGCAAAACCCTAAAACACAACAGGGATGACACGAAGAGCTCACACAAGTCAACCGAAAACTTATGCAGCAGCATGAATGCAACAATGCAGGGTTTTCTAACATGCTACTCATTTTAAAGTAATTCATAAAACTTTGATAATTGTCCTATGAATTTAAAACATCTATGTCAAAATAAAAAATCAAATTCATTTAAATTTTAAAGTTCAAAAAAATCAGGGTGTTATAAGAAGACATTGCCAAAGCTGGCACTAGCAATTGAAAAGATTAAGTTGGTTTTGCACTTCCTAGAAACAATTGAAATGCTCAAGGGCCTCTCCTTGTCAGAATGGAATTTCAAAAACCTGGTAGCTAATAAATTGATCCTACTGAATCAACAAAAGATATATTGGAGACAGAGGGGAAAAGTCAGATGGGTAAAAGGAGATGCTGCAACTAAATTTTTCCATGCTCATACAACAATAAGAAACAGAAACAATAAAATCACCTCGTTGCAGGATGATCAAGGCAATTCTCTGTGTGGTCATGAACAGAAGGTTGAGCTTCTTTGGGCCTCTTTCAAATAGAGAATGGGGGCTTCTGAGCACAGTCAAATCCTTTTTGACCAATCACAACTATTTCAGCCAAGCAACAACCTGGAATGGTTGGAACAACCCTTCACTAAGGATGAGGTTGAGGCTCTAGTAAGGGCTTTGCCTAATAATAAGTCCCCGGGACAAGATAGTCTCACAAATCAATTCATAAAACAATGTTGGCCTCTAATAGGCAATGACTACATTGATCTGTGCAATGATTTCCACAGAAACAACATCTGCATCAGAAGCATTAACAATTGTTACATTACCCTAACCCCAAAGAAGGACAACCCCTTGTCTGTCTTTGATTACAGTCCCATATCTCTGCTCAATTCATCTATAAAGCTCCATATCTCTGCTCAATTCATCTCTAAATTTCTTGACAAAAATTCTAGCCAATAGGTTGCAAAGGCCTATTTAGGAATTGGTTCACTGATTCATCAAGTCAAGGACAATACAAGACTGCAGCATGGGCTATGGAATACATTTACAACTATCACAAATCAAGGAAAGAGTTGATCATCCTAAAGCTGGATTTTGAGAAGGCTTTTGATATAATAGAGCATAACTCAATATTTCAAATTATGAGGGCAAAGGGTTTTGGCCAAAACTAGATAAGATGGATTACCAACATTTTGGACTCTGGAACTTCATAAGTGTTGCTATGGTGTAGCTGAAAAAGTTTTCTATTGCAAAAGAAGGGTAAGGCAAGGTGATACATTATCTCCACGGCTAGAGAACTTTTAAATTATCCAACATGCAAATGACACATTACTGGTAATTGAAGCATGGAAACATATAGTAGGCATTTGATAGCCTTCAACACTCTTCTACATGTTGGCAAATCTTAACGCAATTACCAAAAATAGTTAGTTTCTGGTAACAGCGTTAGAAATGCCTGTCGGTAATTCTTCGTCTTACTGCCCACTGCAACACGAACCGCCCTTTAGCAACGAATAAATTGCAACGGAGAATATATGTGTCGCAGTTGTTTTCCTGATAATAATAACCCACCCTACGCCCCCACAGCCCCCACCTCGTCCAGTCGCATATCCCACGCACAGAAGGGCGGCGCCAACCTCCTCCCGCATATACTGTCGATTTGGACTCTGGTATTCCCGATCTCTACTCTTCTCGTCCATGATCTTCCGTATCTTCGATCTAATCCTCTCGTCGGTGATCTCACATACCCTATCCTCGCACATCGACTGATCTCCAGGCAATTATCTAGACTGAATCAGGTAACGAGGAATTTGGGGATTAGATGTGCACGAGCTTCCAGCCGGTCACCGTACTGTGCCACTTCAACTGAGGGAGCCGCCAAGACAATATGATGTGACAACTGGATCTGAGGTCGTTTCCTGAGAACTCCAAACGATAGTGCTATCTTGGAGGTATTTTCCTGCTTCCCAGGTTCATTCTAAGATGTGGTTTTCGTTAGTTATTGGTTTGCATCCTTCTGAAATTCCTAAATTATCTTTGATCCCCAAATTGGTTTCTGATCCACTAATTTCATTTGTTGTCTTTGATCTGTGATATCTGTTCTTTAATCAAAAGCATAGGCGGCAGGTGCAGAATATACTGAGTCACTGACGGTTTGGCTGTATGCGGATGGGGTGACAAAATCTTTTAACCTGTCGATCTAAAGTCTACCAGTCTATAGCGCGCGTTCGCGCGCGGTCTCTGGCCGCCCATGACCTCAGAAGGACACGTAAGAATAGGCACAATATAACATGATCCAGCCTGGTGGGCCCGGGTTAGCACGACTCTGTATTGCAGGATGTGTTTGGGCTGACCCCTTAAATTTATTTTTGTTTTCTAAGGCAAAGATAAGACATCTTTCATGAGAAATAAAATACTTATAGCTGTAAGAACAGACTTTAATAGAACAAAAAAAAGATAGCATTTGCACGGACACACGTACATGGTTCCTTTGGCCTGCTGCCATTTCTTCATGGGAGCGGTAAGAAAAGAGAAGAAAATTACAATTCAACATTAGGCTTTGTTCTCTTGGTCGATGTCTGCTTTTGTTTGGGAAGCATGAGAAGCATGGCACTTTACAAGATTGGATCTTCAAGAAGAGACAACAGCTCACTACGGAAGTTCACCAAGGACTGTGATAGCATGCAGAGAACCGATGGAGCATCTGGCTTGCTGGCAACAGAACCAATTTTTTGATGTGATTTTCAGCAACAGTAAACAATGGAAGGGCGGTCGAACTTTCCTGACAGACTGAATCAAAGGTCAGAAAGCCACGGAGTGCTGTATCTCTTGCCTTATGCTGTTCTTCAGTTTAGTCGCCTTATCTTCAAATAACATGGACCATGAGGTAGAGCTGAGAAACATGGCTTATTATCAAAGAGACTTATTATCAAACAAACAGTGCCAGAAAAAGCTAGCTACACTACTGATAATTATTACTCTTGAAGTTCAGAGCAGATAGTAGACATGTCAGGTTATATAAAGAAAATAAAACAACTGATAAACCTTCATGTGAAATGCCATGTGAAATGATGGTCCTGTACACAGTAAAGCAAAAGATGCAGCTAATTGAGTAAGCAAACAACGGTATGAACAATAGTATAAAATAACATTAATGGTATAAAAATAACCAAATCCATCAATGTATCTATTGCCCACTGCAACAAACAAAACTAATTTGAACCACAGTACCTAACCAGCAGAAGCAACTGACAAACCTAATATTTTCATTCAGATGTTTCAGTCATGGTCAGATTATAGATCTGGGAAACATGCTACTGACAGATCATAATAAAAGTGGTAAAGGAATTATTTCTTTTAGGGTATTAGGTATAGAGGAAACATGTCAGCCTGTCTATGATGAAGATGCACAACAACAACAACAACAACAACATAGCCTTTTGTCCCAAGCAAGTTGGGGTAGGCATAAAGATGCACAAATGATAGCAAAAATATGAATCAGAAACATTAATATGAATCAGAAACATAGTAGCATTAAGCTAGGCTCAGGTGTGAATTACCCACCAGAACTTCAGTTATGCATGTTTTGGCATGCAAGCTACTTCTACCCGCCAAACCTCAATTCTAGATGTCCAGACCTGCAATGCAACTGCATGGTCACTGCCACTCTACGCCAGCGGGCGATGCGCAGCCACAGGGCTGCCTCAGCTCAGGATTATGCTGGAACATTATTATGAGCAAAGACTAAAAGTAAACAATCTAGAAACCATATCCATCAACAGATAGTTAACTCATGATAATCAAACAATGGTCTATACAGAGATCAAACCATGTAAAGGAATGTGTACCTAATGAGGTAACCATCCCTCCAGAGAAGGTACCATGAGCCCATGGATCCTTCCATTCCTGCAATTGAAATGGTCGTATCAGTTAGTGCTAAGTTAAAATATGCATCTCAAAAACAAAGTTTACAGGTGAACTTGTTCTTATCAACACAACCCAACATGAATGGCAACATGGCAACAGTTAACCATAAGGCTAAAAGTGAGTGTCTTGCACTAACCAACACATTTTTTAGACACAAATGTGCATCCTGGTAAAAGAAATGAAAGTCAGCTCTGAACTACGTTAAGAGTGAGCCATATACATGCTAGGAATCCAAAGTGTATGGCCTCTAATCCTCTACACATGTTTTCCCACAGAGTAAAATGGAGAAAGTAGATATGTGAACATCTTTTCCAAAGTGCAAAGAGTCAGTTTCTTTAGCCAGCATACATGGCCGCGAAGCATCCACAGAACATTCAGATGTAGATGATTCACCTATAAGCAATCTGACGGAAAAGTGGAAAACACACATGACCAGACAGCTCATGCCAAATTTAAACGAACAAGATACACGATACACGAAGCAACTGAAACCAAAGGATGTATCAGCTCAGATCTGATTCTACTCGTCTATATGAACTGATTTCTTGAAAGAACGCCCTTCTCTTCCTTAACCACCTTCCATCATAGTACACAAGAGGAATAAGCATCAGCAATCAGCAAAAGGAAACAGAAAAGCTCAAAATCCTCACCAACACAGAAGCTAAGACAAGCATAGAGGAAACATGCTCCACCGCACTGCAGCGGACCAAGCATAGTCCGCACAGATCCAAGCACCACGAGCACGCCGCCGCACATTCATCTTCTGCGAACTACGAAAATCACTGAGCCAAAATTCAAGAAAATAAAATTATACCGTAGCTCGGAGGTGAAGACAACTCTTTCTCTCCGTGGCAAGGGCACAGCCTCGATCCAAACGCAAGCCACCATCAGGCGGGCCAGCTGCAGACAGGCCCTGTACCCTGTAACTCAGTGGCCGCGAATGCGCACGCAACGCGCCAGAACAGGCCGGCTGCGAGGCACGCGCACGGTGGAGCGACGAACAGTGCTTCCGGCCGCATCGAGCCCCCGGCAGGCGGGCCAGCCCCGCAGATGGGTCCTCCAACCAGCGGGCAAGCGACAGCCGCGTCGCGGGAGGCCGGTGGCCCGGTGCACGCGCGCGGACCTGGGCCGCCGCGACGCGGTGCGCCTGTACTGCGGCGACGCCCACCCGCACCTCGTCTCCCGCAGCGCACACCGACCCAGTGCTTGACCGCAGAGGTCCGCGCTCACCACGCGAACACCACGCCCGGCCATGCGCCTCCCCAAGCCAGATGGGCCTCCCCAGAGCCGGGCCCCCTAGGCAACGACCGGCGTGCAGCAAGCCGGCCGGCGCCAGTGCAGAGGCCACGCAAGGCGTGCGATGGTGGTCACTACAAGGATGCCCGTGCCCGCCTCGCGTGGCTCGCGTACCTAGCGCTCTTATCCATGGCCGTCGACCATGCCTAGATCTACGCGTGTGTGGGTATTTACCTGGGTCTACGCCGGCAGATGTAGCCCCTCCGTGCATACATGCCCGCTCGCAACCACCACCGGAGCCTGGTCGTTGCAGCGCATTGACGCGCCGGGGCCGCCTCCCGCGCGAACCACCGGTGCCTGGCCGTTGCAGCGCATCGACGCGCCGGTGGCCGCCGGTGCCTGGCCGTGCCGGTATGCGGAGGCCACACTTGGCTCGCCTGCAGCCAAAGCCGGGGCGTCACCGCGCCAGTGTGCCGCCGCGCCAGGGGGCGCCAATGCCTTGGTCGTCCGTCCAAGCCCGCCGGGGGCTGACTGTACGAGGGGGCGCCCTCGCCGGGGCAGGGCGCAGCGGCTCTGCGGCACCAATGCCTCACGCCGCATTTGGAGAGAGAGAGGCGGAGAGAGAAACACAGAGGAGAGAATGGGGGGAGAGAGAGAGAGGAGTGAGTGGTTTTCCAGCTGATGGAAGCATGGGCGCTGCCGCTGGCCTGTGTACTTCAGCCAATTGAGGATAGACAACAACCAAAAGCTCCCCCTACAGTAGCAGGCAGCGTGCTCCTAGGCGTGCAGGCACCGTATGGCGCTGGCCACTGACACTTGGTCCCGGTCTGGAGTGAGCCAACCAGCGTTCGACAACGTTGATGCGTTCAGACCTCGCAGATGGCGCTGGAAGGGGGCTGTCTGGCCTTGTGGGGCCGGGGTTGGCCAATCCGGAGGGCAGCACGACGGGCCGCGTGGGACCCACGAACCGTACAGTTAAAGTGTCGCTGTCCACGAAAGCACCACCGTCGATCTGATGATCAGACGGCCACCGTTTCTTCGATGACGTGTCCACGCTGAGGCCGGGGCGTGGCCTGGTCGTCTCGTCTCTTTAGAACAGAATTGATTCCTTGCTATTCTTCATTCAGTAATATCTTGTTCCCCTACAGGCGCCGCCGGACCAGAACCAGAACCAGGTGCGGGTTGGTGGCGTGGTAGCCTGGGTGGTGTAGGCTGGTAGGCCCGGCATGCCGGCGTGGCTGGCCTGCTGTGCCTACAGGACTATTCTTCATCCAGTAGTCTCTTATTTCGCCTACAGGTGGTGAGTGCTACTCGGTTCCAGATCTCTACATGGTTCCAGGTACAGATTTTTTTTTTCTAACTCACGTTTAATAATTTTCTATCGGCTAGCCATTCTTGTGTTCCAGTCTCATTCAGTAAGTTGGATATACAGAAGATCGATACCAGACATGACAAAAATAATACAGGTAGATCTTATTCTCATGTAATTTTTACACTACCAGAGATCGTTGCATCACTGCCCACTCATCACTGCCGGAATTGAGAAACCCGACAGTAAAGGCCCTTTCCGGTCTTCAAAACCAGAAAATAACTAAATCTGACCAAAATCCGACAGTAAAAGTCCGCATCACTGCCGGCTAGTGTAAAAATCCGACACTAATGTGTAGCATTGGCGGTGGAGGAGACAACCCGGCAGCGAATATGAACACGGACCCGAAAATTTTATTCGTTCTCGTCAACTCCACTTTCACGTCCGTGTGCCCACTGCCCACCGTATCCCTCTCCCCTCTCCGACCACCACTCCTGTCCTCGATGCCCCACGCCCTCGCCTTCCCCCGCCGCCGCTTCTTCACCGAGCCGTCATCCGCTGCACTTGATGAAGAGGCGCCGTCCGCTGCACTTGACGAGGAGCCGCCGTCCGCTGCACTTGACGAGGAGGCGCATGGCCTCTACCGCCCTGGCCACACACGCGGAGGCGCCCCCAGTCCTCGTCGGAAGAGAGGGCACCGGCGCCCCACGCCGCCTCGCCCTAGAGGAGCTCCTCCTCCCCAGATTGGCAGGTTGTTCCCCCGAATCACGGTGTATTCTCCCTTTTCTTGCTCTTCTCTCTCGTTAATCTCCTTTCCCGGTGCCATCGTCGTCGCTATCGCCGTCGCCATCAGCCAGGAGGGGCGCGACTACCTCGTCGACGACGGGCAATAGATCGAAGCCGCCGCGGAGGTGCACTTCCGCTACGCCTAGGACCCTCGCCCGAATCTGGAGTGCTGGTGCCCGGTGTAGGCCGAAGATGGTGCATCCGGCGAATCTGAATCTGAATCTGTGTGATGTGTGAATCCTTCTCTGTCTGTGATGTATTGAATCTGAATCTGTGATGTACTGATTTTGTGATGTATGAATCTTTCCCGATCCTTCTAATTTGTGATGTGTTGATCCCTTCTCCTTATGAATCAATTTTGTTGTTGAGTTGATTTGTGCGGCAGCAGCGGCAAGAACGAGCATGCTTGTTTGCTGTACGTTTTTCTTTTTTTTTTTAAAGCCTATCACTGACGGGTGCATTATACCGGCAGTGATAAGGCCAAGCACATCACTGCCACTTTGGTACTGCCGGATGGAATTCCGGCAGTGATAGCCTTTTGAAACCGGCAGTGATGAAGTCGAATGGAGTAGTGTCATACGCAAATGACATAAAGGCTCTCAATGCTATGACATGAATAATATAAGTATTGTACGATGCTAAAGTTCTTTGATGCTCTTGATATAGAGTGTACATACCCAAAGGACGAATTTTACTAGTTTTTTTTCATATCTGAATAACCAGGAAACATTGCTATAGCAGAAACCTTTATTTGATAATTTATTGTTAGAGAAGAGATTACTTGCTAGTAACGAATTAGAGAACCTAATTGAAATTCAATTTGTTTTTGGCATGGCTTTAAGTGCTAATTCAGTTCAACTGCTTTTGGCAGAGTTGTAGCAGAAGTATCTGAATGAATCAGCTGCCTAGGAACCGGTATATACACATTGGCTCTGAGTTTCCTTCAGTGAGACATATACATTCATTAGGAAAAAAAGTAGGATCTATTATCTAAATATAAGTATGTTCTTACGTTGCACTCTTTATTTTTGACAGAGAAGTACATAATGTTTTGGGATCGCCAGATGATCGAAGGATCGAGAACCCTGAGACCAATCCTTTTAGATTTAGTGTGCATTTTATTTTCAGTAGACTTTGTAATTAGTCAACCATTGTACACAGTTACACTTCGTGCTATTCTCCTCTATTTACAGACGTACAGAATCATTCATCTAATAAAATAATTTTCAATATATTATATGGTGACGTGTCAAGATATATTATTCTTTATAGCTATGGTTGACTGTTGTATGGAGTATTATGAATATTTTATTGGTCAAGCCATTTGGCGGCAAAGAATTATTATTTAGCATATAGGGTAGAGTTGCAGCAACATATATATGCGTTAGTGAACATAACCACATTCGTTGCTAGCTTACAACACTTTATAAACCTCTCTTACCAACGCATATATATGTGATGCAACATACTCTTGCAACGTCATTTTTAGCAACGCATGTGACATGCGTTGGTATAGACCCGACCAACACATATATTGACCTCTAGCAACACATATATTTGTTGCAAAAGGGGGTGTCATTTTGTAGTGACCAAAGATTGGCAGCAGCACTATAGGCGTGTGGGGGTATGTCTTATGTCTATGAAATTATTCCGCAAGAGCACAAAATATACTAATGTAGGACTTCACCGAGAATGAGTATTCCAAGGTATCGTTATTTGTTTTATCCCAAGGGAAAGCAGCAGCTAGGAATATTTAATAAAAGGCAAAAGAGATCCTTATGTCTACTAAAATCTAGTATCACTAGTGTAGAAAGGGGGGTAAGTGGATCAAAGATAGGATAGGTAAGTAAGATAGCAATGGTCCTAATCTAAAAATAATTGGTAGTGTTAGCTAGGTGGGAGGACAACGAGTGAGTAAAGGACTCCTATGTATCTAACTTTACTTCTATGCACTAAATCCTAACAGATAGATGATTCAACTAGACTGACGCCTTACTACTTGTGTGTTGGGGATAGACGGGACAGTGGAAGACAGAACCTCCACTAAAGCGACTATTTGGCTTATGGATGCCCTACCTTTTAAGAACTAGTCCGAACATGGTGAGAAACCCTAATGCTGCCCAAGAGACATGTCACCTCTTGGGAGTGCGCTCACGAATTGTCTGTGCAAACCAGCGGCAATCAAAGATAAGACTAAATTTGAGCACCACGCTCAAACTTACTCTTACAACTAAAAATAGGACAATGATACACACACATGGAGTTGGTCACAGGAAACCAATCCAACTAAGACAACTATACGACTAAGACAAGCACACAACAAGACTATAAAGACTATAGACTTGCTCTAAGTAAATACTAAGTAAAGTAAAGCAAGAATGATATATTGATAAAACGAAAGTCTTACAAAACAGAAAAGGTACAAGAGCTATACCAGACTCTCCAGAAGACGACTCCGGAGACCTCGAGCTTCGCTCGACTTGACTCTAACTCCCACTCTGGACTAACTACTACTCTTGCTTGATCTCCCTTTGAGGATTTAAAGTGGAATATGAATGAGAGATGCTTTCCAAGGGTGACGGCAGCCTCCTTATATAGGGGAAGGAGAGGGAGTGCCACGTCAGTGATCCGTGTGCTCCTTCTCTCTACACCCTTGGATATACCGACTTTACAACCGACGTAGATGGACGACAATGATCAAGCTTGATGCATGGCGGCATGCAGGAGGTTGGTGGGAGCAAACCGACCTAGTGGGGCCACCAGGCAGGTGGGCCTGGCTGGGTCTTCTAGAAGGTGTCCCCACCTATCATGTGAAGTGGTTCGGTGTTTTGCCAAGCATTTTTCACGTTGCTTGCTTCCTTGTGGGCCCATGAATCCATGTGCAATGATCTTCTGTCGTTGGATGAAAACACAAATTAATCTGATGGCTGATTTGGACTTCTAGGACAATGTCATGGATCAAGCTCCGAGGCTCAGCTGCTCATAGAGGGGTCAACCGACCCCCCTATTGGGTCCCACACAGCTATATTTTGTTCTTCCTCAAATCACAAGCTAAGAGTACAAGTGGAACTAGTTATTGATAAAATATGCTCATGTTATGCTGCTCTTCCTTGGAACCGAGACATGTTTACAGTGTTTTGAGTGTGGTTTTTTAGGGTATATCCACCGTCAACAAGATCCCCCAAGCTTAACCTTTGCTCATCCCGAGCAAACAATCAAACTTAGCCTTGGTGGATTAGGTAATGTTACTATGCCCACATTTCAAGAGTACCATGTGCACAACAAAGTTCTTCTCCTTGAATGGAAAAATTAGCTATTAAAACTCACCCATATTACCTTAGTTCTCTATGGGGCATATGGCTTTTCCTTTGTCTTCGGTTGAAAGACAGAATAATTTTGACTTGAGCACTAACTTTCTTATTCCTGGCAAATTTCATACCAGAGGTTTTGCAATATTTTTCAAAAAAACTTAATGTTCCTCATATGGTACTCTCATGTCACTCAAATGGTGTATGATTCCTCACCAAGGCACAAAGTAAGATTGCCTTTCCTTATTTCATCCTACTTCTAAAAGGCTTATGTGGAGCTCAAGGTAGGGATAACAAGGAGATAGCATACTTACTGCATTTGTTGTGAAGTCAAAGCTCGGATCCTTGAAGAGAAGTGTCATGCCCCCAGATCAAGATGTGCAAGTGTGTGGTATATGATGGACTAGGTTGTTCCTTTATTTGACAAGATCTCTCTCTCTATTTTCTATTGAGACGGGGCCAGCATTTTTTCATGGACTCTCATGTGTCCATCTATATGAATACTTATTTTTCCTAGCCCTTTTTCTTTTGTCTCATCTACTAAACAATATTTAGAGAGATATTCTTAACACTTAAAGCATAGAGCAACCTATTTAGTGGAAATGGAATGCATGTTGTTGCATACTTCCAGTGTAGAAGCAGCATATATATATGTGGCATGCGTGTGACCTTGATCTCTTAACAGGGATCAACAAGACTCTTAACAGGGATCAACAAGACTTGACGGCACTTAACACAAAGCAAATAGCTTATGTGGAAGGTTTCTGAACATGTAAAGCATATACGGCTATGGTAGGAATTTATCACCATTGAGGAACAATTAAAGTTTGATCATTTTAAGAATAAATTCTCTAGTAATCAATCATGTCTAGAATAATATTATAGCAGCTCTTGTCTCACTATCTCATATATCCGAATAACTTAGACTTAGTTCTAGCACTTGCAACCCATAAAGTTTTCAGTTCATGATGGTTTAAGAGAGCTAAGTAATCCATACTTAGAGAAGCACTAAGTTGTAAACTAGGCACTAGAGAAACATTGACAAAGCAACTACTCATCATTTCCATAAGGAGGAAGAGCATACATGAAGCATAGGTACTACTAGAAATAACTAAACAAATATTTTTTTGGTATTTTAAACTTTTTCATTTTTATATGCAATAGGATAAACAACTAAAATGCAAATGCTAAGATAGAATACTTACCTTAATGGGGAAGAGGATCACCCCCAAGCTTGGCTTTTGCTCACTGTGGTGGCGGATAGTGTTGGAACCATTCAGCCCAACGTTGTGCTTCCTCATCTTGCATTGCTTGCAGATATTGGGCACTTTGTTGCGCCAATTGCAATGTCGTTTCTTGTTCAATGCGCATTGTTCCCATGTTGTCGATGAGATCATCCACATTCGTCCTTTGATGGCGTCTCTCCCTACGCCGTGGGCGAGGAGTGTCTTGTGGACGCGGAGGCCTCTCCCTGGACCCTGAAATTTCCATGGAGCTTGCCTCATCGCCTTCCTCGACTTCATCATCTGCAGGGTGTGATGGTCTAGCTTGCTCCATTTGGGCAGCGCGTGACATGCCTCTTGTCACTCTATCTGATCCTGCAACATTGTGGCCCCATGCCTCTCGATCCAATTTGATGGTTAGTGTACAAAACACATACAACCGACGTTTCTCACAATGGAGAGGAACTTTGACTGTATGGCCAGGATAAATCATTTTGAGTCCACCTCTTGGATCTCTTTTGAGAACATTAGAGTTAATAAAAACATTCTCAGTTATAACATCTCTAGCAGAGGCAATGTACTCAAAATTATGCGACTATGTCAAACCCCAAGTATCGGCTATATGAGTAACGAACGATGTGCAGTAGAGGGAGTTTTCATTTTCAAAGTAGCTAAGACAAAAGTTCACTAGCAGTTTAATAGGTGAGACTTTAATTTTATGAAACCATGGCATAGAGCAGTTTAAGTTCATCATCACTCAAAGAATAACCACTAGTGCCAGGAAAGAGAGGAACATTCATCCAGTAATGAAGGAATCGCAGAGTTGGATTATGGATTTTGGAGGCTATAAGATGATAGCAATCATTGGAGCCAGAAATTGTTTTCTAAAATTTAGCTTTGTTAAACCCATCAATGACAATGTCTAAATCAACTTCACAATCAGGATCATATCCCAAAGACGTGTTTAAAAGGCTCCAAGATAAATTATACGCTTCCCTACATATGCGGAAGGCTACCCCATCATTTGTTAATTGTAAGGTGCACATAAATTCTTGGGTAAGCACTGTTATACTAAATTCATGCATTTGCCAGATTCCTCCCCAACCAATCATGTTAAAGACAACATTGAATTCCTTACTCATACCTGTGCGGTCCAAAAGGACCGGTCGATGATGCTCGTATGATGGAAGTTGCTTTCTTGCAGGATGTTGAACTTCTGCAGCTCTTCTTGGCTCAGCATGAGGGTGCTCTCAGGTTCTATCACTCTTGATGGAGGCTCATAGAGTACCATCAGTTGGTAGCTCTCTTCCTCATCTCTTCTCCCATGGGTTCCTTCATCAGTGTGATGAGGTCCTTGGAAAGAGCTCTCACCTACCTTGGACTTCTTGAACCGGGAGAGGAATGCTTTCTTCATCTAGCTGCACAAATGAGACAACCAAACTCCTCCTCCTCCTACTACTATGCAAGAGGGAATGGAAAATATTTTTGAGTTTTTATTTTGGAAGGCTACTACTAAACTAAACTTGAGAAAGAACTTGCAACAAAGGAGAGAAGAAGAGAGATTGTGAGCTTGAGATGATTCTGATGGTTTTGGGTGTGGAGTTGAGCCCACAATGCAGGGGCATTTATAGGGGGAGAAGGGCAAGTAGTGGACACCTAATACAAGGGTCAACTGACCCCCCTATTAAGCACTTTCAACTTTAGTTTGAATCCTGGCAGGGAATCTTGCAACATGCATGAAAGCTTTTGCAGAGCTGGTCCAAAGTGGGGGTCTGCCGACCCCCTCCCTAGGCCTCCTAGCACTTTAAACATCGTGTCATCAAGTGTTTGGTAAAGTAACGGCTAGGTGTGGACCAAAAGTTTTGTACTATTTAGAGATTCCCTTTCCTAGTGCTTTGTGAAAGAGAAAAGATGAAAGGCTAAAGTGGAGACATGTCTAAAAGATTCCTATGGACCATGGGAGCACTAGAGCATGCCTGGGTGACCACTTTGCAGGTTTTGAGCTGGTGGTATGGTCCTAAAAACATTCAAAATGAAAAAGAGGATCTTATGCTTAAAGTGATAAAGCAAAGGACCACTACTTTTTAGACTTTGGCTGGAGTGGCGTGCATAGGATTTTTAGGTATAGTGAGTGGGAGACAGTAGCCTACAAAAGGGGACAAGGTGGGGGTCGGTCGACCCTCACTTGAGAGCCCTAGGGGCATCCCAGTGCAGAGCATGGACCAAAGCATCAAGCCAAAGAGAAAAGAGCAGGTGTGGGCCCACTTGTGGGGTCGGCCGACCCCACCTTGGGTGATCCAGTAGCTCAAAAATTAATTGCAAAGCCTTCTCAAGATTTTATTTACTATGGCTAAGTGTTTTGACGAAGTCAATATGCAGAATTAAAACTAAGGATGCAATTAAAATGAAATGCGAGAATTGAAATGCAGAAAATAAATATGGGATAAATACTGATTTACCTTACCAGCAAGGGCTCCTTGTTTTAGGTCCATAGAGTAGGACCTCTCCATCTTGTTCATTCTTTGGGTGCTTCGGTTGGTCCCGTAGATGGGGACCGTAATTGCACCTCTTTCTCCCGCCACATTTGCTTACCTTTGCCTTGTGGTTCAGTGAGTTCTTTCTTCTTCACTTCGACCTTTTTGGCTGACTCACCTTTCTTGTTGTTCCTTCGGCATTGATAGTAGCGAGGTTTGTTCTTTGGTTCTTTGTCCTTCACCTACATGTTAGCTTTATAGCCATTGAATGGACATTTTACCTTCTTCCCTGGGAATTGGAAATGAATTTAGCCTGATCCCACATAGATGAAGACATTAACTGTGTTGAGGAATGGCCTTCGCAGGATGACCGGGACTTCATTGGCACCCATGTCCAATATGATGAAGTCGATAGGGACATATTCATCTTGCACCTTGACTAGTATATCCCTTGCTAGTCCCTCAGGGAACTAAATCGTTTGATCCGCCATCTACAGACGAATAAATGTGGGGTGCAAAGGCCCCCCAACAAATTATCATAAGTTACCTTGGCCATGCTGTTGACACCTGATCCAAGGTCGCAAAAGACGTTGTGGAAGATTTGTGGTCCAATCTCGCAGGTGATGGTCGGTAGGCCCGGATCTTCCTTCTTGGCGATGAATGGTGGATCAAGAATATAGCTCTAGTTGGAGTGTACCAGAGGCTTACCAAACCTCGTGTTTACCAATTTAACACCTTCAATTGGGTCCTCAGGTTTCCCTGGGATCTTACTTTCTCGAAGGATGGGACAACTGCTGCTAACTGAGCTAATTGTGTTTCTAGCATTTTATTAAAGCTCAATTGGTTTTTCATAGCAGAAGTGAAGCTATCCGTTTTCTCACTTATATTTTCAAGAATCTTATCATTAGCTAACATTTTCTTATTAATGTATCATTTATTTTAGTTTGGCCTAAGACAAGATCTCTTAAAGAAGGTCAGTTACCAAAAGAATTATTAAAATTATTACAGTAACTGTTACCTTGGTTTCCTTGGTTGAAGGGATGCGAGTTCCATCCTTGTTGTTGTTATTAGGGCTGGTACCCGTTGTTGTTGTTGTTGTTGTTGATGATGATGAAGCTCACTTCCTCCTTCGTTTCGGGATAATTGTTTCCCTAATGATCATCTCCTCCGCACACCTCGCACCATGGATCAGCTTCGATGGCTCGTGCGGTGGCATAAGGTTGAATGGCCTCTTGTTCCTTCTTAGAACCTTCTTCCATCTTCTTCATCAAGAGGTCCATTTTAGCTAAGAGCATGTCCACCTCATTGAGGGTGTGGACACCACTCTTCTTGGGCTGAAGGCATTCCTCATTCCATCCTTGGTTTGTGACAGTCTTCTCTATGAGGTCATTGGCATCCTTGACATTGTGTTGCAAGAATACTCCTCCAGCGGCAGCATCAAGGTGATTACAGGCCAAACTAGTCAGGTCATGGTAGAAACCTTGAATGATGAGCCATTCCTTTATCCCATGATGAGGACAGGTGTGAATGTACTCCTGGAGATGTTCACATGCTTCGGGAATTGTCTCATCAGCTTATTGTTGGAAGTTAGAAATCTTTCCATGAAGGGCGCTGGTTTTGTCCATCGAGAAGAACTTCTTGAGAAACACGTTGCCGCACTTCTCCTAGGTGGTGACTTCACTTTTGTTGGCGTAGAACCGTTGCTTCACCTTTCCCAATAGCGAATGGGAAAAGGCGAAGACGGATGGCGTCTGTAGAGACATACTTGATGGTGAAGGTACCACACACCTCCAGGAAGTGTTGGAGATGTGCATTGCCATCCTCATGCGGCTTCCGACAGAACAGGTTTGCTTGCACCAGGTTGATCAACGCAGGCTTAAACTCAAAAGTCATATTCCCTAAGTTCAGCTGTGGATCCATGGCGACATAGTCAGCTGACGGCACAGAGTACTCAGAGATGGTCTTTTGGGCAGCCATGGCTTCCTTAACACTTGGTGTGGGACTTCCTTGCTTGAGCGAATTCAAATCTGAGATGATCCTCTGATGTGGAACTTGATGGTGTCTGGTTCTCCTCAATAATTGCTCAGGATCTCAACAAAATTTGACAACAATTAGAAACCGCTCATGCACCTACTAGTTTCACGATAACGAAAAACAAGATAGGTGAAGGGTAAGCCCCTAACACTAATAGATAACTAAATTGATGGTAGCCTCCAGATTCACTTTTATTAAAATTCCTAGGCTGACGCTTTCCCAGCAACGGCGCCAGAAATGCTTGTTGGCAAATCTTAATGCAATTACCAAAAATAGTTAGTTCCTGGTAACGGCGCTAGAAATATTTGTTGGTAATTCTTAGTATTACTACCAAAGATTGGCAGCAGCACTATAGGCCTGTGGGGTATGTCTTATGTCTATGAAAGTATTCTGCAAGCGCACAGAATATACCGATGTAGCACTTCACCGAGGATGAGTATTCCAAGGTATCGTTATTTGTTTTATCCCAGGGGAAAGCAGTAGCTAGGAATATTTAATAAAAGGGAGAAGAGATCCTTGTGTCTACTACAATAATCTAGTATCACTAGTGTAGAAAGGGGGTAAGTGGATCAAAGATTGGATAGGTAAGTAAGATAGCAAAGATCCTAATCTGAAGATAACTGTAGAGTGTTAGCTAGGTGGGAGGCCAACGAGTGAGTAAAGGACTCCTATGTATCTAGCTTTACTTCTATGCACTAAATCCTAACAGATAGATGGCTCAACTAGACTGTGCCTTAATACTTGTGTGGTGGGGATAGACAAGGCAGTGGAAGACAGAACCTCCACTAAAGCAATTATTTGGCTTATGGACGCCCTACCTTTTAACAAATTGTCCGAACATGGTGAGAAACCCTAATGCCACCTAAGACCTGTCACCTCTCAGGAGTGCGCTCATGAACTGTCCATGCAGACCAGCGGCAATCAAATATAAGACTAAGTCTGAGAAACCATGCTCACACTCACTCTTACAACTCTAGCTTCTATGCAGAAATAGGACAACGGTACACACATAAGGAGTTGGTTACAAGAAACCAATCCAACTAAGACAACTATACGACTAAGACAAGCACACAACAAGACTATAAAGACTTTCTCTAAGTAAATACTAAGTAAAGTAAAGTAAAGCAAGAATGATATATTGATAAAAGGAAAGTCTTACAAAAGAGAAATGGTAGAAGAGCTATACCAGACTCTCCAGAAGATGACTCCGGAGACCCCGAGCTTCGCTTGACTTGAGTCTAACTCCCACTCTAGACTAACTACTACTACTCTTGCTTGACCTCCCTTGGAGGATTTGAAGTGGAATATGAATGAGAGATGCTTTCCAAGGGTGGTGGCAGCTTCCTTATATAGGGGAAGGATAGGGGGTGCCACGCCAGCGATCCGTGTGCTTCTTCTCTCTACGCCCTTGGATAAATGGACTTCACAACCGACGTAGATGGACGGCAATGATCAAGCTTGATGCATGGTGGCATGCAGGAGGTCGGTGGGAGCAAACCGACCTAGTGGGGCCACCAGGAGGGGGTCGGCCGACCCCCTCATTGGCAGGTGGGCCTGGCTGGGTCTTCTAGAAGGTGTCCCCACCTTTCATGCGAAGTGGTTTGGTGTTTTGCCAAGTGTTTGTCACGTTGCTTGCTTCCTTGTGGGCTCATGAATCCATGTGCAATGATCTTTTGCCGTTGGATGAAAACACAAGTTGATCTGATGGCTGATTTGGACTTTTGGGACAATGTCATGGATCTAGCTCCGAGGCTCAGCTCAAGGTGAGCTCATAGGGGGGGTCGGTCGACCTCCCTATTGGGTCCCACAGGGCTATATTTTGTTCTTCCTGAAATCACAAGCTAAGAGAGTACAAGTGAAACTAGTTATTAATAAAATATACTCATGTTATGCTACTCTTCCTTGGAACCGAGGCATGTTGACAGTGTTTTGAGTGTGGATTTTTAGGTTATATCCATCGTCAACACTACACACCTTTGGAGAATCAACTGGTCTCTCAAGGTTAACTACCAGAAGTCTATAATGGTGCCAATCAATACAAGCCCCAAAAAAATGCAGCACATGGCATGAACCTTCAACTGTGTTGTGGGGCAGCTCCCATTCACTTACCCGGGATTACCTCTCAACCTAATTAAGCCAACAGCAATTGACTTCTACCCACTAGTGACAAAGTGTGAGAGGAGGTTAGCTGCTACATCTATATTCCTAAATCAGGCTTGTACGCTGGAGGTGACCAACTCAATTCTCACCTCAATGCCAATGTTCTACATGAGCACCTTCACCCTGCAACAATGATTCATTGACCAGATTGACAAGGTCACAAAGTTATGCCTTTGGAGAGGAGCTGACATTAATGCAAAATAGAAACCAAAGGCCGCGTGGGCACAGGTTTGCACTGAAAAAGAAGAGGGTGGATTGGGGGTGCTGGATCTCAAATCACAGAATGAGGCTCTGCTCATAAAACACCTGCACAAGTTCCTTAACAGGGATTAAAACCCCATGGGTTTCACTAGTCTGGGAGAAATATTATAGCAATGGCAAGCTACCAAGTTCACAAAAGAAATGTTTCATCTGCCCATGTCTCAACAAGCATATGCTCAATTTTTGCAGCTAGCTAGTGAGCTACAGTAGATTAATATAGGAGACAGCCCAGACAGATGGTTCTATATTTGGAATTAAGAAAACTTTTCAGTCAAGAAGGCATATAGACACCTCAAGGGCCATCAGCCAGTCCATCCAGCCTTTAAATGGATTTGGTACTCATCCTGTCAAAGTAAGCACAAAGTTTTCTTCTAGCTGGTCCTTAGAGATAGAGTAAGTACAAGGAATCTGCTGAGAAGGAAGAGAATCCAGCTAACAGACTATAGTTGTGTGCTATGTAACAACTTGACCAAGAATCACTGACCCATCTGCAATTGGAATGCCCATTTTCTCTACAATGCTGGGGTATTCTGAACATTCAGGTGGATTTGAATGCATAACCATTCCAGATCTTGCAAAGCTTTGGAGTCCAGCTGGGAGGCCCCTTCTTGGTGGAAGTAATCATCCTGATGTCCTGGGCAGTCTAGAAATCAAGGAATGATTTCATTTTCAAGCAAGTAAGTAAACCCTATGTGTGCAATAGGCGCTCATCAGTTTTAAAGAAGAAATGAAACTCTTAACCTTAAGAGCAAAGAGAAGTTATTCTCCAGTCATTGGCGCATGGATTGCAAATCAGGATTAGCAAGGCTGTTAACAGTGTTATCACTGTTGTTCGTTATTTCTTTACTTTGTATCCTGATCTAGCTAGTTGGTGATGTGCCTGGTCAGTGAGCGCGCTTTGGCTCCCTGTTCTTTATTTTTTATTTTCTTTAATCATGTCTTTCTGTAACTGTATTTGTAAACCTTTTATCTAATAAATATTATAGGGGTGCAAACCCCTCCAGATTTCTTAAAAAATAATAAACATGAACACGCTGCTTAGGTCAGCAAGCCATGATAGGCTCTGATCGGCCCTTTTGTGTGTATATATGTATACGAGTCTCACGTGCATAAGCATGCAACAAACACGCATTTTTTTTAAAAAAATACCGTGTAATAGGACAATAATATGTAAGGCTGCCTTTGGCAAATATAGCATGGCCACTTCAAAAATTCCTGGTTAGGCCGTTTGTGCACGCTGCAACCAGCTTATGTAAAAACCTCTGTTGTTGCCATCCACAATTAAGAGCAGCTTATCTAAGACTGTCAAATCTCTGACTGCCATCTCCTACTAATAAGGATAAGCAATGTAAAGCCCTGCACTAACCTCGGTTAAGCATGGAGTGCTACCAATCATGGTGCTCAATGTACGAAACCGCTCTGTGCTACTCTGTTTTATGCAATGTGTAAACTGTAAAGTGCCAAACCCTATGTCACGACCTACCCTGCATGTGCTTTAGCCTACGTAAAAAACAGACAATATTTCAGCTTGTCTGTACCACCTAATTCCTACAATGCGCGATAGTGCTCGCAATAAATGCATGCACACAAACCCTATCTCAACTCTATCCCAATGAGTATATTCGAAGGATTGAGCTAGTAATTTCAAGATTCATGACATCATCATTGGTGTCTTGGTGTCAATGAGAATATCATCTACCATTAGAAACATAGCATCGATGAATTCTTGAATAATTTTAGAAAAATACAAGTAACATGTCAAATCGAAGAAACTCGAGTGAACATATTCCATTATATAGGAAACCCAACCAAATTTCTTACGGAAGGTTTCTAAATTAGCATTATATCACATATCCTACTTACATATTTGTTTTGGTGGTATTTATTATACAATAATACTGCTCCAATCAGCTATATGGGTACGTTGTTCCTAGTTTATTTTCGTATGATTCTTACTATTCTATTACCTTATTCTTATTTTGTTTATTCCAACAGGGTATGACAAATCTGTTGAAGGTTGTTAGAGAGGGCAAATGGGGATATTAAAAATGGTTGAAAGAAGTATATATATGTCCTGTATTTTTTAGTGCCCATGAACTTATTATTGACTAACTAGTTGTTTTTTAAGTATCGGAAGATTGCTTCAAGATTGTTGGAAACTTGGTGTCAGATGTTGCGTGTGTTTTGGGGGCTACGCCAGGGATCGAGATTCCAACCGTGCAATGCTAACCTAGCTAACCATGCTGCTATGGGGAGCCGTCAGGGGAAGGGAAAGCAAGGGAAGCCATACATACCTTGAAGAAGAAAGTATAAATCGGATCGGGGGCTGATGAGCTTGCACTTAATAATAATAATAGTATATAGTAATAATTATAGTTGTGTATATATTTCGGCACAAGGAACACCAAAGGTAGCCAGCGCATGTCATGCGTATGTCATGCGTATATCCCATCCATCCATCCCCAATCGGGGCATCGGGCATTCATCATATCAGCCATTACCATGCTACACTGCACCACTGATGATCCATATGCCTCCAGATCATCTCTCTGGAGTAAGTAGTACTCCAGCTGGTTAGCATGTACCAAGGGCAAGGCACTCCTGCTCCTACCGCCGCCGCCGCCGCCGCACCGAGCAGCCTCGCCCGCCGCATCGCCCGCCGCACCCGGGACAGCTGCGCCTCAGCCC
>CM041643.1:26103574-26310126 GCA_023333625.1 Bothriochloa decipiens | reverse complement strand
CGCCCGCCGCATCGCCCGCCGCACCCGGGACAGCTGCGCCTCAGCCCTCGCCAACACCCTCTGCTCCCTCCTCCTGGGCCTCCTCCTCATCGCCGCCGTCGTCATCTTCGTTATCTGGCTCGGCCTGCGCCCGCACCGCCCGCGCTTCAACATCGCCTCCTTCTCCGTGGCCGGCGGCCTCGACCCGGACTCTAGCCCGGCCGGCGCCACCCTCGCCTTCAACGTCACCGACCGCAATCCCAACCGCCATATTGGCATCTACTACGACTCCATGCACGCATCCGTCCACTTCTACGACGCGCTCGTCGCCTCCGGCTCGGCCTTCGCCGCCGGTTGGTACCAGCCCAACAGGACCACCACCTCAATCACGGGACACCTCGACGTCCTCGGCCCCGCCACCACCGACGCCTCCTGGCCCTCCATCTCCGCGGCGGTCCGGGCCGGCCGCGTGCCGCTGCGCCTGCAGCTCACCACGGCCATCCGCTTCAGGGTTGCCAACGCCTTCCACTCGGGCCGCCAGAGGATGCATGTCAGCTGCGACCTGCTCGTCGGCGCCGACGGCGAGCTGCTGCCGGACTCCGTCGGAGTCCCCTGTGACAGATACATCTGATACGTATACATAACATACATATAAGTACATGTATATCTGATCTGATCTGACTTCCTTCATTTTCTGTTAATTTAATTTATTGTTAATCGCTCAGCCGTCTCTGGCTCGCTGGTTCCCATGCACTATTATTCAGTACTTAATTATTACGTGTGTGTTCTATGTAAAAAAAAAAGTGGCCTCCCATCAGCCCACCACACAAAGCTCTTTTTATCCGTTATAAGAATTTGACTTTAAAAAACGAAGACCATATGCGAGCAAATGATTTTCAGCTTCTAATTCTAGTACTAGTAGGTGCGGCTGCATCTCACAATTGCAGCTATGCAGCCGCAGCCACAAGAATCACACAGCCAAGCCCGCATACATCCCTAGCTTGATTCATAAAATCATTCAATCAAAACAAAAAAAAACATACACTCCACTCATTGACCACACTATCGCTAATTAAACGTGTGCATCCATAATCATCGTAAAACAATGCCAAATTCCTCAATAGATTGTGTTACCTAATCTCTTCTCTCAAAAAAATGGAACGAAATAAATCTACGTAGGTACAAAATTTGTAAGCCTTCCATTTTAATATTTGTCAATATCTAAAAAATCTGTAAGAACGTGCAAATGACCCCAATCATTATGATGGTTGTGGAGGCCGGACCGCGGCGCCCAACACTAATACACAAATGATTTTTCAAGGCACCTCCCAAAACTTAACCGAGACGGGTCCAATTTTGCCCCACTATGATTGACGCAACTCCAAGAGCATATCTAAATTTAGATAGCTAAATTGGCTCTACAAAACAATTTAGCTTGTGGAAATATGTAAAGTTTTGCGGCAGCTTTTCTAAAAATAGTTTTGCTGTTTCTTGTCCATGCTCCCGCTGAGTGGGGACGAGCATGCATGAAAGACAACCAGATGACTCCGACAGCGAGCTTTGCTCGCTAGCCGGGGACGAGCATGCATGAAAAACAACCTGATGACTCCGATAGCAAGCTTTGCTCACAAGCCAACTTTGGCTAGCGGTAATTGTAACACCCCGCCCCAGGGTTTAACAGGATTAATAGGATATTCATATCAACAAGTTATAATTTTTTTTCGAAAGCTCATCACTAAACAACTCGGAGGTTAAACGTGTTTGGCCTGAAACAATTTAGGGATGGGTGATCGACCGAGAAGTCTTCTCGGGTGCGCACGAGTGAGGACAAAATGCGTAGAAAAGACTAGTATTGGTCTGTGAGGGTAGTCTATGTGTGGCAGAACCTCCTAAATCATATGGTCCACACGCACGATTATTGTCTAAACAGACTCCAAATAACCATGAATGTGTTCCATACGACTTAAAAAGTCTGTCGGGTAAATCCCGAATCATCCACAATTCTCCGAGCAGGATCAATCGTTATAAAGAGGCATTGCATTATTACAACAGTTTGATATAAATAATATACATCGGAGTAAAATAGCGGAAGATTTACAACAACATAAGTTTACAAACCTTGAGTTTCAAATATTTACAACCCTAAGTTTAAATTGCACAAACCATAATAGTAATGGAGTAGCAGTAGATAACTTTATTACAATACCAAACGATAAGCTCTGCTCAGGAGCTAAATATCTTACTTGTCGTCACTTTCCTCGACGACTGTCATGCAGCAGGATGCAAAGCACTCCTGCCCATGAGGCTCACCTGCAATAAGGGTTCAACAAACTCTGAGTACAAAAGTACTCAACAAGACTGACCCGACGAAAAAGAGGGGTGAAGACTCAAGAAATGCAGGCTAGAGGGACAAGGTAAAGCTTGTAAGAGATAAGAAATTTTTATAGAAAAGCTTAACAGAAAGTAAAGTTTGCTTTGATCTAGCTCCAATTACCAACCAACTTCATTATTAAACCTTAGTCATTGTTCAAATTGTTACTACGATGATGAACACCGATTGAGTTTTCTTCTCCGAGAAGTAACGGTGATTCGAATCCATTTTCATACCCAACTGGGACCTAGATCACTGGGATACCGGAGACTTTAACTCCGATGCATACCAGATCGCAGATATACCGGGATAACAACCGCAATCATATATCACCACATGATACACCTGAGCTCTTCTGCCCCGTGCACCGATATACATGGGAACTTAAACCCACAGTATAACACACTATGACATATGTGGGGACTCTGGCCCACTATATGTCACTCCATGATATGCGTGGGGACTCTGGCCCACTGCATACCACTTCATGCATGTGGATTTCTAATTTCTCGATATCACCAGTTCACCAACGGACGGGACCTAGGGCATCAACAGACGGAAACACTACAGAGAGACTCCATTCCCAGTGCAAGTTAGCCGTCCGGACTCGATTTATTAACTATCATCAAGATTCCAACCAGTAAAACCAATCTCATCTTTTTATTCTTTTACTCTTGAACACTTAACTAATTAAACAGGGCTAAGCGTTACTACTTATCTTCCAAAGTAGGTAACAAGGAATAAGGAAATAAGACAGGTAATGCAATTGGTGGGTTTTCACTCAACTCCTATTACTTAATGCAACATATCATAGCTGAAGCGATAAAACTTTTATAAATAGAATAGGGTTTGATTGCATCCGGGGCTTGCCTTGGTATTCGGGGTAGACGGTCTCGAACTCTGGATCAACTCCCGATTCCTGAATCTACTCGTCCTTGGGATTTGGTGCGACAACGTTAACTCTCCGTTAACGGAAACTATTCGATAATTGATATGCTTTAACATGATGGAATAGTAAACATGATGCTCGATGGATGCATGATCAGATTACAGGCTTGAGTACAACTTTTCTTCACGATAAAGTTACAAGCCAACAAAACTTCGCTTATCAAGCTTATTAGGGTTAACTACGCCATTTAAGAAATTAATTAAACACATAAAATAACGTTGATTAAGCCCTAATGACATGATTAAGGTAAGCGCAAATAATTAATTAAAGTGCCAAAGGTCATTAGGGTTAATGACCCAAGGTCATCAATCAATCCTAAAGTCAAACAAATCCTACAATGATTAACCTTAACTAAAGGGGTTAATTAATTATTTAAAAGCATAAAATAAAGGTATAAAAATTAAATTTGTCTAATTAAGCTCAAAATTTTATTTTGAAAAGCTCTTGGCCTAATTAGATGGCAAAACAAATTTCAGAATTAAAAGCCATTCATTTTATTTATTAAAAATCATTGAATGTCCATTTTTTTAATTAAAAGGGATAATTTTAACATATGCAAAAATACTCAAATTTGGTATTTCATATTTTTCCTACGTAGATAACATCATACAGAACACACACAAAAATTTTCAGAATTTTTGGAGCTATATATGAATTACTATGATTTTTCAAAGAAAATAGCATTTAAATCATTTTCTGAAAATAGAAAAAGAAAAACCGGCACAGTGCTTCCGCGCTGACCGACGGTCCGCCGGCGGTTGACCGGCGATTACTCGCCGGCGACGAGGTCTCTGGCAACCGGGCTTGAACCATCGGGCTCAGCACATCAAGACAAAGCTCCTGGGCTAGGTAACGCGGCGGCGGAGCGACGGCGGCACCCTCGTCGGCGGTCATGGCGGCGCGGCGAAGCTCGGGCGCGGCGGCAACGCTCACCGGAGCGATTTCTGGCGACGGTGAGCACTCGGGCGTACGCAGGGCGTCCATACGAACACACTGGGCCAGAAGATGAAGTCGCTCGTGACCCCTAACTCAAACGACCACGCGCGCGGCGGCGCTGGCAAGGCATGCCGGCGGCGAGCTTCGGTGTCTGGCGGCTACGACGCGGTAAGGATGAAATTGATAGCGCAGACAGCTGCAAGAGCTCACCACGAGCACGGTGCGCTCGAAGATGAAGGCTCGGAGTGGCTGAGTTGAGCTGCGGTCGGCGTCGCTGATGGCGGCGGCGGCGCTCCGATGGCAAGAACGGCGTCACGGGGTATCCTGTGCACCAGAGAGCGAACCATGGTGCGCATTAGGAGCAGGCGAAGATGGAAAACATGACAGGAGGGTTAATGGACATATATTTTCACCCTGTGCGGCGGTCGACGGCGAAAGAGCTCGCGGCGGCTCGGCGACCGGCCGCGAAGGAGACGACAGCGCGCGGGCAGCTCGGGCGAGGAGAGCAAGCACGAGCTAGCTCAAACTGACCGTAAGGATGTGGCAGAGCTATTGGCAAGAGCAATCGGGTGATGATGGAGCGACGGTGGCAAATTTGAACGGCGGAGCAAGGTCATCGGCGACGGCAGCGGGAGGAAGAAGAAGAAGTCGGCCACGGCTGACCTATTTATAGGGCGGAGGCGATGTATGGACGGGCGACACGACGACGATGAAGCTTCGCGCATCCAGAAGCGTGCTGGTGGCCGAGCATGTGCGGCAGTGGATGGCGGCGCGGGTTGAGAAGCCGGTGATGGCGGCCGACGATAGGTTTCGGTACGGTTCGCAAAAATTACAGAAATGCCATTCGTTGGAAATTACAAATTACTCCAAAATTTATATAAGAACCTGAAAATCTCCAAAAATATTATTTGCATAACTTTTCAAGAGCTACACTTTTCCTTTAACTAGCATCCTCAAATTCTGTCTGGGTTTTGAAATTTGAATTCAAATTCAAAAAGGCGATAAAACCCTAGAAAAAACATTTGAAATTACTTTTGATTCCTCAATAAAACTTGAAAATATTCAAAACTATGAAATATTTAACTCTCCAAACCAAACCTTTTTCATATACAAAATTTTCCAAAATTATGCATAATTTTTGAATTATGATTTTAAAATCAAAAGGGGACAAATGCTGGAAAACTGTATTTTCAAATTCATTTGAAATTTCTTTTGGAAACTTGAAAAACTTTATATACCAACTTTGTAGCTCTTGTCAAGATCTACAAACTATCTTTTTAGAGTATCTCCAAATTCTTTATAGATTTTGAATTACAGAAAAGGGGGTAAAACTAGGTTTTAGAATAAAGGGTTTTTTTTGAAATTGAATTCAAACTCGATTTGGTTTCTAACTTAATTGGTTGGTCATTAGTGATCACAAACATCATCCGAGGACATTTTTAGGTCATTGACCCAATGACACCCTTGGTTGACCAAATCGACTTTCGAAAAACACTTTATAGCTTTCCAATTTGAATTTAAATTTAAATTGCAAGGCTTGGGAATAAGCTTTGAAACCCAAATTCAACTTCAAATATGGAAGCAAATTTTTAAGGGTTGAACTTAGGTTTATACACTATGCTTGACACTAGTGTAAACACGGTTTACACCTCAAGTACATAGAATATAAACCAAGTATTTGCGATGACATTCAAAAGTAGGGTTTTATTATTTCATGTGACAAAACATTCCAGAAACACAATCAAGCTATGAAATGTAAACTTGTTTTAGTTAATTCACATTAAGGTTGACTTAAACATGAATGCTTTGCAATGCATATGATGACATGGCATGTTTTAGTTAATGTAACACCAGAAGTGTTACACTATGTCCTAGATATGCGGCCAGATTTAAACGGGCCCGGCCTCGAGGAGGCGGGACGTTACAGTAATCACGTTATGTAATACTTGCTATTTTAGAGATGCAGATGGCTAGTCCATTGAGATGTTTTTATGCTAATACTAGCTTAGCTTTAGAAAACGTTTTGGCTCTTCTTTTGGAGGTGCTCTTAATGCCCCAATTAACGAAGATGTACACTTTTTACTTACTGAGGCGAACACTTTTACCTACTATGATAAATCGATTGACCATGACAGACGTTTTAAGATGACTCCCATGGTAAATAGAATATTTATGGATGCGAACGCCTTAAGACGTCCATAATTAAGGTAAATCGAATTTCCATGGCAAGCATCCTATAGTCGGCTAGTGACGGGATTCAACGTTCCAAATGGTCAAGGTCTTCATGATCGCCTACGACCGTAGCCTATGTCGTGCCCAGTCAATGTCACGACGTCCACTGTAGCTACAGGCGGCTGTTGGAGAATATCTATCTATTCTGGTGCGGCCGCTCCTAGGGCCCGGCGTTTCGTACACTCATCGTCACCCTCCGTTCCAGGAATAAAACAATATTTAGCTCTTGGGCACAGAGACCAAGGTAAGGTGGCAAATTACACTGCTACCCCTATAAAGTTACATCTAGACAGTCAGAAGAGTGTTCACATCGTCAGAGAAAATACTCTAACCAGCAACAGTAGGAAAAAACTAGATCAACAACGTGGTATGCTGGCATACAATAAACAATTATTAGTGCTACAAGCTCAGGCCACGTGGTACAACGGGAATATTAGTGCTACAAGCTCAGACCACGTGGTACAACACCAACAACAGGGAATGTTTTAGCACCACAACTCTAGCGCCATTGTTCCCAAATTTCAAATTTTTGAATTGGCGCCATTGCCACACTATAAAAAGCCTCCACCTGTTCCAGATCAACCCATCGGAAGGCTCAGCAAGCTCCAAACATCCCCCAAACTCCAACAACCTACAATCCAATCTATACTCAAACATGGCCATAGATTTCAACATAATACCAGATGATCAAGATGGAGAGTTGGGCATAGATCTCAACGTTGTGCCAGATGAAGGAGATGGAGAGTTCGGCATAGATCTCAACATAATGCTAGATGAAGAAGATGGATAGTTGGTTGAAGGAGATGAAGCATCCTTACCTGACCTAAATGCAGAACCTGCACATGTGGAAGGCGTTGCAACCCACCATCCTCAGGATCAAGTTTATGTCCTCCAAGATGATGAAGTACATCTACACCATGCAGATCAGGTCCACTACCTTCATGAAGATGAACAGGTTAGCGTGCATGGCTTTGATCTCAACATCTTTGCTTGTGAGAGACAGCCACCACCACATGAAGGTAATGTCTCTTAATTGCATCATTACAACAAGCACATGTGAAATGTGTAAATACAAGTTTAGCATGAATTGCCCACTATGCCTCACATTTTCTGCAGTCCTTACTATTGATGAAGACCTTAAACATGGAGATATCAGCTTTCATGGTGCATATGATGTAACACTAGTATTTTCTCAAATAATAAGCATAGTTTTTTCATACATCTCAAATACTTCTAAGACTACTCTTCTAGCTTTGACAAACTTTTTCAGAACCTATTATTATTACACATTTAGCATTTATGTACAGAACTATAGCACTGGTATAAGAACTCACCGAGAAGTTGTTCTTGTAGACATGATCGAGGACATGCATGACTATGGTGTGCATGGCATTGATCTCAACATTGCTACTTGTGAGGGACAACCACCACCACATGAAGGTAAATTGCATCATTAAAACAAGCAGAAAGTGAAATCTGTAAATACAAGTTCAAAACATGAATTACCCACTATGCCTCACATTTTCTGCAGTCCTTGTTGTTGAAGAAGACCATCAACATGGAGGTATCAGCTTTCATGGTGCATATGAACAAGATGAATTTCGCCGCAACTCAGGACCTTTTGATCAGCAACAAGAGATAGAACAAATGATCGGTAAGATCCAAATTAGTAGACCATTTTTCTCAAATAGTCAGCACAATTTTTCATACAGCTCAAACACTTCCAAGAATAGTCTTTTACTAGCTTTCACAAACACTTCCACAACTATTATTATGAAACATTCAACATTTACGTAAAAATTTGTTCCACTGGTACAAGAACTCACCAAATAATTGCTCTTGTAGACATGATCAAGGATATGCATGGATATGGTGTATACACTGATGCCCTGGACATAGCCTTCGATGTAGACGAGTTGGAGGGCTCAGATGTCGATGAAGATGAAAATGCAAATGAAAATAATACACATCGTCGCAAAAATATGATTGATCTTCAAAGACAGCAAATATATGAAGCATTGCTTGAGAGAAGCAGTCGTGGAAGGTTACAAAAGAACACAACAAATATAGTGGACCAGAAGTTTCAGGTCAGTACCGGTCAAATGCGGAGTGTTTGGCGGAGAGCAAAGCAATGTCGTGCACAAGGATGGCCAGTAGATGTTAGATCAAGAAGAAAGAACTGTGGCTGCAAAAGGAAACAAATAGACCTTTCAGCTGTTCTTAGCTCCCCTTGTGTAGGAGAATGACACGATCAACAGCTGATGCTCTTGGTGTACACAGCAGCACTCTACACAGGTGGTTCAAGCAAGGGTTGCTATGATGCCATTCTAGCACATTAAAGCCACTACTCAAGGACGAAAACAAGAAAGAGAGGCTGCGATGGTGTGTGTCCATGTTAGATGAGCAGACATTGCCAAATCAACCCATGTTCTGTGAAATGAAAAACATAATTCACATGGACGAGAAGTGGTTCAACACCACATCAAAATACACAACATATTACATGCATCCAAATGAGGATGACCCACACAGGACTGTGCGCAATAAGAATGCCATTGACAAAGTCATGTTCTTATCAGCATTAGGAAGGCCTCTATATGATGAACAAGGTAATTGCATTTGGGATGGGAAGCTAGGATTCTGGCCATTTGTTAGAAAGGTACGCCATGCAGTAGTCTCACATTCTTACTCCAAATTCTGCTACTTAATGTTAGTGATTCCTTACTTGGTTTTTTATTAATGTAGGAAAAAGCAAAAAGAAGAAGCCACAATAGAGGAAGGGGGCCGAAATAACCAAGCCTATTAAGGTGATCGAAGGACTATGAGGTGGTACCTAATTAATAAAGTTCTCCCAACTATTGTTGAACGGTGGCCACAAGAACTCAGAGGAGAAACTATCTACATTCAACAAGATAACGCCTCTTCACATGTGCCAGTAAATGATAAAGAATTTAGAGATGCTGTAGCACGGACAAGGCTTGACATACAACTCATCAACCAATCTACCAATTCACCGGATTTGAATGTCTTGGACCTAGGGTTTTTTTAATTCTCTCCAGTCCTTATCCTATGACATGGTCTCTACGAACTTGGATGACCTAATTCGGAATGTGAAAAATGAGTTCGATAGATATGATCTAGATACTTTGAATAGAGTGTTCCTAACACTGCAAGGGTGTATGATTGAGGTGATGAAAGATGGTGGAGGAAACAGATATAAAATTCCTCACATGGACAAAGATAAGCTGGAGGAACTGGGCATGCTGCCTAAAAGGCTTCCTTGTGACCGTCACCTATATGAGTCTGTGATGGCAAGCTTAGGGAACTAATTGTGGTGCCACTCTGTAACATTAAGAACCTTATAATGTAGGGTCGGCAGTGTTAACCTTGTGTGCTAATGGTGTAAATTAGTCATGTCTCCATGTACTAGTACTGTAAATTGGGAAACCACTGATGTAATTTTATGAACCTTATAATGTAGGGTTGGTACTGTTAGCCATGTAAGCTAATGCTATAATTAGTCATGTCTGTTTGTTAATGTGAGTCATGTACTAATACCGTAAATTGGGAAACTATATAATATTATAATGTGACTCATGTCTACTACTGCTGTAAATTTTGTAAGCCTATATGAAGAGATGCAAGCTGCACATTCAGTGTTCATATTCCGATAAAAACACCTAGAATGACGATGTCAAGCTTTGAAGATTTTTTTATATCGGCAAATGAAACAATCTAGTATACTTAGATTTGGCACAATAATGTAGTATTAATAGGTTGTTCCTGGTGCACGAACTTGATCAAGGGGAGTGAACACTCTGTGATTATGGAAAACTAACAAGGATGAGTCAATAGTTGAACAAGCATTTTATTACACACAAAAGCGGCAGTTCATCCTTACACAATTAGACATAACTGACCGGTCATGAGTATACCTAATTATCTAAAGCGTATATACAATGGTTCATCATCCCACAGCAAAAGCATTCCCTTCAATTAACCCATTTCAGCATAAAACATAAGAAGCACTATATGACACATAAAGCAACAACAAAGGAACTAACCATGCAAGGGACGCAAGCATATAGGCACTAGAATTTTGTATGGGCCAAATTGACAAGAACCTCCTTCAGCTGTTCAGGCACCTTGGGGAACACATCCTTGCCCGCAATGGCATCTAGGCCACATGCCTCCTCCATGCCAGATTCTTCTTTCGAGTCAAAAACATACACGTTGCCGTGGGAGTCGATATGTAGGCCGGGCGTCTTCTTGATTTGATGCCCACGCACATAGATCCAGCCCTCGCTGGCCGAATCAGCATTGCTTGGCTGCTGGACCTCGGAGTCGGCCCGCTTGAATTGACAACTTGGCTAAGGCTCGCATCACCGGCTTGACGACAAAACCCATGGCCACCATGCTTGCCCCCACCTCGGTGCTTGATTACAGCACCACCGGCGCTAGGCATCTGGCCGCCTCGGCGCATCGAGCAGCTACAAGGACGGATCCCGCGTCCTCGGGCCATGCATGCATAGGGAACTGCTCTAGATAGGAAAGGAGAAGGATCGATCTCGCAGGGGTGTGCGGTGGGGAGGGGTGTGCGGTGGGGAAGGGAAGGGATGGGGAACGAGTGCTGGTGTGGCTGCGGCAGGGATGGGGAATGAGTGCTGGCATGCGGGAGAGATTGGGCAGGCTGAAGTCACGGGCAGCTTCTGGAGCTCTGTTGATTTTTCTTACTAATACTCCTTTTGTTATCCATTCATTTTTTTGTTTTCTTTTTTTTAAGAAGAGTTTCACTGGCACACGATACAACTGCTCCTGTCACTCTAGGGGCATCAGTGGTAAAGTTGTTTACATGTGACCAATAATATGAGAAAAAATTTGAATTGCATACGTTCTTTTATTACCAAGACGGAGGGAGTATCTATTCTGGTGTGGCCGCTCCTAAGGCCCGGCGTTTCGTACACTCAAGCACGCCTCGAAGAACGGCCACGTCACTGTGCTTTGACTAGGGACCACAGGGCCTTGGGTACAGAGGTGTGTTGTGGTATTAAATGAGGCATACATCACCTAGAAGCAGACAACGTTAGACGTCCTTCCTCGTCCGATGAGGCGGACTGAAATCGGATGCTTGCCCACGTCGGCCGAGGCGCACCCATGTCGGACGCCCATCCACGTTGGGCGGGATGGACTAGCATCGTCGGGCAAATGTCTGCATCGAGCGGGGCAGAACCGTGTGGGGTTCATTGTCGCAGCCCATGGGCCAGGGCATTGCTTTCTTGGGTTGCTAGCTGTTTGTGGCCCACGATTCTATCCTGGGCCAGTTAGTGGTGTTTTAATCTCTTTTTAAAATTTTTGTCCACGTAAGTGGGTACCCTAGTCCAAGTATTCGATATAGTGACTAAAAAGACTAAAGTAGATGATCAAAGAACATACTACCCCTAAATCTCCCTCCTCCCCTGCGATGGTCAGGGCAAAGACCGCCCACCTTCGCACGACAATACGAGCTCAGGCCCCGACTTTGACACCGACTCCAATGTCTTCCACACGGCTCCGTGCATCATGCATGAGCATGGCCCCAGATTCGGCCTTGCGCCTCCCTCCATCTTCCCACCTATATGCATGGTTGCGCAAGCTCTCTCCCTTTACTTCCCCGCGTGGCCGAGCTTGGGTGACATTGCCGCCATTGACTTCACATCCACCGTGGGAAGAAGCGAGCATCGCTGCTGCTGCGAGCTTCGCGGCCGCCATGGCCAAGCGTCAGGGAGGCTGCCACCTCGGGCTTTGGAGCCACCATGGCTGAGGGCGGCGGATCCAGTGTGGGGAGGAGCTTTCCTTGCTCTTGTCGTCCGCCGTAGATGGGGGCACCAATGAGCAGGTGTGGGATGTGTCGAGGCAGACCTTCAACACTAGCTTCTCAGCATTGAAAGGAGCAGTGGTGGCGGTGGCGGGGAGGGCAGCAGTGGGGAGCTGATAGCTTCTCAGGACAGGCGCCACCGCCTTGCGTGCCTTGCCTTCACGCTGGCCTCCCTCGCGAACACCATCGCCGCCGCTGTGGCATCTGACCTCGTAGCCTTCCTCCGCTCCAACTCCGACAGGGTACTCCAGACCCTCAAGTAGGTTTCCAAGCTCGCTGCCTCGCTCAAGGCATTCGCGTCCATGTCGGTACTGTCCAGGGCTGTCACTGCCGGCATGCTACGTAGGTACTATGCCGCCACGCCGGGCCCGAAGCCACCACATCGGGGAGAGTATGAGGGCTAGCCCTGTCCCTGTTGCATTTTAGTCCACTTTAGTAGCCCCTAGGTGACTAGAAGGACTTATGCATTTTAGTCACCTTTTAGTCATTCTATTTGGCACTTTAGTCCTTTAAGACTAAAGTTTAGTCACTTTTAGTTTTAAGCCCTGTTTGGTTGAGCTAAGAGCTCCTAGCTCTAGTCCATTTTAGTCTCTTTTAGGAGTTTTACAACCAAACACCCCTCCTAATTGGAACTAAAAGCCCATCTGCAAACTAGGAGCCCAAACCCTCCTAAAAGTGACTAAAAGCCCAACTTGACTCGCCTGCCCCTCATCTCCTCGCTCCCCAACCTGAAGTCCTGAACCCTCATGTCAGTCCCCCCACCGACGCCACTCGCTATCTCGCCGCGCGAGCCTGTCCCCGACGCGCCGCCCATCCCCGATGCGTCGCGCGACCTCCACTCGTGAGACCGCCACCACCTCCACTGCTCTCAACCCCCACCTCCACTGCTCCCTCCCCGACGCCACCACCACCTCCACCCCGCATCACCCATGGACAGTCACGGGGAGTACCCGCTTGACTTCTTCTCGCAGTCGTCTTCTCCGGTGGATCCCATACTTTCGCTTCGTCGTTCCCCTCCAAAGGTGGCCATGTCTGCACGCTCTTCTCTCAGCAGGCATTGTATGGAGCTGGGTCCTCTGCTGGGGCCGGCTTTGGTGGGCTCGATCTGAACAGCAGCGGCGACGGCTACATCCCCTACCAGCAGCCATACCAGGAGCTCCACCAAGCTGGCGGCATTCCCGCCGGACGAGGCCTACCGCCTGTTAGCTTGGGTGTAAGATCCGGCAGCGGGGCCTTCATTCCTCCTCGGCCGAATGGGGCAGGGAGCGGATCACGCTCAGTCGCTCGCTCCAATGGTCGTCGCACCATGGCTGGTGGCGCATCAGGGCAGTGCACGCCGCCACCTGGGATGCGTGGTTCTCTGGGTTCCGGTTCCCATGGCCCAACTGATGCAGTGGAAGAAGGTGACAACGTCTTCTAGTTCCCAGATGAGGTATCCTATTTGCATTATCATTTGAGTTGCTTTGATCTACCTACTATTGTTTGTCATTGTTCGTTCTGAGTTGCTTTGAGTTGCATATACTACCTTTAGACAATAGAATCCAATTGTGTTACTTAGAGTCAAAGTAATTGTGCTTGCTTAATCATAGTCTAGTGCCCTTGGTGAATGAATGACACTTGTTGGCAAGTAATTGTGCTTGCTTAATCATAGTCTCACATTTGTTTGACCTACAAGTATGGCACATATTTTTGTTTGATCTATTAGGTTATACTTGACTGATGTATTGGCTTGCATCCAAATGTATTAGCTTCTCAGGAATAACATACCTGATCTGTTGTTTGTTTCAATCTTTAGTCTTTGTTCTATAATTTGTTATTTCTCCATATATTTTTCAAGCTTTTTCTGAGGCACTAGTACTCTTACAGCCTGATGCCGCCAATTGGTCAGATATAAATACATTAGTCTTCACTAGGCTTGCTGTCAATGAAATAAAAAAGGGCAACACAAGTAATCGTACAATGACCAGGAGAGGTTATGATTCTATTCAAGTCCTCTATTATAGAATGGTTGGCCTCTACCATGACTTAAAACAGATAAAGAACAGATAGATTCAGCTCAAGCAAATGTATACTTTGTACAAGTGGGCTATGAACCAGACAGGCGTCGGCTGCCTTGTAAATGGTGGGATAGATGCACCTGCAAGCTGGTGGGATAGGCACACCAAGGTAATCTATATGAATTTACTTGTAAGAGGCTCATCTACATTATTTTTTTCTTTGCCATTAGAGTGTCTCATAACAGTATGTCTTTGTTTTTGCAGAAGAAGCTAGAGTGCAAGAAATTCATGTTTGGCCTGCCTCGATTTTTTCCATAGTTGGTTGAGCTCTTCCACAACACCGCTGTCAATGGCTCTACGGCATGCATTCCAGGGTTGTCTTCTCTTGACAAGGATGATGATGAAGAAGATGAACCAGAAACTCCAACAGATTCTGGCTTCCAAAGTACACCAAGTACCACCACCAGCCGCAAGAGGGGTAGCAGCACTACTGACACTGCATCAAGTCCAAGCAAGGGCAAAAAAGCGGCCAAAACACATGGCAAGGTTCCAGTGAATGTTACCATGCAGGGGCTGGTCACTCAGTTGGAGATTGCAGCTGACAATGAGATGAAAACTTTGATGGAAATTCATGAAAGCAAGAAAGCTCAAGCTGTTCAGCAGAAGGAAGCTAAGTTGCAGGACATTGGAAGGTGCATCAAGTTGGTTGTTGAGGCTAGAGTAGAGAAAGGAGGCCCTGAATTCTTTACTGCTACCCAACTATTCAGAAGTGGGTACAACAGACATGTCTTCTCCATGCTTGACACCCCACAACAAAGGTTGAATTGGGTGCAGCAGGCAACTCGGTTTGCTTCTGGGAAATGAAGAATGGGATGTCAGCAAGTTTGCAGCAGGCAACTTAGTTTGCAATTGGCAACTCGCTTTTGGGAAATGATGGATAGGATAGACTTTTGTGTAGTGGTAGCTGAATTTTGTAATGTTGGGCATGTTTGTCTGAACTAATATCTGAACTTTGGGCATGTTTGCCTGAACTTTGTGTAATGAACAAAAAAGTTGGTCTAAACTTTTTAATTATGTATGAACTTTTGGAAAATGATGAAATATTTCAGTTGTCTAAATTGCTCTATTTATTAATTATATTGATTACTTGTTTGTTTCTTTTAAAATATTAATTATTAATGTGCATACTGGTTGGTTTTTTGTGAAACATGGTACTGTTAATGGAGAGCGGGCTGATCATGAAGGTGCTACAGATGGAGGGACTTTTAATGGAGAACATGATGATGGGTGGTCTACTGAGGATGACAGGGTCACTACTGAAGAATCTGATGAAGGGTTGTCCACTGATGATGATTGGGTATCTAGTGGATCTAATGCTGAGGTATCAAGTGATAGTGAGGAGGAAGCTCTCATGACGCATATAGTCAAATGTCAACAGAAGAGGAGAAGAATTGCTACTGCTTTTTTGATGACAGGTATGTACCACTGTGACAAGTACATGGGCAAGTCTCCTTATAGAATTCCTAAAGAAACTGGATATCAGTGGACTATGAGAACCCTAGGCAATAGGACACAATGTTATAACATGTTTAGGATGCACAGAGATGTTTTTGATAGCTTGCACAAGAGGCTTGTTAAGAGGCATGGTTTGAAGACTACCAAAAAAATGACATATGTAGAGGCTCTAGCTATGTTTTTGTGGATGTGTGGTGCCCCACAATCGATGAGACAAGCTGATAATAGGTTTGAGAGGTCACTATGGACATGTAGTGACAAATTTGATAAGGTTTTAGATTGTGTGATGAATCTTGCTGTTGACAGCATTAAGCCTAAGGATCCAACATTTCAAACTATGCATTCAAGGTTAGAATCTGCTCGGTTTGCTCCATGTTTGTGTCACCGTCCCTGTTGATAAAGGTAGTCCAGTACACAGGCAGGAAAAATTGCACCACTCAGAATGTGTTGGTTGTATGTGACTTTGATATGAGATTCATCTTTGTTGTGGCTGGATGGCCTGGTTTAGTTCATGATACAAGGGTGTTCAATGATGAAATTAACAAGTTTGGTAACAAATTTTCACATCCACCTGAGGGTATGTACCCAGCAGTAGATTCTTTTCTATATGTTTCTTATATACCTGGCTTGTTATTTTACTAAGAATAGTTTGATCTATGTAGAAAAATTTATTCTTGTTGATTCGGGGTACCCAATCAACCAGGTTATCTTTCGCCATACAAGGGTACAAAATATCATGTGCCGGAATGGAGAACTGGCCCTGCGCCAAGAGGTAAAAAAGTGTTGTTCAACTACACACATTCTTCACTTAGAAATGTCATAGAGAGATCTTTTGGAGTTCTAAAGATGAAGTGAAGAATTTTGCTGGATTTACCTAGCTATTCTGAGAAAAAACAAGCCAAAATTATAATGGCATGCATGGCATTACACAATTTTATTAGACAGAGTGGTATGATGGATGATCTCTTTGACAAGTGTGATGAAGATGAGAACTATAACCCAATGGAAGAAGAGGAAGAACCTGAAACTAGGAGTGATTCACATCATGGCGATCAAGATCCAAATATGAATGAGTTTCGTGATTGGATAGCTGATGGTTTGTTTGCTAGGTCATAGATTAGCCATGCTTTGTAATAATGAAGATTGTTGTAAACTATTTACACTTTGTTTGAGTGAGATCTGTAATAATGAAGACTGTTGTAATGCTGTTCTAGTGAAGCTCATAAGGCTGTTGTCAATTGTCATAAGGCTGTTCTAGTGAAGCTCATAATGCACTCGGAATAGCACAGGGCTGGGTTTACTATTGTTTCCCCTGAAGCTCATAAGGCTGTTGTCAATTGTCATATTTGTTTCAATTGAACTGTGCTCATGCAGATCATCTCCAAGTTTGCACTTTGCTTGATATTCCACTGGAGGCGCTGCTGATGGGCTATCTACAAACAAAGCATGCCAGTCGATCACAGCACTTGCTGGATACACGGCAGTTCCAGTTCCAGGGGCATCAGGATAGTATAGTCAGGGGTAATTTGGTCTTCCAAACAATATGATGTCAGTTTTAGTCCCATTTAGTAGACTTAACCAAACAGGGTAGACTAAACTTTAGGAGGTACACTTTAGTGACTAATTTTTAGGAGCTTGCAACCAAACAGGGCCTTAGTCATGGGAACCAAACATGTCCTAGGTCATAGCAATATGCGAGCAAAATGAATGACTAAAAGAGAATGGCTGAGTTAGTAGTGCAATACCTATTTCATTTGCAAGCAATGAATTCGTAAGGGGTATGCAAGCAAAGAATCTGTAATGATTCTTTTTTATTGATACTGTTTTACGTTTGCAATTAGTGCAAGGATATATTACCTAGAATTATATTAGAAGTGTTTTTTTAGAATTACAGAGTCAACGCAAACACTCATAATACGCACGCACACTCAGTCACTCACCCCTATGAACACACGTACGCAAATCCTACCCCTACCTTTGGGCAGATCTAAAGATTTTTGAATTCACCACTGGCGCCTCGTTATCGATGGGAGCGTCGCTTACCACTTAACGCACAACGTCGGTAAATTCTAGAAAAATCCCATGAAAAGGTGCGAGCACTAGGATTTGAACCCTGGTGGGTAGCGTCCCACTGGACCATCCTACCATTGAACTACAAGCCAATTTATAGAGATATATTAGAAGTTTGGCATGGTTAGTAAGCAAATAAAAATGTCCAAAAGTGAGATTTTTCATTCACGTAGATACATCATACATGAGCTGAATCGTCACATAAAATTAATAATGAGAATTCTAAGTTAGAACTAAATGTGATTAATCATATATTTATGGATTTCTAGGTTTAATCAACAATATAAGAGCACCTCCAATAGATTAGCCATTCTACTTAGATTTGATAAATCTTCAGAAAAATTGGCTCCAACAGCCTTGTCAAGTGAATCGCCAAAATGAAAAACTCGGTATCCCGTCTTTGTCACTGGGGGGGGGGGAAGCGACAAGGAGGCATGTTGATGATGTTGATGCCCTTGTGCATTAGCCTTTTCTCGTGAGTCATGAGGATGAGGGTCATCAACACCAAGCAATCTGACTGACCGGGAGGAGAGGGACCTTCAGCACCAACATCAAGCCAAGAGCTGTTCCACGGCCCCGGAGTGTTCGATTAGCTAAGTGGTGTCGCTTGAGTTTAATCGAAGCCTAATGACGTGTGGGAGCATGTTCCAAGGAACAGAGATTCATCTTTAGACAAGCTGTTGCGGAACTTTATCATTTTGAATGGCAAAATTGTTTCAGAGAGTCAATTTCCATATCTTAGTTTAGCTATGCTTTTGGAGTTGCTCTTAGAGATAGCGTAATTCTCATCAACTTCCAGGCATGGTAGACGTATGACGCCCCTTTGAAAAATATATATATTATAGAGGTTCCTTCTTATGCTAGATCATAGCATGAAAAGATCACATCTCAACATATGTGATCTGTGAGACCAAAAGCTTAAGAAATACATGAACCTCTTATATTAGTGTTGCTTACCTACAAAAGGGATGGGAATGTAAACATGGTGCTAATCATGAGCGGGATATATGCATAGATGCATGGTTAAGTAGGAATAAATCCCCACACTACTACAGATTGGACCATCAGTGACAGTGACGTGGACTTTCACTGTTGGTTCTTGGCCACTTTTCAATAATTTTTTTTGAAGAACATAATCGATGCGAGAGGGTCTTTACTTGCGAGAGGGTCTTTTTGAAGACCGCGGTTAGTATTAAAACCCAGCAGTGATGTGTATCGCTATCGGTTCTTATTAAAACTCGGCAGTGATGTGATCGCCACTTTGGCGTCAATTCCGCACATGCAAAGAGAGAGGTGTGGAAAACCAAACATAGGTGCGAAGACCATAGTGCTTTGATTCTTGACGGTGTAGACTGACAAAAGATACGGCGCTGCATGTAGACGAACAACCCCACGATCTGAGGCCGGCTAATCCATATAAATAGATAAATAAATAATCTAGGTTGGGTATCGTGGTTTAGAAGGAGGAGAACAAAAAGCGGTTCGCGTTCTTGCATTGATTCACGGCAAATAACGACGAGAATTTGGAGACAGTTTCCATAGTTTCCTTTCTTATATTTATTCATTCACTGCTGGCTAATGGAAGACGGAGTGGAGAAAGTTTCCATCCCTGTATTATTCACTGACTGGCGGGAAGAGGAAGCATCGGTGGGTGCAGCTTTGGGGGGAGGTGGTGGATCAATTTGCGTAGACTGCATGTGTACCTATTGCACTGAACATGTGATGTGATGACGTGAGTGTATAAGAAGATAGAAAACTTAGGTAGTTGGAGTTCTCCTATTTAGAGTAGGTATATTGATGTTCTCTTATAACATAGTCTTATAGAGTGTTTTGTATTAATTTAAGATGATTTAATAGACTATATGTATAATAATTTTTTAAAATTGTCTCATAGCAAAAACTCGTAATTCCTTAATCCATGGAGAGAGTAAAAATATGATTGTGAGGTGCATGACGACACAACTTATACAATGATAAAATACTTATCTTATAGTCCTAAATGTTAGCTCATGTGGCGGTTGTTTCACGAAGCAACGACCTCATCCTCTCTCTTTCCTATGCATCGTCAAAACTGTTACGTGGTAATACATAAGACGGCATATGAGACCGCTCAGTGTAACAATGTACCTACCCTAATATCTGGTTGTTCGCATTGGCAAAATACACTTTATTTTGTAACATGGTCATTCCCTATAGGCTCTTACTATTTCTAACAGTTTGTTCTATTTGGTAAAAAAAATGGTGGTTCATTTTTATTTTATTTTTTGCCTCTACACCCACATATGCATAGAAAGGAAGATTAGTGCCTGTGGACTCATCTGATTCCAATAACAATGCTGATTGATCAATTTAACAATATAATTTGCACTTGTTTATTTAAAATTCCATTTTGGAGGCAAAAAACTGATTCTGGATTGCACCTTGGCAAAAAAAAAAATTGCATTGCAGACTGAATTTTTAGAACATGTGCATACTAAAAATTGATTTGTTAACACCAACAATTTCAAACTGTTTGGACGCCATCCAAGTCTAAACCGTTCACCCCTTCTATGCCTCTACCCAAACCATTTTTAAGAACATGTGCATCACGTATTTATTATGATTTATGAAGAAAGGAAGTCCAATGTAAATAAGCACAGTACAAAAGAACCACCTAACAAAGCAAAAAGCTTGGGCAGCCTGGCATAAAAAAGCTATGGAAAAAGTAGTAGATGAAAAGAGCCCTAAATACTTTGTTTGTGTTTCACGTGTCACCATATGTTACTACGATTTTTCACTAATTTTTAAAAGCTTTGTTGTATCAGGTGTTTATCATTTTATTCAAAATTTAGTAAAAAAATAAAATCGTTTTTAACCGCCTCTAATTGGTGCAAAGTTATTATATATTCTAAAGCAAGGAGGTAGTTTGTTCCGTTTGGAGTTCGGGAGGGAAACCAACCTCGTTCGGTTGATAATTCAGCAAGGCAAGCAGTGAATTCATCAGAGTTTGATCATTCCTTGGCAGGCAGCCTTTGGAACCGAAGAATCTCTTAGTTAGCAATCTTACATCATGGTCAGTAGCTCATAATGCTCGTTCTTGAAACTTAGTTGCTCAGTCTTGCTGCCCCTGGGGCGAGTTTTGAGTTCGTGTAATGATCCGATTTTGGACAGTATTCTAAATTGTACTGGCATGGTGCGGGCATTACACGATATATGCAATTTTAACGGGTATTTATTTTTCTATAAAGACGGATTTGTACTGTTACATATAGGTTTTTTTACTGTTCCGTAACGGGTTATATTACGGTTTCATGGCGGGTTTATACCGGTCTTTAACGGGTTATGGTATTGTTCTATACGGATTTATACCGGGCTAGACACTGTTTACTAACGAGTATGTTACTGTTCTTTAGCAGATTGTGCACTGTTTCATAACAGTTGTCTACTGTAGCAGGAATCCGTTTACTGTGGACAGGATTCGTTAGTATTCGTGAACAATAACATGTGAGGGGATCCCAAATCCGATATGGTGAACAGTGTGATCGTGCTATAGTAGTTTTCAACGAAAACAAAGTCTATGAGTAACGGGGAGCTTTTTCATTTAACAAAAGACATTTTGTAGCCACTATTCATTTTTTTAAAAGAAACATACCGACACAGCTAAACCTAACTTTGGGCCGTTTTTTTTTGAGAAACAACTTTGGGCTGCGGGTGCGGAGACGCCCTCGGTGTGGGCTACGATCCACGGAGTAGAGTGGAGTAGTTCCATATTTCATGGGAATAGGATTCTTCTTTGCTGGTTCTTGAGCAGACACATGAGCAGATGCAGTCCCACCAGTTAGCTGTACATTAACACTACAGTTAACATTAGAAGTGGGCACTCTAGCTTGCAGGTTAATTGTAGCTGATCCGGAAAGAATTGTTGTAACCCTTGCATGTGCACTTGTTTTGATAACGCTTTGTGAGTTTGTTGCCTTTGCCTACATCAATCAGATGAAGCTAGAATTAATTTTAAATACAACTTGCATAAGATAAAACTTGGAGATGTTGGTAAACATACCTTTTTCATGCTCTGTGCACTAGATACATCAGATGTGGCAGTCCTTTTTGTACCACTTGTCATGCTCTTTTGTGTATTGGAAAGCACAACAATAGCATTTGGGTTGCCACGTACAGCTAACTGAGATCCTGTTGGCTGTGATACTGGAACTGACTTATATCCTGTTGGTTGGGAGCTACCTCCTGCTGACTGAGAACCTGCTGCTTGTGAAGGTCCTGTTGCACTTATGTTCTTGCATGTTGACCTGTTGTGTCCAGGCAAGCGACGTTTGCTGCATCTGATAACTGTTCCAGTTTTTGACATTTTAGTGGCCTTTCTTGCTTCCGTTGGCTCCCTTCTCCTCTCAGTTTTTGGCCTGCCAGGCATTTTCACATAACCAGGAGCTCTAAGGGGTTCCCTATCAGATGCAGGCCAACTATTCATACCCTCAACTGGGTTTAAGCAATGACTATATGTTTGGTTGAAGTGGTGCACAGAGTAGCAGTCAGCCACATATTCATCTAGGCAGTTGGTCTTGAATAATATACATGAAATGGCATGACAACAAGGAAGTCCAGAGAGTTGCCAATACCTACAGGAACATTTCTTTGACACCAAATCCACTGTGAATCTGTTGTCAAAATGCTTAACTTCAAATTTGTCTTCCCCATTGCAGATGGCATGGCAGTGTGCAGACAGAGAAATGTAGACATTTAATTTTTTATTGATGTTTGGACAGATAACAGTGGTCCACTTCTGTGATTTAGTTCTTTGTTCTTGATCCTGACCATTACTTTCCTTCTAATTGTTTCAAGCATGGTGATTATTGGAAAGAACCTAGCCTCGATGATCCATTTGTTGAATGACTCACAAATATTATTATCTACTGAGTCACAGTTAGAACCCAACCTGAACCAAGCTCGACTCCAATGTTGAGGATGTGTGTTCATTATAGTTTGTGCACCTGCCATAGTTTTTTGTGCTAGCTTTGCTCTTGCAAAGTTGAAAAGCATCAGACAAGGTGTTTTGGCACACCTCCAAATTTTTTTCTGGTAGTCCTTTGGAAACTCCTTCCAGTTTGCATAAATGTGCCTAGCACAGTTCCTGTATTCAGCTTCAGGTGCCCATTTGCTGACAGCATTAAGAATTCCCTTTTGCTGGTCTGAGATGAAAACCCATCTATGTCCTCCATGCACACCAATATCCCTAAAGAGCAGATCACAGAACCAATCCCAATTGTCATTGTTCTCCTTGTCAACAACTGCCAGGCAATAGGGTACATCTGGTTGTTGGCATCCCTTCCAATAGCACAAAGAAGTTCACCATTAGTTGCTCCTTTGAAAAAGCATCCATCTAATCCAACAACCTTCCTGCAGCCAGCTTTGAACCCTTCTTTGCAAGCATGCAGACATATGTACATTCTTCTAAAAATAGGAGGCTCTACATTATCTTCCTTGTTCACAATGACGGTGCTTCCTGGATTGCTTCTGAGAAGCTCCATTTGGTAGTCATACAGCTTAGAGTATTGCCTTTTAGTTGAATCCAAAGCTTTCTGAATCACTAGTGATTTTGCTCTCTTCAGCTTCGACTCAGAAACTTGGGCAAACATTTCTTCTTGAACTGTCTGCAACATGTGAGGTATTTTCCAGCATGGGTGGGCAAAAATAAACTTTTCATATTTCCTAGCAATTACGGCTGAGGTGACTAGTTTATTGTCTCTTCTAGGTGGACACATGTGATTATTTGTAAATGTAGATATTTGCCAACTATCAGACCTAGAAGTATTTGACAATAGACATACCCATGGGCAACCTTTCCAGTCACATATTGCCCTCACCCTCTTTGGATCATTGTTAATAAACCGAATAACCCTTCTCTCATCCAAGCCATGCTTAATTGCAGCCTTCTTGAATTGCTTCTTGGAACTAAATTTCATTCCCAACTCAAACTTGACAACAGGGTTCTTCTTTTTTAATCTTGGATACATGCTACCTTGCCCTGTACCTCCTAACTCATCAACAGATTCTGCATCACTACTATCTAAATATGGAGTGATGTTGCCATCGTCCTCATCCTCTTGTCCATTTTGAGGCCTAGAAGCAACACCCTCATATATCACATCATCTAAGCTTGTTGCCTCACCCTTCTTTATCTTCTTCTTGAAATTCTTAAATTTGTTATGAATCTGGGTTGCTTCTTCATCATCACCAGAACTACATGAGTCTCCAGGCATGTACTCACTATCAGTTTCAGACATCTCATCTTCATTTGTGTCTCCTGGCATGTTACTTGGAGCACAGTAAAATTGACTGACAAGGGCAACTTGCTTGTCTACTTCTTTTCTTTCACCTTTCCAAACAGTCAAAGGCTGCAGATCTTCATCTTCTAACTCATTATCCTTGGAATTTTCTTCCATCTCTTCGTCATAGACACTTGCTTCAATAGCCGCATCATGCTCATGATTTTCAGCATACACATCTGCAACATCACCTTCAACAATGCAGTCAGACATGAACTGGCACACTTTATCATCAACCAAAGCTCTCAGGCCTGTACTCATGTCTCTCCCTGGATATAGCCAATGCAACATTGTGCCTTCTTTGACATTGCAGTGGTCACGGAGATGACCAACAACTTCAGGCAGCGCCAACTTGTCTCTGTCTATATAAGACATAGCTTGAGTACCTCCAACATAAAACACTTCATTGCTATTCCTCAAGAACTCCCCATTAAAATGAAACCGAACAGGGAGGAAGTCGCAACCATCCATGCCGAATCACGTGACACCTACATGCAGAACATACAGGCTACGAGGTTCAATACTAATAAAATAGGTGCAGTAAGAACACTAGTGCTTAAAATAGGACTACGAGTGCTTAAAATAGGACTACTGATGTACCCACTACTTGTTTAATTACACAATCACCAAGAAAAACAACTCAAAAATACACGGATCCATTTGCGGCTTAGCACTCACCGTGGTCAGCGGCACCGTGCTTGCGAGTTGGCGTGCTGCGCTCGCTGAGGCCCAGCAGCACCGCTCCTGCCAGCGCGCTGCGCCCAGCCCCAGGCCCAACGGCACCGCTCCTGCCTGCACGCTGCGCCCAACGCCTACCGCTCCGCCGCCATCAGAACTCAAACTGCCGGAGCTAGGGTTCGTCGGTTTGGGGGATTTTTGGGAACGAACAGAGTCGACCAAATCTTGGGCACGACGTCACTGAGGCTGCGGCAGGAGGACGCGAGATGTGCAAGGGGCCATGGAGGATTTCGGGCCAGCAAAGACGACGAGCCTAATGGCGGCGCGGCAAGACGGCGGTGGCGGCGCGCATGGAGTGGCGGCGTGCAGGCGTCGGAGAAAAAGAGGAGCGTGACCTGCGGCCCTCGTGGTCTTCTATTTTTAGCCTGGCTCAGCGAATACCGGAGCCCAAACCACCGAGGGAGGTGAAGTGCGTGGTTTGGAGAGACGAGGGAGGTCATGTGCCCGGTTTCTGAGACGAGGGAACAAAAACGAACTATGGCAAAAAAACGAGAGAGCAAATGGCCCCCTTCTGCTACTTTTCCTGTGGGAGGGGTAGTAGGACGGCGCCGCACCACCGCTCCGTCGGCAAGTTCGCAGATCACGCGCGGGAACAAGGTCCTCTACAGTCGTACGGACGGACTTGTCTCTCCCGTCGCGTTCTGAGCCATCCGATTCCTATCCAACGTGACAGGGAAAACACCGGAAACACAGGCCTCTATAACCAAGCCCATATTAGCCCATCTCAGCCCAACAGCCAGTGACTTCTCAACAAGTCACTCCGTCCGCCGCCGTACATCGTTCGACGCAGCCAGTCCGCCGCATCGCCGACTTTCCAGTCGGCGTTTCCCTTCCGGACCGGCCCCTCCCTGGTCTGGCGGCGTGCCACGGAAGCAGAGTTCTCATCTCGCCTGCGGTGACCTTCCCCGCCCCCGCCACTACGCTCAAGCCATCGAGCGTCGCTGCAGACGCAACCGCCTTGGGTTGTGACGGCGGCGTTCTCCACCGGCCGCCAAGCACATCACGGCACCGGCGTTCTCCCTCGTTACCGACGAAGCTGCTACGCCATGCACTCACTTTTTCTAAGAAGATGACATTCAACGCCCATGAGGACTATCTTACAACTGAAACCTTTTGTACAATTGTGCATTGTCTCTTTAGAATGAATGCAACTCTCGTGCTTCTCAGTCGAACAATAATACGGAGGATTGATCTCAGAAGCAGAATCAAAGAAATCATGGCAGCTGTCCTTCTCCGCGTCGGCAAGCTCAACCTCGACCTCCCTCAGGAGCCGCGCCGCGGCGTCCCGCACGGCCACGGCACAGGGCATCTTCTTTCCCAGCGGGCCCGTCTTGCCGCTGGCGACGTTCAGGACCGACACCGCGAACCGCAGCCATGGCCCATGAGAAACTACGGCGCGCTCGAAGAAGCACCCGAGCGCCTGTGCGGGCATGAGGCGCTCGAACGTCGCGAGGCATGGCTCCGTCATGTGGCACAGCTGGTCGCGGCGCCGTGCGCGCGCGCCGCCGCCTTGAGCGCGCCCGCCGCGTCAGAGAGCGCGGCGCATGCACGACGTCCCGTGCCGATCTGACGCCGCCGCTGCACGCGCCAGCTCCGCGGCCAGGACGAACATCGCCACCGCACGCACGGCTCGGCCTCCAGAGATATGCTCCTGGACCTGCGCCGCCGCCGCCGCCACCAATGTCGTGGTGTCGTGCCAGATTAGGAGAGCTGTGAGCGTTTACCTGAAGGACGCTGCTGGTATTGGGCCGAAGCCCAGCTAGCCGAGAGAGGCAGTGTATATGCTCCTACTCACCGTTAGATACAAATAAACGGCCGGATGTTGTGCAACCGTAGAGACAAGTCAAGTGGCCTAACTGTAGAGGATCTCGTTCCCGCGCGCGGGTCACTCACCGCCGCCCCCTCCCTCGGTTTCTCTGGCGGCGTCGAGCGGCGGGCGCATCTGGAGAGGCGTGTTGTGGACACCTCCGCTGCTGCAGCGCGCACGTACTCCTTCCCTAGCCAGGAAGAATCGCATCCTGGGCAAGCGGACCTACTCCATCGACTCCTGTGCGCATCGCCGCGCCGGGCATCCCCGTCTTCCTCGGCAAGAAGGCAGCAGCCCGTGCCGCGACGAACCCCGGGGCACCTTCCTCTCTCATGGAGTCTGCTCGTGCCCGCATCCACCTCGTCTGCCCGGGAATGGGGGAGGAATGTCTACAGTGAGGGACGACTGAGGGGAACCCAACGCCCACGCCCAGGCAAACTCACCGAGGAGAACCAAGCGCGCCGAGATGGCGAGGACGAGGGGGAGGTCGGTGCTGCTGCTGCTCCTCGCCCTCACGGTGCTTTCCCCGCTCGCGCTCTACACTAGCCGCCTCCCCGCCGCGCTTAACCCCATCCGTAAGCGCTCCCTCTCCCACCCCTCTGCTTGATCTGTTCCAGATTTGAGTCCTGCTTGGGCGTTTTCTTGTTGGCATTAGGGCTATTAACGATTTTTCTGCCCTGTTCTTTTGCAGAAAGGCGGGAGTTTCCTGGAAAAATCACGAATCAGGTGAGTGGTTTTTCTTGGGTCGTTTTCCTCGGTCGATTTGAGATCCTTGGGGATTTTTCTCTGGATCTTGATGGTTTTGTTTATTGGTTATGTAAATGTCGTGGTAGGGCCGTGGCGTCAAGGCAGAAAAGCTGAATGCACTTCCTCTGGTAAATTGCGCACCACCTTTTTGGGATTTTTTCTTGGTCAGAGTGGCAATTAGTCACGGATATCTGTTTGCTTTGGATGCAGGAAACCGTGAGCTCTTTGAAAGAACCTGTCGGCGTTATCTTCTCAGAGCCGCTGACTGAATCTAAGAGCCAAGGTACATTGCTCACCATTTCACCATCCTTGTTTCGAAGTGTTGCAAAGTTGGTGCAAACGTGGTTTGGAAGGAGATTAAGCAGCTCAAGACCTGCATTTTCATTGTTTGTCTAAGATCAATTTCGCATAAACTGTTTGTAGATTTGCCGTTGACGAAGGTAGGGGAGCACAAGAGCCGCGTGCTCTCTGAAGCCACGGTTGCTGCTGATGGCACCGCATTGAAAGCTGATGAAGGGATCGAGCAAGTTACGACACTGGAAGCACAGGATGGCGGCTTGAAGGGAGCAGGCGTATCAGATGAGCAGGAGAAAAACTTTGGATCACAACAGCAATCTTCTTCTGAGGTTGGTATTTTTAAGATTTGGATGCATCCAGCATCCTAACAAATTTTAGTTGATTTATCACCTGGGGATTAGTTTGTGAGATTTGGGACCATGAATTGTCATTTGCATTATAAGCTTTGAATTCGGTAGGTAGGTGATGTGTTTCTGCACTTATTGTTATTGTACCTAACCCCATGGTGCCCAATGCTATTAGTGCTTTTATAAAAAATATTGTGGGTGCTGGAGGGTTGTGATATCTTTCATTTTTCTTGGCACGGCATGTGAAGTTAATTCTAATGTCATTCGGCAATTTAGGCTATGAGGAATACACTTGTTTTGTCTGGTTAATTATTCTGAGGGATATGTAAATAGGTTAAAGTATTAGTTTGTCATGACTAAACCAATAAATTCTGGTGTAAAGTTTTGAGTGGCTCCGCTCACTTACATCACGATTCCACAAATTCAATGTGTACCAAATGTTATGATGGGGCTCTTTATTTTCTATGTCGAGTCTTAGTGAGCAAGTTTGCATCAGTCCCTTTTACAATATGAACTACAGCTTTGATGGAGTTGTTCTCGTACAGTTGTCATCTAGGGATTCATTGAGTTTAGTTCATCAACATTTACATTGGCCCATGATTAGCTCTGCCTTTGTGGGCGCAGATGGGCACTACATGAAAAATGCAACTATTCTGGAACCTTGGTGATTTGGTTTCATTCTTTTTTCCGTTCACATGCTTATCCTAGCCCCCAAGTTTTGCCTCCCAATATTCTTTTCCTTCTAATATGTTAAATCATCTCTTAACTTGGGATTCTTGTATTAGCTCTGCAAGTAATGCTAAAATCTTGAATTAATGCCCCCACTTTGTGGCTTATTAAAGTAGAACATCATCCAAATATTCCTCAATTTTAGTGCCAATAGGAAAGCTGCAGTTTCTGACCAAATAAACCAAACAGGCATTGTCTCATACTCATGAAGCCGTGATGCGCAATCATTTAGTCAATATTTTCCCCTTTCATTTTGTTTATACATTGTGAAATATTCGTCTACATTCTGCAATCAGACAATCACGTACACCTTTATCTTTTTCCCTTGCATTCTATTTGTTAGAAAACTACTTTCATAGTTTTTCATGGATCCTGGATCTTTAGGTCCTTATCACATGACCTGTTTACAGGAAAGTTCACAGGACACAATGCCAAAACAGACACCTGCAAAGGTTATTGTGGAGAACTCCCAATCAGCTAAAACAGATGGTAAAGCTAAAATCACTGTTTTACCTGATGTGTGGATCCGAAATATCAAGGATCAGTTAATCAAGGCGAAGGTCTATCTTGGTCTTGGATCCATTAGAGCTAATTCCCAGTATCTTAAAGACCTACGGCAGAGGATACGAGAAGTTCAAAAGGTGCTTGGTGATGCATCTAAGGACTCTGATCTACCAAAGAAGTAAGGCTCTCATTAGTTCTGCTGGCTTGCTTCATATTTTATAGCATTTTGTTGTGCATAGGAATCAGTTGGATGCAGTAACATTTTCATCTACTTGTTCAGTGCAAATGAGAAGGTTAAAGCACTGGAGCAGATGCTGATTAAGGGAAAACAGATGCAGGATGATTGTTCTATTGTTGTCAAAAAGCTTCGAGCTATGCTTCATTCAGCAGAGGAGCAGCTGCATGCACACAAAAAGCAGACTGTTTTTCTGACACAACTTGCAGCTAAAACCCTTCCTAAAGGTCTTCACTGCCTCCCCCTGAGACTAGCTAACGGATACTTTTCATTGGATCCTGTTTGGCAGCAGTTCCCAAACCAGCAAAAACTCACTAACCCAAAACTGTATCATTATGCCTTGTTCTCGGATAATATACTAGCAACAGCAGTTGTTGTTAATTCGACAGTGTTAAATGCTAAGGTATGTAAGTTTAGTATTTTTGTGGTTCTATATTTGACTTCTAACTGAATGATGGCATCATACTAAGTGAAATTATTGTTTCCAGCATCCTTCTGATCATGTTTTCCACATAGTAACTGACAAACTGAATTATGCTCCAATGAGAATGTGGTTCCTCTCTAATCCTCCGGGGAAAGCAACAATTGAAGTACAGCATATTGGGGAGTTTACATGGCTAAATGACAGCTACAGTCCAGTACTCAAACAACTTGGGTCCCAATCCATGATTGATTACTACTTTGGAACTAATCGTGCAAACTCAGATTCAAACTTGAAATATCGAAACCCAAAGTACCTGTCAATCCTTAATCATCTGCGTTTTTACCTACCTGAGATTTATCCGAAGCTTGACAAGATGGTCTTTCTTGATGGTGACATAGTAGTAAAGAAGGATCTGACTGGCCTTTGGTCAATCAATATGAAGGGGAAGGTAAATGGTGCCGTTGAGACATGTGGAGAGAGTTTCCATCGCTTTGATCGATACCTGAATTTTTCAAATCCTATTATCGCCAAGAGTTTTGACCCGCATGCTTGTGGTTGGGCTTTTGGAATGAATGTGTTTGACCTGGCTGAATGGAGGCGGCAGAACATAACACAAATCTATCACTCGTGGCAGAAGCTTGTAAGATTCTCACACCCTTGTAACACTGGATTATTTATGTCAGCTCACTTTTCTCATTTTTTATACATGTTTATGAAAATCAAATAACTGTGCTGCAATTGTGAGTGGAGCAGTGTTTGTTTGTGTTAGGGTTCAGTAATAAACTAGAACTTTCTTGGGGTTATACCTAGAAAGGATGCATTGGAAATACCCACAATGCGAGGCGAACCATATATTCTGTGGAGTGTTAGTCTATTCTGTGCCACCAGGCAAGATATTAATTGTGTTGCAGATTTTTTGTGTGATTTTTGCATTGAGCATTAAACTACATTAGGACATTAAAACCTAAGAAAATATTTGGGACCATAATTTCTATAGAATATGTATGTAAATATTTTTGAACATTTTTCTCTGTTTTAAATAATGTAGCAATATCTTCAAGGATTTAGCTATGGATAGAAGCACTTGGAGGCTAGCCATCTACGTGCTTGAACCATGGCTTATGGCTTTTATGTGTTGCTTATGGCTTTTATGTGTTGCTTTGTGACTTGTCTCTTCTGAGTTTTATCTGTTGCCTACCCTAACTTGCTTGGGACAAAAGGCTATGTTGTTGTTGTTGTTAAATAATGTAGAAAACTTTATTTCATAACTTATATTCAGGCGAATGTATTTGATTCTATTCTCAGTTTGTCTTCTTTCATGGGAACTTTGGTTGGTTACATTCACTGATTATGATTCAGTACTGAGCAGCTTTAAGTTGATTCCTTTTTTTTTTTCTTTCTGCAGAATGAAGATAGATCACTCTGGAAACTTGGTACTCTCCCTCCGGGTTTGATCACATTCTGGAACAAGACATTTCCCCTCAGCCGGTCATGGCATGTTCTTGGTCTAGGTTACAATCCCCATGTAAACAGCAGAGACATTGAGCATGCTGCGGTCATACATTACAATGGCAACATGAAGCCCTGGCTGGAGATTGGCCTGCCCAAATTCCGGAGCTACTGGTCCAAGTATCTGGATTATGACCAGCCTTTCCTGCGGGAATGCAACATTAATCCATGAAGGAACCTGGTCCTTCTAATCCCTTCTGACATAACCAATAGCCTGTTTTCTGTCGATGTACCCTTTAGTGTAGTCAGCATAGTATTCAATTTGATTCTTGCTTTAGATTTCAGTTGTTAACATGATCTCTTATTGCCTGTGCTTCTTGCTGGACCCCTTTGCACAATTGCAGATATAGCTGTAATGTTTTTAGAGTACATGGTTTAGAGCAGGGAATCATATTGCATTGCACCCATGAGTTTGCTGCGATGTTGCCCTTTCTTTTTTAGACAAAGAGAAGCAGAACTTCATTTCATTGTACATAATCAAGTTTGCGTGTCCTATTGAGTATTGAATATTCCCCGGAAAATCGTGGACTGGCTATGCAATTCTTACATTAATATTTTCTCATCCAATATGTTGCATGGTCATTGATTGACCTATGTGTTATGAATCTGATCAGTCATGAGCCGCGGTTATTTAGGAATTCAAGACTCTGATGTCAATTTTCCACGGTCCAACATTTTGTTTGTATAGATCACCAGCTCCTAACACCTTAGGGCCACTGTAATGTTTATTTTCCTAGTAAGGTACAAGGTGTGACAGTAGGGTGCTCTCAAAGTGTTATAATCCAAAACAAGTATAGATTTTTATTGACGTTTGACATGCATGATGCTATAAATTCTAACGAGGACACTATTATTTACTTCGTTTGTAAGACTTGTTGCCCAGTGTAGGTGCAACTCATCGATTATATCAGTTGAGGAATGTGAAGCCTTTTTTGACTTTTGTTTTCACAAATCAGATACGTCATAACATTCAAAGTGATACAGGAACAGATATATTAACAAAGACGATGTAGTATTTACAATAAAAAAAAAAAGGCTTCAACGTAATACTCACGTCTCTGGGAACCCGTTGCACACGTCACTGAAGTAGACTATTCTCCGGGCATGTGTCTGAGCTTGTGTTGACGCCAGTGTCAACGTCTCGGGTACTCACTCTTCAATGCAAGTTTTTTCCAATCACCATATCCATCTAGTGTAGTAGACATTAATCAGCCTTTGACGCCTGATTGGACATCGCAATCTGCAAGTGATGAGATGGAATCGGCACTCAAGCCACTCTTATGTTGTCGCCACAGCATTATTACGCACGCTTGATCCAATCCAAATCCAATCGAATTAATCCTCCACTTGGTAGTAGTAAAACAGAGCAGCGCCTAGCAGCAGCAGAGGCGGCGGCTGCTCAAGTAGTCAGCCAATCAGGCGATCAGCTCCACCCGGTCATGGCTTCCACGACGGCGCACCAGCTCGTGGTGGTCCTGCTCGTTCTGGCCTTGCCGGCGGCCATGTCCGCGTGCGCCAGTGAGGTGTTCCCATCAGGGAAGACCTACGTGACGTGTCAGGACCTCCCGGAGCTCGGCGCGGCGCTGCACTGGACCTACTACACCGCCGACGCGTCCGGGCCGCCGTCGCTGTCGCTGGCGTTCGTGGCCGCGCCGGCAGCGCCCGGCGGTTGGGTGGCCTGGGGCATCAACCCCAGTGCCACTGGGAACGGCGGCATGGTGGGCACGCAGGCGCTGCTGGCGTTCGTCGCTGGTGGCGCCTCCTCCTTGCCCACCGTCAGGACCTACAACATCACCAGCTACTACGCGGTCGGCGCCGTCTCGACGCCCATCGCGTTCCCCGCCGACGGCCTCGCCGCCGACGTGGGCAGCGGCGGGAGGATCCGGCTGTACGCCACGCTGCAGCTCGAGAAGGGGATGAAGGTGGTGAACCAGGTGTGGCAGGTCGGGTCCTCCGTCACCAGAGGAGCGCCCGACATGCACGCCATGGCACCAGAAAACCTGGCTGCCATGGGCAAGCTCGTCCTCACTGTCGGGGCTGCCGCAAGCCCTCCAGCGCATGCCGGTGGTCCGTCCGGCGACAGGTCGTCTTCTTGGCCGCCGTCAGGCAGGCAGATGTCACGGGCGGCCGGCACGGGCAGCGTGTCCGCGATGGTACACGTTGTGCTGGCATTGCTGGGTTTCTGCCTTTCGGGGCGATGGTAGGATAGGCGCTGTTGCAAGTGTGTAAACGTTGTTTGCTAGTCTCCTAAATCCTTCAAGGAAGCAACAAGGATAAATACAGCCTCGGTCTCAAAAAGATAATGTAAAAGATTCTAGTTAAAATGAAACTAATTTGAGTTTATTGTAGTAAAAACAAACTGAACAAATCATACGTACTGCATGTTTTGGAGAAAAAAAATGTTCAGTGCCTATTTGGAACACGAGAATTTTTTTCTATTTCTACATAAAAAAGGTAGAAATAGAAAATTTCCCTTAACAACTCGTCGAGCTATAGTCCTTGGTAATAATTTTACTTTAGCCTTATTACGTACCGTTCTCGAAGTGACGGTGCGAATGTTAATTGTTAAACGTTCGATGCTCTGCGTATTCCACAATGAATTTTTGAGGTCTCTATTTTTTATATCGATGTACATCCTTCATTTTTTTTTATGTTCTCAAAAGACTCGTTCGGTTAATCCCCTTAATTCCTTTCAATCCGCTTCCAATTCCCATCAAAACGAACTAGGCGTGAATCACTGAATGATTGTCAGCTCTGCGGTGCCACTCGATGCACTACCCAAAAGGAAAAGGGACTCGGAAAACAGAGGTCCTACCAATGGAGTGCTCTTCAACCGTTCCATAAAAAGATAGCACCGTAGGAGAGAAACAGCAGCGACAGTCATGAGTATTCCATCATCACAGCACGGCACCTCTGCTCTCTAAAGCCAGGACCATAGATGCACGCCTCGCCTGGAACGATGGAATTGGAGCAGCAAATGGTTCATCAGAGATTGTGGCATGATTCGTCAATGGCACACCACACCGGCCTTTGCCATGACAAGTTGGTGACCACGACCACCACGGACGACGACACTCAGGCGGTCAATCTGGCCTGGATGCAGCCGTGAAGGAGGACCAATTCATGCTCAGTGCAGTTGTTTGTCCCTTTCGAGGTGCTTGGCTAGAGACTTGACCTATTCCGATCCTCTCCACTTCCACGGCGGGGCATGGTCTATCCAAAAGATCCCTTTCTTTTCGTTTGGTTTGAAGATAGCTAGTGATGAGATGACCCTATCTCTCTGAGATTATCTCATTTCTTGTTTGGTTGAGTGAATACGACGATCGTTATTGTGTATTCGGTTTAGGGACATCAAAAAAATGGGATATGGTGTTCAACGTGACACGCCTCTCATATTTCTATCCCTTTCTTCAACCTCTGTCAAACAGTGGCGCCTATGATCGAGCTCGCTCATAGTAGTTCCTCAACCTTTGAGCTGCTCTTCCTCCTCTCCACCCACGAGCTCAGCCATGAGGGATGGCACTAGTAAATCTGCTTTCTTTTACATGAACAAGCTTGTGATGCATATGATGAAAATATACTAGGTGGGATGACTCTGTCCTCCGTGTCTCTAAACAACACCTTCAAAATGCACATGTTCTATCTGGTCCCACCTCATCCTCCAAACCACCACACTATGTAACGTCATCTCTAACAATTTGGTAGACTTGATCTCCATAATATGAGGAAAAACCTCATTGAGTCCATAGGACAAAGAGGCCTTAATTCATAATCATGATCCCATATGAGAAACAACATGATTCAGCAACATGTATTATACATTTGTTGTGATTATCCCACTATCATATGAATTTCGAGGAATTCCGCATTTAATAATGTCCTGATCTGCACTCCATATGTCATCCACTACAATTTAATGAAGTGCATGCACATGATTTATTTTAAGTTGTTAGTAAGATGTAGGATGTTGCAAAGTAAACATAAAACCTTACTTTTGATGAATGTTTAGTTAATTTTGTATATTAGATTTCTAATTATTATTGTTAACCTTTCGAATAATAAATCCCGTTGCTCTAAGCATGTTTTAAATACCAAAATACCCTTGTTCATCGAAGGAATGGAGCAATGGGTCTATGAGACATGCCATTCCTTACCCATTGTTTTTTTTTCTAAAAACGTTAGAACAAAATACCCTTGTTCATCAAAAGAATGGAGGTCCACTCATCCTTACCAAACCCTGGACCTCCCCTTCATAGATGACATGGAGGTCTTCATTGAGTATGGTTTGTCGTTACTATCATTGACAGGTTTGCCATAATCGCACCTCCGACCTTACTATCATTGACAGTATGGTTTGTCGTGACAATTGTTATATTTGGTGTTTGCTAGCGCCGAGATAGTTCACGTTGTTGTATTGCAAGACCCTCCAGTCAGGTTTGTTTTTTGAATGGAAAAGACATCAGGGGAAGCTCTTAATCTAGGATTTTATTAAAAACAAAACACTGTACAAATGGAGGTGCGATTACAAAGAACCAACCAGCCGGAGGGCTAAGGAGAGAAACAGCCGGCCAAAAAGACAAGGCCTAAGAAAGAAGATCTAAAGAAAGGAGAAAAGTTGAAGGTTTGTCATCCCACATTCTAAAAGCTTCAAGTTTAGCTTCCTCACAGAAGAGGTTTTTCCAAGAGAAGAAAGATGGCCGGCCTTTGACAAATATGAAGTTATTTTTGTGGATCTATGAACAATTATAAACAGGAGTAACTTATGCCAAAACAGCTAAGTATTCATATGATGAATACAATGAGACCCACCCATGCGGGGAGGTTTAACAGCAAGTTCACCAAAACATTCAAAAAGATACAATTAACTCCATGTCATCCTCGGCATCACACACTATGAAAAGATTTAACAGAACCTGAAAAATACCATGCACTTTGTTTCCATCTGAAGTCCGGACAGATAAGAATGCAGAGATATGGAGGGAGTGGTATGACAAATACCATGCACTTTGTCATTACATTTTCACAATCAAGCATGTGCAAATACATTATTACATGGAGAGACAGAATCATTGAGGATTGTTACTAAAAAAACATTCTCAGTATATTCAGTCATATCAATACAACAATAGACTGTTCCTCTTATTTAGCATTTTTTGTAAGATTACATGTACATAAATTTGTCATCATATCAAAACTATCACAAGTTAGATGCATACAGATTGAACCAGACAGTTTGTGATGATAATTCTAACAGTAATACCAAAAAATACCAATTGTACACTCAGATCCAAAGCGTATGTTTCGCTACAGAATGCTATTTCCAGTTATTGATCTCTTCAAGGTAATATTGAAGCTATTTCACCATAAAAGAACTCTTGCAGCTGCAGCCCCCAACAGCACTAGGATTTGTTGAAACCTGCATATTGTAAAGGCAGGTATAAATCACGACAGAACTCAAGAATAAAGTTCTGAAGTTGAGTTCAACAGCCAAAATAGTTGTGTAGCACGAAACTAACAAAAATAGCATGTATGTAAGTTCAAAGACCATTTGCCCAGTGGCCCAATACCCTAAACCCACTCCATAGACCATAGCCATCCACCAGAAAACAAAAAACATTTTAAAATACCAAAAACAAGTTCATCTTTTAAAGCAATGAGAAGTATAACTACATGAAACATGTGTGCTTAGGGAAAGTGAAAGAGGCAAACATTAAAGCCTAAAAGATAAAACATCTCATTCATTTCAGAACTTCAACATGTTAGACTTCAAGGCTAAAAAATAAGGCTCTGGGCTCTGGCAATAGGTATTTTGTTATGACCGGGATCGTCTACAAGCGAAGGGACAAGGATCGTGGCTGAATGCCGGATCATGTCGTCAAGCTGGTTTGGCTTCATCATTAGGTTCAGCGGGCTTCCAACTGGAGTCCTAGACCTAGAAGTTAGTCAGAGTCGTATCTTCAAGGTTCAGTTAGATATTCAAAATCTGATAGCGTCATATCTTCAGAGTTAGTTATTGTCAAGAGTCCTTAGATTTGCGTCAGGAGTTTGTTAGCATCAAAAGTCAAGTTGTCAACATCGAGTTGTAAGGTCTATAAGAGTCCAACTTCGTTAATGAAACAGGCAGCCTGGGATTGTGACATATACGTCACCCTTGGGCGCCCAGCCTCCCTATTCCTCGTCTCGCTATTGTCGTTCGCGATCTAGATCACGGCGCCAGCCCGACGAACTCGCTCTCGCGCTCACGCTCCCACCTCGCTGCCGTACTTCCTGCGTAGCAAGGCCCGCCGTCGTACCAACTTGGTATCAGAGACCATGTCTATGTCCGGGGATACATCGGCACCGGTCCCACCTCCACTGGTGTGCCCACGTCTAGCGCCCCGGCCTCCACAGTCCCTTCGACCAGCGTGTCGCTGCCGCTGGTCACCACCGGGGCGGGCACGCCTGCTGTTCCATCTACGTCCCAACCCCTCACGACCGCGGAGGCGCTCCAACACCTGACGGCGGCCATCACCAGCCTCCAACTCCAGATGGCGGCTGTCAACAACCCCCTGGCCGATCAAGGCGCTCGGCTGTCGGCCCTCGACGGCAGGCCGGCGTTCCCTCAGTTCGGCCTGCCGGGGTTCGGTGGCGTTCCAGCTCTTCCCGCGGTGTTCGCGCCGATGATATCGGAGGTTTCCATGGAGACCGAGGACTCCTCCGTGACGCCGCTGCTGTCTGTGTCGGGGTCATCCCCAACGGTGCACGGATCACGGCCGCCACCCCCACTGCCATCGACGGGAGTTCCGATCACCCAAATCAGCTTTCCCCACTCACCATCGCCGCTGCCTGTGTTTCCATCTACATGGCTTCCTTCATTCTCGGCGCCAACAACGCACGTCCTTGCGGCCGCCTCATGTGCCACCCCACCGGAGATGGAGGGCATGGCGGTGCCCAAGTACTACAAGTTCATCTTCGCCACCTATGATGGCTCAGAAGACCCGCTCAGATGGCTCAACAAGTGCGAACAGTTCTTCCGAGGACAGTCCACGCGGGAGGTGGATAAGGTCTGGCTAGCCGCGTATCATCTCATGGGCATTGCTCAACAGTGGTACCTTGTCTTGGAGGCCGACATCGGCCGGCCAGCACGGCCGGACTTTCGTCGCTATATGCAACAGCGCTTCGGCCCCGCCATCAGCACCAATCATCCGACTTGACTCGCTTACCGTTCGGGGGATCGGTGGCTTACCGTTCGGGGGATCGATGGACGCCTACATGGAAGCGTTCCAAGCCAGGGCGACGCACGGGGCGAACTCTCCACGCTACAAAAGGCGCGCCTCTTCACCCGCGGCCTCTCCGAGCACATCCGCGTCGACGTGGAGCTTCTTGATGCTCAAGACCTGCAGCACGCCATGCGCTTGGCACGTGTGTACGAACGGTGCAACGCTCATCAGCTTCCGGCCTTACCAGCACCACGGCCAGCGTGCCAGCGTGCCGTTCTGCTGGTGCCCAGACTGCTCCGCCCGTGCCCACGGGCTTGGGAGGACCCTCGGCAACGCCTTCATCGTCTTCCGCCACGGCGCGCCCCTTCAAGAGCCTCCGCCGGAGGAGATGGCCGAGCGCCGCAAGATGGGACTGTGCTACAACTGTGATGAACCTTACGTCCGTGGCCACAAGTGTGTTCGACTCTTCTATCTGGAGGCGCAAGATTACATCGTCGAGGAGCCGGACGACGTCGCGGCCACGCTAGCAACGGCAGCACCGACGACCCCCTTCGACCCGGAGACGCCCATGATCTCCTTGACGGCAATCATGGGGATCCACGTCGAAGAAACCATGCAGCTACGCATCTGTTGCGGGGGCCAGGAGTACACAACATTGCTGGACTCCGGGTCGACCCACAACTTCATCAGTGGGCCGACAGCAAGCTGCGCCGGCCTCTAGTTCCTCGACAGCGGCGACACCCATGTGGTGGTTGCCAATGGTGATCGTGTGGCATGCCGCGGTCTCGCGCGGGGTGTTCCCATCCGGATCGGGGAGGAATTCACCGTCGACTGCTACTCCATCCCGCTCGATGCCTACGACATGGTCCTCGGCATCGCGTGGCTCCGCACCCTCGGTCCCATCCTATGGGAATTTGAGGGTCGTTGCATGGCGTTTCACCACCGTGGCCGCTGTGTGCTGTGGACAGGGGTGGGCTTGTCGTGCGCCATACCGTCCTTGGCTGGCCTCCTCCACGCCAGCAAGCTCCTCACGGCCAAGGGGCCAAAGCCAGCCCTGCTGGAAAGCCTCTTGGACTCATACGCCGACGTCTTTGCGCCGCCCCTCGGCCTACCTCCGGCCCGGCAGTGTGACCACCGGATCCACCTCAAGGTGGGCACGGACCCGGTCGCTGTCCGGCCCTATCGGTACCCACAACTCCAGAAGGATGAACAGGAGTGCTAATGCAAGGAGATGTTGCGCCAAGGCACCATCCGCGCCAACACTTCGCCCTTCTTCGCCCCGGTATTGCTCGTAAAGAAGCACGATGGTTCATGGCGCTTCTGCGTCGATTACGGTGCTCTCATTGTCGTCACGGTCAAGGAAAAATTTCCGATCCCCGTCGTTGAGGAGCGCCTGGACGAACTTCACGGGGCCAAATTCTTCACGAAGCTTGATCTTCGCTCAGGATATCATCAAGTCCGCGTCCGCGTCCATCCTGACGACGTGGCCAAAACGGCGTTCCGCACTCATCATGGCCACTTCGAATTTTTAGTAATGTCGTTCGGCATGTCTAATGCACCCTCGATGTTTCAGGCCCTCATGAATCTGGTGCTCAAACCGTTCCCCCGCCGCTGCGTCTTGGTGTTCTTCGACGACATCCTCGTCTACAGCTCGTCTTAGACCGAGCACTTGCTGCAGCTACACGCGGTCCTCGACGTCCTCCGCGCCAACGACCTGCACTTGAAGAAGTCTAAGTGCTCCTTCGCGACACCGTCCGTCCAGTACCTTGGCCACGTCATATCACACGCAGGAGTGGCCATGGATGCATCCAAGGTGGCAGCTATCCAGTCATGGCCGCAGCCGCGGTCCGCGCGGGGTCTACGCGGCTTCCTCGGCCTGGCCGGGTATTACCGGCGCTTCATCAAGGAGTACGAGACCATCACGGCGCCTTTGACAAGCCTACTTCGCAAGGATTCCTTCCAGTGGACGGCCGTCGTGGATACAACGTTCGCTGCACCCAAGTCGGCGCTCTCGGCGGCGCCCATTCTACACCTACCAAACTTCGACCGCGACTTCTTCGTCGATTGCGACGCGTCAAGGTCCGGCTTTGGGGCCGTTCTACACCAGGGCGACGGCCCATCGCGTTCTTCAGCCGGCCGTTCGCGGCACGTCATCTCAAGGTCGCCGCCTACGAAAGGGAGCTGATCGGCCTTGTTCAAGCCGTTCGCCACTGGCGGCCCTACCTCCGGGGGCATACATTCGTCATCTGCACTGATCACTACGCGTTGAAGTTCATGCTCGATCAACACCTCTCCACTATATCGCAGATCAGTAAGTTGATTGGCTTTGACTTCAAGGTTCAATACAGGCCTGGGTGTTTCAATGTTGTTGCGGACGCAGTCTCTCGACGGGAAGGCGAGGCGCCGCTACTGGCTGCTCTGCCCAACAGCGAGCCGGCTATAGTGGCGGTCTCGATGGCTTCGTTCCAGCTCTTTGACGATCTTCGACGGGAGCTGGACGAGACCGCCAAGCTTCAGGCTCGCCGTGACGCGATGGTTGCCAGCGACCACGGAATGGACTGGAGAGTCCATGACCGGCTCATCCTCTACAAGGGGCGTCTTCGTGCGCGCGTCCTTGGTTGTTCTGGAAGGCATAAAGAAGACTTTACAGAGACTGCGCATGGAGTTCTTTGTGGAACATGACCAGCAGGTCGTCCATGATTTCGTGCAGACCTGTGCTACATGTCAAAGGAACAAGGTAGAGGCTCTCCACCCGGCCGGCCTGCTGCAGCCTCTGCTCGTGCCCTCACGCGTGTGGGCAGACATTGCCATGGATTTCATCGAAGCGCTACCAAAGGTCCATGGCAAGAGTGTGATCCTCACTGTCGTCGACCGGTTCTCGAAGTATGCACACTTTATCCCTTTGGACCACCCGTATACTGCAACGCCGGTCGCCTGTGCTTTCTTCCAGGACATAGTGCGCCTGCATGGATTCCCGGACTCCATCGTCAGTGACCGTGATCCAGTTTTAACCGGCCATGTCTGGCGTGATCTCTTCCGGCAGGTTGGTATGCAGCTCATGATGAGCACGGCGTTTCATCCTCAAACTGACGGGCAATCGAAGGCGGTTAATAAAACTATTGCTATGTATTTGCGCTGCCTCACAGGTGATCGTCCCCGGGATTGGCTCGATTGGCTTCCCCGGGCGGAGTTTTGCTACAACATGGCATATCACTCAGCGTTCAAGACATCGTCGTTCGTCGTGGTCTATAGTCGTGCCTCGCCATAGCTCCTGCCCTATGCCCCGGGGCGCACCCGGACAGATGTTGTCGACGCCTTCCTTACCGAGCGAGACGAATTCCTCACTGAGGTTCGCGCTCGCTTACTGCAGGCCTAGGAACACGCGCGCCGGTTCTACGACAGCCACCACCGCGCGCTTGAGTTCCAGGTGGGCGATTGGGTCCTCCTTCGGCTCCTTCGGCACACGCAGTCGGTGTCCCCGAGAAGCAAGGGCAAGCTCGGCCCAAGTATGCCGGTCCGTTCAGGGTGCTTGAACGAGGGGGCGAGGTGGCCTATCGCCTTGAGTTTCCTGATGCCGCCCGGATACATGATGTGTTTCATGTTGGCCTCCTGAAGCCGTTCCGGGGCACTTCTCCTTCGACAGTTCCGATTATGCCACCTCTTCGTCAAGGGCCGCCTCTCCTACGCCCGGAACGCGCTTTGCATGCGAGCTCGGCCGGGGTGCTTGGCAAGTCCTGGTGCCATGGACTGATCTGCCAGCTTCTGACGCCACTTGGGAGTCTGTGGATGAATTGCGTGCAGCCTACCCTTCGTTCGAGCCCGAGGATGAGCTCTTTCAGAAGGAGGGGAGAGATGTTATGACCGGGATCGTCTACAAGCGAAGGGACAAGGATCGTGGCTGAATGCCGGATCACGTCGTCAAGCTGGTTCGGCTTCATCAGAAGGTTCAGCGGGCTTCCAACTTCCAACTGGAGTCCTAGTCCTAGAAGTTAGTCAGAGTCAGAGTCGTATCTTCAAGGTTCGGTTAGATATTCAAAGTCAGTTAGCATCATATCTTTAGAGTTAGTTATTGTCAAGAGTCCTTAGATTTGCGTCAAGAGTTTGTTAGCATCAAAAGTCAAGTTGTCAACACCGAGTTGTAAGGACAATAAGAGTCTAACTTCGTTAATGAAACAGGCAGCCTAGGATTGTGACATATACGTCACCCTTGGGCGCCCAACATCCCTATTCCTCGTCTCGCTATTGTCGTTCGCAATCTAGATCACGGCGCCAGCCCGACGAACTCGCTCTCGCGCTCACGCTCCCACCTCGCCGCCGTACTTCCTGCGTAGCAAGGCCCGCCGTCGTACCATATTTAAAGTCTAGAATTAGTTCTAGAACTTTCATTAACATTTCAACGCATAAACCATTTCAATGACACTATTTTCAAGTAGAAGCTACAGGGCTGGGAAAACCACCATCACAATGAACCGAACCATACACTACAGCACGTGGCCATTTTTGTACAGTGGAAATAACTAATTCTTCAACCTGTCGTCTTAAACACAGAGCGCATTTCTTCATTGCTACGGGAGGGATTAGATTATAGATTTGAAAGGCTTAAATTGATTCTTCATTGCTTGATTTCAATGAGGATACAGAGCGCGTTTCTATAGAGCCCACTGACACAATCCCAGTCTAACAACCCATAAAATAATTTGACAACTTAATTTAATCATCCCGACAAATCTGATTCATTGCCACATGTGTTGCCCATGCGCCGCTTCCCTGGCTGGCTGGCTCATTGGCTCCATTGGCCTCTGTTGATACCCATAAAAGCCATGGATACATATTCATGGATAAGGCCTAGCTCAGAAATGGTTGCGTTAGCCCCATGACCCCTGTCAAGCTTTTTTCTCTTCCCTTCCTATCCCAATTCTGTAGTTCTGAAATGGAGTTCCATCCTCAGGAAAAATGGGAATAGGCAATGGAACAGGAGGCAGCAGAATTGACTGGTGATGGTGGGAGGTTGAACCATTGAGGGCCAGCAATGGCAAAATTGACTAGTAAAAACTAAGGCCATGTTTAGGAGTGCTCCGCTTGTGCGGCTAAGTTGCTGGAGCTGGAGCCGGAGCCGGAGCCAGAGCCCCTGAGACAAGCCACAAATTGTTGCTCTGGCACTGTATGGAAAAAAACAAAAAAAAAAAACAGCTCTGGCTCCTCCCATTCGGGCAAGAAGTGCTCCTCACTGCTGCTGCATTTGGTGCAGCTCCGCCAGCTCTGGTGCTGGAGACAGTGGAGCAGCCGCTGCGGGAGCCACACCAAAAGGGCCCTAGAATCAGACCCCATGTATTGCCTATATGTCAGCAAAGATAGGCAAGGGCCCTTGGCATTAAACTCTGGCTGACTGGATGCCAAGTTGCCACAAGGCAAGAAAATGCAACGCCAACTAAGGAAGAACCTTTAGGACTAAACGTATTTTGATCTACACAGCCTAGTATGTAGAAAAACATATGAACTAAGATACCCTTGATTAAAACATTCCAATTAAAGAAATGAAAGCCAAAGTTCAAACTAACCACGAATGCTGAACGTATAAGTTCCTCCTCATAATCCACAGTAGCACCTTTTACAAAGTCATATGAGATGTCATCCACGACCAATTTAACACCATCAGTCTCAAAAACCCTACAAGTAAATTATACAATTTTTGAGGAGAAAAGTAAGGAAAACTGCAGGTCACACTGCAATGCACAATAAACTCATAGGCGCCACAATTTGAAAAAAAAAAATCTAGAAACTAATCAAAATAAACGACTCACCTGTCATCTGAGTTTTTCTTGTCATCAAGAGCGAAAGAATATTGGAACCCAGAACAACCACCAGCTTCAACGCGTAAGCGCAGCATCTTACCTTCAGAGGAAGGTTCTTTATCTTGTAATTCTTTTAATCTCTGCAAAGTGTTAGATTGCTGAGTGCAACATAAACAATAATAAAATGGATATTATGGAAGGAATGTTTACTGCAGTTTCTTCCCAGAATACAAACAGCACGTCCTAAGTCAGCTTGGCAACAAGCAAAGAGCATTCCTAACTTGTGAGTTCAAATTTAGCAATCCACAACTTATTTTGTTAATATATCATCACCAATTATTTCAATTTCCCAACATGAATCATGTTTGTAGGATACAATTCAGTAGTTCAGCATGACCCAAAACAATTTTCTAATGTTGGATTAACTCAGAACTATAAAATTTAAATATTTCTAGCTTAATACTGCATAGGAGGCTAGAGTCTACTAGGAAGAGGAAACCCTCTCTAAAATTGCTGATTGCTACAACGAAATTAATTAATCCCAACTAAAACAGAAAACAAACTAGAGCAGCCTACAGATTTGGAAAAATGCAGCGGAACGACCTAGAAGGGATGTACGCACCCGCACGCAGCCCTCCGTCATGCGCACGGTCTGGGCCTCCGCCGGCGACTGCGAAGCCCCCTCGATGGCGGCGGTGGACGAGGAGGCGGATGAGAGCATGCGGTGGTTGGCGCGGATGCGGCCTCTGGCCAGTTCCGCGAGGCGGCGGAGCAGCGGCCGCGACGACGACGACGCCATAGCCGCTGCCGACTCGGCGGCGGCGGCGGCGGCGGCGGGGTAAGCGGTGGCGCGATGAGAAACGAGGGGAATCGGGTTTGGCTTTGGGTTCGGATCGGTCTGAGAGTATGAGCAGTGGGGCCCAGGCAGTATGATGCAGGGCTTTTTTTATTATTATTATGGGCTTCCAAACTTGCCCGGCTTTGCTGTTCTATGGTTTCGGTATCTGGTGGTGAGGACAACTGGATTCCGGCAGCTCCGCCACGACTGTAGAACTCGAGAAGAACTTGACCAAAGGCACATTTCTCAACCTGGCGTGTTCCCTAGCCTCTCTTATACGTGTAGATGTTGCATTTGGAACTTGACGTGTAGATGTTGCATTTTTTATACAAGGTCCTGACGTGTTTCGTTGTAACTTGACCAAAGGGACATTTGGGAGGATTTGCATTTGGGCTTCCTCAATCTTGTATTTTTCTTATATGTTTATAGGAGTTGGCTTTAGACCGTTTGGGAGGATTTTAAAATCTTAGATCCCGTTTGGTTGATGGGAAGAATATATGGAAAAGAGGAATTGAGTTCCTATAGTTTTATTCACGGTATCATCCCTTAGAACATAGGAACGAGCATTCTACTGCTAAGTACTAACATTTATTATTGCTTATGTGATATTTATTTCCCTCTAGACAAAAAGAGGCACGTCATTGCTCCAAACAAAATGAGATTCCTCTACTATCTTATTTATGCATCCCAAACGCTCATTCCTATAAAGTTCCTATGTTTCTCATTCCTCTAGCACTATCTCATTTCCTTTTTGTTAGTGTGTTTTTTCTTATTCCTATGTTTTATATTCCTCCATTAAACAGACCCTTAGTTTTGCTAGGGCGGCATCTACATGTTGATCGTTTTGGTTATGTAGAAATGGTCCTGTGTTTGAAAAAACATTGTTATTCTCATATATAGGTAGTGTCTTTGGTTATCCATTGGCTCGGGCTATATCCTAGCATCTTAGGTAGCCTTGCAATCTTAAACATAAGGATGAACTCCTTTGAAGATTAGATCATTCCTCTATGTAAATTGTTTAGCACATTCGAATTATCGTTTCATGACGAATTAGGTTTGAAGTTGTTCTTTGATTGTTGTGATAATCCTTGGAAAGATGATGGATGAGGGGATAGTAACATTTAACAAGTTTGATCATTATGTTGCAAAAGAACAGGTTAGGAACAAGTGTTTTGCAGACAAAGATTAATAGTCATTGGATTCTGATACATGTTCAGATTAATAGTCATGGGATTCTAGATACATGTTCTTCCTTCATAGAATATTTTTCATGCTCAGCATATCTTTCATCAAAGGCCAAAAATATACTTTGAGATTTGATTAATAGAGATATCTCCAAATCCATTTGAAACTCATGCACTTTTGTGAATGTCCTGATAATTTTGCAATAGGCCTGTGAAGAAGAGGTTGTTTGATTCTTTGATGTAACCCCAAGTGTCATTATTCTCATTGAAGTTAGCTCCTCTAGAATGATGGCAACTTCCTTTAACTAACTAAAAGTAATCTTAAAGACTGGTAGGTTAAAGTGCCTCAAGACAGACTCTTGGGAAGCAATTGTGCTTATTGAACCAAACTTGTTTTCAAAAAAAAGTTTCTATGAGCTTGTTTTTGAGAATATGATCACTCCAATTCCCAAAAGAGACCTCTCTATCCATTTTTCACTTTCACCTAGGACATGTCTCTAAAAGTACTTTGATTTTTTAAGTTTTCTCTCCACCAGAAGGACCATTTTCATTTTGTGACTAGGAAGTTTCCATTGTGGTAAAGTTTCTCTCAAAATAGATTTATTCAAGGGATGTCCAATTTATTGAAGAATTTGTGTAGGTTCTTTAACACTAGAGCTTCATTATGGCTTTTGAGGTTTATGACCACAAAGTCTTTGGTGTACATACCATCTTCCAAATAGATTTTGGAGGTTTCCTTATTTACATATGAACCCCTCTAAAGACTCTAATGAGCTGGGTCATGGCGTTTTAGAGGTCATGGTGGGCTGCGATAGGGGAAAAGAAAGGGCATGCCGACGGGGGAGGAGGAAAAGGTAGTGGGCTGGCTAGCCCATGGAAAAGGGGTGTGCTGAGGAAAAAGGATTTCCATTTTGTGCATAAGGAATTTTCGAAAAAAAACTCCAAATCCAAAACTCAAACCCAAATTGAGAATGAATCACATATCCATGCAAAACTATATGCACTATTGCAGAAAAGAACTTCTGTGGCGGGCACATTCCATTTTCCGCAGCAGGCAATGGCGTTCACCACGGATGGAAGGTCAAGGTTAATCGTGACCTCACCGTGGTGGGAGCGGTTGACATAAACTGCCCGCTGCGGTAAATGAGTATTAACCGCAGCGGGCGACTTATGTTGCCCTGTTGGGTGATAAAATCACACAAGTGAATATGAGGTGAAAACAATATGCAGATTGCAATTGTGTTTCATACTACCCTAAAACTTACACCTCAGGGGGTATTTATAGACCCCCTGGCTTCGCTATTCGAGGAGATTTACAAAAATGATCAAGATGTTTCCTATATATTTAGCTAGAGAACACATCAGCGAAGTGGTGAGACACACTTCGCCATCATCCTTCTGACCCCTTCGACAACTTTCGAGCTTGATTAGTTTTTCGGTTTCGTAGATTGCTTTGTTGATCCGCACGCGAAACTGCCACGTCAGCTCCGCTAGGCGCTTGGAGTACAGCGAAGCCATCTTCACCAGATAACCTGAAACATGTGAAAACATACAGGCAAAGTCCAAAATAATCACAGCGAAGTGTCTACGTTACCTTTGCTAAACATTGTGCTGTCTCAAATGTTTATAATGAGAAGTTTGTTTTTGACCCCAAAGTTTGGGAAAGACGTTTGTGTGTCAAAGTTGTTCCCCAACAACAGCCCCTCACGGGCGAAGGCCTACTCCAAAGGTCTGAATCCCATGAAGTTTTCATAAACTTTGCCTACCAAATGCCGTCCAAACTTTGGAGTTGGCCTTTTACATTTTAAATTTCAAACCTAACAGCTAGTTTTGACTGCTTGACTGGGCTTGCCTATAAATATCGATGCCCCCTGGAGCCGTCATTTTTAGAAGAGGGGAAACTCTGCCAAATTTTTTCTCAAGCTAGAAAGTTTGAGATAGATTTTCTTGACATCTGTTGTTTCTGCTTGTCTTATTTTGATTCTTTGAGCGAAGAGCGCTTGACGACTTCGATGAGGTTTGTTCCATTAGCTCTTTATGCTTTGTGATTTTATCGAAATATTGTTTTGATTTTTGATTATTGCTTTTTATATATGTCGTCGCAAGACTTACAAGATCAGATTTAGTCTCAAGAGAGTTCAAAAGTTGATGATGATAATTTACCTGTGGATTCTGACGATGATAATCTTGATGATGTTGCGCATCTGTTGAAGATTTGATCAATGATGAAGAGGGTTTTACCTTGACCTTTGGTAGAACTTTATTTGAAAAGAGTCATCTTGATGAAATGGTTCGTTTGAAGGTTGTTGAACATGATCAAGTAAGAGTTCCTGACCCTGAGAAAACCAACCCGAAGCCTTACCCCGATGAATGTATTGTCTATCAGGATTTGTTTACTGCTGTTCTTCGCTTCCCTTGTTAGGACTTTGTTGAAGATGTTCTGAAAGCTTTCAACATTCAGATGCATCACTTGACGCCTAACGGTGTGGTTAGGTTGGCTTAGTTTGTTTGGGCTGTCAAGTCTCAGGATGCTAATGCTGACATTGCTGCTTTTTGTGAACTTTTCGAGATGCATACTCAGTTCAAGGAGTTTATGCTTGATAGGCGAGTGATCATCAAATATTTTGCTTGTTCAAGTTTTAAAACAGCTCACAATGTTGTTCAAATCTCTCCAGCGACGAGGAACAAGTGGGGTGTTGGAGGTTGGTCAAGATATTGGTTCTACCATAAGGTACCCATGGTTGAAGAAAGGGACCCTGTGACGAAGAAAATGGTGAAGAAGTATCCAATAGCTGCTAGAATGGAGATTGAGAAGTTTAAATTATCTCCATCTTTCCCTACTTCCATGATCTCGAAGACTGTTGTAAAGGCGTATAAGTGCACAGCTTCACTACAGTATGCTAGAGATCTTATTGAAGAGTATGCTGCTGCCAGAATTTGGCCGTTGAAGAAAGGTTGGTCTTTTCAACTTTTTCATGCTAAAAAAGTTTGAGGGGTGAACTACAAGTACCCGAATAATGACTTTCATCGTCCGAGGACTTTTGCTTGTGATGAAGATTTTGCGAAATCTGTTGAAAGCCGAGCTAAGGATTTGCTTGGTAAATATGTGTTAAGTGAGAAGAACAACATTGATAAAATTCTTGGAAATGAATACAAACATTTGAACAGAGTTTTTGAAGTTGCGCAGGTTGAGTATGGTGAAAGGCCTCGTCCTGCTTATCGTCGTGAGAAGAAACAAAGCAAGAAAAAGGAGAAGGAGACTACTGCTCAAGTTAAGGGCACTAAATGTAAGGCTAGTCCTAGCAAAGTTGTTACGAAGAAGCTGAAGAAGAATTAAAGTCCTTCTGTCTTACTTGATGCTGAAGAACTTGACGCTGTGTTGGAACGGAGCCTGGATATGGAGGGAAATTTGGTTTCTGGTTTAGGTGGTTCTGGAAAAGATGATGCTGATGCTGCGAAGAATGATGAAGATGCCAGAGTTTCCTTGTCTCATCATGCTGAGGATGAGGTGAGGAAAATTACTATGGCTTTTTCTTCTGATGGGTTAACTTCTTCTTTACTTACTCCACTGGGTGATGAATTGCAGGATTTGCAAGGTCGAAGTTTGCCTGCTGGGAGTTCTGTTGGTGTTGAAAATGTTGATAATATGATTTTTGAAAAAGATACTTCTGAGAGAGAAACTCTTGCTGATGATACTCATAGAACTGCTGATCCTACTTCACCAAGACCTGATGCTGAGGCCACTGTTGTTGGGTCTCATGAAGAAAATGTCGATGATGAGAAAACGGCTTGGCTAAAAATCCAGCTATGGTTGAAATTGGCGAAGTTGGTGTTCCCAACGTGCCAAAGAAAGTTGGTGGTTCTAGAGTTTATTCTCTTGATTTTGATGAAAGTGATGATAAAGTTTTTGATGAGGAAAGTAATGATGAACGGTTGGTGCGCTTGTTGAGCTCCACTATTCATGTTAAAACTGGCCAAAAGATTGATTGTAATTTGGGTGAACGTGTCTCTACTAGTGAGTATTGTGCCTTCGTGTTTCCTTTTGACTTGAGTTGTCTTCTTTTGCTAACTCTTGATTTCTATTTTTGTAGAAACTATTTTTTCTCATGCATCGTCTTCTCCTCAGAAAAGTGTTGACTTGAGCAAGTTTAAGAGTGTTCAGCAAGATCCTGCCAAGCCTGTTGTTCCTGCTGGTGGTGATGGGAAGATTTCTGATGCTCTGAAACATTCTTTGGAATTTTGCCAGGAGAAAAGTTTGGGTCTTGATTGTTTCAAGTTCATAGGTATTGGGGCTGATAAATTTTGAATGATGCCTCGCACTTCTTAGGTTCAGTTATCAAATTGTATAGATGAGGCTTTTACTGTCCCTGATGCGAAACTTGAAATATCAAAGAAGCCTTTGCTCGAAGTTACTGATGTTGGCTTATCATTGATGTACAAAGGTTCTCTCTTGATGAGAGGTTTGCGGACGGGCTTAGAGGAAAAAGAGAAAAATTTTGTTCTTCGCGAACACAATTATCAGGTTGAGATTGATTCCTTAAAGAAGCAATTTGCTGAGAAAGAGAAGGAGAGGGCTGATGCTGTGGATGCCCATAATAATTTAAAAACTAGGTTGATTAGTGCTCTTCCCTATGTTCAGAAAAAGGAAGATGATATGAAGAAAATTGTTGCAGATAATGAAAGGTTGAAGGAAGGCATAAGACGTATGGAAAGAAAGATTAAGGAGCAGGATAAATCTTTCTTTGATAATTGCAATCGTATCTGGAAGCTCTGCTTTGAATGCTATGATAAGTTTGGAGCTAGACCTGGGGAAAAATGTTGGGATCTTGGTGACCGTGATAGTTTCTTTAGTTGGCTTTGCGACCAATACGAAGACTTGTCCCAAGTCATGGAGACCACAGTTGATATTGGGGTTTACTACTCTGCTCGTGCTTTGTTTCACTTGATGAGACAAAGCCAAGATCCCTTGTTTGCACAGCTTTGTGATGACAATTATAAGTTTCCTTCTATGGGTGAATTGGCTAATGTGACGAAGGCCACATAAATATTGTGCAACAAGTATCTTAAGCAGTATTGGAGGTCTGGTGGTCGGGCTCATTGTTTTGACAAAGCTAGAGAGAAATTGCAGAGGGTATGTTTTGCACTTAACTGTTTTTGTCTTTTATTAACTTTTGTGTCTAACTTTTTTGTTTTTGTTTGCTAGCAAATTGCAAAATAAATGAAGGCTACTCAGAAGGAGGCTGAAGAAGTTGCAAGGAGGGAGACAAGGGCTAGAAGTCAAAGTGGAGCTAGTTCTGGCAATGTTAGTGGTAGTCATCCTTAGGTTTTAGTTGTTGTCTTTCTTTTGTGAGAAGAGAGAAAGTATGGGATACATTAACTTTAAGTTACTTGTCTTTGTAATATACATTTGGAGTTGTTTGATTATTTTCCATCCTGCGTAGGTTCCTCGCGATGAGCCTGTGCAGGATGTCAAAGATATTACTCCACTGTTAATGTGTAAAGATGATTTCGTTTAGCCTACCGAGTTTTATGATTTTCGTGCGAAGTATGATGGTTGTGATGTTGATGATTTTCTTGCTCGTAAAAGTTTATTTTTTATTTTGAGTTTGAATTCTTGGGAATTTCATCTTACAAATCTTTTATAGATGTGAATAAATGATACCGTAGTATCAGGCCTCCCAACTGTCGAGTGTTTGATTTCACAGATTTTGCTCAGGTAAGGTTTGATACGTAGATTTTTATTTTCTTTACGGCTGAACTTTTTGATGTCCTAACCTCTTTCTTATAGTCATCAGGGTCGAGTACTTTGCCAGCAAATGTTTGTGAGGATTATTTGCGTCGTGAGGTGGACGAAATTATTAACGAAGTTGTTAGCGATATTCTTGGTGATGCTGCCAAAGTAGTTAGCTCTCAAGATGACTAGTATATATTTTGTTCTTTAATAAGTTGTATCACGAGGTGTGTAAGTTTACCTTCGCTTGTATGAAGTATTGAATAAACCTTTTAAATTGTATTATCGTGTGCACTTTGTTTAGAAACTTTGAACCTTTATACTTTAGTGAAATTTAACTGAAAAAATTGCCTTAGCGAATTTTGAAACGCCGTTCCTTCCTTTTCGTTCGAAGTGGACGCGTACGTTTTGCTTAGAAGCCAAAAACATTTTGACCTTAGTGAAATTAAGTCAAAAAATTTACCTCAGCAAGTTTTGAAACGCCGTCCCTTTCTTTATCGTTCGAAGTGGACGCGTACACTTCGCTTAGAAGCCAGAAACATTTTCACCTAAGTGAAATTAAGTCGAAAAATTTGCCTTAACAAATTTTGAAACGCCGTCCCTTTCTTTTCGTTCGAAGTGGACGCGTACGCTTCGCTTAGAAGCCAGAAACATTTTCACCTAAGTGAAATTAAGTCGAAAAATTTGCCTTAGCAAATTTTAAAATGTCGTCCCTTTCTTTTCGTTCGAAGTGGACGCGTACGCTTCGCTTACAAGCCAAAAACATTTTTACCTTAGTAAAATTAAGTCAAAAAATGTGCCTCAGCAAATTTTAAAACGTTATCCCTTTCTTTTCGTTCAAAGTGGACGCGTACGCTTCGCTTAGAAGCCAGAAACATTTTCACCTTAGTGAAATTAAGTAAAAAATTTGCCTTAGCAAATTTTGAAATATCGTTCCTTTCTTTTTCGTTCGAAGTGGACGCGTATGCTTCTCTTAGAAGCTAGAAATATTTTCACCTTAGTAAAATTGGGTCAAAAAATTTGCCTTAGCAAATTTTGAAACGTCGTCCCTTCCTTTTTGTTCAAAGTGGATGCGTACGCTTCGCTTAGAAGCCAGAAACATTTTTACCTTAGTGAAATTAGGTTGAAAAATTTGCCTTAGCAAAGTTTGAAACACCGTCCCTTTCTTTTCATTCTAAGTGGACGCGTATGCTTCGCTTAGAAGCAAGAAATATTTTCACCTTAGTGAAATTAGGTCAAAAAATTTGCCTTAGCAAATTTTGAAACGTCGTCCCTTCCTTTTCGTTCGAAGTGGACGGTACGCTTCGCCTAGAAGTAAAAAATATTTTGACCTTAGTGAAATTAAGTCAAAAAATTTGAAATAGGACTTGTTTGATTTTGATAAGTTAGCATTTTTTAGATTAAATAAAATATTGATGCTAACTTACATTCTTGCAAAGTTTATGCCAATATGAGAGTATATTTTTGATATACTCTTCGGCGTTTCTATGTTTTTAGTTAGCTAATGTAAAAGACATTCCTTTGGGGAAACTATTTTGTCATTTATACTTCATGAGATTTACAAAGAGACTGCCTCGTTAAAAAACCACTCACCCTGCAAAGGGTTTCCCCTGAATGGAAAAAGAGTGCAGCTCGGTTACATTTTGAAATATGAATTTGCTTGTAAAGAATACTTCTACTTCTACTTTGCTGAAAAGTAAACTAATCTTTTAGGCTTGCTTATGGGTAATACTTGCGGAGTGCTTCTATGTTCCAGGTGTGATTGAACTCTTCACCTTTCAGATTTGCCACATGATACGCACCCTTCCTTGTTTGTTCTTGTGATGATAAAAAGTCCTTTCCACTTTTGTTGGAATTTTCTCACTGTCTTTGTTTCTTTTTCTTTTAAGCATAAAATCTCCTAGTGCTAATTATTTTGGCTTGACTTTTTGTTGTACCACTTCTTTGTTTCAATTTGGTATTTCTTGATATTTTTAAGTGCTTCATTTCTTTCTTCTTCAAGCAAATCTTTGCTTGTTGCTTGATCTTCTTCTGTGATCATTTGAATATTTGTTCTTGGCCTTTCATACTTTATTTCTTCGGGAGTCATTGCTTCATCTTCATATAGTAGCTTGAATGGAGAAAAGTCTGTTGGTCTTGGCTTTGAGGTGTTGGGGGACCAGATCACTCTTGGTAACTCATCGACCCATTTTTCCTTTTTGAGGTCTGTTTAGCATTTTGAAATTCGGTGCAAATTATCCCGTTTGCTCTTTCCACTGCTCCATTGGACTGTGAGTATTTTGCCGATGCGAAGCAGAGTTTGATTCCCATTGATTGACAGTATTATCTAAAGTCTTCGCTGTCAAATTGAGTTCCATTATCCACTGTGATATGTCTTGGGACTCCGAATCTGCATATGATATTTTGCCATAGAAACTTTTTCATTATGTGAGAGGACATGTTGGTGATTGGCTTTGCCTCAATCCATTTGGTGAAATACTCAACTGCTACTATTGCGTATTGGTAGTTGCCTTGAGCTGGAGGTAATTTTCCAATTATATCGATGCCCCATCTTGCAAGTGGCCAAGTTGGTTCAATTGGTTGTATGTTTGTTCCTCGTGCATTGACTTTGCTTCCTGCCATTTGATAATTGTGATAGGTCCGAATTATTTCTTTGTTGTCATTTTCGGTGGTTGGCCAATAAAACCCTTGCCTGAAAGCTTTCCCAACTATTGATCTAGCCCCAGTGTGGCATCCACAGATTCCCTCGTGTATTTCTTTTAGCAGGTTTTTTTCCATCTTCTCTTGAGATACACTTTAGCAGTGGCTGGCAAATTCCTTGTATACTTCTTCGTTGATGATTTTGTAACTTCTAGTCTTTTATTTCGTTCTTATTTTATCGACTTCGTTTTCTAGCTCGTAAAATCCTTTGAGGAATGCCATGATTGGAGCCCTCCAGTCTTCGCTTTCGATGATATGTACTTCTTTTGGTTGTTCAACTTTTGTCTTTGTTGAGGCTTCAGTGATAGTTTGGAAGAATACTTCTGGTGGCAAGTCTGATTTTTGGGTAGCAGTTTTTGCAATTTTGTCTGCGTCTGTGTTGTCATTTCTTGAGATATTTTTTACTGTGAATCCGGCGAAGTGTCTTTCTTGATCTCTCAATAGTTGGAGATACTTTGCTAGCTCTGGGTCTCTTGCTTTATAATTCTTCTCTATGTGTCCAGTCACAACTTGAGAGTCTGTTTTGATTATTAACTTTTGAATTCCCATTGCCCTTGCTTTGCAGAGTCCCAATAGTACTACCTCATATTCTGCAATATTATTTGTGCATTGAAAGTCCAGTCTTGCCGCGTATTTGAGTTTGACTCCGGAAGGTGAAGTTATGATTGTTGCTGCTCTGGCGCCGGCGAAGCCCTAAGCGCCGTCACAATAGATTATCCATTCTGACTGCTCTATTTTTTTCTTGATTGTACTTTGAAGGTGTCCAATCTGCTACGAAGTCAGCCTGTACTTGAGATTTGATCGCTGTTCTTTTCTCAAATTTGATGAAGTACTGAGACAATTCTGCTGCCTATTTTCCCAATCTTCCAGAGGATTTACAACCTTGTAGCACTTCTTTCAGGGGTTGATTTGTTGGCACTCTTATTTTATGTGCTTGGAAGTAGTGTTTCAACTTTCTTAATGCCATGAGTACTGCATATGCAATTTTCTTGATTTCTGAGTAGAAATTTTTGATCCTGACAGAGCTTTGGATGCGAAGTATACTGGAATTTGTCTTGTTGAGTGCTCGTTTTCTTCTTCTTGTATCAATACTGCACTAACTGTACTTTCATTTGCTGATACATATAACAGTAGGTCCGTCGTTGGATCAGGCGTTACTAAAGTTGTGGGGTTGGACAGATGCTTCTTTATTTCTTCGAAGGCTTCTTGTTGTGCTTGACCCCAGCTAAAATTTTTCTTTTTCCCCTTTAGTGCTTGAAATATTAGCAAGCTTCACTCGGCTGATTTTGATATGAATCTGTTTAGCGAAGCCAATCTTCCTGTCAATTTTTGGATGTCCTTGATATTTTTTGGCACTTGCATGTTCAGTATTGCCTTTACCTTCTCCGAATTTAGATTAATACCTTTTGCAGATACGATACATCCCAGGATTTTGCCTGTTTGAACTCCGAATGTGCATTTTTCTGGGTTTAACTTTAGATTTGCTTTTCTGAGATTAGAAAAGGTTACTTGTAAGTCTTCGACATGGTCTTCTCTTTTCTTTCTTTTCACCACCAAATCATCAACATAAGCAAGCAAGTTTCTTGGTATTTGATCTTTGAGGACTGTGGATGTCATTCTGATGAAAGTTGTTCCTGCATAGCGAAGCCCCTCGGCCATTCTTTGGAAATAGTAAGTTCCAAATGGTGTAATAAAACTTGTGTACTCTTCATCTTCTTTTTCATCCAAATTTAATGGTAGCCTGAATAGCAGTCAAGAAAACTGAGCATTTCACTTCCTGCTGCTTGATCTACCAGAGTGTCTATTCTTGGTAGTGGAAAATTATCTTTTGGGCATGCTTTGTTGAGATCTGTGAAATCTATACATATTCTTTATTTTTTGTTTTTCTTCTGCACCATGACTATGTTTGCAAGCCAAATTGTGAATTATACTTCTCTTATGACTTTTGCGTCTAGAAGTCTTTGGACTTCGACTTTTGCAGCTTGTGTTCTGTCTTCGGACAAATTTCTGAGTTTTTGCTTTTTTGGCCTAAAGTTTGGATCAATGTTTAACTTGTGTTCTATGACATCTCTGCTTACTCCTCCGAGGTCTTGTGCGTACCAGGCGAAGATATCTTTGTTACTTCGCAAAACTTGGATTATCTTTTCTTCTTCTTCTTTTGATAAGTTTGTGTCGATGATAACTTGTCTTTCAGGTACCATTGGGTCAAGTGGTACTTTCTTTGTGTCTTCGCAGGGCTTCACTTTTATTGTATCTTGGCATTTTCAGTTTTGAGCTCGTCCTTTTCTTCTTCATGTTGTATGACATGGATATTTTTGAAAGCTGGGTTTGCATCTCTTTCTACGTTTCTTGCCTCTGTTTGATCGCCAAAGACGGTTATGATGCCATTGACTGCTGGCATTTTCATGCATAAGTATGAGTAGCTTACTATTGCTTCGAAGGCATTTAAACTTACTCTTCCAAAGATTGCATTGTACTGGCTGTGTATTTCAACTACATCAAATGTTATTTGCTCTGTTCTTATGTTTTTCACTGTTCCAAATGAAACTGGCAAGACAATTCTGCCGATGGAGTTTATTTTTTTCCACCGAAACCAACTAATGGGTGTTCGTCTCTTCCCAAAATTTTTCTATCAATTTTATTGCATCTAGAGTTGTTGTGAATATGATATCTGCTGAGCTGCCACCATCTACTAGAATCTTTGAGACTGCCCAACCTTCAATGTTTGCTTCTATGACCATTGCATCCATGTGAGGGTAATCTTTGAGCTTGAGATCTTGTTCTGAAAATATGATTGGTAGGTGAGACCATCTTGTTTTCTTGAATGGACCTTCGACTGCAATGGAGTTTACTCTTCTAAAATAATTTCTTCTTTCATTTCATGTGTCAAGCTCCATGCTATTTCCTCTAAAGATCGTCATTATTCTGCCTTTGCTTGAGATGATTGCATTCTCATTGCTTGTTGATGCTTCGGGAGTATTGTTGGTGTGTTGAATTGGTGACTGTTGTTTGCCACTGAACTTTTAGGATGAAAACTTTGCTGTTAACTTTGGCCCCATTGGTTTTGCGGGCACATTGCTAGTGGCTGGCAATTGTAGATTGGCGAAGGTGTTGGCAACATGTGCTGAGGATAAGTTATTGGCATGTAGTTTGTCCTTTGGGGAGCTAGATGATTGACAACTTTCAACTGCGAAGTTGCCCTGTTCTCTTCTTGCATTTCTTTGATGCTTTTCTGTACTCTTGGGCACATTTTGGACGTGTGGCCAGCCCCTTTTCCGGGTATGATGCAATACATTTCCTCAGGCCTCAATATCTTTCTTTCGAAACTTCTGCCTTGATTGCTGTAATTTGCCCTTTGTTGGAAGTTTTTCTTGTAACTTCTGTTGTTTTGAAAATTTCTTTGATTGCTTGTGCTTGGACCTTGACTGCCGGCTTCACTCGTGTTGTTGATGTGATTTATCCTCTGAAATGGTCTTCGCTCAGCATTTGTCACTCTTGTGTGTTGGAAATTGTTATTTGATCTTGACATTTTTCTTTCTCCATTTTCTTCTTCTGTTGTTTTTCTGTAGTCTTCGTTGGACTCATAGTACTTTCTCATTTCTTCGTATAATTTTTCCACTGTGGTTGGTCTTTCCCTTTTGAAGTGGGAGGAAAGTTGGCCTGCCCGCAGTCCTTTGATTGCTGCAATGATGACGACTTCATCTGGTATATTTGGTATTTGAGCTTTCGCTTGTACAAATCTTTTGTAATAGTGGCTCAGCGGTTCTTTTGGTTGCTACTTGATGTTAAAAAGATCATCGCTTGTGAGCTCAACTCTTTGTAAGCCTTGAAAATCTAAGAACAGAGTTGTACGAAGTTGATCCCAAGATTTGATTGACCTTGGGATTAGCGAAGAGTACCAATGCTGTGCTGGTCCTCTTACTGCCATGATGAGCGACTTCGCTAAGGTGTTCGCATCTCCCCCACTTGATGCAACTGCTACTTCGAAGCTCATAAGGAATTGTCTTGGGTCAGACATGCCATTGTAGGTTGAGATGATATTGAATTTGAATCCTACTAGCCACTTCACTAGCTGAATGTCGATTGACAGAGGCGACTCTATGTCAATTGTTGCTATTTGACTTTGGTTCTCTTTGCTGTTGGTGTTTTTGCTTGCTGAGTTTGGTCTTGGATCATGACTTTGCTTTCATTTTCTATCTCTTCATTGAGCTTTCTTATTTTGGCTTCTTCTTCTGCGATTCTTTTCTTTAGGGGCTTTTCCCTTGTCTTCGCTCTTGCTTCTTCTAACTATTTTTTCTTGGTAATGAATTGATCTTCGAGTTCCTTGAGTCTTCTTTCTTCGTTCTGAGTCTCTTCTTCTTGGATACATCTGGTTTCAGTTTCTATTCCATCTTCTAGAATTGGGTCTTGTATGGTGTTGTCGTAGCCGGAGCTGTCTTTTTACCGGGTCTTCCCATTTTGGTGGTCGTGAGTGTCTTCGATCACACAAACAGACGGCACCAGATGTTGGGTGATAAAATCACACAAGTGAATATGGGGTGAAAGCAATATGCAGATCGCAATTGTATTTCATACTGCCCGAAAACTTACAACTCAAGGGGTATTTATAGACTCCCTGGCTTCGCTATTCGAGGAGTTTTACAAAAATGATCTAGATATTTCCTATACATTTAGCTAGAGAACACATCGGTGAAGTGGTGAGACACACTTCGCCATCATCCTTCTGACCCCTTCGACAACTTTCGGGCTTGATTAGTTTTTTGGCTTCGCAGAGTACTTTGTTGATCCGCACGCGAAGCTGCCACGTTAGCTCCACTAGGCGCTTGGAGTATAGTGAAGCCATCTTTGCCAGATAACCTGAAACATGTAGAAACATATAGACGGAGTCCAAAATAATCACAGCGAAGTGTCTATGTTACATTCGCTGAACATTGTGCTGTCTCAAATGTTTATAATGAAAAGTTTGTTTTTGACTCCAAAGTTTGGGAAGGACGTTTGTCTGTCAAAGTTGTCCCCCAACATGCCCGCTGTAGTAAAGAATTTTTGAAAACAAAAAAAAAGAAAAGAAACCCTAGATAGGCCCGCCGAGCCCATCCACGGGCCCGACGAGCCCATCTAGGGTTTGTAGTGCCGTCGCCGCTGCCCCCGTTGGACGTTCCACCACCGGATCCGCAAGGAGGAGGCCGCCCGGGACCAGCTATGGCCGAATCTGGAGGTGTGGTGGCAGGGAGGCCTCGATCCATGCGCGCGACCGCCGAGGAAGCCTCGATCTGCTGCATCCATGAATGTTTTCTGCAAAATAGAGAGTAAAGGGTGAGAGGAAGATGAAGAAGAGTGTGGATGAGAGAGGGAGACGGGGAATGGTGACCTACCTCCTATGATCCGGCCGCACCTCCACCACCATGCCTCCACGCCGACGGCCACCACCCTCCACGGCGAGGGATGCCGCGCGCGCCTCACCTGGCCGCCACATGCGTGTCGCGGAGGGCCACCGCGCCTCGCCTCACCGAGCGCCGCCGCACGCACCTCACGGAGGGCGGTCGCGCCTGGCCTCGCGGAGCGCCGCCGCACCTCACACCTCGCAGAGGGCCGCCGCGCCTCACACCTCGCCGAGCGCCGCCGTGAGGAGAGAGTGACTAGGGTGGAGAGAGGCGGACAAGGGAGTGAGGCGCAGTCTGGAGTCGCGACCGCCTCACGGGAGGAAGACGAAGTCGCGCGAGTGGTGGAGAAGCACGAGGTGACGGGGTCGCGGCTGCGCGGGGGAGGAGTGGAGAGTGGAGGCTGAACCCTAGACTTCGTGTTTATATACTGGACCAGTAATTGGGCCTCACCCTGGGCTCGTTGGGCCAGGTCTTAACCGTGGCGGGCATTATAACGGGTCCGCTGCGGTAAATAGTTTTACCGCAACGGGCACCTTAAGACGTCCGCCACGGAAAATAGGTACTTTCTGTGGTGGACTTTTTAAGGTGCTCGCTGCGGTAAATTGATTTACTACAGCAGACAAAAATAACCGCCACGGTAAATGAAAATTGCCCGCTGCGATAAATCATGTGATTTACCGCAGCGGGTAAAAAAGGTGCCCGCCACGAAGATGAACAGTGCAACGTCTTAATCAATTTTGTAGTAGTGATGGGTGCATCATTTATTTATCTATATAAACTCTCTCTTTGAGGAAGGAAATGTTAGTGGGATACGCACATGGCCGGTTGGCCAAGCCTGCACAACAAAAGAAATCAGTATTTACTGCGGTTTCGGAAAAGGTTCACTAGTGAAGTAATTGCAGTTGGAGCGAGACATTTTTCACGACAGACAAAATGCTGGATACACAGCCTTTTGGTTTTTTACTAGAAATAAAATTGTCCCGGCCAGTTGTCTAAAACTGACCTTAGCTCACTTGGTGGAGCGAGGACTGTAGTCGTTGCAGATAAATTCTTAGGTCGCTGGTTCGAATCCGGCAGGTCGGAATATATTTTCCATTTTTGTTTCTTTTTCATTTTGTGTAGAGTTTCTTCAGTATTTTCCATTTTTGTTTCTTTTTCATTTTGTGTAGAGTTTCTTCAGTTTTTCAATAGGACATTTGAATGACTTCCACTTTTTGTTTTTGTGCTTTTTGTTTCTTTTTGTGCAGGGTTTCTTCATCCTTTCCAGTCGGACATTTGAATAACTTCCCCGTGCAAGACTGTTTGCTCAAGGGTTCTTCTTCTTCATGTGCTTCCTATTTGGCAGTTATAAAATTTGTTTTCGTTTCTTCATGTATTAATGTTTTTTTAATGTTCTAATAAACGAATTGATAAGTTAACACAAGAACAAGAAAGTGACCTCGAATTAATTGATTCTCATTGCTCATCAGTCATCCCTAAACAAACTGAAGCATGTACTACCACTCTACTAAGGCAAGAGCCTCCCAAAGTCCCAACACAGCCAACAAATCCTTGCTTTCTTGTTGGTAAGTGCCCAGCATTTCTTTGCTATAGTTCTACCCCTAGTCCTAAATCTCCTCGATCTAATCTCTTGGAAGCCAAACCACAATTACAATGATATTTGGTGGCTAAACTCACTCTACGGTTGGCTTCAATTACACTAAAAAGCCTACTAAGTAGCTCAATCAGTCATCCAGCTCATCTTACGATGGTGGGAAGAACCGGTTGAGGTTGAACGGCAGATTGTAGAACTCCTCGTTCCGGCTGTCTCCGCGAAATGTCCTGAACCTAGCCCACCAAGGCATCCCTCGGTCCTTCGCTCTGTTGCTCACGTCCAGCGTGTTGTCTAGGACCACCGAAATGATGAACCCAACGGTCGGGGGTGAGGAGAAGATGGTGTTGATAAGGTCATTGAACTGCATATTGCACAAGAATTGTTAAGTTGAGCTCAGAATTCAAACAAGTTGTCAGCTGACAGGCAACGAGTTTCAGAGAGCAGGAAGAGGGCTAACATACCCATCCAGCTCTGGTGTGTGATGGTCCGTGCTGATTGCCCATTGTAAACCGGAAGAAGTACTCCGGGATGGAGATGCCAAGGAACAGTGACACGCCGATAATGAAGAGGCTGCGCATCGAGTTCATGTTGATGAACTGCATAAAGGAGAGCCCCACAGCACCTGAAAACACACAAAAAAAAAGATGGCGCTTAGAGAGCTCTGTCTGGTGAAATAAGCAAAGCCAATCACAGACTATGTAAAGAACAATGGATAACAAAGATATTTTGTTTTGACATTGGAATATTACGTACCGACATAGCCAAACAATACGCAGTATATAGCAGCAAACAGTGTGAATGGAATTGAGGCAAACAGTGCTCCAAATTTTCCTGAAACCATAAACTGAGTTCAGAACCAGAGAAAGATTGGTTTAGTGTCATTTTATTGACTGTACTGACAATAATATTTCACCTAGGATGGAGAAGAAGATCATGAATCCAGCGGAGATCTGAATGACTCTTCTGCTACCAATCCTGGTTGATCCTAGGAGACCAACGTTCTCCCTGTTAGGCAAAGTAATATCCACGATGTCAGGCATGGCATGGCACGGGACATGGATCTGGATGCAAACTTGTTGTGACAATAAGAAGACACACTTACACAGAGACAGTAGAGCCACTGACAGTACCAAATAGCCCATCTAATAGCAGCCCGATTCCCTGATTTTTCACATGTCAAAAGAGAGATTAAATAAATTTTAATCTTCTCATAGAGGAGTCACCAACAAGATAGTAGTATCTCAAAATTTCTTAGTGTACAACAACAACTGACCTGCCATCCAATTCCCCTGCTCAGGACAAATGGTGGTGGGGGCGTTGCACTTGCCAACCGGGCAGCAGCTTTAAATGCTCCGGTAGACTGCAATGCTCAAAATAGTCAGAAAAATCATTTCAGCACGATGTCAAGTAACTGTATTATCTATGCTGCTAGAGATCACATGAGGTAACGCGGATTTTATGGCGCCTGGAACCATTTGCCCCATCTGTTTTATCTGTATCTGTGCATTTGAGGGCTGGGGGAACGGTATCCACTAGTTTTTCTCATACCCCATCTTTTCTTTTCTCTTACATTCTACAACAACACTATAGTAGTTCAGGTATCCTTTGGCATCGCAATAAATTGAATGTAAATATTCAGTCACATAGCATTCGACAACATTTCAATTTTAAATTTTTAGATGTCATGGTTCGAACAATTTGAATTTTCGCAAGCCATTCTTTTCAAAACACTAAAACATAGTTTATATGATATGGATCTTCAGTTATTGGGTTAATTGCAAGAAATACGACCATACACTTTGTTTAAACATTTGATCCCATATTTAAAAGTGAAAGCCACTTTTTCTACCCAAAAGCATACTGCCATGTAGGATTGCACAGATGGGAGACCCCTCAAATCTCCCCCAAATTTGAGAGAGAGGGGAGATAGGTGCACAGATGAGTGCTATTAGAATGCAGTTTTGTACAATGAAGAGAGAAAACAGATGGGGAAGTGTTTTAAGGGGTTTCCTTGGAGATGCCCTTACCTCTACCAAGGACACCACCACAGCAGCCATCATGCCGAATGAATGATCTGCGCTGAAAGTCGGGGGACCCCATTGCAGTGGGTATGGAACACCAAACCTGAGGAGATCAAACAAGTTCATTCCATAAGTGTGAAAGAATGAAGTGAAAATAAAGAAGTGGTTGAAGCATCAATCTACAGACCATGGCATGGTTGTGATGAGGTTGGCACGGTCAGTTCGGCAGTTGAGCTGGGTGACCTGGGAACTATGTTTGTATGCCCCACTCACAGTGAGGATGTGGGCATATAACCAGACAAGTGTGATGGCAATGAGCACTGCGAACCTCTCTAATATCGGAAAATGGCACACTTGTATGTGCTTCAGATATTGGGAAAGTGCCACAAATAGGACAAGCATCGGAAGACCAATCTCCACACATGTTCCAATCTAAGAACATCAAATCGACTAATTAGCTTCGGGGAAGAATACTGATATACACTACTATAATGCACATTTGTGTTACGGTCCTTCATAGTAACTGAATTAATATGATTTCAATGAACTTCTCTAAAGCCCCCATGTAAGAAACATTATATTCTGACAGTACAAGCCACATATTATTGATAATGATAAGAGCAAATTATTAATTGAGCTTTTACCACTGGGAATCCTCTCTCAAAAAGACCAAGCCCCGCCAATGCAATAACTGGAACCATCCCAAGTGGGCTGAAGAACCTGCAACAGGGACATCAAAACGTCTTACGCTTCCTATCATCAATTTGAAGGTCGCAACCATGTCACACTGCTTTTGACTAATTTTACCCATTTCATATCGGCATATTATTTTCCCTGAATGTGAAGCCCAATTCTTAAATTGAGAATCCAAAGTGGGTTATCAAAAGGCCCATTGTTAGTACAAAGAATAAACAAATAAATAACCTATTGATCAATCATATGACTTTATTGTCGACACATATATCAAACCAAATTACACATGTAAAGAAACAATGACTATTACAAATACACCTTGTATGGAAGTTGCAGCACAAGTAACCAAACCAGTGGCCACTTGGCCATACATCTAAGATTACGAAATAATAGTATTATGATAGGGGCAAGCAAGTGTTTGAACATTAATTGACATGATACAACAATTGAATTTGTGAGTGTGACTGGTCTGTACCTGGAGCATACCCCCCACAATTGGCTGTAGCCAAGTATTATCTGAATGCAGGACGATATTATCAGGGCCCCTTGTATGGCTCTCATGGTCATTTTGAACCTCTGCGATAAGAGAAAACATGTGAGCTGTGGCACTGAGATGACATCTAATATACTAACTACTTAAAAGAACAATGATCATTGTGCACTTACTGTATGGCCATCAGCAATTTGTATCAGTGAGGGGTCACTGATTATTGATATGACCGGGATTAGGAATGCATAAGACCCACCGATGATGGTGGGCAGACGAGTTCCAAACAGAGTTTGGAGCATTGTATTTATCCCAGTCACAAGCAGCACTGTCTGTACCACCTTTGCCTTGTCATACTGGAAGCAAACAAACAGGCAATAATGTACCAATCAGGATGGACTCTGTCAACGAGAAACAGTACATAAAAAGATTTATCATCCAAAAAGATGAATTCTGGATACATGCAAGTGAGGCACTAGTGTGAGCACATTATCATGGCACAAGGCTAACAAAATCTCAAGGACACTAGATGGAATAGAAGATATCTTTAGTTTTAAACATCGAGGTTATTAATTCTATAACATCACATACTATCAGATATGTAGTAACAAAATACATATGAAATCAAATAACATGACCAGTATCATCAACCTTATTACATTTACACTGGAAAATGAAAATGATGTTATCAAAGAGATAGCTTTGTGTGCTTAAATGGCATGGATAATCTAGAATTAAATCTAACATTTGAATTCTAATTTATTTCAAGATAAACACCAATATGGTACAGAGCAATCAGATATTAGCAACAACAAAGTTGAATAATGAAAGGACTCTTACGGCATTTCCTCCCATGAGGGGAACCAGCAAGGTGGGGATCATTACTGCTGTCCCTAAGCACAGGATGAAATGCTGGAAGCCCAGCAAAACAGCCCCTCCTGCGCCATGAAAGAGACAAGCATACTTAGTGCCATAAAGTCACTCACAGCATAGCTAGATGAATGAATCATACAAGCCTAGGTGCCCGAGTACTTACCCCAGGATGGGTTGGAGTCTATGCAGTACTCCATTCCCAGCAGCTGGTCCATGGGAGGGTGGCTCATCTCCTCTGATTTCATGTCAGCCATCTCCATGGCCATCGGAGGAGGGTCTTCCTCTGCTTTGCCCACGACGATCAATATGAACCAAGCAGGAAAAAAGAAAACAGCTTCAGTGTTTATTCCATATGGCAGTTTAGTGAGGTAGAGGTAGGCCAGCAGTAAAGTTGCAAGCTTTACTGAGCTTTATGGTCCTACAGCATCAGATGCCACAGGAATTCATTCTCCAGAAAAATAAAGCGTCATTCTTTTCCCACAAAGGTGGGCAAACTTTCAGATGTGCAACAATCTGGAAGGGTTGCAAAACAGTACCTCTAAACATGAAACTAAAACTAGAAAAAACAAATGTTTAGTGAATGATCAAGAACTTAGTAAGCCTAAACACTCCAGAGAGGACCAAAAATCTTAAACACTGAAGAATTCGCCAACCCATGCCAAACAAAGAAACCATGAAAAACACCGCACAAAATGCTCACCGAATCCCAGTGAGAATTCTCGGAGAAGTCCGCAGAAGCAGCAAGGGAGAAATCCCCTCCGAGAATGTTACTGAATGCTTCAAAATGCTCTCAGATCCACGAATGAAGCAAGCCAGGAAGGCGCTGTGATTTATAGGCCCCTGGAGGGTGCGGTAACGGAAACAGCGAATTGTTGCTGTCAAAAAAAATCAGTTTTCCAAAGATTTACAGTGGAGGCTGAGGGGTTTAGAGGGGAGCCTATGCTGCGACTGCGAGGAAGGGGAAAGCTGGGGACGGGACAAAAGAGGGAATCATTCACAGAGAGAGAGTGTGTGTGTCGTGCATTGCTTTGTTGTTTCCATGCACTTCATTTCATCGCTCTACTAAACTCTGCTGATCTGCTCCATTTCTCTCTCATATTAACTCACTGGCCTGTCTCTCTCCTCTCCTCTCTCCTCTGCATTGCCTAGGTGGGATTAATTGGACAGATACTTTCCTTGTCAGTTGTCACATGAGACTATGAGAGACCCACAGCGTGCCACTGCAGGTGGGCCCATGTCCTACGTAAAGCAGTGATGCAATTTGCAAAGCAGTACTGGCTTCTATGTTTAGTTTGTTTGCCTAAGAGCATATGCAGGGCCATCTACTAATAACGTTACACAATATCTTTCTATCGCTAAGATTATTGCCTTGTGCTGAGATATAGTGATAATATAGCAGCTTATTATCTCTAGATTTGTTTAGTAATATGACAGCTGTTAGTTCCATATGGCAGATGGCATCTAGTAGTAACATTTATATCCCTAAGATTGTTTGGTAGAGTGGTATCTTTCTATCTCTAAGACTGTTTTAGCAGCTTGACAACGAATTGCCTGTCTTACTGAGTGGAGCCTATCTGTTTGTAACCTTTATGCGCCACATTTTCATCTCTAAGATTGTTTAACAGTGAGGCAATGACAATCCTCTTTTTATCTGTAAATTGTTTGGTTGTGTGAAAGAAGTTAATTATGCTGCCTAGCAGTGACTGCTTTTGAGTTTTGAGCATTGTGAATTTAACTTTCAATCTCTAATATTGTTTACTAGAATACTAGCAAAGCAATGAAAATTAAGTAATATATTTCTAATTGAAGATCGCAAATGTATTTGTGCCACTCCGAGTTAGGCCAATTTATAGTAATATTTACAAAGTAGCTTTGTATCTGGAAGACTGTTTTGTTCATGATAAGATAATGGCAACCAAGCAGCAATTTTATCTCTAAGATTATTAGTCTGGGTATGTGTGCGTGTGAGACAGAGAATAATGAGTTTATGAAGCAATTTTGTCTCTAACATTATTCGACTTAATATAATCAACAAGCATCAACTTTGTGTTTAAGATTGTTAGGCACTGTGTGCCTTTACGGGTGGGGCCATGGATCTACTAGTAACATTTACATACCAGCTTTCTATCTAAATATTTTGTTTATTAGTAGCAATCAATATTGCTTGCTAGTGTGACAACATTAATAGTAGTGTGCAATTGAGGTGTCTATATCTATCTGTAACATTCACATAATCTCTAAGATTGTTCAGCAGTAGTAAGACAATATTAATAAAGATATTATGTAAGTAACTAAGAAATAATGCATTCACCTATTGGTAGTTCCAAACGATGAGGAGGAGAATCAACATCATCATCGTCGTGGTTGACATACATGATGTGCCAACTACCAACAAGAACAATAGTAGGAGCTGCACCTGAGGGCCAAGCCTCACAACATGCTTCATTATTCTCTTTTGGTTGTAGATCTGGGATGCCTGACCACCAACTTACAACGAAGAAGATGAGACGACTGATAAACATTGCCATCGAGAAGGCTTATGGGACTCAAGCTGGAACATAAACAATTTTTAGACAAAATTAGAGGCATTATATCTTATACAAAGTATATAAGCTCTACTTTTAATAATTCCATGGAAGCCTTTTTCTGAATCAAAGAAAAGTTACCATATATATGACTCTATCCTAGATCTATAGAGTTTGTATGGAAGTAATACTTGTATTGGTGATTTGCAGCATTTCTTGTCAAATCTAAGAAAATTACCTATTACATGATGACCCACAAGTAATAGGACAACGATATTGTGTGACCCTTCTTCCTCCTTGTGATGCCCCACCCCCACAATCTTCTTCCTCCCCCCTTCCCCCCACCCTCCACCACCGATGGCCGAGATCCGTCCACACCTCTTCAACCCTGCCCTCCCATAACAACAAGGCGGTGCGCCGGCAGCGAAGTCCTCGTCCCCACCCCAGGTCCCTCCCTAGGCTTCCACCCCGGTGTTGGGTGCATCTCTGCCACCCACAACCTGCCACCCGCCCCTCGACCCCACCCACGAGCACCACCGCAACACGCCCCTGCCACCAACCCTGCCCCCAATCACCATCTCCCGCCGCCACGCCTTGCTTCCGTCTCTCTCGCCACCACTGCCGTGTCGCGACCGCCTTTCCCCAAATCCTCTTCTAAGACCGTCGGCGGAAACCCTAACCCCGTTGAAACCCTACCGCCGGTGACCTCCTCACCTTCTTCCTCTGAAACACCCTACGCAATGCATCGTGTAATAGAATTTGCATAAATATGTAAATCACAACTTGTTGAATCTAAGAAACATACCTTCTATGGGGTGATTAATCCAAGATCCATTGAAAATATATTAGCCCAAGAGGGATTTTGCTACCAAGGATGGGTTAAGTTGGGGCTATGTTAGGTTCTTGGCTATTGTTGAGGTGTGTGTTCTCCTTCCTATCGATGTCGTTTAAATAGAGGGAAAAGTTGGAAGGTTGCCTTGGATGCCACTAGTGAAGTAACGCTCAAGTGTCTTTTCTTACGATGTGTGGCAAAAATATCTTAAAATAAATAATATTTTGGCCTCATATACTTCCGGTGAAAAATTAACGTCGTAACCTGTTAACCATACTTGTTGACCTTATTAAAATTTTACCTGCGTAAAGTGTGACCTATGGCAACATTTTTAGTACATACAACTTTTTTAAAAAAACTAAATACAATAAATTTATTTCCTTGATACTGTTGGTGAAGAATTTTTGGATTTTATTATTTATTATAGTACAGAAAAATTTCACATCTCAAGTAATTTAAACTAAACATAAGTTTTACCCATACATGATCATAGGCTATCTGAACATGATCACATATGTTAAATATAATACGGAATACTGAGTAGAATAAATCAGGGGTGGCCCTGCCGCTCGCAAAACTTTCAACATCAGAGGCGATCCAAGATAAAGTAGGAAAGTAGAATAAAAATAAGAAAATAGTAGAATCGTATTTAGCAAAAATAGGGGGTCTAATTAGCTGGCTATCAATTTTCGTCTAACCAAAATCATGACATATTAAAATTTGTGATCATTAATTAGTTCATTGCTAAAGAATTAGTATATCAATGATTATGCCAAAGTTTCGGCAAATCAAATTCTTAAAAATTAAAATACATAAAAGAGAAAATTATACAAGCCTTGATTTTGGCTGCCAACCAAATGTACGCCTAAGTTTTTCTAACTTTGACAACCTAGATATTGGCAAAATATAATTTTGGTTAGGCAAAGATTGGTAACCAACTAATCAGGCTGAGACTTTCATTAGGAGAATGAAGAGTGATTCGTTCACAAATTTGCTTAAAGCCACATATGACAAAATTTGACTTCCTGTGCATCCTTTCAACGTCAATAGTATTTCAACTTCATCAACAACTTCATCAACAACTTCATCTAATAGAAATCAAAGCTAAATAGCATTACACAGGGCAACACTAACATTGATGCACGGATCACAGTCCTATTGAGTTTTATAACTGCTATATGCGACGTATGTCAACATTGATTGATATGCTGACGTTGCCAAATAGTGTATATATGTAGCAGCCAAAAAATATATTTGGTAAGTGCTGAACAGCAAGAATGAGCATCATCATGACCACGCTGGTTATGAGGTTATATCCGTTGACAGGTTCATCACAGATCTTTAGAACTAGGTCATATACTCATGTGACAAGCAGCAAATATTACAGGTCTGAGAACACGGTCATTCACTCTTGTACCAACAGAAACAGTCCGCATGACTTGAGATACCAAATACAGGTAATAAAAGGCGTTTGCCTTGTCTTCCCTATGCTGCTCCGGGACAAACTCAGTACGAAAGCTACTTCTTGCCACGCAGCTTCGTTCCCAGGGCCCTCTCGAGCTTACCAATGATCTGCTGGTTGGGGATTGCCTTGCCCGACTCATACTCCTGGATCACCTGTGGCTTCTCATTGATCATCTGCAATAAACCACACCCTCATCTCATTATGTGGCCAAACAAGGATCAAGCTACTTCTCAGCTATGAATGGAACTAGTAAAGTTCTGGAATCATTATTCCACAAATTACATGAGCAAGCTGTGCCTGGGTCATCTTCTTATCGAGCCTTGCTTGCATGAGATTTTTCTTCAGGTCACTTGGAACTCGCTCATCTAGCATTAAGTGAGGAGAGCCCGAGTTATTTTTATCATGAAAAAGATATCATTCAGAAAGCTTAGGGCAATCTTATGCGTGACTCAAATCATGGTTACTTCCATTCGCAGGTTCATTAGTTCCACCAATTTGAATTGAAATCTTAATGAGAAAAACCAAATTTAATCTGTAGTAAGTTTCATACCCATGCGACTAAAATGAAACCATGGTCATTAGAATGGACTACATGGTACAGGCATAACATGGTCACCATCAAAATGTTGCACCTTGCCCTGGCCAGAAACTTCTTTCTACCTCCAACACCAGTATCGATACAGATAAAAGCAGAGGCAATAACCATTGTGATGCAAGGTAAACGAAATTAGAGACTTATGGAGGTCCTAGTCTCAAGTTAACCTCAAACACACAGTTGACATTAGGAATAGAGCAAAGGGTGCTTCATTTGCACACTAATGGGCATGGGCAACGACCATGGTTCAGAAGTACCATGTTTATGCGTACCAAGGTCCAAAATAAAATGACACTGGGTCAGGGTACACTGAGCGCACATTAATGTTTTTGATCTGCTGTATGAAAACCACTCATTATTTGAAAGTACCAAAAGCTGATTGATGCAACAAGCAAAATTGTTATGAACACAAATACTGCAATATTGCACTTACTCCCTTAACTAAATCAATGTCATCAGAAAATATAACTTATGCACAGAACATGTCAGAACAAATGGCCAACCAAGAAAGCATCATTTAATAAAACATCCATGCTTTGCCACAACTAAATGTAATGACCAGGAAAAAACAACAGATGCACGATGACAATTTAACAGTTGGTGCACACATAAGAGAGATTACTTTCCCATCTTAATCTTAAGGAGAGAAACTTTGGCCAGTGTTGCTAATAAAGTGGAAAGCTGAAACACTAGGTGTCAAATCCCATCTTAATTAAGAAGAGAAAACATCAATTGCGAGACATATGAACATGGACATATATCTCTTAAATCATTTATCACATCCACGGGGGACAAGTGCCCGAATCTATGTATTGTACTGGGATCCTAAGCAAACAAGCATCGACCGAATTGAATTGTTCATGAGAAAATGGTCCGAGACAGATGATTGCTCACGGGCAAGGTTTTCAGTGTCGTCGTCGAGGCGCTTGGTGTTGAGGGATGTGCCGCTGGACGCCGCCTTGTTGGTACCAGCGTTGTCTGCAATCAAACATAGTTCAAGCAGAATCAGAGAAAAGGAACCTAACAGAAGAAGAGATCAAATCTTCTCCAAACCCTAGCTGGCAAACGAAAGAAAAAAATCCCCAAAGAGAACAAAAATACATCACAATCAACGAATAAAAAAGAACGAAACCCTACTCGCCGAATCCCGTCACCCGAACAGCACATCCTGCAGGGCTGCATGGCAGATGAAATCGAAACCCCGAACAAAAAGACCCCCACATCGAGATAGGTAGGGGCGAAAGCTAGGAACCCACTTACACTTCTTCATGGTCTCGATCTCGGCGCCGGCGCGGCGCGCGGCGTTGACGGCCTTCTCATCCTTCTTGGCGGCGGCGGTGGGTGCCTTCTTCCGCACCACCACCGGCTCCCAGTCCTGCCTGATCGGCCCGATCCCGGCCATCGCCCCCTCTCCCTCCTTCGCAGTCGCTGACTCTACGGTCCCTGCACGGCAGCCTCTCGCAGGTCTCTCCCGCTTCTTCTCTCTTCTCGATCGCGCGGAGTGGAGGCGGAGGACGGACCAAGAAGAAGATATGGAGGTAGAAGAGGGGAACCTTCTGGAGTCCTAATCAGGGGGCCGCAGGGGACAACTATGCGCGAGACGGGATGGGAATGACAGGTGGGACAGGAGACGCTGGGACCGGTGTGTCAGTGAAGATTTCTCCGTGAACGCCGGTGTGCCAGATATTTTCTCACCTACCCATAGAAGACACGGGCCCTTTGTTGTTGTTGTTGTTGGATTGTTGGATAAGGCTCGATCGAGCCTGTCATTCGTGTCATCCCATGTGTAAGAAGCCAGGCCCAAAAAGGACGATACAGGCCAACATGCCATTTGGGCCGTTTTGGGTCATCGTGTGGATTTTGGGCCAAAAGCGTGGGTGCCTAGCACACGTCTTCCATGGCAATTCGCAAATCTTTTTTTTTTTGTTCAAGAGTTTCCTCAGCTTTTATAAAGGGGCCAAAAACATGGGTGCCTAGCACACATCTTCCATGGCAATTCGCAAATCTTTTTTTTATTAAAGAGTTTCCTCTGCTTTTATAAAGCCACACAGTTCACCACGAATACACAACCTGCTGGGGTTACCAACTACTCCCTCCGTTTTAAATTATAGTTCACTTTGATTTTTTTTTTGCATGCATTTTGTTATGTATCTAGACATATTATTTATCTAGATACATAGCAAAATGCATGCACCAAAAAGTCAAAATGAACTATAATTTGAAACAGAGGGAGTATATGGCATACACCGAAAGAAAAAGGCCATCGGCCAGAAATTAAAACCTCCTCGACCACTGGCAGACACAGTATATGGACATGGGTGTAATTGTATACCGAATAATTTTGAGAAAAAAATTACAAGTACTAAGCATATTATACATATATTATGCATATAAGTAGATCGAACTCCGTATATTTGATCCAAGAGTTAAAAGGCCACGATTGTTGCCTCTCCCGTCCAGCATTGAGCTGGGCCGGCCTTCTAGATGGAGCAAACTAACGGAAGGAACCAGCTAAGAGCATCTCTAACAGTCCCCCAATACTTCTTCCTAGTCAGAAAAACCTGTATTTTGAGGGATTTGAAACCTCCAACACTTTCCCATTCCCACCCTCAATGAGAAATTTTTTTCTCCATCCCTCAGAAACCATCCTCTAACCCCTCAAAGATGAGGGAAACTCCTCCTCCCCAATACGCTGGGTCCCATAGATAACTGTCGCTTTTCCCACCCTCACCATGACGCTCGCTGGTAATGGCAGTGGGCGCGCTCCTCACGGGGCTCGCGTGTGCCGGCGGCCGTACCCAGCGCGTATCCACTGCTCACCATCGACGAGACCTGGGAGCTCACGGGCGGTGGCCATGGCGGGGATCTGCGCGATGCTGGATGTCGGAGGACTTGGAGATGGCGTCCGCGTATGCCGTCCGTCGCCACGCCGCGATGTAACATCCCGGATGTTAGTAAGTAATTAAAATTATAATCAAGTTCATTATTAAGAATAATCATTGAGCATCATGACATAAATGCATTCATGTTTTAATAATATCTTTTATTTGGTGCTTTGTTTTATACATGAAATGATGAGTTGATTGCTACTTAAAAACTATTTTCAAAACCTTATTTTATCCCTTTTTCTATATTTTAAAATCTATAAGGAATTTTTAGATACTCTCAAAATATAGTTTATAGATCTTGACAAGATCTACAATATTGATATTCAAAGTTTTTCAAGTTTCTAAAAATAATTTCGAATAAATTTGAAAATACAGTTTTCCAACACTTATCCCCTCTTCAATTTAAATTCATATCTCAAAAAATTATTCAAAATTTGGGAAAACTTTCTCTATGAAAAATAATTGGTTTGATAAGCTGAACATTTCATAGATTGGAAGATTTTCAAGTTTTATTAAAAAATTAAAAGTAATTTTAAATATTTTTTTCTAGGATTTTGTTTCCCTTTTGAATTTGAATTCATTTTCAAAATCTATACAGAATTTGAAATGTTTGTTAAATGAAAAATGTAGCTCTTGAAAAGTTATGTAAATGATATTTTTAGAGATTTTTAAGTTCCTATATAAATTTTGGAGTAATTTGTAATTTTCGACAAGTGGCAGTTCTGTAATTCTTTGTGAACAGTACCCTGACGGGTTACTTCTCTGCTCTGCTGCCGCGTCATCGCCGTGCGTCGTTTGGTCGTGACTTCGCGGCGTTTCTCGCGAGGGCGTCGCCGTGGCCGAGTTCGCGAGTCTGCTGGACATCTATACGCTTCGCCCTCGTCTATATATATGGCAAGTCGGGCGCCATTCTTTTTGCCACGGCCGTCCGCCATGACCGGTGCGCCGAGCTCCACAGCCACTGCCGTGTTCTGCCGTTCACAGCAATCCCGCGCCCTCCGAGCACCACCGCTGGCTGCGCCGCCATCCCTTGCACCCAGCGCACCCATTCTTGCCCCGGAGCGCCGCTGGAATTCGCCACTGCCATGGCCGCCCGCCGCGTCCTGGGCTGAGCGCGTGGCCAGAGCGCCTCGGGCAAGTCCCGGTCACGCTGAGCCCCTCGGCGCGTGCGCACGAGTTCACTTCCGCTCCGCCGCCTCTTTCTTGCTGCCGAAGAGCACCCCATCGTCGGAAACCGCGAGTCCCAGTGAGCTCCTCTGTCCAAATCACGTGAAGGACCTCGGGTTCGAATTCAACTAAAGCCAGGGTCCTAAGTGCACAGCCTAAGACTCAGGTGAACAGTACCCCAAGGACCTGTTTGTAGCAGTTTTTCATAAACTTCAGAAATTCATATCTGGAGTTTCGTAACTCCGTTTTTGGTGAACCAAATTGTGTTGTGTTCCTTGTGATGCCTAGTTTTTATTAAAAATATGAAACATGCCATGTTTTATATAAAAATAATTAGCTATGTGTTATGCCTTTATTTAATGTTTAAAAAGATGGAAATTCATATCTCATGCTATGTGACTCCTTTTGACTTGAAATTTTTATGACATGTTTCTTATGCTATGTGTGTGTTGTAGTAAAAATATTGTGGCCATTGGATATCGTATGCTTTATCTTTTGATTTATCTTGTTTATTGCTTATTAAATAGTTTATAATTATAATAAAAATATATAAATGAAAAATGTGGTTCCTTTACCTTTGTATGATTCTGCTATGTCATGTTAACACCTAATATGGCTATATGATTTTAGAATATATGGAGTTTTATATTTATCTTTTATAATGCTTTTAAAATAGTTTATAATTAGCTAGTTGTTTAATCTTGTTATGCTTGCACCAATGCGTTGCCGTGCATCATGTCATGAGTTCATCATGCTAAAATATGCATCATTAAATACGTGTAGTTGTTTGAGAGTGAGTGGATCTTGGTGCACGATCTCCGGAAAATACCATCCACCATCGAAGTGAAGTCGCGGATCCATGATGTGATGTCGTCCATCCTGGAGTGGTGTCAAGTGTAACAACCGTGATCCTGACGAGAACTAACTACCGCTACAGCACAGGCAAGCCCCGGATGCATTCAAACTCTATTCTATTTATAAAAGTTTTATCGCATCAGCTATGATATGTTGCATTAAGTAATAGGAGTTGAGTGAAAACCCACCAATTGCATTACCTGTCTTATTTCCTTATTCCTTGTTACCTGCTAGGGAAGATAAGTAGTAACGCTTAGCCCTGCTTATTTAATTAATTGTTCAAAGGCAAAAGAATGAAAAAGATGAGATTGGTTTTCTTGTTGAAATCTTGATGATAGTTAATAAATCGAGTCCGGACGGCTAACTTGCACTGGGAATGGAGTCCCTCTGTAGTGTTTTCGTCTGTTGATGCCCTAGGTCCCGTCCGTTGGTGAACTGGTGATATCGAGAATTTAAAAATCCACATGCATGAAGTGATATACGGATGGTTGGAGCCGTGTATATCATGGAGTGACCTATAGTGGGGCCAGAGATCCCATATGTGTCATAGTGTGTTTTACTGTGGGGGTTTAAGTTCCCACGTATCTCCGTACGCTGGGCCGCAGAGCTCACGTGTATCATGTGGTGATATATGGCTGCAGTTGTTATCCCGGTATATCGGTTCATCTGGGGTGCATCGGAGTTAAAGTCTCCGTTATTCCAGTGACCTAGGTCCCAGCTGGGTATAAAAATGGATTCGAATCACCATTGCTTCTCGGAGAAGAAGACTCGATCGGTGTTCATCATCGTAGTAACAACTTGAACAATGATTAAGGTTTAAGAATGAAGTTGGTTGGTAATTTTTGAATAAGACAGCTTTTCTTTCTCTCAAGCTTTTCTGCAAAATTTCTTATCTCCAACAAGCCTTACCTTGTCCCTCTAGCCTGCATTTCCTGAGTCTTCACCCCTCTTTTTTTTCGTCGGGTCAGTCTTGTTGAGTACTTTTGTACTCAGGGTTTGTTGAACCCCTGTTGCAGGTGCTAATTGGTGTTTAAATCAAGTTCATATCGGTGGGCTCGACGTGATCTGGTTGTCCCCTCCCGACTTAGGCGCTCTACCTAAGTTGACTTCTGAAGTTCTTCTCTGCTTCCGCTGCTTCCGCAATTGAAGTCAAGTTCGTAAAAGTTAATTTTTCATATATTTTGTAAACTTAATGTTATTACTCTTCCGCACTCTGATATATGTTTTATCATAAATGTCGTAATGTTGTAGCTACTCCTTTGTTGATCCTGGTATGAGTTGACAAATGTGGTTTAATCGGGGTCCTTTGAGGGCGCTCGACAGGGCTTTCTAAGTTATCTGGAACACATGCATGGCTATCAGAAGTCTTTGAGACAATGATAGGTGTGTGTGGGCCATATAATTTAGGAGGTTCTGCCACACACGAGCACCATGCGGACGCGAGAAAGAGACGCGGAGGAGATAGAGAAGGCGCCCACCGCCTGCCAATGTGGTCCGCGCTCTCGAGAGAGAGGGTTGAAGCCGAGGAAGTTCGATGGCCACCGTCGTTCGTGCGTCCATCCGTCCGTCCCGGACTCGCGGGAAAGAAGAGTGAGTCCGTGAGGCAAAAGAAAGAATGAGAAAAAAATAAAAAAATATTCTGACAGGTGGACCTTGGTATTGGGGAAAATTATTGTACTTCTGTCGGACCACCTCTTCCCAAAAACTGAAAAGCATTGTTGGACTGCCCCCAATATCCCTGTATTGGGGAACTGTTGGAGATGCTCTAACCAGAAGTGAAGCCCTTCGGGCATGCATGGGACGGTGCCTCCAGAGGCTAGAACTCCCACCCGCCTCCTTCAACTCACCTTTCCTAATCTACCAAAAATCTCGTTTTGATTGTACCAAAACATAGTAAAAACCTATAGAGTTTTATCCCAAATACTTCTCAACAATTTTTTTCTACCTGTTGATTAAGATATCTAGTACCGTTTGCTTTGAATTGATGAACATTTGACTTTACATATACCGCAATGATTTGATTTTGTATGTGTATATATGTAGCCTGTACACCCAATCTTGAATTCCTACGTCTGCCACTGTCCTCGACTACTAGAAACAAAGATTGCTCTCTGAGGAACAAGCGTAGTATTGAAAGACAACTAAATCTCCACGATATCTGATAGTAGCACCTTGTTAAATTCGGTGTTCTTCACCCATCTAGTGATTATCTTTAGAACTTGATCCAAACACGCCTGATCATTCTCTTCAGCAACAAGCTCCACTTTTGCAGCAGAGAAATTGCAACGTAAATGACATCAGATGGAGCTTTAGGTAATATCTTCTCAATTGACATCTGATTCCTTGTAGTCCATAGTACCCATGAGAAACCTGCAAAAATGAACATCAGAATATGTCTTGGCATAGGCCCCTTGCCTATCAGCCATATGAAAATGAAGTCTTCCAAGCAGGACGGGATCGATTCTACAGAGAAGATCTCCTTAATCAAACCCTACACAAACTTAGCAAGATAACAGTGAAACAAAACATGATCGACAGTTTCCTCCTCCCCACACAAACTTCTCTTTTTCCAACCCCTCTTGGCTAAAGAGCTGGTCACATGAAGTTTGTTGTTGTAACAATGCCAAAGAAAGAATTTTATTTTCAAAGGAATTTTGCATTTCCAAACATGTCCAGCCACTCTACTGGTCACACATCTGTTTGTCAGAAATTTGTATAGAGATCTAGTAGAATAGACCCTTTGACTATCCAAAGCCCAAGAGACAACATCACATTCTCCCTCCACAAGACTAACCTGATGAAAGTCCCTAGTTGGTTTTTGGATAATTGATGAAACCTAAAGACTAACCTTTGATCTAAGTGGTTGATTTAGATAAGGTCGTCCTTGCCAAGTGTGAAGCTCATTATGAATGAGTCATGACATGAAGTGTGAAGGCCAAGTCAAGGCTTTGAAGCGAAGGACCATGCGACGGTGAGGCTTGGGCAAGACTTGGCGCCAATGGACCGACCCAATGGTGAAGAGCAAGTGAGGTCAAGGATCGATGGACCAAGAGGGTTACATGCTGCCATAGAGTGGACCATGTCATTTTGTGACTTGGCATTTGATGGATGAAAAAGCAAAATGGGCTCAAGGCAAAGGTATAACCTATAGAGCCATTTTGTTTTGCACTCAAGATACCATAGAGGGTGTGAGTGGTATAGGATCGATATATGAAGAGGGAAGTCTTCGGTAATTCGGTTCATGAGTGCCACTAGGTCGATCATTCATGTTGATGCATTAGGATCTAGTGTGCTAATTGAAAAACCTTCGAAAAATGATTGTGAAAATGCTAACACACGAGCACATGGTGATATACACTTGGTGGTGTTGGCACATTTTACAAAGGTGGTGGAGTTTGCAGGGTTGAGATGGGTTTGGGTACCACTCATCCTCCCGCCAAGCTTGCGAGGCGAGATTTGGCGCTTTCGGAAAAATGAGATGACTATTTTTATATTGCATCGGATGCAAATTCTTGTTGAAATCATGCTAACTCTCGGTTACAAGGTGTTATACTTGTCGGTTAGTATGGTGGAGAAGATAGAGTTTGACGACGGCTTGAAAATGTTGTTTTTGGCGTCAGATGCGCCAGGACTAACCGTCGGACGCCGGGGCTGCGTTTGACGCGTTGAGTGTCTGGCAGCTATGATCGGAGCTCACATCGGACGCGACCGATGGTGAGCGTCAGACGCTCATGTGAGCGTCCGGAGATGTCTGGTAACGAGGCAGTTTGGTCGTGTACGCGACGGACGCTGGCGGTGGAAACCGTCGGATGCGTCCGGAGGGGGCCAGACGCTACTCAGTGAGGTTCGGGTCTCTAGGTGTGTCGTCGGACGCGTCCAAGGGACAGCGTCAGACGCTGGTCCGAGCGTCTGGAGGTTTGGCAATGGGCTAGTTTGAACTGTTGGTTTGTGCACGAAAAAGCTGTGAGCGTCGGACATGTCCGACAAAATTGTTGGATCGAGGGCAACAACTAGTTTCATGTGGGATGACTATAAATAGATGGTGGCCGGCCCTTGGGGAGGCCTCTTGCCCATTCTAACTCTCTTGAGCATCCTTTGAGCTGAAGCAAAGCCCTCCTACTCATCTCTCTTGCTTGATTACTAATCTTGAGTGAGATTGAGTAATTCGAAGTGCATTTGCATGTGGTGATACATCTAGTGGAACTTGCGGATCGTTTGCCGGTGATTTCTTGTTACTCTTGGAGAGTACCGCTCCTAGCCGGTTTGGAGGTTGTTGGAGGCGTTGGGAAGAGTTGGTGATTGTTCTTGCCCACCTCTGGTGTGATTTGTAAGAGGTTCTTGTGCTTTCCTTGGCGGAGTGTCAAAAGTAACTCTAATACATTGTGTGTGTCATTGAGTGACCTCACTTGAGAGTGGTGTCTTGCGGTTCCCTTGTGGGGGAGTGGCTTACGGGGCAAGTGACTTGAGGGTCACACCGGGGGAACCATCTAGGTGTTGATTGACACAACCGGTAACGTAGCTTGTTGGTGCACAAGTGAACACCGGGTGAACAAAAATCATTATGTCATCATTTGTCTCCCTGTGATTGGTTTCTATATTCTTGCTGTTGTCATATTGATTGATTGATTATCATCTCGGTGATTGACAACATCATCTTTTCATCGTCGGTATAAGAATCACCTCTTTATCTTGTATTTACATTCATAGCTTATATTGTGTAGCTTGTGTAAATTAATTGTTCTAGCTAGCTCTCTAGTACAGAACATAGTGACCTAGTAATTGAGTGATTTAGCGATCATAATATACTAGAATTATCAATAGGAGGCTTGTTCATCATCTAGGCTGGGCAAACCGTGCTTTGCGTTGTTTGTTTTACTAATCAAAGTTTGTCTAAGTGTTTTATAGAATTTTTTATAGGCTATTCACTCTCTCTAGTCATCTAAGACCTTACACCTGAGAAATATTATTTTTCAAAGATAACCAAGATTAGTATTGTTGGGTTGACAGAGACCTCTTAAACTTCACGTACCACTTTCCATCTTCAGTACAGTTTGGCTCCTCTACCATCTTAAAGACGTCTTCATACATGATTTTTAAAGGCATTTATCCCAGTCATGCCAGAATATGCAATTCTCCCTACTTTTTACTCTAAAGAGAGACCCCCCCACCGGAACATGTGTTTGATTCTGCGTAACCTTTTTCCAAAACTGAGAGCCGCCTTTGGCTACAGAGGAACAGAAGCCTCTACCCGTGAAGTCAATAGAACGTTTTCACCATCTTTAACGATTTTCTTTAATCACTGTCACGTCTCTTTCATCCGTACTTTTTTCGTGCTTGTTTTTGCTTTGGTGCACAATTGTACTTGTTCCGTCTAGGAAAAAAAAAAATGCAATTCTCATATTTTCAGAAATCAAATTGCTCTAAAATTTAACCAGATTCATACCAAACATGTAATTAAAAAATTATTAGATTCATTACAAAATATACCTTCATGACAAACCTATTTGAAGACATAAATATAAATATTATTAATTGTAAACTTGATTAAACTTAGACAATTTTAACGTGCACGTACTACCATAGTGTATTCTTACCTGGAGGAAGTATTATTTACTTTCCACCAATTTTGTGCATGGGTTACACTGCTTTGATTGAATACATGAAACTATATATCTTTCTGGAGTGAATTAATAGCATATCAATAATTGGAGATGGCAACAAAGTCTTCAATTTATTCGTTGTATCGTGAGGAGAAAATGATGCATTCTAAAAGTTCTCCCCAAAATCATAAATATCCCACCACTAATTCAATAGTCTAACCAGTCAGTGATGATGATAGATCATTTAAAATTATATGGGTACTCACAATGATAGATTAAGTGGATTGTTTTTTTATTGAAAACTAACATAACGTTGATTAACAGCAACTTGCTGTTAGGATGAATACAGAGTTCAAGCTTACAAATTGGAGTGCAAAAAAAACAGGACACTCTTGTAGATGTGCTAAAGACTCACAAGCTCCCTGAAAACTATGCTGATTACAATTAACTGAGATAAGAGCCTGCTTGGCTAGATAATCCGCCATTTGGTTTTGTTGTCTATTAATCTTGCGAACAGCTGCTGATGTTTGATGCAAAGAGTTGCTGATGATCTGAGTATGGGTCTTAATTCTCCAGTCCGAAGGGTGGTCAAGATCAGGACCATTTGGGAAGGTCATCATCTGTTGACTATCTGATAAAATGGTGCACTGATTGAATTGTAAGGCCTCCAGGATCACAGCTAATGCTATAGCCGCCGCTTCTGCCATAAGAACAGAAGATATCTTCATTCCCGCCTTAATGAAGATGCTAACCGCTGGATTGACCTGCGTATTGACAATGAAAATTCCAAGTCCAGCATTCCTGAGAGCATGGTGTTGTCCATCAGGCTGAGTAGAGGCATCAGTGTAGCATCTAGTTGCTTCAATCAGAGAAGGGAAAGGAACTAGAATTGGATCGACATAGATGTGTTGTTTGTCCTCATCAGATGTACCTGCACAAGACGTATTCGTACCTCGGTAGGAAGTAGCAGCAGGTCGCACTGCTGACTGTGGCATAGTTCCAGAGGTCATGGTTTGGAGTTGAGGCTGGTTTTGTTCCGGTTGCTGAATCTGGTGGTCCATCTGACCATTCTGTGGTGTTGGATGATGTGCAGAAACATTTAGCATACCTTGGATGTGATGATCGACCCTGATATTGGCCTGAGCTGGTTGCTGTGTCGTGGTATCACCATGTATCCAATGCATCATGGCTGTTGTGGCACTACGCACCTGCATTGGAGTCCAGGACTTCCTTCGAAAATGATTGTCATTTCTTGCTTTCCAAATGAACCACAAGGTGATTAACATTTTGTTAAGATAATGGATAGGAGCGATGTTATTAATTATAGCAAGAAGAGTGGCTTGAATGCCATCATCCTCCTGGGGAAGAGTATCAGTTCTTATAGAAGGAGTAAAGGAGAACCAAACAGCTCTAGGCAAGTTGCAATGAAAGAACAGATGCGCCTCATTTTTAGTTTGACCACAGTAAGAACAATGTGGACCAATACGGGTGGAGTATCTAGAAGCTCTGTGCGCTGTTGCTAAAGCCCTTCTAATAAGCCTCCAAGTAAAGGTTTTAATGATGGGAGGAAGATTTGTTGCCTTCCATACCTTGGTCATGATGTTCTGCAGCTGTGGTAAGATGCTTCTTGAGCCTTGTGCTGGAAGGTTTATTTGATTTTGGGTTGCCAAATGTCTGTAGATGCTTTTCGTGGTGCAGAGGCCGTTCTTTGATGGTATCCACCTGAGAATATCTGGGTGTTGTTGAGGCACAGTAGGTGTCACTATTATTTGCTGGACCGCTTGTTCCTGAAAAGTGTTAGTTAAAAGATGCATATCCCAATCTTGAGTACTAGGTATCCATAGGTCAGAAATTGTGGATGGAAGAGGGGTAGTCACTATTGGTTCCAACAGGTGATCATAGATGTTCCTACAGATAGGGCACCATGGCGTTGACCAGATTGATGAGTTCCCTGCATGAATTTGTTAGGTGACATTGCTAACTAGATCCTCTTTTACCTGCAGAATAGAAGACCAAAAGACAGATTTTGTGGTCGAGGTAGTTGCTGTCCAAAAAGAAGAATTGGGGTAATATTTAGCCTTTAAAACTGTTGTTAGGAAAGGGTTTTTTGAGTTAACAATGTCATAAGCAGTGTGCAAAATCAAACTTTTGTTGACAGTGTAGAGGTCTCGGATTCCTAGACCTCCATTCTCTTTTGATTGACAAATGTCTTCCCATGACCTGTAAGCAGTAGGATTAGTCAGGTCGTCTTCCTGCACACCTGCCCACCAAAATCTTCTCAAAATAGAGTTAATTTTTTCAATAAAATTCTTGGAGAATAGGATGGTAGACATGTAATATACAGGAATTAAGGAGAGCACCAATTGAATATAAGTGAGACGGCCAGCATGATTGATCTTATTAGCCTTGACGGTGGTCAATTTGGCAAGAAATTTTTTGTAGATGAAATGGTAAGCCCTATTTTTGTCTTTGTGGCTCAAAATGAGAGGATGGCCAAGGTGGATGGTATTGGGGAGGAGATCAGGCACAGGGAAAATAGCCTTAATATGACCCCTAGTGGTGATGTCAACATTGTGGCTGAAATGGATAGAAGATTTGTTAAGGTTGGGGATTTGGCCAGATTGGTGACAAAAATCATTAAGGATGTTGTTGACAAGAGTGGCTTCCTGAACTGTTGCAGCTCCACAAAGGATAAGGTCATCAGCAAACAAAAGGGAATGGATAGGAGGGCAATTGTAACCTAAGGTGACACCCTGCAAATTAGCTTCATTCATGGCATGTTGTAAGGCAATAGAAAGCTCATTGATGGCCACAACAAAAAGGAAAGGAGAAAGGGGACATCCCTGTCGAATACCTTGCTGGGGATAGAAGTATGTCGTAGGGTCTCCATTGACAAGAACCGCCATGGCTGGAGTAGTGAAGCACGCCCTGAGGAGCTGTATGAAATGGTGGTTAAGACCAAGTCGTTGGAGAGCCTGAGTCAGGAAGTCCCATCTTAATCTCTCAAAAGCTTTAGCCAAGTCTATTTTAAGAAGAAAAGCTTTGGCCTTCCAAGTCTTTAAGCCAAAGGAATGTATAATTTCCTGCGTGATGATAATATTAGAAGAGATATGACGATTTTTAATAAAGCAGCTTGCGCTTGATCAATGAAATTAGGTAGATGAGGTTTAAGTCTATCAGCTAGAGTTTTAGCAATTAATCTATAAATGACATTACACAAGCTAATAGGTCTAAAATCTTGAGGAATAACAGGCTGTATTTTTTGGAATTAAAGTGATATAAGTCTGATTGATCTCTTGATCAAATGTAGCGGTGGAGTAGAAATCACTTACCAGTTTATGAACATCCTGTGCTAACCATGGCCATGATGATTTGTAGAAGCCGGCATTGAGGCCATCCGGACCAGGAGAGGCATTGTTTCTCATTCCTTTGATGATAGTATGAAGTTCCTGAATAGTAGGGGAAGAGTTAGTAAAAGAATTAGTACCTTGTTCTCCATCCTGAGTTTGGGGAACTGTTGTTGCTTCCTGATTGGAATGTGCCTGTTGGTGGTTCTGTATGGTGGTCGACTGAACTGTGTCAGTGTGTGCAGCTGTCGCAGGGGCGCTGTGCTGGTTGTGTTCCTAGTGTGAAGTGCTTGCATGTTCCTGTTGAGAGAGCTGCTGAGTGTAAATGTCAGTAGAATGAGTGACACCAAAAATGTCCTAATAATAATTAAGAAGAGTAGAAGCAATTTGATCAGGGGTAGTAGCTTCAGAGCCATCGGGGTTGTACAAGTAAGCAATGGTGTTTTTTCTATTTCTTTTGACAATGGCCTAATGAAAGTAAGCTGTATTTCTATCCCCTAATTTGGCCCAGTTCTTTTTTGCCCTCTGCAAGTGAAACTCTTCATTCTTGTTGAGGATTTCATGATGCTGGGTAGCTAGGTGCTTTTGGAGGTTAAAATCTTGCTAGTGGGGAGGTTTGGATTGCTGCTGCATGAGGAGGTTCTCAATTGTACTAAGTTGGGAAGAGAGGTTAGGCTTAGTTTTCCTCCATTTTTTGAGGTCATAGGCTAAGTATTTGGTTTTTTTGGTGAAAGGGCCTAGTAGTAGACTTGGTCCAGCTTTCCTTCCACATCATTGTAATCCTGCTCCATGATCCACCAATTTTCAAAACGAAAAACTTGTTAGTGCGAGGACAATTGGAATGCATCATAGTAAGAATAGGAGCATGGTTTCCACGCAACTTAGGTAAATGATACACTGTTGTTCGTGGATAAGCTGTACACCATTCAACATTCGCCAAAGAACGATCAAGGCGCTGGAACATAGGGGTGGTATTGAAACTCTTGTTCGTCTAAGTGTAAGCCGGGCCACTGTACCCCAAGTCAATAAAGCCACACTGCTTCACATAATCACAAAACAGGTTAATGCGTCTAATATCAGGTCTACCTAGACCACATTTTTCACAAGCATGCATAAGTTCATTCATGTCACCCATGGCTAAGATAGGAAGAGTACTATGATTAACAACAAAATTAAGCACCCTGGTCCAGATAGTAGAGGTATTACGGTGATGAGGATCACCATAGATACAGACCAAACCAAAATGCTCGGAGGTAGTAGTACTATTACACAAAGCTAATATATAGTGATGATTATGATCTACTGTGGTAATGGCAACAGCTTGGGTCCAAAGTAACCAAAGACCTCCTGATTGATCCTGTGCTGGAACTAAAAAGGCATCGGATATGCTAAAACGATTAACAATTGAAGTACGAGTAATAGAACTATTCCTAGTTTCAGATAGATAACAGACCTCAGCTTTTGTCGATGTTAGGAGGCGTTGAAGGTGCTGCATCTTTAAACTGCGCAGGGACCCTCCTGCTTCCTGGCAGTTCCATGCAAGGAGATTCATTGTCCACCCGACGCCCTTGAGGCTGGCGCCCTAGCCTGTGCAGGAGTGTTTGCATCTTGATGAGGATGCTGATCATCAGCCACCAGGTTGTCCATAGGAGTACCATGAGCTGGTTCTTGAGTTAGGAGACCGGCATGGCCTGCCAAGTCTTCCTGCCCGGAACGTAGGACGAGAAGGCACTCGATGCCGTGGATGACCCTGTCAGGCCTGAGAACAGCGTCTGGGCGTGTGAGGGCGGCGTGACCAACGCGCAAGCTGTCGCCGGCCGCCGCAGCAGGCACGACCACCAGGCCAGAGAGCGTCGGGTGGGATGCCACGGGCCAATCGTCGGAGGGCCAGCACGAGGAGAGGGCGTTGTAGAGCAGGAACGCCTGGAGTGACATGATGCTCCGAGGTTCCAGCAGGAACCTAACCAGCGCCATGTTCCACGGCACGAAGAAGTTGTCGTTGTTCCTCCCGACGACGACCTCCAGCGTGTGCAGCAGCATCACCCTCGCCATCAGGTCAGCCAGCTCCGTGTAGTGCGCATCCAGCAGCACCACCAGCATGGAGATGGAGTTGGCCCCGACGGCCGTCGCCGCCGCCGTCGCGTCAGCAGAGCCGGCAGCGCCGGAGCCGGAGCCGGTAGAGGCCAAAGCAGGTTCCTGTGGCGTCGTCTCCTCGGGCGTCGACGAATCGGGAGGAGTGTGTGGAGGTGGATCAGGGGGTTGTACATCCATGGAAAGGGCAACCGGAGTTATGGCTGTGTCGCTGGCTATGGAAGACAAAGGCAGCAGGCAACGAACGAGGGAGGCAAGAAGGTTGGAATTTGGAACCTCGTCAAATTGATACAGCATGACGACTGTCGAACCGATGCAGATCGGGGCGCAGCAATGGAGGAGGCGTGAGGAATCGGCGGATCAGCGCGAGGAGAAGAGCAGAGGATGTGCAGGTGACTGACGAGGTGACTGCGGCGGAGACGATGGATGGGGCCGAAATCAACCAGGGGAAGTGACGATCGGCAGATGGATTGATGATTGAAGATGGATGCAGATTGAACTGATTTTGGGGGGATTTTGGATCGGAAGAAGGAACGGGAAGAGGCAGGCAACACCGGTGAGTGGTGAAATCCACTAGAAAAATGGACGGCTGAGGTCAAAAGACCATGGATCTGGATGAGCACAATACGGGGATGAAGGATCTGCTGGTTTTTGCGATGATTGATGAAGAAATAGTGGTGGATTTGGAAGGATTAGGGAGGAGGAAAAGCAGAACATGGCAAGACGCCCGTACTACTCAGAGACCCCCGCTTATTTTCTTTGTATGAGTCCCAGATCGTACTGAATTATTCCTCACGGATTAAGTGGATTGTTGTTTTTATATGAATTTTTACATGCTTGCATTGATAATTTTTCAGTGAATCTATTTTTATTAAACAAATACTAAAGATACACAGTTCTTTGATAGAGAAAGTTCAACATCTAGAGTACAAGAATGACTATTTATGCTAGTGTAGTAACTAAAAAGTATAATCTAGGACCTATGATCATCATAAAGTTTAAGTGATGTTTCAACTAAATGTATACTAAGGACACAGGAAGCTGTGATGCAAGAATAAAAACTAGTTAAGAATATGGATGAAAAATATGTAAAATAATTGGTAAATCTACCATTTGTCAGTGTCGGGTACCTAAAAAAGGGGTACCCTTAACTTTTCACTAAAAGGATTAACCCCTAGCGTCAACGAACCAAATCCGCTAACATTGTTCCTCACCTAGCACAAGAAAGCTCAAAATGTCAAGTCGTGCTGGGCCGGCCCACGAACGGGCCTCGATGGTCCAAGCTGCTGCCTGCTCGACGGACCCCGCCCAGGGTAAAGTGGATCGTTTGAGAGTGTCACTCGACCTACCCCTCGGTGACGGAGATTCAGCCGAGCGAATGGGCACCCCTCGAGTGTGGGGCACCACTCAAATACCTACTCCTTGTACGATTCCCAGAGCATTTAATGCGCTCTACCTGCTCCCGTCTAACCTTATAGCCACAGTGACAGTAACAGTTGCGAGTACACCGGTAAAATCCCACTTTTACCTCCCGTACCCGGGAATCTGGCGGGTCGTACCACACTGCAACACCATGCTACGCATTGTGCCCCGTTCGGCACCCCTCGAGTTTCCCGGACTCGTTCTTATCCGCTTGGGCCTCAACCCCCTCGAACACCCCCTCGAGCAGGACTCCGTCATCACCGGTCAACACTCCAACAACTCCCGACGTGACAGCTACAGGGATCCGCACAACCGCGCTTGGACGTCCGTCTGTCACCGACCATCAGCTGTGTCACCTTACGCACGGGAAGGATGGCCGCGTCACCTCCAGGCACGTCGCTACAGGACACGCCACGCCCGGCACACGCCTCTACAACAGCACCGACATGATCAGCATCGTCCCCTCGACACATCATCTACGATAGCCCTAGGACATGTGTACCCCTGAGCCTTCCCTTCGCCTATAAAAGGGGACGCCATGGCATAGAGTAGGGCGAGAGGTTCCAATGCCGTCTCCAAGTTCTAGCCGCATTCCTCACACCCCCATTCTTACTTGCTTGTATTCACCCCTGTACAAGCACTTTGGTGGAAGATAATACAAATCTCCTCTCCCCGCTGGACGTAGGGCCTTCTATTGCCCGAACCAGGATAAATCCCTTGTGTTCTTCTTGCACCACCATCTGGATTAGGAAGCACGCACACAAATTCACTCGTTGGTGTAGGCCCTCGGGGTTGAAACACCGACAGTTGGCGTGCCAGGTAGGGGTCCTGCATGTTACTAATGATTTCCCACCACTTTTCCATATGGCAGACTCATCTTCACCACTTCCGCGAGCCACTGTGATCTGGTTCGGGAGCCTGGAGTTCATGTCCCTCGGCCACAGCTATGATATGGTCCTCCTCTCAGTTGGAGATCCGAGCGGAGGCCGCACCGAGCCCCCACGCACAGGAGGGGTTGCACGCCGATCTCGCCACCACGCTTCCACGCCCAGGAGGAGGCTCGACCGGCACTGCCGTCACCATCGACCCGCGTCCGGGTTACCACCCGTCGCATTTCCCCCGCTCCTGGTAGGCGACGAGGGGCCCTTGGTTGGGGACCTATCTGACCCTTGTCCAGGAGCGGAGGACAAGCCGGTGGGACTCTACGGAAACCTCAACTTCACCTTCGCAATACGTTTGTCGAGGGAGCCCGATGAGGCTCCACCGGCGCGCGCAACCCCGACACCGCCCAATTTGCTACCTCATGGGCTGTTCGAGTTCTGTCACCAGTTCCTATTCAGCCTGGACAATGCCGCCAAGTCGTACTCCACCACAATGCGCTCTAACCTGAGTGAGCATGAGGACCGCCCATGAGCTCTCTTACGCGCAACTGTGGATTTGGCGACGGTCTTGCCGGCTTCCGAGGACCTTGGCTTCTCACGGACGCCTGGCCTAGGGAGCAACACCATCGGTGCATTACGACGCCAGCTGGAGGAGGAGCAGTGCGGGCGGTTCCCCATCTTCTACTGTAGCGACCCCGACTCCAACTCCGACCATTACGACCCCACTCGCGAGTGCTTCCATGCCGAGGGCGAAGTCGCATCGAGCGACGACACCGTCGACCCAGCGGCCTCAGCAGCAGCTGCGGCTGTGGCAGGAGGGGCCCTAGTTGCAATAGACCCAGAGGAGCAGCCACCGGCCGCGCTTCAAGACGTACGCCTGCGGCAGGATGACCAAGTCGCTTAGCTCTCCGGGAGATGCGAACCAAGCTCGACGAGGATCGAGAGCATCTGTGCCAGCTCGAGCGGACCCTCGAGCAGGAGCACCGATCCTCGCCCGGCAGAAGGGCTCGAGCTAGAGCCCGAGAGGTCAACCGATAGATCATTGAGGACGAGGGGCCCGAGCACCCTGTCGTCAACCAATTTCCCCGAGCCAGTCAAAACATCTTCGCGGCCACCATGCTTCTTCGCAACATGCCCGCGCCATCGAGATGAGGTCGAGGGCCTCCTCAAAGTCGCTGACGCGCAAAAAACCGAGAGCTCGGCCTCGAGGCATCGAGCGGTGGCCTCGGAGCAGCCCGTCGAGCCCTACCGTGAAGAGAGGGAGGTCTCAGTTCACCAGGGAGCGGCCCCCCGAGCAAAGAAGGCGACCCCCGTCCGAGACCGTATCGTGGACAATTGCGAGCCCCAAGACGCGAGTTACGACATCGACAAGAATCGACGACGCAAGAGCAGGGACGCAGAGGATCGGGGCTATAGCACCCATCGAGGTAGGCGCTACGACAGCGATGAGGACTGCTGGGCCCTAGAGCCGCTGGGCCCTCGAGTCTTCAGCAAGGCGATCCACAGCACGCCGCTGCTGAACCCTTTTCGGCCCCCCACGAGCATTGTCAAGTACAACGGCAAGACTAAGCCCAAGCTCTGGTTGGCCGATTTTTGGTTCGCCTGCCAGCTGGGCGGGGCACGCGATGACTGTGCCATCATCCGCCAACTCCCCTTGTTCCTCTCCGACACTGCGAGATGGTGGCTCGAGGAGCTCCCCCAGGATAGATCCGTAACTGGGCTGACCTGGTGCGAGTCTTCGAGGGAAACTTCAAAGGGACCTACGTGCGCCTGGGCAACTCTTGGGACCTCCGCAACTGCAAGCAGTAGCCCGGGGAGTCCCTCCGCGACTTCGCCCGATGCTTCTCCAAGCAACGCACCGAGCTCCCGCACATCCCTAACCACGACGTCATCCTAGCATTTGTTTCAGGGACTACCTGCAAGAAGCTGGTTCGAGAGCTGGGGCGCAACCGCCCTAAGACCGTTGACGAGCTGATGGACATCGTCGCCAACTATGCAGCTGGCAAAGAGGCGGTCGGGGCCTTCTTTGGCAACAAGAAAGACATGGGGAAGGCACAGACAGCCGACGACGAGGGCATAAGCAAGGGCTCCAAGAAGAACAACAATAAGAAGAAGAAGAACTAGTAAGGCAAGTGCGAGGCTGTGAATGATGATCTCGTCACTATGGCCGAGCGCAAGAAGCCTCGAGGTCCCCCTGAGGGGACCATCTTCGACAAGATGCTGAAGGAGCCCTGCCCTTACCATAAGGGAGGGGCCAACCACAAACTCGAGGACTGTTGCCTGCTCAGAAACTACTTCAAAAGCTTGGGGATCGAGAAGGATGACCAGAAGAAGGATAAAAGGGTGACAAGGGTGGCGACAAGGAAGACGAGAAGTTCCCCGAAGTCTTCGATTGCTATACAATCTACGGTGGCCCCTTGACCTAGCTCACATCCCAACAACACAAGAGGGAGCATCGAGAGGTCTTCTCCGTCCAAGTCGCTACCCCGCAGTACCTCGACTGGTCTGATGCGCCCATCACGTTCGACCGTGATGACTATCCGGATCGTGTCGTTAACCCTGAGGTCTACCCATCATCAACACCCACCTCTCCAAGGTGCTCATGGACGGGGGCAGCAACGTCAACATCATCTATCTCAAGACCCTCGACCTCCTAGGGGTCAAGAAGTTGCAGCTTCAGCCCAGTGCCGGGGGCTTCCATGGAGTTGTGCCAGGGAAGAAGGCCCTTCCTGTCAGCCGCATCGACCTCCTCGTCTACTTTGGCACCCCCTCGAACTTCAGGAAAGAGATCCTCACTTTTGAGGTGGTAGGGTTCGACGGCACGTACCACGCCATCATCGGTCGACCGGGGTACGCGCAGTTCATGGCAACCCCCAACTACACGTACCTCAAGCTCAAGATGCCGGGGCCAAAGGGCATCATCACCATCGGCTCCTCCTACGAGCACGCATACGACTGCGATGTCGAGTGCATTGAGAATGGAGAGGCCGTCGAGGAGTCCACCAGGCTGGCCTCGATCCTTGAGGGCCTCACCGTAGAGGCCCCTGAACCCAAGCTCCATGCAGGCAGCTTCGAGCCCGTGGAAGACACCATGAAGATCCCCCTTGACCTGAGCAGCTCTGGCGAGAAGGCGCTGACGATCAATGCCTCCCTCAACAGTAAATAGGAAGCAGTGCTCGTCAACTTTCTCTTTTCTTGATGCTTATTCTGGTTACCATCAAATCAAAATGAAGGAGTCCAACCAGCTCGTGACCTCCTTTATCACCCCTTTTGGCATGTACTGCTATGTCACCATGCCCTTCGGCCCTCGTAATGATGGGGCAACATACCAGCGATGCATGCTTCATGTTTTCAGCGAGCACATAGGAAACACAGTCGAGGCCATGCGATGATATCATAGTCAAATCAAAAAAGGTCAACAACCTCATCGAGGACCTCAAGATCACATTCGGGTGCCTTCGAGCCAAAAACATCAAGCTCAACCCCGAGAAATGTGTCTTTGGTGTGCCTCGAGGCATGCCCCTAGGATACATTCTCTCTCAGCGCAGTATCGAGGCCAACCCCGAGAAAGTCGCGACAGTCACACGGATGGGACCGATTCAAGACCTAAAGGGCGTACAGAAGGTTATGGGCTGCCTCGCGGCCCTCAGCCGCTTCATCTCACGCTTGGGAGAAAAGGCCCTGCCGCTATATTTCCTCCTGAAGAAATCCGAGCACTTCGCGTGGACCGTCGAAGCTGAGGAAGCCCTTGGTAAGCTCAAAAGTATGCTGACCTACCCTCTGATTCTTGTACCACCTTGACCTGCCACGCCGTCCGAACTAGCCGAGCCACTTCTCCTCTACGTCGCCGCAACCACCCAGGTAGTCAGCGCGGTCATAGTGGTCGACAGGCAGGAGGAAGGGCACGCATTGCCTGTCCAACAGCCGGTTTACTTCATCAGTGAGGTGCTCTCGGAGAGGAAGGTTCACTACCCACAGATCCAAAAGCTGCTCTACGCCATCGTGCTCACATGCCGCAAGCTCCAGCACTATTTCCTCAGCCACCCGGTCACCGTGGTTTCATCCTTCCCCCTGGGGGAGATCATCCAAAACTGGGAGGCCGCGGGGAGGATCGCTAAGTGGTTGGTCAAGCTCATGGGCGAGACTATCACCTATGCGCCGTGCAAAGTGATCAAGTCTCAGGTGTTGGCGGACTTCATCGCCGAGTGGACCGACACATAGCTTTCACCGGCGCAGATTCAAGCCGAGCTGTGGATGATGTACTTCGACGTGTCGCTCATGAAGACAGGAGCAGACGCAGGCTTGCTCTTCATCTCACCACTCAAGGTCCACATGCGCTACGTTATACGCATCCACTTTGCCGCCTCCAACAATGTCGCGGAGTATGAGGCCCTCGTCAATGGTCTATGAATCTCCCTCGAGCTCAGGGTCCAACGCCTCAATGTTTGGGGCGACTTGCAACTCATCATCGACCAAGTAATGAAGGCCTCGAGCTGCCACAACCATAAGATGGAGGCCTACTGCAATGAGGTACACAGGCTAGAGGATAAGTTCCATGGACTCGAGCTCAACCACATCGATCGATGCTACAACGAAGCTGCGGATGAGCTCGCTAAGATCGCATCTACTCAAGGCACCGTCCCGCCAGACGTCTTCTCAAGGGACCTCCTCGAGACCTCTGTCGACTTGGACTCGGGGGCTGGCACTGCACCACCGATGCTTGACCCCCCGGCCTCGACCGAGGCCCCCTCGATCGGGGCTGAGGTCATGGAAATCGAGGGGTCACCTCCTCCGTCGAGCCCACCGGCGGACTGGCGCACTCTGTTCCTCGATTGCCTTATCCGGGGGAGCTTCCAGAAGACCGAACCGAGGCTCAACGGATAGCTCGACGGGCCAAGTCCTACGTCATCTACGGCAATGACAAGGAACTCTATCGGCGAAGCCCATCAGGGGTCCTCCAGCGCTGCATCACCATCGAGGAAGGCAGGAAGCTCCTCAAGGACATACACTCGGGGCTTGCGGCCACCATGCTGCCCCAAGGACCCTCGTCGGCAACGCCTTCTGGCAAGGTTTCTACTAGCCAACCGCCGTCTTTGATGCCATCAACATCGTCCGCTCATGTGAAGGATGCCAATTCTACACCAAGCAAACACACCTTCCGGCCCATGCCCTGCAGATGATCCCCATCACTTGGCCATTTGCAGTCTGGGGGCTCGATCTCGTGGGGCCTCTCAAGAAGACAACCGGGGGTTACACGCATCTACTCGTAGCCGTCGACAAATTCACCAAGTGGATCGAGGAGCGGCCCATTGGCAACATCCGCTCTGAGAAGGTGGTCGCATTCTTCACCGACATCATCCACCGCTTTGGGGTCCCGAACGTCATCATCACTGACAACGGCACGCAATTCACCGAAAAGAAGTCCTTGTACTTCTGCGACCACCATCACATCCATGTGAATTGGTCCGCGGTTGCCCACCCTTGAACTAATGGCCAGGTCGAGACAGCCAACGGAATGATCTTGCAAGGCCTTAAGCCAAGAATCTTCAACTGCCTCAACAAGTACGGGAAGAAATGGGCCACCGATTTACCCTCGGTCCTATGGAGCCTGTGGACAATGCCTAGTCGAGCCACGGGGTTTACTCCATTCTTCATGGTCTACGGGTCTGAGGCCATCCTCCCCATCGACCTCGAGTATGGGTCCCCTCGACTCAAGGCCTACAACGAGCACACGAACGAAGAGGCCCTTGCAAACGCCGTCGACCAGCCTAAGGAGGCTCAAGATATGGACCTCCTCCATTCCGCGAGGTACTAGCAGAAGCTTCGACACTACCACGACAAGCACGTGCGCAAGAGGGACCTCCAAGTCGGCGACCTTGTCCTCCATCGGCGACAAAGCAATAAGGGGTGCCACAAGTTGACTCCACCATGGGAAGGCCCCTATGTTGTTGCCGAGGTGTTGAAGCCAGGGACGTACAAGTTGTCAAATGGCAAGGGCTCGACCTTCACCAATGCTTGGAACATCGAATAGCTACATCGCTTTTACCCTTAGGGCCTCGAGGCCTAGTACATTCCCCGTATTTTGTACACCAATCACATCATGAATGAATAAAAAGGCTCTCAACTTCAGTACTTTTGTTTGTTTAGAAAATAATAAAGGTAGCCTTGACTCTGCTTCATTAGAGTCGAGACTCCCTTGGGGGCTAACAAGGGGGGAACCCCCCTAAGTTCCTAAAAAACCTGAACATTTTTTCAAAACTCGACATTGTTGTCTTCTTCTATGCCTCGAACATGCTTCGCAACTAAGTAAAAAACACCTCGAACTCCCTAAGGGTCGAGGGCCGCCAAGTCGGGGGCTCTCCTATGCCTCTACGCTAAGGTACTCCTACTCGCTCCCCCTCAAGGGATACAAGCCCGTGTCAAAAAACTTAGTCAAAAAGTAAAACTCAGGCAAAAAGGAACAAGAGAACTCGAGCTTAAAAACATATCAACAAGCATTTTAGACAATGCATAAGTTAAGGCCACCAGGGCCACGATATCACAATGTCATAAAAACTAAACTATTACATGGGCCTCTCTACCCAGATTTGGCTCACAGGCCCTGGTCATCATCGCCACCGTCGCCTTCTTCACCGGCGTCTCCCGCGTCCTCAGCAGGAAGGACCTCAGACTCGAATAGCTTCGCTAACTTCTCGCCCGGTTCCTCGACATCCTCGATTAAGCCCCGACACCACTCCTTGTTCTCGGTGTCCATTTTGGTGAGGTTAGAGACGAAGTCGTGCTTGACGATGTGCATGTCGTACGTAAAGCCAGAGTAGACAACCGCCATCGCCCGCTTCACGTCGATCTGGAGTGCCTCGCGGACACGGTCCCTGAGGGAGGCCCCGAGGTGGTACAGCCGGTTGACGAGCGCGGCCCCACGCACCTCCTCTCTAACCTCCGCAACGGGCTTGACCCCCAGGAGTCGCAAAGCCTGTTGATCGCGATGCGGAGCCTATCGGTCAACACCGTTTCTGTCAAAAAGCCCTCCTGTAGTGCTTTGGCGACAGTCAGAGTGGAGAGCAGGTCCGTCTCGAGGCCTAGAGGATAGAACAAAAGTTAGTCATGGTGCACGGAGACAAGGAAATCAAAACTAAATAAGAAAACTCACTGGTGCAGTGGGTGTTGAGGGCCTCACGGGCGTCTGCCACGCCGTCACGCTCCTTCCGGGCCTCGTCCCGCTCCTTTTGAGCCTCCTTAAAGGCACAGACCACCTTTATCTTCTCAAACCGCAGGTTTTTGAGGGCCTGGCCAGCTAGAATGATGGATTGCTCCTTCTCCCGAAGGGTCTTCTTTATCATGTCGAGCTCGGCGGTAAGGATGTCAGCGCGACGTTTCTCCTCCCCAGCTGAGATAGTGAGGGCATCACGCGCCTCGGAGACTTGGGTGATGTCGGTCTCAAGCCTTTGAATGCGCTCCATGGCATCTTGAGCCTCCTCCTCGAGCGACTTGACGTGCTCGAGGGCCTTTCGTGCCTCCTCGAGGGCCTGGGCGCCTTCACTCCTGGCCTTCGTGACCTCCTCCTTAGCCCTCCGGAGCTCCTCCTTAGCTTGAGTGGCCTCCCCTTGAGCCGTGTTGGCATCCTCCTTGGCCTTGGCGGCCTCCTTCTTCACCTGCCTCGCCTCCTCCTCAGTCTGAGCCACCCTGTCCCAGGCGGACTGGCCGGCCTCGAGCTGACGCAGCACCTCCTCCCGACCGTTGTGGGTCGCATGGAGGAAGTGGGACTTTGAGTGGGAGCGGCTCCTCACGTCATGGAAACAAGAAGCAGAAAATCAGTCACCAGTCAAGGAGGAACCAAAGCCAAACACACTCAGAGAAACACTTACCGAAAGGCCTTGGCCAAGGTCCTCGGTGACGATTTCGGCGGCCAGCTTCAAAGCGTGCACCACCCATGCCCGATACTCCTCCACGTCCTCCCAGCGCTTCACATCCATCGGGTCATCCATCCAGATCCCGGGAGTGCTGGGATCATGAGTTTCTCAGAGCAGAAGGCGCTCTTGGCCCCAATGCGGGAGGGCCGCTTCGAGCCTCGCTCGCACCAAGGACCAAACGCTCTACACCGCCTCACGAGAACCGCTGTAGCGCTCCACCCGGTCAGCCAGGGTGGGGAACGATGACTCGGCTTCGACACCGCCGGCCGATGTTAGGGGCAGGCCATCTCGACGGACCAGGGGCCCCCAGGTGGTGGATGCCCTAGCGAGCAGAAGGGCCTCATCCTCCTCCTCCCGCCGGCGTAGCGCCGAGGGACTCATGGCAGCCGTCTCCTCCTGCCACCATTGTGGCGAACCCGAGGCCACCGGCTATTCCGATGGCGTGCCCCGTGGTTGCGACGGAGGGCTCAAGATCACAGCCTCTCCCAGCGCCACGTCGTGCCAAGGCGGCAGGTCCGACATCACCACGTCCTCCGGCCGACTCGAAGTCGAATGCTCCCCCTCCTCCTGCGCCTGCGGCACGCGCAGGACCATCGACGCATCCCGCGTCGCATCTTGCTACTACAGTAGCTCATCCAAGGTAATCACAGCCTCCCCTTGCGATTGTGGGAGGCTTGAGACCACCAGCTCCTCCGACGGCTCGACCCGCCGCTGCGACGGTGAATCCAGAGGCGCCGCATCCTCTGGTGGCATTTGTTGCTGTTGTTGTTGCTGTTGCTGCTATTGCTGCTATTGCCGTTGCTTCAACTGGCTCGACAACAGCCGCTCCGCTTCCTGCTGCTGCTCAGGCTGGCTCCTGGCTAGCCCCTCTTCTCCCAGCCGCTCCTGCGGCTCCTCCTCCTCCTCCTCCTTCCTCTGCAGGTTCTCCTGCTCCTGCTTACGCCACGCCTCCACCTCGCACAGCCCCTCCGGCCACGGTTTTTGCTCCTCCACGGATGGAGATGGAGCAGCGGCCTCCTTGTCCTCGAGGATGATGGGGGCACTCTCTGTCCCTATCTCGCGCCCGTCGAGGGCTCCCCCCTCGAGCAAGGCGGCGGAGGCTTCGGCCTGACCTGGAGTAGAGGCCGCAGGCATCGGGGTTGGGACGACACTCCCACCTTTCAACACTTGGCCAGGTGCGAGGGCCACGAACGTCGGCACCAGGGCAGAACTCCTCCTTTCTTGCAACTGCTCTAGTTCGGAGCCACTTCCCACCGCAACCCTCGAACCGCTAGAGCCTGCAACAAGAGCAGAGCCCATCAGCCTGCCTCGAGCCATAGCTACGTGGGCTTGAGATAGCCAAGCTGCCTCCCACGGTGGCAAGGGTCTCGAGGTCGCACCTGTTGCCACGGCTGCCGTCCTCGCGGCCACGTCCACCCGAAGCCACTTGGCCGGTGAAGGATTTGCCTCCTCCACCCGCTGCTTTAGCCTAGGTAATAAGGAAGTGAGCAAAAATGCTTAGTAGCTCTGCGGATCAAAGAAACAAGAAAGGAAATCCAAAAAGCAAGGCTTACCCAAAGGGGAAGACGACCTTCCCAGGACCCCTCGAGCCACTAGAGCGCCTCGAGGCCCCACTCGGAGCCGCACCTCCCCCGGAGCCGAGGCCGCCTGACACTTCCGACGGTGCCGCCGCACCCTCCCGCTCCAATAAGGTCATGTGGCCCCGAGTCCACGCCCCGTGAGCCAAGGACTGGGACCAGGTCTCCCGAGGCATGGCAGGTGGGGTCCCGCTGCACGAGCATCGAGACGAGGACCCAGCACAGGCCGAGGAGCCACCTTGACTCCTGTCCTGTGGCCGCTCCAGAACGTCCTCCTACGCAGAAGGCACGTTAGCTCGGGGGAGACCAGAGAGATGGGGCTCGAGGCGCGCTGCCACCCCTCGATACCATCATCTTCCTCCTCATCCTCCTCAGAGGGAGACACCTCCTCAGGCAGCCCATCACGCCTTTGCTTCCCGCGGCGCCTCTCGTGCTCTATACACATGAGACTTTTTTTCTTTCTTCCTCTTCTTCTCCTGGTCCTTCCCCTTCTTCTATTGTTGAGCAGTAAAGCGCCTCACCTATCGGTCAGGGTCATCCTTCCTCACCGGGGGCCTTGACGCCCTGCAGTCGATGTTCCCCTGCATGAAAACATCTGGGCGTAAGAACAAAGGTAAGGAAGAGAGGTAGAGTAAAACTCAAGAGGCACGGCTCAAGGCACTCACCAGGTCAAGGTGGCCTTCTTCTGGCAGCATGGGGATGCGGTTGATGTGCTCCGGCCTGAAAGCGCCGGCGACTGCTCCCTTTACCCGTGACACAATTTCCTCGGGGGGCAGCGCCTCGACCGACATGCGGCACCCCTCGAGCTGCTCAGGCATCGCCTCGGGCCCCATCTGGTCTAGCCGTAACGGAGGCTCCATCAAAGGGAGCACCCTTCAACGGTGAAAGGCCGAGATGACGACCGCTGCCGTCAGACCCGTGTCATGAAGTCTCCTCAGCGCGGTGAGGAGAGGCCTCAATCGAGGCTGTAACTCCGATGCCACACCGTGCGGCCAGTTGAATGGGCGCTCCGTGATGAGACACCCGGTGTACAGCGGGAAGTACCCCTCGTCGTTGCGGAGGTAGAACCAATGTGCATTCCACTGAGCATGGTTGGACATTAGCCCAGTGGGGATGTACTCGCACGGCTCCGCCCCCGGCCTGTCTTCAGTGCTAGGTTGCAGGAGCCAGCGCAGACGATTCTCCTCACGCTCTGTTCCACCGGGGTGGTGAAGAACTCCCCCTTGTAGAGGTGAAGCCACAACTCCTAGTGCAGCTCCACCCCCAGGTATCCCTCGCAGACGGCCGCGAAGATAGCGGCATTGGAGATGGCGTTGGGGAGAAGTGCTAGAGCTCGACCCTGTAATGGTAGAGTAGTGCCCGCATGAATCGGCATGGGGGTGATCCAAGCTCATGCCGGTGGAACTTGATGAAGCTCACGATGTAGCCGTCCGGTGGGTTCAGCTCCCGATCCCTCCGCGGTGACGCCATCCACTCTGGCCGATCCGGCATGGTGATGGGGCAAAGGAGCCCATCCCCCACTAGCTCCAACAGCCTCCACTCCGTCACGGTCGACGGACGCCAGGCCTCTGGAGGAAGAAACATGGGTGCCATGGCGACGGCGGCACGAATTTTCTCGGCGGACGGGCGACCGGAAGATTCCCAATCAGGATTACTCTCACTAATCCCTCTTCTCTAATCCTGGCGGGTAGGGATTCGGAAGCTCTGGTGGCGGTGGCGGTGGAAGCAAGATGGCAAGATTGGAAATGGACGGCACCCCACCTCTCCCAAATTTATACTCAGGGGAAGAGAAACGGGCGGATCCGATGGTGGGAAAAGGTAAATCCCTGCACTGAATGCGCACGCCTAACCGCCCCCTCGATTTCTGCAGCAGGACATGCACCGTTCGCTGGGCTCCTAGCCGTTACCTGGGTCCACCACGACCATGTCGCTTTGGCTCAAGCCTCAAAAGCCACGTCCAAAGGATGGGAGTGCAACGTTATCCGCCGATGGAATCTTCCACGAGAAGGAAAACGGGCCCCGGCCCCGCGGTAAGCCTCGAGGGAGCGAAGGCTGACCCTCGATCAGAGTTCAACAGCCACCCTCGAGCACCCGAGTCAGGGATAATCAAGGGGGAGCCAACATGAGGCCCTGGTCGAGGATGAACTCTTGAGGCCCCTCAGACATATCCAAGGTAAAATGACGAGGAGCTTTATGGAATCCCCCTCAAAGAGAGGCATCGAGCCACTAAGTCCCATCTAACGGAATTAGTATCCATATGTCCTCGCATTTGCTATAATGAGGATGCCTCAGGGCCACTAGTCGACCCCTATCGAATGGGGCACGAATTCTCACTTGGATTTCCCGCTATCAACTCGCTGAGGACTTCGAGACTCGCCCAGTCGAGGGTAGTACGATGTTCCTCGCCTCACATCCGATCGAAAGGACTGGTGAGATGAATGCCGGAGCTAGCACTGCCCTAGCCGCATGAGGCTCGGGGGTCGACTATGCCTGGCACCCCTCGATGAAAGAGGGTCGGACTCACCCGGGGGTTCGACGGCTCGAGATGCCCCTCGATAGGGCGCTACAACTCTAGTTCATGTCATCCTAACCTTTCAGGGACGCCAAATACACCCAACTGGACAAACACCTCTCAACAAAGGACAAATAAAGCCCTCGAAGGAGTCTCCTTACTCCTTCGAGGCCTCGAGGGCTACCCCCGCGAGGGACGCTCGCGTGCCCCCCACGGAAAGTAATGAACTGCACCTCACTCCCGGCTTATGACCCCCAGCTCGAGTGCCACCACTCGCGCAGGGGCTCGGGGCTACTGTCGGGTACCTAAGAAAGGGGCACCCTTAACCCTCGACTAAGAGGATTAACCCCTGGCGTCAACAAACCAAATCCGCTAACATTATTCCTCACCAGCACAAGAAAGCCCAAAATGCCAAGTCGTGCTGGGCCAGCCCATGGACGGGCCTCGGCGGTCCAAGCTGCTACCTACTTGATGAACCTCGCCCAGGGTAAAGTGGATCGCTCGAGAGTATCACTCGACCTACCCCTCGGTGATGGAGATTCACCCGAGCAAACGGGCACCCCTCGAGTGTGGCGCACCCCTCAAATACCTACTCCTTGTACGATTTCCAGAGTATTTAATGCGCTCTACCTGCTCCCGCCTAACCTTATGGCCACAGTGACAGTAACAGTTGTGAGTACACCGGTCAAATCCCACTTTTACCTCCCATACCCGGGAATCTGACGAGTCGTACCACACTGCAACACCATGCTATGCACTGTGCCCCATTTGGCACCCCTCGAGACGCATTTGTCAACATATCTCCCATATTTCCCGGACTCGTCCTTATCAGCTCAGGCCTCGACCCCCTCGAACACCCCCTTGAGCAGGACTCCGTTATCACCGGTCAACACTCCAACAACTCCCGACATGACAGCTACAGGGATCCGCACAACCGTGCTTGGACGTCCATCGGTCATCGACCATCAGCTGCGTCACCTTACGCATAGGAAGGATGGCCGCGTTACCTCCAGGCACATCGCTACAGGACACACCACGCCCGGCACACGCCTCTACAGCAGCACCGACATGATCGGCATCGTCCCCTCGACGTCATCATCTACGATAGCCCTAGGACCTGTGTACCCCTGAGCCTTCCCTTCGCCTATAAAAGGGGACGCCAGGGCATAGAGTAGGGCGAGAGGTTCCAATCATCAAGAGCTTCCAGAGCCTAAGTCTCCAAGTTCTAGCCGCATTCCTCACAACCCCATTCTTACTCGCTTGTATTCACCCCTGTACAAGCACTTCGGTGCAAGATAGTATAAATCTCCTTCCCCGCTGGACGTAGGGCCTTCTATTGCCTGAACCAGGATAAATTCCTTGTGTTCTTCTTGCATCACCATCTGGATTAGGGAGCACACACATGAATTCACTCGTTGGTGTAGGCCCTCGGGTGTCAGATAGAGAGATCACCATGTACTAATTTATAGACATTGTGCATTTGTGCTATCGAGAACAAAGATAGAAACAGAGCACACATATAAATTAACCTAAATGCTAGTTTACAACCGCGCATGCTCTGGCAACTTGGCATGCACATCAAATCGACCGTCCGTTTCTCACATTGCACATCGACCGTCCATGAGCCTTCCAACCATACGGTGGGTCCCACTTATCAACACAGATTTTTATCTCATCTCCGTCAGGCGGTCGTCCCTCTCCACGCCCACCACTTGTTTCCTTCTTGCACCGCCGAAGGTCAGCATGACCGCGTCGCCAAAGGCCGCCACGGCCGCGCGGCTGCAGGCCACACTCGCGCAACGGACCCCGCTCGCTGGAGGCCACGCCCGCGCATCGGAGCCTGCATGCCGGAGGCCACGCCCGCGCACCGCCTCCCCACGGCCGGCCATGGTGGATCGATCAGGCGTCGCCGATGATGGATCCGGCAGTGGCAGCAGCGGCTCGCCGGTGGTGGTGCAGATCTGCGCTAGGTAGGCCTGCTCTCCTCTCCTCCTCCTCCTATTCCTCCTCCTCCTCCAACTCCGGTGATGAGCTAGGGTTCCGACGAGCTCACCCCTTCTTCTCCAACTCCGGTGGGGTGTAGCTTGCCGGCCGACCGGGGGGAGGTAGGGAAGACAGGTAGTGGGGACGTCGGCGGACGGCTTAGGGAACCCTGGCGGTGAGGGCGGCGGTCAGGCTAGGTCTAGGGCGAGGGAGGCTCGCCGGAGATGAAGTTCAAGGCGGTGGCGAGCTCGCCGAAGCTAAAGACGAAGACAGTGATGGGGAGAGGGGAAGAGGGCGGCCGCTGCGGGGCAGTGGCTGGCAGCGGGGGCGTGGGCACCGGTGTTGGGGAAGAAGCATGTGTTGTGTCGCTGTGCTTGATGAAAATGTGTGCATGCCAAACATTAAAATCCTGCACGTGCAGGCGTTAGCACAGTCCATTAATTAAAACAATATCACCTGCAAACTTCTACTAATACTTATGCATTGTAGGATTCTTACTGACATGAGAGCACGTGTTGATAGATTAATTATTGTTATAATGCATAGAGAGATACGGAAATGCATTTAACCCACTCTTATCTCGTCCATGGCCCAAAAGGTCAAACACTCTGATGGGTTCGTGTCACCATGTGGCATCGTCAGGTGTATGAAACCAAATGCTCCGTTAACCTAATGCCACATTATATTATAATCATTCCTGCAGCAACTAACAAATCTCAATTATTGCAACTGTAAGTGTACAAGATGCCATCCCCTCCATGTGGATGGGTAGACAGCAACCTATCCATCGTGAGAGTGAATGAATAGATAGGTTGTCAATCATCCAAACCCCGAAATGGGAAGGAGAATCTTTGCAATAATAGAATTGTGACTGATGCCAGCTTATCACTGTTTATTATGTACTGATGACAGCATTATTTCAGCAAGATGCTATTTGGATTACACCTTCTGGAGGTTGAAAGGGAATCAGGCAGGAACAGGCAGAGCAGTCCAAAGTTTTTCTTCTCAATGCCGACTTCTATGGAACTGTCGGGGAATATCCTTTATAAGTGAGGGAATATGCTAGAAATGAATTTTCTTTAGGACGTCCTCGTAGGAAAAAGTATAGCATGAAACTAACTAAATTCTACGAGAATGTTTCATTTCAAACTGCTTGGAACAAAGGATTTTGTCTCTACAATTTCCGTGTGTGATTTGTTAGACACAAATTTTGAATGAAATTTTATATGATGTTAAAGATCATATAGAACTAAGGAGTTATAGCGTCATAATCATTCAACTGTTTGGTTTTCCTGCACTCTATAATGAGTACATAAGTAGTACTTATGTATTGGCAAATTTTGCTCAGGGACAATTTGTCCATGGACACCTACCAACTCTAAAATATGCTCAGTACCTGAATCGTAGTTTTTTTCCACTAAACAGCTCTCTGATTAAAATATTCATTTTCATAGTTTGGGAGAGAGAAAGAACAATGAATAGACCATATTGCTCATGTGGTCTTCTTCCTCCTCTTCCATCCATGAGTGGCATGAGGGCCTCCTCCATGCCGGCCTCGCTGACTCGCTCTCTGGTTGCATGATGGGTGTGGCAGTGAGGAGATCCATGAACATGGAGTTCTCTGTCTCCATGGATGTGCCTTCGTGACGAGCGGCTAGGGGCTGGGTCCGCAGTCGCAGAGCCTTGCTAATCGACGACGGATGATATGGCGTGCAGGTTCTCCGACGGAAGAAGCAGTGGTGGCACCGGCGCCAACGAGGGCGAAGTGGCAGGCCTTTAGGGACGGCATAGCTACTTCTCGACATTTTCTAGGAACGGGTCCATCCACATGACAAGGCTAATGGCCATAAAGCTGCCTCGCTGCTGCTGCTGCTGCTGCGCCGGCAACATCCACCTTTGGCGCAACTATGGAAGCCTAGGAAAAAGTTGGAGGAGGAAGAAGATGGGGTAATATGATCTACATGTGTCCTACATTTCAGTCGACTAAAACTTGTCTGCAGTGGGAGCGAGAGCAGAAGTTGATGGAGGAAGAAGTTGAATAGGGTCCTGGTCTATCCATTTGCCCATCCAATGACTGATAAAAATCAAAATTTCAGGCAACTATAATATAGCAACGCCCTATGATTTACTCCCTCCGTCCCAGAAAGCATGTAACTATAGGTTGCGTGTCACTGAAAGTAGTGTATGTTTGACCAAATTTCTACTAAATACTATTTACATTTATGACTTTAAATTAATTTATTAAAAAACTATATTTTATAACGAATGTAATGATCTTTATTTGGTAACATAAATATTGATAGTTTTTTCTATAATTAATTAAACTTGAGATACTAAACAATGATACTGTGCTAGAATTGCATAGAGCGAGTATTCAACATCATTTCTCTCTTTTAAACCGTGGAAATGAATATTTTAATGGTTGTGGTGTCTAGTAGCAACAAAGAACTATGATTTTATAATTACAATGATATTGGGCATGTTCTAGAGTTAGTGTGCCCATCGATAAATTAAATGATGTCCCGGAGCAAATTTTGTTCAATGTATTCTACGTTGTTTTATTTTGTGATTGCATCTATCCGAACCAAAGTTTCTGTGTCTTTTCATTCCGATACTCCGAAGCAGGCTTCGTATTTAGAACAACTCAGTTGCATGCGAGGGAAAGTATGCAGTATGTCATGAACCAGATTTTTCTCTTTATTAGTTTAGTGTTTATGATCGAATAGAACAACTCAATTTTGCATGAGAAGAAAAGTATTTTGCAAGGCTAACGGGCGCTTTGGATTTAGTTAATGCCAGTGACTTTTTTATAACAAAAAATGCCAGCGATTATTTTAGAATATGCACGAAAAACCTTTTCGAAAATGTGCGGGAAGCACGATATGTCATGCCCATACAATTAAATGAAATCATGTGCGCTATGTCACGTGAATGATGATCGAGTAAATATGGCCACCCCCTTGCTTCCTCTGTTGAAGAGAGCTTTGAGTTTTTTCGCTCCGCCCTGCTTCCACATGATCAACCGATAGAACATTCTGGATGATCATAATTGTCCGTGTAATTATCCTCTTGCATCTTGTGGTTTGGACTCTTTTTGCATGCCTTTTTGCTTTAGCAACGGCTGGTTGTTATTTGTTAGGAATATATTTCTTTACGGAATCCTTTCCGTTTTAGCAGGATGCTTAGGGCATATCCATTTATTTCTTTTCAGAGCATTTCATAAAAAAGAACTGTTTGCGATTACTATTAAATTAAAGAGTACCTCGTCCATCCTGAAATATAAGCCCCATCCATCCATGCATTCTTTGTAAACACGAGAAAATTCGTATATATGGCTCCATGAAAATTATTTATTTCTTCTATGGCCCTGCAAATTTTAGTATTTCTACTGTGTGTCCGAATTTGTTTCCCTATACAACGCTACCGTCACTTTTATTTGGAAGCTAACACTTTTGTCATGCAAAATACGACCAGAATACCCTGTTTCTAAGAAAGTACACTGACTCCCTATATGATACTGCGTCATGTGATGTTAGAAAATACACTAATCTCCTCTATGACACTACCTATTTTATGCTTTACTTTGGCATTTAAATTCATCCGTATATATATGTGGTTAAAATTTCCGAATAATTTTATTTTTCTAATATACATTATTTAAGCATTACAATTCATCCATGTTATATATATAGTTGTGACTAAAATTTTCTAAAAAGATTTTTTTAGTGCAGTTATATAAATCCGCAATTTATAGAGGCTCTACTCTTGCATGAGTAGAAATTAGTGATTTGTACAAATCATTTCCTAGAGCGCCACAAAATCACAAGTCAAGTAGGGGTTTGGACCTTTTTTTAAGAGAAAACTGGATTGATTAACAGCATGAAGCTGTTAGAACCATTTTGTTAATGGTTACATTTTGGAGTGCCATAAGAACAGGGCACCTATGAACATGAGCTGCATTGATACAAGCATCATTACAAAGAAACTCATTAGCATTAACAACATTAAGAGCTTGCCTAGCAAGTAAATCTGCCATTTGATTTTGGCTTATCTTAATCTTTCGGACTGCTATTGAAGATGCTTGCATTGATGAGTAATGATTTGGGTATAGGGCTTAATTCTCCAATCTGGTGGGTGAGCAAGGTCCTGTCCATTGAGAAAATGTACTAACAGCTGACTGTCGGTTAGAATGGTGCACCAATTCATCTGTAGGCAGCTCAGCAGGTTTGTCGCAAGGGCAATCGCTGCCGCCTCTGCCATGAGCACAAATAAGGAGTCCTTCATTGTTGCCTTGATGAAGATCCTTAGGGGGGATTGACCTATATGTTGATTATGAATATACCTAGACCTGCATCTTTGGGGAGATTGCCTTGCAAGTCTGGGGTAGTGGAAGCATCAGTGTAGCATCGCGTTCCATGCACCAATGTGGGGAATGTTACCAGCCACCTGTCCATCGTGGCCTCCTGGTTGGGACCTGCAAGATCAAAGATCATACCTTGGCTGTCCTAAGTGACATTGGTTGTTGCCATTTGCTGCTGCCAGTGTGCATCTTGTTGACCAGCATGCTGATGTAGATGTTGCCTAGTAGTACCTGCACTGAAGTTAGATGTATTGTGGCCGGTAGTCCTGACTTGATTGACCATGGTTGCATTCATTTGGATGCTACTTGCCGAAGTAAGATGTTGCAACCGATTGCTGTCGGACTGCTGTGCATCATGCCATGGTTGCTGCTCCATACAACTTCAGGGCCATGGTGGGTGGCCTGCTGCATAGGATCATCTGCAACCAGAAGCAATCTTTCCTCCAAGTCTTGCTCAGTTGGGTTACCTGCATTGAAAGAACTGAGATCGTGGTGGCCAGAATGAGATACAAGAATAGTATGTGAATGGTTGTGGATGTTTGCCGGATTAGGAATTGTCGGTCTTTGATCTTGGACAGCAGGTTGCACAGTTTGTGTTGTCATTTCACCATCCTGTTCTCCCAGAGCTTGTAGATGGGTGTTCATATGAGCAGTAGCTGCATGATGAATCTGGACAGAGGCCCAGGTTTTCTGCTGAAACCTGTTGCCATTTCGAGCCTTCTAAATGTACCAGAGAGGACAAAAAGAGTTTTGAGTAAAGTTTCCTTAGCTAGGTTAGGGGTAATAAGAAGAGGTAAAGTGAGCTAAATGCCATCAGTTTCTGCAGCAATATTGTTAGTATAGATAGGTGGGTTGCTAGTGGACCAAACCTCAGTTGAATTACAAGTGAAGAACAAATGTTGATTATTTTCAATAGCCCCACAGTAGGAGCAATGCTGGTCACTGTGAACAGAATATCTACCAGCTCTAGCCCCCCATAGCAACAGCCCTTCTAATAAGCCTCCAAGCAAAAGTTCTAAGGAGTGGAGGGATGGACTTACTTTTCCATAGCTTTTGTAAGATGGTGTTTATGTCGCTGCTGATACTTCTAGATCCTTGGTCAGGGAGTTGATGGACCTGCTGGTTTGCCAAGTAAGTGTAAACAGATTTAGTGGTACAAATGCCATTCTTAGCAGGGAGCCTAAGGATATCATCACAATCGGCATTAACAACAGGGGTGGCTTCAATAGCGTTAACAGCATCAGTTCTGAAGGTGGTAGACAACAGCTGATGATATAATTTTTCCTTAGATAAATGATTTCAAATAAAAATTTTGTCACCTAGAAAGTTGTATAACTCTTCAAGATCTACAACTTTAGTTTTTATTGTTTCTCCATCTAAGCACTTCTAAAAAATCCAAATTCTAATGTGTTGCGTCTATATTAAAGACACTTATAGATCTAGTCGTCACTATAAATTGATATTTAAAGGCTGAGAGGCTGCTACATCTAGAGCCACCTTGAAAGATATGGCATTTATAGAGGCGGTTAAAAAATATCAACCTCCACTATAAATGCATTCCTAGAGGCGACTTATTTCGAAAACCAGTTTTTTAGGTGGCTTTATTAAAAAAGAGACCTCTCTCTTTGACTTAATTTTGTAGTAGTGCATGTCTATCTAAAACCAAACATAGTTTTGCAAGAAAAAGAAAAATTGTCGCTAGCATTCTCTCGGTTCCGAACTATAGGTCACTTCAATTTTATTTGAAATCAAATTTGAATGACTTTGATACTTAGCGCATTGATTATATGTGGTCCTGCTAGTGTTTTCTTTTATGAATTTATGGGTCATAGATGGACCGTGCACACCGATCATTCAAGGTGGCGTGAAGATGTAGTGGTTTGGATAAACTAGATCAAGTGCTCATCGAAAGAACATGTCTGTCCAAAAGAAAACGTACGCTTGCACTTTTTGCGAGTGGTACACATGCAATTGAAAAGAATAATCCTAGGTCTAACTTTTAACTCATTTTAACTTTGTCTTAAGTTAAAGTTTTCTAGCTTTTAACTAAATTAAGTAAACTATGTTAATATGTTCAATTTAAACTAATTTGATATTGTAGAGGTACGGTGGATAATTTGTTTTTTAATTTGGTCAAAACTAACGAGCATTGGGATACAAATTGATTGGTCCCCAAATCCATTGATAGGTCATTTTTCACGGAGTTAACTTTATTCGAGAACGTATTTAAATTATTTTTTCGAGAACGTTCATGGAGTTAACAGAATTCTTAGAAAATAACCTATCTGTGATTAATCCCAGAATGAACACCATGAGGAGATTATTATGATAAATAGTAACAGCTTAACCTTTGCCATATACTCTAATCTAATTATGTCAGCTAGTGGTGGAAGCTGACTACCGAGGCTACACATGGAGGGGTATTTATAGAAGAAATCATTGCATTTGGTGATTAGAGCATCCCACGAGTTTAATATAGTTTACTTGCTAAACTAATACATCTGGTAAGTTAACAGAAGAAATAGCATATGGTATCCTCCTGACCGATTTTGCATCAGAAACCTGAACTATTTCTCACCATTCAATTTTTTTTTAAAAATACCATTCAAAAGAACCAGCCAAATATTTATCAATCGCTGCCGTTTTCTCATATCACATCCTTTATTTTCTTGATTCACTCATGCATTCATTTCACTTTGATTTCCCGAGAAAAGTATTGACAGGGAGCGCACACAGAGTTGTTCTCAACAGTGGAAACTTAATGAGTTGGAGAGGATAGTTAGCAGCTTTATGTTTTTATTATAAAAGTGCTCTTTTACTAGAAGGGTATTTTTTTTCTTTTTCCAAAAAAAGATCAAAATAGAGAATATTTTATAAAACTCCTGAAGATGCTCTTATATATATCACTAAAACGAGAAAAAGATAAAGAAAGGCGATTCAAATGAAAATCCAACTGTTCCTTGAATAACATAATTTAGCTAAATCCTACTGACCTTGGAGTCTGATTCAGCATCTTCCTTTGCTATGTCATCTCAAAACTCTGAAAAGAAAATGATTTAACACACTAGATCGTAAACATTCAACACATGTTTTGATAAGATGTTTTAGCTAAAGATGTAAAAATTTATTGACCAAAGCCTTTCCATGTTTTTTTTCCTGGTAAGATAGATCCTAAAGATGACAACTATTCCACTCAGGCCCACTCCCAACAATCTCGCTGCGCTGCTCCCTTGCTCGCTTCTCCCCTTCCCAGTTCCCACCCCGCACGATCCAATCCCTTTCATCCTGTCACATTGCACCCATCCCCACCGATCTACAGCATTAGATCCGTCGTTATTGCCTTCTTCTTTCGTCAGACAATCAAATCATCATTTCAGAAAGATAAATATAGTAAATGAAAAAAAAGAGTATAGAGAATCTTTCGTTTTTAAGAAGTTTGTGTGTTGAGTTCTTGCATCGAATCGAGCAAGTGGTGGTTTTTAGGGGCAGTGTGGGATGGCCGGGAAGTTGGAGAAGATGGCGTCGATCGACGCGCAGCTGCGTATGCTGGCGCCGGCGAAGCTGTCGGAGGACGACAAGCTGGTGGAGTACGACGCCCTCCTCCTCGACCGCTTCCTCGACATCCTCCAGGACCTCCACGGCGAGGATCTCCGTGAGCTGGTAACACTGAAATGTCTCTTATATCCTTTTGTTCTATCCTGGATCCGCCTTATGGCCGGTTGATATTCCGGATCAGGCTATTTGCACTGGTTTATTCGCCATCTTGTTATTTTATAAGCCGGAGGAGCCAAGCTTGATAGACTGGATTAATAATTTGAGCTGGAAGCTGGAGCACATAGAGAGTAACATGGCTTTAATCTTTACTAGCAATTTTTTTTTCCAGAATACTATGTTATTCATAGTGCTTAGAGCATCTAGTGAGGGCACTACATGGAGTTGGGATGTTGACTTTACTTCCTGATATAACTTTTCTAGAGCTCAAATGTGCAGGTACTGACAGCGTACTCTGGGCGTGCCTGCCACTTCCTGATATAAATTACTCTCTGGGCGTGCCTGCCACTTCCTGATATAAATTACTCTTGGAGTATTATCTTGCGGGATTGTGTTCATTGGATTTGACTATCCATTGTGCAAGTCAAATTTGAGTTTATTTTGTTTGCTAACTGGAATGACAAAGAAAATTTTGACTTGCTTAAACAGGCCTTGCACTCGTCTCCTGCACATCGTCAGGAAAGAAAAAAAAAGTGAAACACCTCAGTTTCCCCACGTAAAGAAAGGGAATAACTATGGTAGCCAATTGTCCAGGAGTGATAACTGATGTCGAGTTGACTTAAATTAACTCTTGCCAAGCTACTATTTTTCGGAAAATAAATTGATTGGGTTATTTGCAACCCTTGTGTATGCATATGAAAAGGATAATTCTCATTTGCCTTGTTGTGATTAGTCAGATAGTCAGACCTTAATCAGTTAATCTGTGTGCTGTTTTTACCATGATCTGTTAATATGATTGTTTCACCCTGCTCTGCAGGTACAAGAGTGCTATGAGATAGCTGCCGAGTATGAAAGGAAGCATGATTCAGAAAAGCTGGATGAACTTGGCAACATGTTGACCAGCTTGGATCCTGGTGATTCAATTGTAACGGCGAAAGCATTCTCACATATGCTTAACCTGGCCAACTTGGCTGAGGAAGTCTAGATTGCTTATCGGAGGAGAATCAAGCTGAAGAAGGGGGACTTTGCTGATGAGAACTCAGCACTGACTGAATCTGACATTGAGGAAACTTTTAAGCGGCTTGTAGTTGACCTTAAGAAGTCACCAGCTGAAGTTTTCGATGCTCTGAAGAGTCAGACTGTTGACTTGGTTTTGACTGCACATCCAACACAGTCAGTGAGGAGATCACTGCTACAGAAGCACTCACGGTGAGTCAGCAAAACGATGCCTTGAAATCTAACACAAATACATGAAATACTTCTGTTCTCTAACTGGCATGACTCCAAATATAAATCCAGGATAAGGAATTGTTTGGTTCAATTGTGCTCTAAGGATATCACACCAGATGACAAACAGGAGCTTGATGAGGCTCTCCAGAGGGAGGTAACACATTGAATCTATACAATCAGCATTAGACTTTTGTTTTGTCTAAGGCACTTCGTTGCCTTCGTGATAAATTTCTTCATCTCTGATTTGTGCAAACTGCAAATCATTTGCTGATCTCATCAGCTCATCAGCGTATACAACATTAACATTGCCATTTATTCTGTTCTTGTACACGGTACACCACCTAAGTTGGTACGTTAATAATCCAAGTATTAACTTCAATTCATTATTTTCAGATCCAGGCAGCCTTCAGAACTGATGAGATCAGAAGAACCCACCCAGCCTACTCCACAAGATGAAATGCGGGCTGGTATGAGTTACTTCCATGAAACAATACGGAAAGGTGTGCCAAAGTTTTTACGCCGTGTGGATACTGCCTTGAAGAACATTGGAATTGATGAGCATGTCCCCTATAATGCCCCTCTCATTCAGTTCTCTTCTTGGATGGGAGGAGATCGTGATGGTAAGCAAGAGCCAGCTTATTAACGTTTCTGCAATCTCATTGCTATGTTATTTGCATCCTAATGCCTTTAACAAATTTAGGAAATCCAAGAGTGACACCAGAGGTTACAAGGGAATGTCTGTTTGCTTGCCAGAATGATGGCTGCAAATTTGTATTGCTCACAGATTGAGGATCTCATGTTCGAGGTACAAATGACTGTTTGCTTATTTTTTCTTACTTATATGAACTAATTGGCACTTCGACGTGACAAAATATGTGGAAATTTTTTCAGTTGTCTATGTGGTGGTGCAATGATGAGCTTTGGGCACAAGCAGATGAGTTACATCGCTCATCAAAGAAAGATGCAAAGCACTATATAGGTACGTTGGACTAGCAAATGACACCGTTTGATATTTGATTTTTTTTTTTCAGAATATCTGATGGTAGATGGCTACTTGGCTGTTCCTATTAACCACTGTTTGCTTCTGTAACAGAGTTCTGGAAGAAGGTTCCTCCGAGTGAGCCATATTGGGTTATACTCGGTGATTTGAGAGACAAGCTTTACAATACACGTGAGCGGGCACGCCAGTTGTTATCCAATGGATATTCTGACATTCCTGAAGAATCTACTGTCACAAATGTTGAGCAGGTCAACTATTGATTAGAATCTTTGAACTAATAGTGATTTTTGTCTTAAGTTTTTTTGGATTGACCATTGATCTGAAAAACTGTTCTCTTTCAGTTCTTAGAGCCTTTGGAGCTATGCTACAGGTCTCTCTGTGCTTGTGGTGACCGTGTAATTGCTGATGGAAGCCTTCTTGATTTCTTGCGCCAACATTCTACCTTTGGACTGTGACTTGTGAGGCTTGACATAAGGCAGGAATCTGATAGGCACACTGATGTCCTTGATGCCATTACCACTTACTTAGGAATAGGGTCATACCGTGAGTGGTCGTAGGAACGTCGTCAGGAGTGGCTTTTGTCTGAACTCAATGGGAAGCGTCCATTGTTTGGTTCAGACCTTCCCACCACTGATGAGATTGCTGACGTCCTAGACACATTCTGTGTGATAGCTGAACTTCCTGCGGACAACTTTGGAGCATACATTATTTCTATGGCAACAGCTCCATCTGATGTTCTTGCTGTTGAGCTTCTCCAGCGTGAATGTCATGTGAAGACACCACTTAGAGTTGTCCCACTGTTTGAGAAGTTGGCTGATCTTGAAGGTGCCCCAGCTGCACTGGCCAGACTGTTCTCAGTGGATTGGTGTAGAGAAAGGATTAATGGCAAACAGGAGGTCATGATTGGCTACTCAGACTCAGGTAAGGATGCTGGTCGTCTCTCAGCAGCTTGGCAGCTGTACAAGGCTCAGGAGGAGCTTATCAAAGTCGCTAAGCAATTTGGGGTGAAGTTGACCATGTTCCATGGGCGAGGTGGTACTGTTGGAAGAGGTGGAGGCCCCACTCATCTTGCCATTTTATCTCAGCCACCGGATACAATCCATGGATCCCTCAGGGTCACTGTCCAGGGGGAAGTCATTGAACAATCCTTTGGTGAGGAGCACCTGTGTTTCAGGACACTGCAGCGTTTCACGTCTGCTACTCTTGAGCATGGCATGCATCCACCAATATCTCCAAAACCTCAATGGCGTGCTCTGCTTGATGAGATGGCTGTTGTGGCGACAAAGGAATATCGGTCCATTGTCTTCCAGGAACCACGCTTTGTCGAGTATTTCCGCCTTGTGAGTACTTCATTTCTTTTCTTTTCTTTTTTCAAACAAGAGTACTTCATTTCATCCTGATCAGATTGTTATGTTCTAATGATTTACTCTGCAAATGTTTGCATGGAGTGTCAGGTTACTACTATCTACTATATTATATTATTGCCAACACTTAAATACATGAAGGTTAAACATAAAGTACACTCAATAAAAAAGAGAGCATTTTTTTAGGTGGACACTACCTTTAGCATAAAGTTAATTTTCTTTATAATGTTCATGTTAACAGGCAACACCTGAAATGGAATATGGACGGATGAATATAGGGAGCAGACCATCCAAGAGAAAACCAAGTGGTGGGATTGAGTCTCTACGTGCCATTCCATGGATCTTTGCATGGACACAAACACGCTTCCACCTCCCTGTCTGGCTGGGTTTTGGGGCTGCCTTCAAGCACATCCTGGAAAAGGACATTAGGAACCTCCACATGCTTCAGGAGATGTACAATGAGTGGCCGTTCTTCAGGGTGACAATTGATCTAGTTGAGATGGTGTTCGCCAAGGGTGACCCGGGCATCGACTCCTTGTTTCTTCAGAGCTCTGGCCTCTTGGGGAGAAGCTGAGGGCTAACTATGAAGAGACCAAACGTCTGCTCCTTCAGGTTAGTGTGCCAACTAAAAAAAAAAACACTGTATCCATGTCCAATTCTTAAGACTGAATCCTTGCCCAATTAACAGAACTACAATGTTTGCAGTTATAAGAATCCTCTATTGTCGTAAACTGATGTGACTGGCTCAAATTTCAGGTTGCTGGACACAAGGATCTTCTTGAAGGGGATTTATACCTCAAGCAGCGTCTCCGCCTCCGTGACGCATACATCACCACACTGAATGTCTGCCAAGCCTACACGATGAAGCGCATCCGTGACCCAGATTACCATGTCACACTGCGGCCCCACCTGTCCAAGGAAATCATGGACTGGAACAAGCCTGCTGCAGAGCTCGTGAAGCTGAACCCGACCAGCGAGTATGCACCGGGGCTGGAGGACACCCTCATCCTGACCATGAAGGGCATTGCTGCTGGGATGCAGAACACTGGTTAAGCCAAGAAATGACCTGCTGGAGTGGACACAATTTGACCTGAAGTGTGCCTTGAATCTGATCATTTGCTCTCGGCCCAATATTTTTGCCGATGTAGCTGCTTCTTTGACTTTCCCCACTGGCAATAATAAATTATGTACCAGAACAGCAATACGGAACTTATTAATAAATCAAAGTCAAGTTGAATCGGAAAAAGAAATCAAAATCAAATTTATATTGTTAGTGAAATTTTTACCATGTTCATTATTATGAGAACAAAATTTGTTACTTGTTGCACCACACTACCTTCATTCTAAAATATAAGGGATCGAAATTTGTCCTAAGTCAGACCATCATAAGTTTTTAACCAAGTTTATATAAAAAACAATAATACTTTTTTGACCGTATCTTAGCATCATTATACATTATATCATGTAGTTTAATAATTTATTTCATAATGTGGTAAATTAGCATTCTTCTTTATAAAGCTGACCAATTAAGATGGTTTGAGATAGGACACATTTTAATCTCTTACTATATTCCAAGACAATTTTTTTTTTGAAAAAGATATTCCAAGACAGATGCAGTATGACTTGTGATTGAAGTGGAATGTAGCACAAAACCTGATTGAAGTGGAATCAATGTAGGCATAGGCTAATAAAGGCTTGTTGGAAACGCAAATGGTAGTTAACTAGTTGTTGGAATCTCACGGCATCTTCTAACCACCTTCTTCCTCTTCTTTTCCTTACCATCTCCAAGCATCAGTCGAGTCAAAGGTCTTCAATATAGGTTGACAACGCGTGGTGGTGAGCTACACTGTGCGAGCCGGCTCCATTCCTGATTATTCCTGCCTTTCTCATGTGCCTGACCGGGGTTTTATCCCAAAATCCATATTGTCTCAACATGCTGGATGTTACACAATCCTTGAAGAAAGGTACCATTTATGACTTTTGATACCTGTTAACCGTGTGCGTGTCCCTTTAGGTATAAACTATTATTGGTCTAGCTTGTGCATATATATTATTGCAAAGGCCTGCTTTGCAAAATTTCCACTCCCCCATTCTTTTGTAATGCACGAGGATAAAAGAACTTGAAGAAACATACCTAGTAATATTGTTGTTGATATAATGTGTTCTTCATCTACGTAACACAAGCGTCCACTAGCAGAGATATGGCTTCTAGTCCCGGGTTGGAAACCCCCTGTTGTCCCGATTATCCAACCGGGATTGCCCAAGCGGGACTAAATATCCCTCTTTAGTCTCGGTTACGCCAACAGGGATTAGAGAGCAACATTTAGTCCCGGTTGGTGACAAATAGGCATCCAGAGACTTGCCTCCGGGCATGCCTCTTTAGTCCCGGTTTGTGATAGCAACCAGGATAAATTGGTTTGGTTTTTTTTCTATTTTGGTATATTTTCATTTGCTTTCATATTTATTTTAAATTAATTATTTGTGTTCGAATTCTATGTATAATAATCTAATATATGTTCGTTGGAGCATTTTATACACGATAAGAAACTAATATATATAAATACACACAAAACCTTAACTAATGTTTTAGTTTATATCGATCCATATATGCATGCATGCATGAAATAATAATTATAAATGTACCACATGAAACTTTATTCTTGGGACTGCACACACGCTCTATCGTCGTCCTACCATGTCACTGGTACTAGGTAAGACTCGGTTAGGGTCATAGTAGAACTCGCCAGTGGGTGCCGCGACTTGATTAACAAGAAATCTTGAAATAGCCTCTTGAACTGCTTTGATCTGGTCTTCTCGCATGCACCTTGCCTTTAACCAATCTCCCTGCAATGTGCGTGAGTGAATGAAAGCAAAGTATGAATATATATACTATATATACCGAGAAACGTACGTAGTCAATTGTGTTTTGTTACATACTTTGAGTTATTTTTTTGGAATCCTCTTTCGGAAGGCCATCATGTACTCACAGACGTAGTATGCGCATAAATTATTCTCTGCTCCTTGTTGTAGACACCACTTAACGAGAAAATAAATGATTTATATCATCATGAACCAAAGAAGCATGTTAGTAATTATCATTTTGAGCTAATAATAAAGAAGCATTGAGAGCTATTATATATATACTTACACGTCATGGCCTTACAGTTAGAGGCACGGTCCAAGCCCCACGTCGACTATTGTATTTACCCGTGAGCGTAAGCCAAGCTCTGCATCCACAAGAAAAAATAATTAATCAATCATTAATTAGCTAGTTGCCGTATGCATGCAATAATATATATATATATAGAGAGAAAGAGAGTTTTTTAATATATAATTACTTCTGGATCATATCTATGACCAAGAGGTCCTGGGTTCAAGCCCCAGCCTCTGCACATTTGTGCAGGGATGGCTGTTGGCTATTTTTTCTTCCCTAGACCCCGTAGTGCGGGAGCCTACGGCACTGGGTACGTCGTTCTGGATCATATCTATCATATTTTGGTACTCTATTTGTGGTCCTAACTTGGAGTCCAAGATTATTATGAAGCCTCCTTTCAAATCAATGACCAACAGTATCCAGTGAAAGTTGTAGATAATGATCGATCATTATATAAAGGTAACGTGGGTACAATAAGCTAAAAAAATATGTGCAACATGTTAGCACGTACTAACCCGAACAAGTAAGGGAATATGATTTATTCCTTGTCCCCGAGGGCTTTCATAAATTTGAACAGATTTTCCTCTGTTTCATGCTTCCAATTATTATGGTTAGTATTCGGGTCCTTGAAAATAAGATACGGGTCGATGAAACCAAAAACATTACTCTTTTTGTCGTTCCTCATTTCTTGCATCTGGAGTCTGCATTCATATAGTATAAATATAAGTACTAAATTTTAACGTGCATGCAACAAATACCGATGGTTTGTCACTTACAGACAAAAGTAGCTAACGAGTGATTTGTCGAGAGCTTTCCGCCAAAGCAGATGGTGCATGTCTTCGAAATAAATTGGCATTATGCCATATCCACGGAAGTACCAATGCTCTGGTTTAAATTGAAGCATCAACAGTAATTCTGGCTCGTCCACCTTCTCCTTTCAAATATTCATGTACCATTGGTTCAAGTTGCTCATCTGCGTGCCCAGTTTGTGCCAGTCATTTTTGCCTACTAGACTCCTGTCCCTCTTATATGTCCGAAATATATCATGCTTTGTCTTAGCTAAAAGAAACGGGTTCTGCTCGCAGAACTGGAAAGGTGCAATGTTTACTTCTTCTAGGAACTTTGTGAGTTGTTCGGGGTCAACTTCTTTCCCACACATAGCTACAACGACGTCATTAATATAGGAAGAAGAGCCACACCCTTGTGATGGTGGTCGATCATTATGAACAACTAGGTAAATGCCCGTGCGTTGCAACGGGAAAACAATAAAGTTGTGTCCATGATGAACTATTCTTATTTCATGTTGCCTTCAATTTGTTTTGTTCTCTGTCCATAAATCCAGTGTCCATACAAAGCTCGATAATGAAGACCAATAAATTTCAGGACTAACACTCAACTTGTCAAGAATTTTCTCTGTCTATTGTGAAATAAGGCAAACAACGCTCCAATCTTAGGTTGCACAAAATCTCGGAAAAATGAGCATTCTAAGCCAAAGCTTCATTGAGTCCACATGTATTTATCTAATGTGAAATAAGATCAGGAACACTCAAGTCCAGAATACGTCAAAAAAGTACCATAAGCCAACAAGCTTCAGAGTCTATAGACGCTTCGTTCATCAGTTCACTACAATAGCCAGAAAGCAGCTAGCAATGCAAGGCTATCACAGTTTCATGTCACATCATGAGATAAAATTTGGAGAATGTATTTATCCTATCATGCAGACTGCACAATTGAATCAGTTTAGGCTTCAAAAAGAGACATGAACTTTTGGCACTCCTTAATGGAGGTAATTCCGACCCCACACGGCAAATGATGATCTGCAGCTTCAACCTCCATGAAAGGGCATCTATAGTCTTGATGCTGGCACATCTTTGCAGTTTGCGCATGTACGAAATAATAAGTTTAGGCAATTATATATGCCCGCCTTGTCGCTTCGACAGCTCTTTGATGCTGTCATATGTGATAAATTAAGCTAGGCTCATAACTTATCTCATTTTATAACACAATATCGGATTACACCTATAGTCTGTAAACACACATGTTGATGAACCTGTTAGGGTTTGTCCCTGATCTTCAATGAGAGTTGGGGATAACTTCGATTTCGGGTGGATTCGACGTTGGCTGTCCGACTACAACACCACAAGGGCTGCGCCTTAGCAACAAGTAACAATAATTAGCAGCACTACTATGAAATCAAGAGGTCCTCCAGTGGTTAAACTAAATCGTATGAAAAAACATATGCCAAAAATCATGAACAAGCTGCACTGGAAACACATGTTTGTTTCATAGACTCATGAACAGAAGCTAATTTTTCTCACCCTTATCTTAGTGCTTGATTGTTTATCCCACTTTATGTCCCGGATAGGTCCTATCCTCAATTGTGCAAAAAAGAAGCATGGTCAAATAGGCAATAGTACAACACTTGAAAATTTGAACATGTGTTGTAATAATGCACCTGTACAAGCTTCACAGAGATCTGTATTTCCGAAGAGTGATCTGCACAGATTAAAAATTTAAGAATACATTAACTGAATATTATCAAGGACTTGTCAACCTACATAAACAAGTCAAGCAAGTAAACCCATAGTAGAACAAAGAATTTGTCTTTGTTGTGAATAACAAAGACATGCTCTTTTAATTGTAATGGGAAAAGGAAGACCAATCAAGCACACTGCACACTCTTTTTACTATTAGGATTAGGATTGAAGATTCCAGTTGAGACAGTTATAGTTTAGAACCATACCCAATCAGCCCTGAGAAAATGACACCATACAATCCTACAATGTTGCACATGGCTACCAATAAAAACATCTTATCCTTTGCATAAAAATCAGTGGCATGCTTGTTGTCCTCAATATATACAATATCAGACTACTCTTTCCAACGAGCAAGGACTGAAGTTTAGTTATGTATAATACACCGCACTACCTAACAGAATTTATATGTTTGACACAACTGAAGATATTATGTCTGACACAGAAAAAAAACATCGCCTACACAAGTACACAGAAAGCAAACACCGCTTATACACCTGACCAACTGGTTACTTGTATATCATGGATACAGATATAGCTGTTTTGATTTCCACTTGTAATTCCAGGGTCTGTGTACCTGCAGTCAAAATTAATTCTTAGGCCACAACCAGAAAGAGATGGAGCAAACAGCAGGGATACATGTTTTGCGTTCAGTGGATCCAAGGTCATTCAGAAGGTAATCAATGAAATTTCTTGATAATTTTTTTCTTGATAATTTTCACTTAATCCTAGCATTCACAGGTATAACCCGAGGTTATTCAAAAGTGAATTCCAGGTTTCTCACAGCTAATCAGGACTCAGAAGTGAATCCCAGGTTTCTCACATCTAATGTTTTGTCCATTTCCTCTTAAATATTGAGGACAAACAAATTATGCAAGTGTGAACCGTACAAACAAACATAGGCAGAAACAACCAAGTACAAACACAGTTCCTATTGCAAACTTGGCGTTCATGGTACTGCTTTCAGCTCAGCTTCAAAGCATCACTAAATGCAATCCAATTAACAGTATAAAAATTCATGTACTTGCAAAGCCAGTGTCCTGCTTTCTCTGAACTGGTTGATGTACTTGCATTCAACAACATGCAAACGAAAAGAAGCAAAAGAACAAACTATCAAGGCTTCGAAGCTGACCTTTCTGATTGCAAAAGTGTTCCTTGACCCATGACCAGCTAAATGAATGAATCTAATTTCTGAAATGTACGCAAGGATTAAGCACAGACAGGAAATTAACGTCCATGAATCTCATGTACCAAACAATTCAGCGCATTGCATCAGAGACACGGCCAAAATCGATAGCCAAAAAGGCAATTCACTAAAATGCTTCACCACGTTGGCATAGAAACAAACAACTGATGGGCATGGAATGGTAGTGGACAGGCAAACACTATTTGTTCAATATTGATCCATCACGTTGATTCTTCACGAAAGACAAGACACGAATTGAGAGAAGAGATGGAAGATACCTGACTGCCTCGTCTACCGTCGCTTGCTGTAGTGGACGAAGGGCGGAAACTGGGAAGGATTCGTGCCTCATCAGCCGCCACTCACCGTTGAAGAGTGCCTCGCCGGTCCCGAGCTCGCCGTTGGCCGCTGTTATGGACGGAGGGAGGGAACTGGGATGGATCCGTGCCTCGTCAGCCGCAGCATAGGAACCGACGCGGTGCCGTACAGGATGCCGCACGCCTCCAGCACGTCCCGTGCGTCCGGGTCCTCGCCTTTGCCGCGCGCCACGCCAACCCTGCCGCGGCGTCATGCGCGGAGGCCCCGCTCGCGGTTGCCAGGTCCGCCACCATTAGGAGGTGGTCGTGCCGGTCTGCGGAGGCCGCGCCCGGCACGAACCCCCACCAAGACCGCAGCCTCCACCCTTGTCGGTCCGTCTCGTCGCTGGATCCGCCGAGGGCGACGGCCGACAGTCTGCTCACCGGCCGATACGTCGGTGCCGCGGCCGCTAGAGATTCAGTCCCTGCTCTCAGGCTTTCCTCAACTGTTTGAGGCTCCTTCTTCTCTGCCGCCGTCGAGGGCCTGCAATCATCGGATTCCTCTTATTGCCGGTGCTTAGCCGGTGTTCATTCATCCCTACCGTTATCCACCTGGCCTCAAGGATGAGATTGAACAACAGGTTAATGACATGCTGAAGCAAGGGTTGATTCAACCAAGCACCAGTCCGTTTTCATCTCTGGTGGTCATGGTTCGCAAGAAGGACAACACTTACCGCTTCTGTGTGGATTTCCGCCAGCTGAACGTCGTTACTGCCAAGTCTAAGTTTCCAGTATCGGTGTTTGATCAGCTGATGGATGAACTGGCGGATGCGCGCTGGTTCTCCACCCTCGATCTTCACTCAGGCTTCCATCAAATCTTGCTGCACCCAGGTGAAGAGTACAAGACGGCATTCCAGACACATCTGGGGTAGTAAGAGTTTTGAGTAATGGCTTTTGGGCTCCTGTCGGCGATGCGTCCTCGGTGGAGGCGGCGAGATACCCGCGATCACTGGCTGCAGAAGGCACCCCTCCATGGCTGCCTTGGCGACGAAATACTCCTCCCCTTCGATCTATTCTTCGCGCAAGTGGCGCCCTCGCAGTCGGCGTCCTCCATATGGCCCAAGATCGCGGCCGCGCCTCCCGCAACCGCTGCCGGCACGTCCCCTCATTCACGGCCTCTGGAGGCGCCGGCGGGCATTAACTATGAGGTCGACGGAGCGAGGGAGTGCGGACGCGACGGACGGGGCGGCGTGCTAGTACAACAACAGGTGAGCGAGGAGGGCCGGGGGCGGTTCTACTTTCTTCGCTCGTGGAGAGCGCCGGGTCTCTAGTCGGAGGTGGGGAGGGCCGGTTTCCTTTTGAATGACGAGCGAGGGAGCGCCGGGGAGTTACTCGCGTCGCGACTCCCTTAATTGCGCCGGGCAGGCCGATTAGCGGGGGTTGATGACGATGACATTTTGATTTTTTAGGAGTAAGATTAACGACATTTTGATCTTTTAGAGTAAGATTAACGATTGGATAGACTGTTGACCTCTTTCTCTGCTTTTTTTTTGCGGTGGTTTTTCTTTGCTTACCGTAGGACTGCCCGTGTGACTTTACGAGCTGTCGTTCATAGTCTGTCAATGGTGGGACTTATTTCTCTAACGCCTTTTGAGTTCAACTTTCTGTACTTGTCTCCTTAGCATCAGATTCTGTATGTGTAACGGCTTCGACGGGTTCTTCAATATCTCTTTTCTTCATACTCTATCTTCATTAATTTGTGCCCTCCATCTATCATTGTTCTTTTTGTGGGGGTGTTTTTCCCAATCATGTACCTGCTCGTCCGTAATGACAGTCTTTCATTTACGACCCCGTTTTGGTTTCTCCACGGGCAGAGAGGACATCTTCGATTGGACTAAGCGCCTCTTCGGCAGCTTGTTCTTAGTCAGACGTGGTGGAGATGGAGATGGAGATGCACCCATGCCATGGATCTCATCATCATGATCGCTTGTAACATCATCATCATGATCTGGAGCAACACTATGATGATCTTAGGAATGAAGAACTGGTGGAGACCTGCAGTGAATAAATTGATGAGCGCCAATAATATAGCATATATATAGAATATATTGAAAAGTTTCATATTGTCACCTAGGAGGTTGCGGTGGCGTTGGCGGTACCATAGCCGTCTCAATGCTGGGAATTATTATGAAGCGCTTGCGCCACAGAATGACTCCCTTCTCAGCTTCTCCTATGGTCTTCTCCCCATCACCTCCAGAAATTTCAAGTTCCACTCCCATATGGCCGTCAATAACTCTATCCACACTGACTCTATAATGTGTAGGGGAAATTGGAGCACCATGGAATTTTATATCTGTGCTATTAGGATCCTCTGGAGAGACATAACCGAGCGCCACCATAACTGTGCTATCCCCCTCGGGAATGTGCAGCTCACATGTGGTAAAGTTGATAGTGATGTCATCCACAGGGAAGTGTTCTTGTTCTTCGTCTTGTTGTTGTGCAGCAGGTAACTCAGTGGAAGCGCAGCTACTTCGTCGCTGAGAGGGGCTGACTCCATGAGGATCTATTGTTGGTTGTTGGAGTCCCATGCTACTCATCTTTAGCACTTGTCGGGCAACCTCCTCTTCGATCTGTATATCCGTCCTCAAATCCCTCTCTCGTTCTCGCTCTCGCAAATGAGCCAACTCCTGCTCTAGCCTGCGTAATCATGCTGCCTCCTCATCCTTCTTTCATTGGCGGCTTCTGTAGGTGTCAGCGTCCTGTGGGAAGGCGAGCTTCATGAAACCATACCTAAGCCTCGTGTTCGCCCAGGGTGCTCAGGATTTTGGAGGGCCTCGGTAAGCTCATCCTTCTCTCGATTGGCCTTAAACTCACCATGTGCTGCAGCATTTATCACCTCAATAAGTTTGGCTGTTGCGGGTGCGAGTGCCCTAGTATAGAGCTCTACCCCTGTCTGGGGGTCAAGTTTCCCCATGTCCATAAAACCATTGCTTGCAATGGCGGTCCAATCAAGTGTTTCCGGAGCAATCCCATTGGCAAGACATTTTTCTTCTATTTTCTCCCACTTAGGAATGATACTTCTGAAGCCACCTGATCCAGTCCTATGATGGTATTCCTTTTTTTGCGCATTCAGCTGGTTTCTTCTTGATACTTCTGCATGGTATTCTGAGGTCTTGTACTCAACAAAAGCTGACCATTCTTCCTTCAACCTTTCATACTTCGAATCTGGACTAAAACCTGGAGTTACATTCTTCTTGACAAATTTGGCAAATAGGTCCTTCTTCCAGCTTCAGAATAGATCTGCCATCTTCTTAAGTGTCCAGGCTCTAACTAATTTTGTTTGTTGCTCAATAAGACCATGAGGGAGAGCGAAATGTGCAATAACTTCTTTTCAAAGAAGATCCTTATCCATCTCAGAAACATAAGTGATATGAGGCGGATCATCCTTCCTCTTTTTCCATTCATGGGTGTTGATCGACAGCCTGTACCTAACAAGAGCCCCACAGTGTTTGATATAAGCTTTTGTATTTTTTTCGGCTTCAATGGTTCACCGGTATTCTCATCCACAACTGTGATTGAGAAGTGACCCTTGCACGGTTTAGTTGGATCTCTGACATTTCTGACACTTGTTACTGTCGAAGTTGTTTGTCTGGAGGGCTACAAATATATACATATACTAGCATGAACCCCGCGCAGTTGCGCAGGTGGAAGGGAAGCAGGGGAGAAAAAAAAGAAAAAGAGGGTTTGTTAACGGGTGTGTAATGTGCGTAACGGGCGATACTATTTTATTAACGGGTACATATTGTTGCATAACGGGGTAAGCACTGTTTGTTGACGAGTCTGTACTGTTCTTAACGGGTTGGGACTATTGTTTAATGGGTATATACTGTTTCTTAATGGGTTTTACTGTTTCTTAACGGGTTGGTATTATTCATGTGTTAACGGCTTTGTACTGTTCATGCGCATGTGGGTTACTGTTCATGAGTCATGAGAGGGAGATCCATGAACAGTGATCTGAGTCACTGACATGGTATACACCCATAATGTTTATAGGTAGATAAAACCACAAAGGAATTAATGGAATTTGTTATTAATACCATACATACAATTATATACATATGTTTTTATATTATACCTCCTCAACATTTTGTTACACACGATTTAGATCCTCATGAAGGTTTGGCTCTAGTGCCTCAAAATCTAATAAATATTGATTGGGGTCGACCTCCGGTACGGCGGCTTCATTCTAGTTAGGGGGAGAGTGCATATTATTCGCCGCCCGAGATAAGATGATGCATTATAATCGAAACTCACTCTATAATAATTTTAAACATAATCAAGATTATAATAATCTAATGAGATCCACCTAGCTATATATCTAGCAAAATCATAATAAATCACGACGATGATCAATTACAATGACAATACTATACACTTAGACGATGACAGTATATATATATAATTGATGATGAGAATATATATATAAAATGAATATGATTGCATATATAATCGAACCAAAGCAAACCCTGCTCAAAACCTCTGCCTTAATTACTACCAGTGTCGAGCTGCCAGACGGCGGTGGCAGTGTGGTGTGGATTGAGCTTGAGGCGGCGTCGACGTATGGGTTGAGGGGGCCGGCGTCTACGACAACGTATACGGCGGGTTGGGGAGAGGACCGGCGTCGAGGAGTGGAGAGCGGGGCCGGTGGCGAAGGGCCGGGCTTTCGGGCCGGGGTGCACCTTCTCATCGCGGAGCGGTGGCGCGGGTCGTCCCAGGTCGGCCATCGGCGGCGCGCGTGGTAGAGAGGCTGTGCCGACATCGAGGACAGGCGGAGCGGCCACGATGGCGTCAAGGAGGGGTGGAGCGGGCATGGAGGGGTGGGTCGAGGCGTCCAGGGCTGCGCTCGAGTTGGATCGAGAGGCGACGTCAATCTACACGCGCCGGAGCAGCCACAGCGGCGGCAGGGTCGAGGCAGGCCGGCTGGGTAGTGCGAGTCTTGTGTGGCAGATCTAGAGAAGGCGGCGTCGATGGTGGAGCGGATCGAGGCCGCGTCGAGGTGGGCGTGCCAGAGCGGCCGTGGCGGCGTCGAGGGGGTGGGTCAAGGAGCGACTGTGCAGTGGCGTCAACGGCGCCGAGGGTCGGGGCATCGCGAGCTATAGCGGGCGTCAGGGCCGCAACGCGCGCGCAGTGACGTGCGGGCGCTGGAGTGGCCGGGGTCACGCGGCGTTGGCATGTCCCTGCTTGGGCTCGGTGGTGGCGGCGCGTGTCGGTGGCGGCTGCGTCGTCGTCGTCGGCCGGTTAGGGTTGGAGCGAGATTTGGAGGCACGGTGGACGAGGAAGAGGAACCAGCGGGCCAGGGTTATATACCCTAGACCTTTAGTCTCAGGTCGTATTACCAACCGGGACTAAAGGGGGTCTTCAGTCCCGGGTTGTAACACCACCCAGGACTAAAGGTAAATTTTGGCGGGCCGCCAAAACACAGCCCACCTTTAGTCCCGGGCTGTGGTGTTACCCGAGATTAAAGGGGGCTGAGTTTGGCTTCCCGTCAATCTCCAGAACGATCAACTCTTTTTCTTTTTTATTAAATAAGAAATACCCATACAATTGATAATTGCCGAGTAAATGGAATATTAACTAGAAAAAATTGGGAAAAATAATCTACATCTAGTCTTGTATTATTGTTCACGAGAAAATGGTGTAACATAAACTTTTTGGTCTAGATTTACTAATATATAATATAGTCTAAATTAATGATGACCATTTCAACCATGCAAAAATGTAGCTAATAATAAAAATTATTGAAAGTGTTGATTTCTCACTAGAAATCAATTTCCACATCTAATTAACGTAGATCATTGTGTTTTTCATCACACATTGGCCAAATGAAATCCGCCAAGAAAATTGAAATCCAACATGATATAAAAATCTCATGAAACAGAATAAATATTACATATATGATAATTTAGTTCTAATACACCGCAATTTCAAGAGGGAACAACAACAACCTTCTTCCTAACATATGTCCCTTGTGTGTGATCTCGCCGTAACCATGGAGTGTCCTCATCATTTAGCAGGATACTTGGGTCACTTTTCACTATGAAGGGCGGGAATCCATGTTGCTTTAGATATTCAGACATGCCAGTCCTGTCCTCAATTCCCACGATGACGTTTCTTTTCCCTGGAACAACTATGTGGTGCTTTGGCTCAATGTCGTCATTTTTTGTTTTCCCTTTATTCTTTGGTTTGCTCGCCATGTCCTTAACATAGAACACCTAATTCACATCCTTGGCTAAGACAAATGGCTCTTCTATGTACCCAAGATTATTGAGGTCCACTGTTATCATTCCGTAGTCTGGGTCAACTTTTACCACTGTTCCGTTCAACTTCACCCATTGGCACCGAAACAAAGGTACCTTAAGGTCAGGTCCATAGTCAAGTTCCCGTATCTCCTCTATGCGGCCATAATATCTTTCCTTTTTCCCATATGGGTCTGTGGCATCTATGCATACACCACTGTTTTGATTGGTGCTCCTTTTATCTTGTGCTATCGTGTAAAATGTATTGCCATTTATCTCGTACCCCTTAAATGTAGCGACATTAAATTTCCAGGATAGTTGCCTAGCCAACAAGTACAAGTACTTATCAATGCTCTCGTCACTGTGACATCATTTTTTTAAACAATTTCCAAAAGTATTCATGTGCTCTTTTGTAATCCATGCATCACTCTTTCCTTGGTTCTCAAATCGTAGGGTGTTCTTGTGCATGTCGATATAAGGGTGCACCAAGGTGGAGTGCTATAGAACTATGTAGTGTGCTTTTTTGAAAGAATCATCCCCCGTGCTTTTATATGGTTTCCTCCCTAGTGTACCCTTTCCACTGAATCTCTCCTCATATCATGATTCAGGAACACCAATAGGGTCCAGGTCAGGAATAAAATCAACGCAGAACTCAATAACCTCCTCTGTTCCATAACCCTTAGCGATGCTTCCTTTTGGGTGAGCGCGGTTGCAAACATATTTCTTCAGTACTCCCATGAACCTCTTGAAGGGGAACATGTTGTTTAGGAACACGGGACCGAGAATACTAATCTCCTTGACCTGGTGAACAGAAGGTGAGTCATGATATCAAAGAAGGATGGCGGGAACACCAACTCAAAGCAGACAAGACTTTGGACCACATTCTTCTGCAGGTTAGCTAAATCCAATGGATTGATTGCCTTTTGAGAAACAGCATTGAGGGATGCACACAACTTCATGATGGTTAATCGTACATTTGGAGGTAGTATTCTTTTAATGCAATAGGAAGCAATTCTATCATAAGCATGTGGCAGTCATGAGACTTCAGCTTTGTAAATTTCTTATCTTGAACATTTATTATACCCTTTATATTCGAGGAGTATCTAGATGGGACCTTGATGTTGTTTAGGACTTCAAACATGATTTCCTTCTCTTCTTTGCTAATAGTGTAGCTAGCAGGTCTGAGGTAATGGTGCCCATCATCTATCTTCTCTGGATGCAAATTGTCTCGTTGATTCATACGTTGTAGGTCCTGTCATGCTTCTAGTGTGTCCTTAGGCTTCCCATACACACCCATGAAGCCTAGCAGGTTCACACAAAGATTCTTCGTTAGGTGCATCACATAAATCGTGCTGCGTACCTCTAGGACTTTCGAGTACGATAGCTCCCAAAATATGGACTTCTTCTTCCACATGGGTGCGTGTCCGTTAGCATCATTTGGAACAAGCTCGCTACCATGTCCCTTCCCAAATACTACATGTATATCCTTCACCATATCAAATACAGCCTTGCCACTTTGACTGTTAGGCTTCAGTCAATGATTTGCCTTACCTTTGTAATGCTTGCCTTTCTTTCTTACGGCGTGAGTCATTGGAAGAAAACGACGGTAGCCCAAGTACACGACCTTTTGAAATTTCTTCAAGAATACACCTCTAATGTCATCAAAACAATGTGTGCATGCATTATATCCCTTGTTTGACTATCCTAAAAGATTACTAAGAGCCGACTAGTCATTGATTGTAACGAACAATAATGCTCGCAGGTTAAAGTGTTCCTGTTTGTACTTGTGTCACACACGTACACCTTCGATCTTCCATAACTCTAGAAGTTCATCAACTAATGGCCTCAGGTACACATCAATGTCGTTGCCAGGTTGCGTTGGCCCTTGGATGAGCACTGGCATCATAATGAACTTTCACTTCAAGCACAGCCATGGTGGAAGGTTGTACATACATAGATTTATGGGCCAAGTGCTGTGACCGCTGCTCTGCTCCCTGAAAGGATTCATGCCATCCGTACTCAAAGCAAACCATAGGTTTCTTGCATCCTTTTCAAACTCGGGGAACTCTCTGTCGATTGCTCTCCACTGGGATCCATCAGCGGAGTGTCTTATCATATTGTCTACCTTACGGTCTTCTTTGTGCCAATGCAGCAACTTTGCATGATCTTTGTTTCTAAACAAATGTTTCAAGCGTGGTATTATTGGAGCATACCACAACACCTTAGCAAGGATTCTCCTTTTGGGACGTTGTTCGTTGGGGTCTTCCCCCTCAACTTCACCAGGGTCATCTCGCCTGATCTTATACCGCGATGCATGGCATACCGGACATTCATCCAGTGTCTCCAACTCCTTGCCACGGTAGAGAATGCAGTCATTAGGGCACGCATCTATCTTCTGGATTTCTAATCCCAGAGGGCAAAGGATTTGTTTTGCTTCATATGTCATGGTGGGCAACTCATTATTCGTTGGAAGCATCTTCTTTTGGATAGTCAGCAACTCCCCAAAGCCCTTGTCTGAGACACCATTCTTCGCCTTCCATTTTAGCAATTCTAGTGTGGGACCTAACTTTTTCTGCCCCTCTTCACATGTCGGGTATAACAATGTCTTGTGATCCATAAGCATGCGGTCAAACTTTTTCTTCTCCTTTTTGAGTTCATAGTCTCTCTGTGCATCACGGATGGCCTGACCAAGTTCATCGGGCGTCTCATCTTCTACTACTAGATCTTCTTCCTGTTCTCAAATTGCGGTGTCACCAAAGGCATCAGTGTATTCAGTGAAGCCACGAATAATATTGTCATCATCCCCTTCTTCTTCTTCGTCTGCTTCCATCATAACATCATGTTCTCCATGCTTAGTCTAACAAATATAGTTTGGCATGAAACCCCACCGAAACAGGTGTTCTTGAAGGACCTTTGAGCAAGAATAATCCCCCTCGTTCCTGCATGTGACACATGGGCATGACATAAAACCATTCTGCATGTTTTCCCTGGCCACACTTAGGAAACCATGCACGCCCATCATAAACTGTGAGGAGCGACGGTGAGAGTTGTACATCCATTATCGATTCATCTACATTACATGACACATACACACCACATCAAAAGAGAACCCAAATTATAGTCTCCATCATTCAACATGATTACACTAAAAACATGATCTTATTCCATCCTACATACAAATGTGCACAACCATAAGTATCACTAAACAAAGTAATAAACCTACAATACACTTCAACAAAAAAAGGATTTCATGACCAATTCCAACTAAAACAGACAGATCATCAATGGGCTTCTCCTCCTTGGTCACTGCCTTATTATTATCCACACTGCCAGCCTCCTCGTAAGGAGAAATAGTCACCTCCTTCTTATGTTCGCTCCCTACCACATCATCATCCACACCTGCACTCTCATCTGTCGCTAATGCCTCCTGCTCCACAAGATACTCTTTAACACGAGTCTCATACGCTTCCACCCAATACCATCGATCCCTTGCATGATCCTATGCCATCCCACTGAAATTACACCAACATAAATGAGAAGACCGTTAATTAACCAAAATCATCAGGATCAATGGCTCCAAGACATAAAATAAGTAACATGACAAAATAAACAACTCACATTGCGATCCAGACAAGTGTAGAAGATACGACAATTGTTTGCACCCTCCTTCCTCACTCGGTACTCCTCCACAGTCTTCTTCTTACACTTGCTGCATAGAACGAGCGGGAGGTCCGGCCTCAATCGCCTAGGTTGACGTGAGCCCAAGGAACCAGCCAAAGCGATCGCCATATACTCTCTAAACTCATTTTCACCAACTACTATAAATTTTTAATTTATGAATATATAAATTTATGCCACCATGCATGCATTGTTGACACTAGGAATCAAAACATTGAAGCTAGTTTTCATGAACTACTATAGCTTTCTTCATCCAACTATGCAACTATATCAAGCAATTTTGAGCTCAAAGGGAATACAAATCAAGAAACATCACTATTTGTCTTCCATTCTATAAAAACCATAAATCCTCCTATTCTAGACCACGAAATGAGAAATGACATGGATGAATCATAAGAGGATGAAGTTTCTAACCTTTACAACCGAAAAAAGGAGGAGGAGTAGATGAAAATCACAGATGGCCGAAGAGGATGAAGAAGACGCGCTGGCGACGAGCAAGAACCGAGAGCACGCAGATGGCTCGGGCTGGGGGAGGAAGAAGGGTGGTATTTATGCCGGGACTTGTAGTCCCTGGTTGAATCTAGAAACCAGACTATAGGCCAACCTATAGTCGTGGGTGGTGCCACAACCCAGGGTAAATTCATTAGTCCCGGCTATCTGCTGCAGCTGGGACTAGAGATTGATCTCTACTCCCGGTTGGTAGCTCCAACCACAACTAACCTAACATCACCTGTCTCCGGGCTGCAAAAGCTGCCTCTAGAGTCGTTGGGAGGGGCTTTAGTCCCAATTGGTTAGAAAAACCGAGATTCACTACTATAGTAGTGCTTAACCGCAGCGGGCCAAATCAATTTTAGACAGCGGGCAAGGTCATCTGCCAACGCTACCACGCCATCGTAAATGGTGGCGAAACCGCAACGGGCGCTCATCCGTTGCCGTAAACCGCAGGTACCGCAGTGGGCAGATTAGGATGCCCGCTGCGGTAAACAATTTTTGAAAAAACAAAAAAAAGAAGAAAACCCTAGATAGGCCCATCGAGCCCATCTAGGCCCGACGAGCCCATCTAGGGTTGCAGCGCCATCGCCGCCAGATCCGCTTCATGGGCCCCCTCTGTCGAGCCGCACCGCACCGCTAATCGTCGGATCTGCAGCTTCTGGAGGTGCTCCAGCTCGTCGGTGGTAGGAGACCCGCCGGAGGACGCTCCATCAGCCGCCATAGACCGCCGCCGTGGGGGCCGCTCGATCCGCTATCAGAGCCGCTCGATCCGCCGCTGGAGCACCACCTGAGGAGTTCCACCGTCAGATCCACCGGAGCACCACCGAATCCACAAGCCATGAGGAGATCAGCCGCCGGATCCACCGCTGCAAGCCCAGATGGAGAAAGAGAGGACTGCCGTACCTGGATCTCACCGCCTCCATGGACTCCGTGACCAGGCGTACCACCTTGCAGCTCGCTGCCTCGCCTGCGGCTACGCCGCATCGCCACTCGTGGCCCTACGCCACTGTCCTACCCGCGGCCAGGCGTGCCACCGCAGCACCGAGCACCGCCGCCGTGCCGAGAGTCGCTGCGCCGTGCCGTCGTCCTGCCCGCGGCTAGGCGCGCCACCGCAGTGCCAAGCGTCGCTGCGCTGCACCCGCTTTGCTCCCCGCAGCGAGGGGAGGGGAGTAGAGGTGAGCGCCGCCAGGGGAGGGGAGTAGATGGGAGCGACGCCATGGAGGGGAGAGGGTGCGCCGCCAGGGTGAAACAGTGAGGGTCGGCGCTCGGCGTGGGAGACGTGTGGGAGAAAGTGAGGGTCGGACGCCTTTGCTACTGGAATTGAGGAGCGGGGCTGCTGATGGGTAAGTCCCAAACCCTAGCTGGGTACATATTCGAAGAAGAATATCGGACCTCGTCTTGGGCCTGTTGGGCTGCGGCATTTTTAGTAGCGAGCCTTATAGGACGCCCGCTGCAGTAAATAGATTTACCGCAGCGGGCATCTTAAGGCGTCCGCTATGGTAAATCAGTCATTTATCGCAGCGGACGCCTTAAGATGCCCGCTGCGGTAAATCAATTTATCACAGCGGGCAAAAGTGTCTGCTACGGTAATTAAAAGGAGCGCGCTGTGGTAAATCGTGGTGATTTACCGCAGCAAGCAGCAAAGGCGTCCGCTGCGGAGCCCAAAATGCAACACTGCGTAATTCAATTTTGATGTAGTGATTACTGCGGTTTTTAGTCCCTGGCCAAAAAATTGCCAGGATTAAAGCTCTGATTCAAAAGCCATTTCTCTACCAGTGATCATTATCTTCAAAGACAATGGTTGGTGTCAAGTGGCTTGCTATTTCTCTTCCTTCACTTTCTCTCCATCTTCCTAATTTTTCTTCTTTCTCTTCTTCAGCCATGCACATTAAATGCTAGGAGGGTTTTGGAGGGTTCCATAAGTTTAGTGGTGGCAGGGGCGCCGTGTATGGACCGAGAATGTGGTAGTGGCTTGATATTGAAAGAGATCTTTGAGTTATGAGATAATACTAGTATCGTGTCCGTGCGTTGCTACGGGTTGACAAACTTTTATATAAAAACACATAGATCGCATGGGAAGAAAACAATATTGCAAAATTAAATAACACATTAAAGTAACATTTAATCTAAATAAGCAAAGTTCATGAAATTAACACAATCACGTAGATCGTTGTGTCGTAGGCTCATAAACTCTTATATAGATTTTTTCATGATTCGTCTAAGATAGTGTTTTATATCTTCTAGAAGATGTCTCTGATATCCATTTTTTCATGTGCCAACAAATCCACAAATAAGTTCTGACGCATCTCGGTGCCATCCTGTACACATGAATATATATGCAAATATTAGTGCCTATCACATGGGCAATATTTTCTTGAAAATTTCACGAAACCGTAAAACAAGGTATGTTATACTCACCGTATAAATATTTATGGCTTTAGGTCCATTCCACATAGACATATACTATAGAATAGTCCACTTGAGCAGCTATGGCAAGATTCACCATCAGTAATATGATAAAATAATAAAATCATAGGTATTATTATAAGTGATCATGACTTTTTCACGGATGAATCTTCATCTATAGATATTCTCATTCCATCCGGGAATATGTGCGTTCACTGCGCCCATTACTGCATGTTAAATCAAAGAGTTTACTGGTAAAAAACATAAAGCATATATTTTCCAAGGGACAACCATGGCAAAAGAAACTGCAAACATGGTAGCAATTAGAATAATACATGGGAAACAAGTAATATAGCAGGAGCAGGTGACCTACGTATCTGCACCGTGGTAAGTTGTATTCCATCTTCTTACATACACCAATCGCAACAATCATTTCTTGCTTACTATATTTTTTATGGTATTCTGGTGCTTGTGTTAAGGCACACATGCATTTTCTAGAACACAGAAGGACATCGAGTGTTAGGATTAGTATAACTTTGCTAATTTTAATATAGATTATAAAATTAAATTATAATTTGAAAAAACAAATAATATAATGTAATATAGCATGATTATAACTAATTATAAATTTGTGCTTACAGAGAAGCATAGGTCCATGTGATGCTTCATAATATTATTGTATCGTTTCATCCACCAGTACTCTCAAGCTGTCTGAAAGCAGACACCTAAGTTGAAACAATTAGAAGAGATGCCTCGATCAATAACAACTGTTGTAGGTCGTTGACAGTTAGCGCAATCATCCGAGGATAAAAACCTTTAACCGCCTCCTGAGAAGCATGGGTCAGAGATGATGGTTATCATCATATAATATAGCACACTATAATTAACAAAGTAACTAAAATAGGCATGTAGCTTACTTAAACACCGCTTCACCCTGAATTGCCATGACTAATCACATAGTAACTAAATCATCTCTTCTTTGTTTATTGCCACATCTTTCATGACCTAAAATGCCCAAGACTCATCCATATCTTGATTGGGATGGACTTGTAAGGATTTTTTTGGGTTTGTATGTGTTGAGGTGTGCTCTTTTGAACCACTAAGCATTCAGCCTCCTCAGAATGTTTGAAACATGAAAGTGAAACCATTTGTACTACGAACATAATTTCAAGCAAAAGGTATGCTTATACATTCAGTTGGAAGGTCACACACACATTCTGTTAATAAGAATATTCAGTGAAAAGGTATCATGGTTAAAAGAGCTCAGCCTATCACTGAAACTTGTCCTTGAAAAATAGTCGCACCGTTTCACCATGAACAATTGTCATGCAAACCAAACAAACCGTTATCAGAAGCAGTTGCTAGCAAGCCATAGATGATACTTTTTTGAACGCAAAAAATAGATAGATATTGAATGAGAAAGTATGCTCGTGCAAGATGTAAAGGGAAGGCAGGCAAGTCACTGGGAAGTTGTCAAACAGATAGTTTGACATATATATGCTGAGTTACCCAATTTCACAGGCTTTAAACAATGTTTTGTCTCTGTACTCCTATAAAAACGTACTTGCAACATCCTCAATTTTCCACAAAGGGGAAATGCACAGAATGGCGGATAATATAATAGTTCGAAGCATCAAACCATCTCATTATCTCGCAACAGTCGATACAGGATCTATACATCGAATAAAAGAGTATAATTAGGGGGATTACATAAATAGTTTGCCGCCACACTGGCAGAATCATCAGAGTAGCAACAGCCTCTGGAACGGCTGCGGAAGGCGGAAGTACAATACATCTTCAAAAGAAGCCTGAGCGTAGGAATGAGACGTCTGCTCCTCCTCATCGTCATAGTAGTAGTCGGGCTCACCTGCCAAATAATTTTTAGTACAGTTTGTACTGGCCACATCTCCCACCCTATGCTTTGCCTTAGCTATGTAGTATTTGGTGGGATGTAAGGATGTAATCAAATCGACCTAATATATGGCTGTGGTTTCCTATGCAAGTAGTGACCAATATTATATAATATAATTCATTAAGTTTTAACCCATCTCATCCACATATCCCTCCCATTCTGTCATCATACACATCTCATGCTCTCGCACTCAGTCGACAGGTCCAACTCTCTCTCGGAGCCTGTCTCAGTGGCTCACAGCCGGAAGGGTAACACCAGGGGGAAGAATAGGACTCCTCTCACTACTCCCGAGAAGCGTGGGTCTTAGGAAAAAGCCATACCAGTGGCCTGCGGACTATATATATAGATTCATAAACTCTGCAGAGCGTGTACTCCCGTAACCACAAGATCACTATCATCGGCGGTGCCCCGCCTAAGCTGATTCCGGCTGCTTTCTAACCGGTGCGATACCACCCTACCACTTAGTACTAGAACATCCCGGATAGGTACCACCGGTACACTGAGACTGTGAGACATAGTACCGGGCCCCCTGTGGTCACTATGTTGTCTAAGGAGGGTGTGGGTCTCCACGCCCGTACCTCCCGACACTATCTGCTAACAACCTAGAAGTAGTGGCACCGTCCTAGCTAGTCAGACATCCATCTCCCGCCCATACAAGAGCGAGTGGTGAGCACGTAAGTCCCAAGGTTCCAGTCCTCAAGAGATATCAGGTCCTAGGGGGATCAGACAGGATTATCTTCCCTTAGGGACTACAACAGTCCGTGCTACAACAGCAACTCCTACCCAGGGCTTCGCTCCACGAATGTTCTCACCCCTGGGATCTCCTTATACCTCACAATGTGCCCGCCACAAGCACCTCACACGGGAATGCCCAGAACACATTCCCCGGTAAGACTTGCCCACATGGCTCGTCGTAGAATCCTGTCCGATCGACTCAACTCTCACCACACACCCAAGACGCACGCAGCACTCTCCCCGAGTAAAAGTGGCACCACTTGCCTTAGCCATTCAATCATACTCTCCACCACGCATCATCATCACACAGATATAAGCGTAGTAGAAGTAAAACATCATAAGTAAATAAGCAAGCGTCTAGCCTATCAGCAGGTGTGCAGGAGTAAGGTTGCGACAAGATAAAGGCTCCTCAAGCAGTTCAACCATGCAACCTATCATCAGGTGATATTCATAATTAAAGCACTAGCAAGCTAGATATTATGCCATGCGTAATAGGATCTACGAGGTTGAGTAGGGTGTGGCACCTGTGAAGTCATCACGGAGCTCCTCCTCGTACTCGTAGTCGTCCTCCTCAAGCTGATCCTCCTCTGAAACAAGACATAATAGCCGCGTTAGCGGCTCCTATAGAGTCAACACAAAGAAGCAATAAAATTCAATAACTCCAAATACACTCATACATAAGCCTATGACATAGAGCTCATTTTTATGAAAAATTGGACACTTGATTCATATTTTTCAGAGATCGTATGAAGTAGTTATGAATTTCTGAAGTTTATTCTATTTTCTGAAAAAGAAAAAGGGCTGATTATCCAAAGGCTGACATGTGGCATCCTCTGATTGGGCCACGTGGCGCGCGGGCACAGGTGCTGTCGCAGCGCTAACGTCATGCTGACGTCAGCACGGACGCGGGGTCAAATGGCTTTGATGACGTCATGCTGACGTCAGCACTGACGTTGACTCGGTCAGCGGCTGACAGGTGGGACCCCCTGTCAACAGTCACTGACAGGTGGGGCCAGGTCAATGATCAACATTGACCGGTCAATGTTCAACGCAGACCGGGCCTCGACCGGGCCTCGACGGGCCTGGGCAGGACTAGATCTGGGCCGGGTTGGGCTAGCCCGGCCCGGACACGTGTCGGCTGATTAGCTGGGCCATGGTGCTTTGGCTCACGGACTCGGTTCACGGTGCACCAGAGACAGGGTGGCTAGGTGGCGCTGCGCGGTTGGCTGGCTGGGTCCACGTGGTGGACTTGGTCCACACGGGCAGGGGAACCTTTCCCCTTTTCTCCGTCTCCCGCGCGCGCGGCCGGTGCGGTTGGGCTCGCCGCCGGCGTGCAGGCGGGCAGCTGTTGCGAGCGGGGTTGGCCAGGCTGAGGCGTGGCTAAGTGGGCACGAAGGCTAGACTGGTGCAGCGGCGGGGTTCGTGCGGTCCCACGGGGCTTGGCCTTGCCGGTGCACGCACTTCGGCGGCGGCCGGCGGTGAGGCCAGGGCTGCAGGGTGCTACGGCGTGCAGGAGGTGGCTTGGACTCGCACCCTAGCTTCGTGGAGCCACGGCGAATGTGGATGCCTGTTCAATTTGAGGGAAGGGGCTCCCAGCTTGGCGGCCATCGGACGGCGGTGGCGGACGGCGGCTCTCGACAGCGGCAGTGATTCCTCCCGCAGGGCACCATCTTGCTCCTCATCCTCTTGCCCCAGGCTCGATTGGGGTCGTGTAGCTCCTACCGAAGGTAAGAAAAGGGGGCTCGGCAAGGCACGCGCGGTCGTAAAGCCGCGACGGCGCTCCGACAGCCGGAGTCCGAGGAAACCGAGGTCTGCAAAGGTGCCAGGCCCCACTGTGGTCCACCCCTCACCCAAAGAAGTTGCCAACGAGGTGTTCTAGACCGAGGCGGAGGTGAAGGTGAAGCTAATGACGGAAAAGGAAGAGTGGAGAGCGGGAACGGCGGCGGTGCACTGGCGGCGGCCATGGCGGTCGGGGCGGCTTACCTGCGCGCGGCGAGCTGGTGACGGCGGGGGCTCGGGGAAAGTGCGCGTGGAGAAGCGGGGGTGCTACTGTGCCGATGTAGCCGTTCAGGGGGTCGCCAGGGTCCCTCCGGTGCACACGGACGGCGGCGCTCCGAGGTCGGCTCCGGCGGCGGCGTCTTCCCTTCTACCTCTTCCTCCCTCCTGACTCTCTCTCTCTCTCTCTCAGCTGGACAGGGCGGAAGGTCTCAACGACTGCAGCGGAACAGTGGGGAAACCCTAGAGGGGAGGTGCCCCCTTTTATAGGCGGCCGGCCGGCCATGGAGGTGGCGGATGGCGGCGAGGCGCATCAGGCGGTTGGGGCCACGCCGAGCTAGGGTTAGGGTTGTGCGGCGCGGGCAAGTGAGATGGACGGCATCTGGGGCACGGTGGCGAGTCACGGGCGAGCAGCGGACGGCGGAAGGTGCCATTTCTTCTTTTGGAACGACGGACGCGACGCGCGGCGAGCAGAAAAGGAAAAAGGAGCTTCTGACAGGTGGGCTCCGGCGGTCAGCGGCAGCGGGTGAAGCACAGGCGCGCGGTGCTTATCGGGCCGCCTTGCTGGGCTGGCTGGCCTTGCTGGGCCGCGGCAGCCCGGGCGAGCGGGCAGCGCGCTTGCTGGGCCGTTGGCACCATGCTGGGCCTGGGGAGCAGCGCGTGCGGGCGGCGCGCGCGCAGTCTGGCGCGGGCGAGCTGGGCCTGGCAGGCCGAGCGGCCGCGGCGGTGGGCGAGGCAGCAGCGGGACGGCCTGAGGTGCTAGCTGGGCTAGGCTGGTTGCTTCATGGGTTTCCCTTTTCTTTTTCCTTCTATTTTCCAAATCCTTTTCTATTTCTATTTCTGCCAAGCAACTAATCGAGCCATGACCCTATGTTAGTGTGTTAGTGACCATAATGTATACACCATGGTGGGTCCACTAGGGTCTTTAGATCATGATGGATCTATTTCCGGAGTTAGTCGACATAAATTTACACATGCGATGTTACGTTATTCGATTTTATCGGTCATCACATAAAATCAAGAAATGCGAATCAAGCTTCGATAATTTAAATGCAATGCTCGGACTAACACTGGGTGCTACTTGTGCATCTATTGGCGGGTTTCCTACATGACATCCACCGTACACTGGTAATCTTTACAAAAAAATTTTGAAAGTCCGTATTTTCGGTGACCGGATTTCTAGGGTTGTTACAGTACTGCTCCCCACTTTTACTTTTTATATCTGTAATATATGACTAAGAAACTGATTTTTGCTTAGACTATGAATATGCAGTTAACTGAAAGTTGTAAGAGACTAAACTTAATCCGACAAAAGAGTAGGAACTCCGAATGGAGATCTGTTCATCGAACGTCAGGAATGAGGTGACCACCAGCGATGTCCAGGACCCTCACAACACGAGTCAACTGCTTGATAAATTGCCTGGACGGTTTGTGCTCATTCATTGTGTCCACTTTTGATCTCCATCTACAAGTTTGTGCTTCAAAATTCCTATTTTCCCACATCTAATCCAATCACGACACCATTACCAAATTTATTGATGAACAGATCTCCATTGAGAACTAAGTGTGCTACTGTTAATTAGTAGGTCTATTTTATGCAGAACCTATGTCCTCAAGATCACGATAAAAAAAGTGTGCTACTGTTATTCAGACTTAGCATTGTACTTCCATCCAGGGCTGGGTAAATTAATTGAGCAAGTTAGTTCTTTTTTCAAAATTTCAAAATTCAGTCCGTTGGGTATCTATATTTCATATTATTGTCGCTAATTATAACCAGTCCGCATTCAACATTGCTGCCATAAATTGTTCTCTACAAGCTGATTATGTACTTTCTGGGGATGAAACATGGGCTAACTAATGCAGTGGCACAAACAGTAACAGTTCATTTTCGATAAAAAAATATGATTTCAAGTGCACAAGAAGTGCCTGTCCGAAGTGGTTGTGCTACAGTGTATGAAAATAGAGTGAATGAACATTGCTTTTCAGTTGTCTTTCCTCTATGTGCTACTTGCAATATAGTATTAACTATTGCATTGTCAGATACCTACTCTTTTATGTAATAGGAAATATATGTCAGATACCTACTCTTTTATGCAGAGTTAACCATACCTGAAGCTGTGGTGTGTGTTCGGCTTCAGGTTCAGTAAACTGCACTCAAGTTGAGGATGCAATTAAATTTTTTTCTTTATCTATAAACTTTTTATGCAACCAATAAAGTCACAAACAATCATATGGTCGTATTATTATCATTTGCAAAACAATTGTCTTCTTGTCAAAACAAGATCATTCCATTCTGATATCACTGTTTTTTTAATGCACTATATAGGAACCAAAGTTTTTCTCTAACAGGTCTAAGCATCAAAGCCGTGGAGAGCATGAAGAGACGTGCAATTATGCCTACAAAAACTAAAAAATGTTGAAAGCAAACTACAGGTAGCAAAAACTCATGGAATCATTTGTTTTTGTGCCCGAATCATTCTGAATGTGGCTATCATGGATGTATACTGGAGATCCAGTGATGTAAAAATTGGAGAAGTGTCTGACCGGCTCTTTCATGGAAGAATATACTGGTGATCGATTGATGTAACAAATGGAGAAGGTCTGACCGGCCATGGGTTTAGGGTTTTGGCCGGCCCCCGGCTAGATGTAGCTGGGCAGGGCTAGCTGTTGGCCGGCGGTGGTGTCGGTTAGGGCAGGCTGTGGCCTGGATATGGTCGGTTCAGTCGTGGCCGGCGGCGACGGAGTCGGCCCCGCCCCGGTGCATGCGCCCAGGAACCAGGAAACACAGGCTCCGGCCATCAAATTACCAAGGTGATCACAGGACGTACCTGGCCGGTGCCGGGGACGCGTCGATTGAACGAAGCCTACGCAATTGAGGTCGTCGTACATCGTGGTTCTGCCTGCCGCCACCGGCGACAAAGGCCCCGCGTCCAGCTACGGCCTGGCCGAGATCGAGCTTGTTGGTTCAGTGAGAGGGTGGTGCCGATCGAGATTGGAGTGAGCTCCAGCTCCAGGCGACGTCGGTGCGTGCTGGCGTCGCCTTCCGGTGGTGATGACTGACGAGAGGGCGAGAGCTAAGGGATGGGACGATCGGGGGCGTGGGAGCAATCATGGGCTGGAACGCACATCAAGGTTTCCTTTTGTTTTGAAATCAACATGGACGTTTCCTTATGGAGTCCGGCACGGAATGACAGGTTTCCTTCTGGAGTCCGATGTGGAAGGACAAGGACGTCGCTAGTCACAAGGCAGACCGACGACATGAAAGCTTTTTCGCACGATTAGGCAGTCTTAATCTCTTTCTTTTTATTTATGGAAGATTGCACATCTTATCAATGACAATATAGGAAACTGAGCTAGCGTGGAGTCTATTTGCGGATGTAGGGGGACCTTCATGTATTTGTGTTATTTTATGATCACTACCGCAAGGCAGAACTAGAAGAGTGGTCCTATGGCAACACTATGATAAAATGGGTTCACACACAACAAAAAATTTCTCAGCACATTGTGATCCGTTTCTCTTGGTTTGCGATGACAAAGAGACACCCTCGAGTTTTTGAGGACCACTTTGTTGGTGGCTTGAGAGCAATACCAATTTGGTGTCACAGTAATAGTTAGTCATGTATGGTATGTCCTAGTCTGAATTTGATATTGGTGGCGAGCAGTGGCAGAGCCAGAAGTAAACTATAGGGGGGGCAATTTCAATTGGATCCATGTGTGCTACATAGTTGAGAAAAAACTCTTAATACTTATAATTAAGTCACCGTATATATAAAATACAATTAACAAACACATAGATGAGTATAAAAAATTCTCTAAAAACAACGTAAAATCTGGACTGACAATAAAATATTACTCAAACAGCCACTTCTAGTATCGCATACAATGTAAATTTTATATGCTGAAAAATCAGGAAGGAAAAAATAGATGACAATAGTAGTAGTAGTAGAGTCTGGACAGGAACTCGCACACACGGACGCGATCTACCCGAGTGCTGAAAGTGACGAGCAGAGCGATTGAGTGCGCGGAACACCCGTGGACTTTGTGCCTGGGGGGTGGGGCACTATGGCCCTCACGTATAGCTATTATTACTGTTTTTTTTTCCAAAAAGGCTAGTTTAGTATAGCTCCACTCTAAATTCTTTTAAATGAATTATATAGAGCCCTACTCCCTTTGTTCCATTATTATTGTCGTTTTGGCACTTGGATGGACCGTCTACGTGTTGAAAATATGCCCTAAAGGTAATCATAGAGATGATGATATTCCAGTTGTAACTATGACATGCATTAAGTGTTCATTGAATATCCATTATAGACAACTTATGTTGATTGATAATTATGTGAATTATTTGTGGAACTCAATTACTTCAATGGTTATTCTAAAGTTGTCCCTGGTCGGCGTTCTTATGAGAACACACTTGAATATTAGACCAGCACATGTATTAGTTGATGGCTATGTTTCACAAGTCATGGACATGAAGATGTCAAATTAATAATGTGGGCACATGTGAGACATGTAGGCTGGACTGACCCGATATGAGAAAGTCTCTATTCATATCATATACATTATGTCCTTAGACCTGAGATTGTGGTATGTACTCAAGATATGAAACGGCCTACTTAGGGACTATCAAACGCTGCTCCGTAACTGGGTAGTTATAAAGGTGGTCTTCGGGTGGTCGGGAAGCATGCTATGAGACATAGACAATCAAGATGGAATTTGCCCCTCTCTACGCGAGAGAGATATCACTGGATCACTCAAGTGATTGGATCAACAAATACATGGCCGTGCTTGGGTTAAGTGTTAACCCATGAGTTGAACCATATATCGAGTAGCAAAGGGAATAACTTGTATGTGGTCGTAGTGGTTCGTCTGATATGATCTTTGTGTGCACATAAGAGTTGTCACGTCTTGCTAGAGGCCGCTGTCAACTATTGGGCGAGTAGGAGTATTCGGCCCATGTCAATGTGTGCGTGAACCCATAGGGTCGCACGCTTAAGGGGCTGGAAGCCTAATTCGGGTTGGACCCGAATTAGACAAGGCTTAGGGTTACTAATGGGCCTCCAACTCGTGAGCTCATTGGGGACGCCTATATAAGCAAAGGGAAGGGGCGTGGCCAGGAGGTTACACGCTTGAAACAGCCGTCGTCGCCCTCCCCACGCTCGCGCCTTCTGCTCCTCGCGGACCTAGCAGTCCGGAGACGCATCATTTCTTCCCTGCACGCGTGGGATTCCTCGGAGGTGCTGCATCTGGAGCACTGGGACGAACCACGTGAGGGGATTAACGTGACGGACGACCACGCAACTGCACTGCCTGCTGCGACGCGTACGACTACATCGAGTCGTTTTCCGCTACACCTGCACGTCTAGTGGTAATCCCATAACCTGTACTAGCAGTAGATCCTGGTTTATGAGGTAGAAAACTTTTATTTTCTGGCTAGCGTAGCACCCTCATAACCCTACACCACGTTCTTAGGAATCCACTTGGACGTGGATTCAAATTTTCTTGAAGGCTAGGACTTTAGTAAATATGGGATGGAGGGAGTCCTAAACTCTTATAAAGCTAATACCCACTACAATATTTTTTTAGCTTTTTCTTACGCCACATCATCCGCTTACGTCTTCATCCCTCCTACTTATGCATCCATCATTGAATTTCCACTAGCATGCAAAAGAACATTTGCATCAGCCAAGCAGTTCAATTCAGTCGAAGAGTCCAGAGCCATGGAATAGCATTCGTGACCATTAAGCATGCACTACTCTCTGTGGGAACGCGTTGCCTAATCCACTAACAAGTGATGGCCTATTTATATATCATCAAAGAGCCAAAGCGAATCACACAGGTCGTCAACAAAAGCTGCCAACGTCTGAAGCAGATGGTTTTTTTTAAACTATTCGTCCCCTAACCTTTGCGTAATGCTTGGGCGGCAGCGAAGGAGGTTAAGTTCAAAGCACGGGAACCAAATCTGTTTGTAGTCTAGTTTCATTGTCTTGGAGATTAGAGATGGCAGACCATGGTTGTTCAGAGGAGCAGCCATAGTCATGGAGGAATATGATGGCTATTATAACGTTAAGACGTACAAAATGGACAAGATCCCAATCTGGTCCAGAATTCATGGCATACCGGCTGAGATGTTAATGAAGAAGAAGGAACTGGCAGATAAGGTTGCTAAGAAGGTGGGATAGACCATCACAGTGCAGGTCAATGATGGGAAAATAAACTCGACACCATACCTAAGGGCGAGAGTTTGGTTAGATCTGAACAAGCCTCTAGTCCGGATGGTACCGATAAATTTGAAGGAGAGGATGTATGCTTGGTACAGTATGAGAAATTACCTAGTTTTTGCTTCTATTGCGGTTGCCTAGGCCATGAATTGACTGAATGTGGAGATGGAGTTCATCCAAAAGAAACTTGTGAATGGGGGGATTGGTTGAGAGTCTCATACATGGCGGCAGTAATGTCAAGAGATGACCATGGTGGTCGAGGAGGAGGAAGAGGGAGAGGTCGGGGAAGAGGGTTCGGAAGAGGAGGTGGAGGTTATGATGAGGCATATGACATGGACATCACAGGGGAGACAGAGGTTGATGATGATGAGGCTCTGGCGAAAGAGAAGGGGGGGGGGTTCGGCTGACCTTGCAGGACGAGTACTGATGCTGGAGGATTCAACTCAGAATAAAAATACGGTCAGTCCACTAGCTGAATAGGAGAAGAAGAGGGCTCGAAGGAGTGAAGATGGTGAGGAGAACAACAAAAACACCCCAAGTGCAAGATCGGCGCTCTCGTTCGAGGAGAGTGGTCGGGCACAATAAAACTCTTGGCTTGGAACTGCGGGGGCTCTTGAGCTCTCGTGCAGTTTGCGCGCTTCTAGAGGTCCGGAAGTGTATAAACCCGGATGTATGCTTCCTGTTTGAGACGATTTTGGATAAAGCTAAGGCAGATGATGTGAGAAGGAGGGCTGGTTTCGATCATATGTTAGTATATGAAAGTGATGGGAGGAGTGGTGGTCTTTTGTTGATGTGGAAGGAGGAAATAAAAATTAGTAGGGAGAAAATTATGAAGTACTACATCGATGTAGCCGTGGAGGAGGAAGGCTGCTAGAGGTTCACTGGAATATATGGAGAATCGGATTGGAACCAGAAAGCTAGAACGTGGGAGGAGATCAGGTCAATCAAACAGGATCTGGCACCACCATGGCTCATCATGGGGGATTTTAATGAGATTATGTATAATTCATAGAAGGAGGGTGGGCGACGAAGATCACAACACAGGCTTTCCATGATATGTTGTCTGAATGTGAATTAAATGATATGGGTTTTACAAGTGATATTTATACATGGCAAAGGGGCCAGATCAGAGAGAGATTGGATAGGGCTGTTGCTAATATTCAATGGTCCAACTTATATCCTTAAGCAACATTGATCAATAGCGAGATGACGTGGTCTGATCACCGACCCATTGTGATGGATACACAATATTTAGCACCGTTGCAGGGAGGTAGAAAGATGAAACATTTTGAAGCTAGATGGTTACAGGAAGACACAGTAGAAGAGATGATTAAGGCAGCGTGGTCTAGCAAAAGAATGTGGTGAAGGTCCCTCCTTTGCTGAAAAGGTCAGGGATGTTCATGAAGATCTGCATAAATGGGACAAAGATGTGTTAAAGAAGCCCGAGAAAAGAGTTGCTGATCTTAAAAGAGAACTAGAAAGACTAAGAAGAGGGCCAATGCCGGTAGCCAACTCCGAATCACAAAAGGAGATTATGGTCCGCCTAGAGTTAATGTTAGAGCAAGATGAGATTTACTGGCTCCAGAGAGCTAGAGCGAATTGGCTCAAAAAAGGAGATAGAAACACTAGTTTCTTTCATAATTATGCTTCAAAAAGAAGGAAGAAGAATACCATTAAGGGGTTGGTAGATAATAATGGTGTGATGCAGGAAGACGGGGAGGTGATGTGTAATATTGTCCAAAACTATTTCCAGAATCTCTTTACATACGAGGTGGCCGAGGTGGACCAAAATATTTTATGGATGTTAGGCATAATGTGTCATCAGATATGAATCGGGGGCTAACGGCTCCCTTTTCAAATGAAGAGGTCAAAAAAGCTTTATTCCAAATTGGCGACCTCAAAGCTCCAGGGCCAGATGGGATGCATGTTATTTTCTACAAGAGATTCTGGGATTTATCAAGAGAGGATCTGGTGAATGAAGTATTAGATGCTGTGAACTCGACTAAAATACTGGATGTATGGAATGATACTACTTTCATTCTAATTCTAAAGGTAAATAATCCAACCATGGTATCTCAGTTTCGTCCTATAAGTTTATGCAATGTGGTGTACAAGGTTATTTCCAAAATGCTTGCAAATAGACTCAGATCTACACTCTCAGATGTTGTCAGTGATAATCAGAGTGCCTTCATGCTAGGGAGACTAATTACTGATAATATTTTGTTGACTTATGAAAGCATTCATACAATTAAGAAGAAACAGGGTAAGAGGAGATTATGTGCAGTAAAGTTGGACATGCATAAAGCATATGATAGAGTGGAATGGTGCTTTCTGGAGAAAATCATGCTGAAGATGGGTTATGCCAAAAGGTGGGTTCACATGATCATGGCTTGTGTAAAGTCAGTCAGATATAAGGTCAGGATAAATTCCATGAAAACTGAAACTTTTAGTCCGACCAGAGGTTTGAGCAAGGAGATTCCCTATCTCCCTATCTATTCCTACTGGTTGCAGAGGGTTTATCAAGCTTACTGTGAGGAGCTAAGAATAGAGGAGAGATACAAGGGGTGAGAGTTTGCCGGAATGCCCCAGTGGTATCCCATCTGCTTTTCGCAGATAACTCGCTAATCTTGATGGAAGCAAATAAGGATCAGGCTCTACACTTAAAAAATCTGCTTGACCGATATTGTGCAAGTTCAAGACAGAAGGTGAGTGATGAGAAATCTAGTATCTTTTTCAATGGAAATACTGATGTGATAATCAGGGAAGAGGTATGTGCAGCCCTGAATATTGTTACAAAATCTCTGAATGACAAGTACTTGGGTCTGCCAGCAATGGTGAGAATTGACCGAAGTGATTGTTTCCAACACCTGATTGATAGAGTCCGATCGAAAACAAAAGGATGGAAGGAAAAACTACTAAGCATGGGTGGTAAGGAAATTTTTATTAAATCAATCGCCCAAGCCGTGCCAGTATATGCAATGATGGTATTCAAAATCCCAAAAAACATTTGCAAAGGGATGTCAGATGCCATAGCGTAGTTCTGGTGGGGTGACGACGATGATCATAGAAGAATACATTGAAAAGCTTGGTGGAAATTATGTATCCCAAAGAAGAGAGGTGGTATGGGCTTCAGAGATTTAGAAACCTTCAATAGAGCACTACTAGCTAAACAAGTATGGAGATTATTACTTGAACCAGAGTCTTTATGTGCAAAGGTTTTAAGAGCTAGATACTACCCTGATGGAAAATTATTACAAGCCAAACAGAAGAGTGGTAGCTCATATAGTCATATACATGGCAAAGCATACTCGCTGGACTCGATTGTTTCAGAAGAGGATATGTATGGCGAGTAGGAGATGGATCTCAGATCAATATCTGGGAGGATAGTTGGATCCCAGCCAGTCATAATCTTAAAGTTCTAACACCTAGGGGTCACACCTTGGTTATAAAAGTGGATGAATTGATTAACCCAGTAACAGGTACTTGGGATGAAGAGTTGATAACTAGCATTTTTTGGCCAGTGGATGCCAATAGAATCCTGCAAATTCCTCTGGCCCAAGGAAGAGAAGATGTGGTAGCCTGGCATTTCAACAGAAATGGATATTTTTCAGTGGGATCTTCTTATCATACGCAATGGCTCCACAAGTTTGGTGAAAATAATCTTACGCAGCAGGCAGGAGGATCAGGGGTGAAACAGTATGAACAAAATTGTGGAAGAAGAACGTCCCAGCGAAAATAAAAATTTTCGGCTGGAGACTTTTGCATGGACTGCTGCCATGTCGCGTAGTCTTAGCTGACAGGCACATAGGAGAAGAAAGCAGTTGTCCAGTATGTCGACAAGTATGTGAGGACATTAAGCATGTTCTGTTTTCCTGTGAGCGAGCAAAGGAAATATGACGTCTGATTGGAATTTCAGAGGAAGTAAGCAGGCTCATCAATACTGATCGCTCCGGTTCAGGTTCAGTGCTGATGGCTGACATAGTGAAATCGTCAAAGAATGTCAGGCACTTAATCCAGGTGGGTTTGGCTGAATTGATCCTAACCGGAGGATGGTACATATCGTGGGAGCGAAGGAAGCTTGTCCATGGGGATATTGTTCAGAATCCGGCACGGGCAGCTTTGTCTATTGCGATGCTGACTACAAACTATCAGAAGGCAGAAATCAAGGTCAGAAGGGGATGGAAGAAACCACCAGACGTTCTATGCTTGAATGTTGATGCAAGTTATAATATTGAGCGAAGCACAGGAAGCTCGGGGCGGTGATTAGAGATGCAAAGGGATCATTCATAGCTGCTGCCGCAAAATATTATGAGCATGTCTTCGATGTTCATATGGCTAAAACCATGGCACTCAGGGAAGGTCTTACTCCAGCACAGCGGGTGGGATGTCAACGATTACTGATTCAATCGGATTGTGGTGAAGTGGTGGAGACAATAAAACAGGGAGGCTTATCTGCGACAGTAAGTGTTCCGATCTACGACGAGTGTACCCGGCTCTGGCAAGAATTTGTTTCTATTTCTATTGAGTATTGTAATAGAGAAGCAAATAGTATAGCGAACAAAATAGCTAGAATGACTATGGAATCGAAATTATCATATAATTAGGTCGATAAAACCCCCTAGCGATATCTTAGAAGCTTTGGTGAACGATGTAACGATATTCCAAGATAAGTGCGCCAAATGGCTAAGTTGCCGACGTCCGACGTGATCATCTTCGTCACCGTCATTTCAATCGCCCACACGCGTAGCCATATTATTTCAGGGCAGCTGTTGCCGAAGATTGATCAGGGCCGGATCAAAGTTGTTCTAGATCATATCTTAGAAGTCTACGAAACTGATGGCCTTCTTCACCATCAGGAATTAGTATATCCATTACTGTAAGCTTTATGCCTTTATTGAGATATCCTATCTTTCATGCATGTATCATCTTTCCGTGGTTCTGTATATGCAGGAAAATGAAACTGCAATATAATCCCACATCAAGCAGTTCCCAGAACTGAAGTGCTATTCTATCTAAATTTTACAAAATATAAACTATAATTGTGGCCCTGACAAGGTGCAGAATAATGTTTTTACACGTTCTATGTGAGTAATTAGACGCCTTCCATTTGTCATGCATCATATATAGACATGAATTTTCTTTGTCAAAACATGTATTTGAACAATGGACATTTTGTTAGGCTTTATAGAACATGGACCACTGTTTTCTATTAATATTCTCAACCAAAATTATGAAGAATAAAAGAAATAAAGGAATGATCATATATTCCTCCTTCATATACACCCAGCAACGTTCGAGGAATCCATCTAGTAGTTAAAATATAGATGGATTATGTGATGAGAATCAACTCTTCGTTTATGCTAGTAGGGCAGGAGTCATTAGCTTAAAAAAAAAGTACATCTCCCCGTTGAATCGCTTCTCCAATTTTGCCCAGCATCCATCGTTGCAACTTGCAAAACCCCTTGTCTGCCAAATCCGCAAACGCATGCTCCAAAGCCTTCCGGCTCCCAACTCTGCTCCAGGCTTGCAGCCGCCCCTGCTCTCCCACCGGGTCGTGCTCTCCATTCCGCCGCTTCTTCACCTCCCCATCCGCCTTTCGCCCGCAACCGGCGGTCCTCGCCGCCGATGGACTCCCACTCCTCCCCCTCGGCGGCACCGCCGGCCGCCGCTGAAGCGGCGCGGTACACGTACATCCCGAGGCTGCGGTGGCAGCCGGAGGTGGAGGAGTACTTCGCCGCGGCGTACGGCCGCGACCACTTCGCCCGCATCTCCGAGGCCCTCGCGTGAGTACTCTCCCCGCCCACCAGTTGCTGCCTCTGGGCTCTGGCTGTTCCCCTTCTCTCATTTGATTGGTTGCTGCTGATTCTAGTATTTCTGCGTTTTAAAGCCCAGGTTCTAGGGTTCTTATTAGCTGTAGCTGTGTTGTGTAATGTTCTACTTTGAGTAGCTCCGCGGATTGATAATGAAATGTAGGCCTCAACAGAAAACGCAGGTTCTTTGCATATCCAGTGGCCAAGATGCCCGAGTCTTACATCAGTCCTTCCATTGGTTAGTAGCCGAATGATTCAGAATTAACAAGGATGTATGGTTATGTTGTCATGTCATGAAATATAAAACGTGCTACTGTTTGGGATCTTGGCAAATGACAACCAATAATACTTGGTTATTAAGTATATTTTGAATCTCATGCTGTGGAGCAAATTCATCACATGTAAATGTACAGACCTGATGAAACATTTCTGCATCACATGCTTTTCTAAGGTTATAAACACTAAATGTCTAAACAAGACAACTTAGTGCACAGTTAACGTTTAAAATATTTGGAAGATAAGATGATCACTAGATCAGCACATCAGATGGTTGGTCTGAAGAGACTAGTATTTATGTATGTGATCAGTTTCTCTGTTCATAGTTATTCCAATGTGCAATGTTATGTTATAGTTAGTTATTGGCTTCGACTCGCTACATAGTTTTTTGAAGTATGAACTTATATGTGCATATTAGCCAATTTGTGTTTAGGGTACTGTTCTGAACTCCGGTGCTAATTTTCAGTTTGTGTTTAGGGTACTTATGCCAAAATCGGTGGTAATTTTCAATTAAGTGATGGCTGTTAGTGTTATATATGACTAACTATTACTTCTCGGTGCAGGCATCCTTCTTGTTATTCTTGTATTCGTGTCAATACTCTGAAGTCTTCAACTGATGCTGTCATGCATAAACTGATGGATCTAATATGCGAAAATAAGCTCTCTGCTGTAATCAATGGTTTGGAGGTGAATGGTGGAGAGCAACCACATGAAGGGGGCTCTCTGGTCCGCAAGTGCCCCTATGCAGGCCTTGAAAATGTTTTGTTTGTTCAGGGATCAGGACCACATGTGCTGCATTATGATAACCAACCAGATCTAGCTGTTAAGGAAGTAGTTGTAAGTCGAAAATGTGCAGAGTCAGTTCTTCGTGGTGCCCAGGTATATCTTTCTTTCCCTGCATGTGTGCCTATATGTAGCAAACAAAGCCTATACTGACTTATGAGTGAGAGCCTCTCCTAAAATAAGAAAATGATAACCTTCTGTGTTTGCCAGCAGTTGTGATCCCAGCAGCTGATATAAATCTACAAGAACCGTCAGACATTTGGTGAAACACGTTCTAAGTTGTCTCATATCACTATCACTCCCCTCCAAATTATAATATGGGCCATTGGATTGAATCTGCACCATTTAGATTGACACATGTTGAACACTGGTCATCACTTCCCTATTTGGGACATTCTGCTGGTTTTGGGAACCTGGTAGTCTTGATATTTTATCATGATCAAATGGAATCTAGATTTCTGGAGACTGGCCCCGGAAGAATCTTTGAAAACGAAGTATAAACTTGAATTAATACCTAACATTGATGTCCTTTCATGAGCACAACAGCTGCATGTTTTTGGTGCATTCTCTGCCTACTTAGTTCATGATATGAGTAAAATTATTGTTGTTTTCTGGTGTAACAAGCTTATATGCATGTTATATGGTGAACCCTTGTTATATTCTGCTGTACTTGGCCGAACAGGTTCTCAATAATAAGGCTAATTACCTTTTTATTTGGTTGAACCCTGAATATTAAATATTACATCCTTAACACTCCTTTATCACCTCTTTTTTTTTTTTGATTCAGCAATTTTTCTACCCTTTCCTGATCTTGCCAGAATTTTCTGAAGGAATTAGTAATGTTTAGTCCTTGAATTTTAAACTGAATAGTGTGCTGCATAAGCTTCATTGTCTAAATTCAAATATGATTTTCCTGTTTTCTTTAGAAAATTTTGCTAATTTTACCTTTATGTTCCTTTATTATTTTGATTTTAAAATACCACAATGTCCATGCCACTATACAAGTTCATTGTTGTAAATCTCTACTTGTGTTTGATCTTTTGCGTTCGGTGTGTTCAGGTGTATGTTCCTGGTGTTTTAGCTTGTAGTTCACATGTTGAAAAGGGTGATAAGGTTGCAGTGTCAGTCGCTATTGAGCAGCCGGTCAAGGGAGATGGCTGGGCTGTGGGCATAACACGAGGAACTGTTTTACAGGGATTGCAATCAGGCAAGCTTGTTTTTCAGTGGATGCTTTTAGTGCTTTTTATATACTTGTTAAACAGACTGATTTTGTTTCCTTTGTAAGTGTCTATTTTCCCTTGAAAGAGATGGTTGCACTTGGTGTTGTACTATTGTTTTAGGTTGTGCTGCAAGTTTTTTTTCAATGGTAAAGGTAGCATATTCATGAACTATTGACATACATGATGTTGCAGATGCACATTATGAAGAAAGGAAGGGTTTGTACATTGGTCAAGGAACCGCTGCAATGTCAAGGTCTACAATATTTCGTGTTCCTCATGGGATTGCAGTAGAGATGACTGAGAGGGTATACAAGCTCCCATCTTTCAATGGTATATTTGCTTTTTTTATTAATTTGTTGTATGATTTTTAGTAATAGATGTAGCATCTTTCATTAGTTTATATTATACTTTATATGCCATGTGTTGTAGTAATCTACAGATCATTATGCTATCAAATAACCGACAATGTTATTGACAGATATGCAGCCGTAAAGTGTTAATATAGAACTTGAGGGCAAACAACATACACATGCTATCATTTCTCTGAATGGTATTTTATCATTTCAACCCTCGTCATGCAGCTAGCGAGGCTTTGCTCCTTTTCCCAGCTGTTCTCTCGCGGTGGCTACCCGAGAATTACATCTGGATAAGCTCTGCTCTGACCCATCATCTGAAAATAATAGACAAACATGCCTTAAGCTGTATTAGGGCTTCATTTCCCATCAGAAGCAACCCAAAAGGCACCCATGTAAAGTGGTGTGAATGTTGCCAACTGCTTAATTTTGTTTCATGCATACCTACTTATGAATTCTGTCCATCTACTTGTACTGTGAGAAGGATTTCAAAATTATACTTTGATTGAGTTGATATAAATTGTCAACTGATTTATCTCATTGTCCTTTGTCATATTATTGATTTTAAGCCTAATTAATAATTCTTTTCGTCTGCAGATGTGCTTGAAGGGGAGATATTTCTTCAAAATTTACCAAGTGTTGTGACTGCTCGTGTCCTTGGTATGATTTCTATATATTTTTTGGCTACTGTTTTCATTGTAATGTTTCATCCAATATTACGATCTCTGCCATGCAATTGTTACAAATATCCAACACGGCATTGATTCTGTTAGTTTAAGTCCAGGCAGTATAGAAAACCAAATGATTACATAGAGGACCATGCATCATATGGAATAATTTGAAGCACTCGTGATGAACCTTGGAGAAAAATGCATGTTTAATTTGCAGATGTTAGAGGAGTTCACTGCATTGATTGACTTCTAGTCAAAGGGAAAACCTAGGGCTCCCTTGTATTTGTTGTTTTAAAAAACAAAACAATTTGTCAAGTTGAAAAACCACTGCACATAATCTTGCTAGAAATAAACAGTTGAATCCCAGGCTATCTCAACACTTGTTTCCCCCTAAATGCTAACCTTTTTGCATTTGGTTGGCATAAATGACACTTGCATGCTTTTGAGAATTTTGTTTCTTTATAGATCCCCAGTCAGGAGAGCGAATACTAGATATGTGTGCTGCTCCTGGAGGAAAAACAACAGCAATTGCTATCCTTATGAAGGACAAAGGAGAAGTTGTTGCCCTTGATAGATCTCACAATAAGGTAAGCTGTTTTTTCACATCAGATTCAACATATATTTTGACCTGGGTCTATGATCACACAATAAGGATTATACCTTCATGAACACATATCCTTGTAAGTCATAAAAAATTTAGCTGACTGGTGTGTGTGTTCACAGAAACTGATTGATGGTCGAACAAGGGGTGCTCATTTGCTCTGAACCAAGCCTGTAGCTTAGCATTGCAGTTTCTCTCTGATATGTTTGTTTTGTTTTTGTCCTCCCACCTTCCATCCCAATCTTGTTTTGTTTATTTTAATGGGGGTGGTCCAGCCTTGTAAAGATACTTTATTCCTTCTGTAATGCAATGGATGTAGTTCTTTTTTTCTCGAACATGCAGGAGAGCTGCACATCATTATATTAAGAAGAAAAAAAGGGGGCAAATGACCCATACAACCCACCCACACACCCTACTAGGTCATACTAAATGAATAAAGTTCTTTTTTCATGCTTGATAAAATAAAATGATATGGGAATTGTGCTTCTCTAACATGAAAGTAGATTACAGGTAATGGATATTCTAAAGTTGGCTTCTGAGATGGACTTGAGTTGTATTAAAGCTTACAAACTTGATGCCCTCAAATCTGTACGGAAAACTGATGAAGCAAAAAACTTTGGCATTGCTGATAATGAAAGTGAAGCTATTGAGACGCCAACAGAGGACCCCTGCCATGCCACAGTAGATGGCAGATTTACCAGTGTAGATGAAGACAACTCAATAACAACAGTGGTGCATTCTGGTAACGAGCATGCTGATTGCACCCATTTCTTTCTATGCTATTATATCAGCTTACACATTACGCTTGTGAGTTCCTGTGATCCTTTCTTTCACTTGATGGATTGCATGTACATTTAATAGCTTATTTAAGTACTCCACATTCTGTGCAAGGAGCTATACCTAAATTGTTTAGATACGCTTATTTCATTTATTCAAAACTACATGGCATTTTAAGTTTGAATGGTCAAAATTCCTCAACTTGGATCACTAAGGTGTACAATACTATTTGGATCGATGCCCAAAAAAGTATTGCTATTGGATTTTTTTCTAAGAGATGCTTAAAAATTATATTTTTTTTAATGATTATTACTAACATATACATAAAAAAGTGATGGTCAAAGTGCCTTATTTGAGAAAAAAGGAGATAAAATCGACTGGTGGGGGATGACATCCCCCTGGCTTTGCCTTGAGATGGGAAGTACCAAACCCTAGCTGGCCAAGAAACTAGTTGACCAGTTCTCAAGGAGGTATCCACATTTTGTTACCACCCAGGTTTGAGCCTATCAGCCTTGTGCACAGGCGGAGCCTCATGGAGGCTAAACTGGGCACCGCCCGCCCACCCACCCCTTGGTCTGAAAAGTTTCGGAACACCGTGTTTGCCAGCTGCTGATCTCTAGCTAGGCACCCGTAGTTCAAACGGCAGACTGCAGCTAGTGTTTTTGTCTATTCACATATTTATGATTTGATTTCCTATCTTAGGCATGAAAGTAGTACTGGTGTAGTATATTGCGCCACAGCTGCCCTACTTTCATATTTTGTTAATTACTAAGACGAGTAAGCTTTGCTATTTTAACGTGAGAACTCAGTCATCGGCCAGCGGTAAATATCTGCTACTATTTGATTCATCTCTCAAGCCTAAATGTAGCATGCGATCACTGTTTGTTCACCGCTTAACTGCGAAATGCCCCCCCCCCCCCCCCGCCCCGCCCCACCCCTCTGGTTTGGAGGCGAGCTCCGCCACTGGCCTTGTGGATGGGCCACCTTGTGAGACACTCAAATAACAAAGCAAGAGCTGAGTGATTACATGAAATACTGCAACAACTGAACAAAAGCATGCTATTGCTCCATTATCAGATTCCTTATTGGAGTCACACATTCTTTAACAGAGGGAGTGGAGATTGTTACTTCTGATTGCAAATATATATATTTTTTTAGAATTTTTGTTATTCAAATGCTTATAGCTTTGATATATAAAAAGTTACATAGATTCACCAATATATTCTTGGTGTTATTAGATTCATCATGAAAACACTTTGATAGTATCTGACTCTGACTCTTTCTATTTAAAATATTCACATATATGCTTGTTATTGAAACAGTTTTGATGTCCTAAACAACTTACATTTTATGAGAGGGAGTGTGGCATCATCATCACACAGCCTAGGCTAGATCATTCATTCACTATATATGAAGTGTTTTCCTGATACTGAAACTGAACATTTTTTTTTCTTGAATCAACTGAACATTCTTTTTTGCTAGATGACAAAAACCTAAATACCAAAAGATATATTAGCAAGGCAGAACTCAGGAAGAATTTAAGGCGGATGAAGAATGGACCCGGAAGAAATAATTGGTCTGGTGGTAGAGTTGAGAAGTCAAAAGGATTTTGTCCTAATAGCTTTGATCGTGTCCTCCTTGATGCTCCATGCTCTGCACTTGGCTTGAGACCTCGGCTCTTTGCTGGTGAGGTAAGTTGCACCTAATTTAGTAATGTTGTATTGTTGTTGACTACCAATGCTATGCTGTAAAAAAAGACTTAATTTATTTTTGCATCAGTTAAAATAACGGGCTCACAGTTGATTGCCATCATATTTGTGTTATTAATTTGATGTTGAGAATATGGTGATTAGAGAATAGATAGTGCTACTCTTTTTCCCACCTGGATATCAGCTGATACTGACAGCAGTTTATAATATTCAACTAGTGCAGTAACCTTAAAATGGTCATATAAATTTAACATTGTCTTATATGGTAATGTATCTTTTGGCATTTAATTTGTTCTGTCTATCAATTGTCACCTGGATTTCTGAAACTCCTGAATATGTGCTTTGATTCTTGGCAAATTTCCAGAGCTGAGCTTGACATGCTATCTGTTCCAGTTAATAATAGCTTGATGTGCTTTTTATCTTGTTACCTCGAGTATTTGCTCGTAACAGTTAATAGTATGGAAGATTTCCTTTGATTTTTTAGATCCATTATTATGACAGGAAACACTAGAATCGCTGAGAAATCATGCAAAGTATCAGAGGAGAATGTTTGATCAAGCTGTCAAACTAGTTCGTCCTGGTGGGGTGATTGTTTATTCAACGTGAGTTTCTGCCCAACTCCATACTTCACCTGGATGCTCAAAAAAATACATACTTCACCTGTTGTAGAAGATTAAAAAGAACTTGCACATGTAGTTATTTTAGCTGTTAGCTGGATTATCAACATTTCAACTTACAGCTGTTGCTTACTGGACGTGGATTTTTTTTTTCTCAAACACAAGTAGGAGAGTTGCTTATCGTTATATTAAGAAAAGAGGAGGAGGATTAGAGTTTAGAGACTGATACAGATCACACACATATATCACCTAGCAGAAAATACATCTAACGTGATCCAGAGATTGAACATAAAGGACAGGGCCAGGATACAACAGTGGAGCTGATGATTTATCATCATAACTTCAGAAGTTCATTGTAGTTGTTCATATATTGCAGGATTTTTTTTATTGCTATTTGATTGAAGAACTTGGTTTGTACTCCTAGCCTGTGTACATGTTGCTAATTTACAATGCTGTCCTATCTAGTCTCTGCATGTTATACAATACGAACTGGTAGTGGTATATGTGATTATCAATTCAAAGGACGAACAACAGAGCTCAGTGAATAGTTTGTTTATTGGTCCTCAAGCCTATCTTTCCTGTGTTGCAGGTGTACTATAAATCCAGGGGAGAATGAGGCTTTAGTGAGATATGCACTGGATACCTACAAATATCTGTCACTAGTATCACAGGTAAGTTCCATTATTTGCAATATCTCTGCTGGGTAATGGATCAGTGGATTAATTTGTACATTGTTAACAAAAGTTCAATATTATCTTAAACTACATAAGGAAGTAGATTGCAAAATAAGAAATTCATAAAGCCATACTCTATAGGATGCAGCAAAACCATGTGATATATACCTGCTTATTAGGTTTTTTGAACTGTGTCATGCGGGCTGAGATGCCAAGGAACTTGATTTGGTAGTGTATGTGTACTGATAACATGTCACTTCAAAGTTCAGACATTAAATCTTGTAATCTTGCACCTCATGGCTCTGATTATTGTTCAGAAGATGGATGCAAGATTTTCCAGTCTACTAAAATTGATATTTACATGACTTTTGACTGCATTTTCAACATCATCTTCATTCTTCTTTTTCAGTATCCGAAAGTTGGAGGGCCTGGTATTGTTGGTTCGTGTGAGCTGTTCAACAAGGCATATACTGAGTAAGATTATTGTTTTCACCTTGTCAGAAATTCAACAGCTGAGCCTGTTATTATTCAGATAATGCTTGGACAATTACATTTTATTGGCAATTTTCAGGCCAGAAACTTGTCTGTTAGTTCTTCAGGTGCATGTAACTTTTCTTTATGTCCAAATTCAAATCATTAGGGTGCTGTACCATATATGTTATATGTGGCATTGGAATAGGGATAACTTTATCAAGTGAAACTAGCAAGAGGTTTAGATTGTTACATGTTTTTGTCGCATATCATCTAGTTAGGATCCAATAATCAGTTTTATGTAAATAATCATTTAGTGAGTCATAATAGTTAGGATTAGGTCCAATTTTTCCCTCTTAACTCTTGTGTTTTTTTTCTCTAATTTTAACGGCCAACTACAAATCCGGGTGGGCCAAATAGTTGAGGGGCCAAACATACTCAGTTCTGCAGTTTGGTGGTTAATTTACACAGGCACATGTGTTTTTCCTTCCTTTCTTTCTTTCTTTCTTTTTTTTTATGTGTGGGTGAGGGGGATTCCTCGACGAGACTTTTCTTTCATGACACACTTTACTGAAAAATCTTTCAAATATACCTTACTGAAAAGCTGATTTTCCATCTCTGAAACATTCATGCCCTTGCAGGGAATGGTTGAGAGAGGATGAAGCCGAACTTGTTCAGAGGTTTGATCCATCATCATCAGTGGATACCATTGGTTTCTTCATTGCAAAATTCAATGTTGGAGAGAAAGATAAATAAACGAAAGGGATTGAGATTCAATGTTTGGCACCCGCAACTTACAGTTGGGATATCATCACTTTCTGCAATCAGATAGTGAACTTATACCCATGGAGGGGAATGCAGGGTGTCCCCCTGAAATGTTTGCCAACGTTTGATATTTTTCTTATGTTCAAAGTACATTGTTCATTATGGTGAAATGATAGCTAAGATTCAAGCATTTGGACACAATATACTTAAACATTGGCTGCACTTTGGGCAACAACTCCCAATGATAGGAGGGGAAGAGAGGAAGAGGGGTTAGTATTGGTAGGCCTTGCATTTAATAACGTAATAACAATTTTTTTTTGGGTTGCACTTTGTATACAAGAAGCGAAAATGCTAGCTTTTATCTACACCTGCACGCTCCAACTTTGAAATATGTTTGTGCAACTTGGACGTGTGTTTTTGACATCCTCGATTACTGTGGATGTTTTATTTCCTTGAACCATATACTAGACAGAACCTTTCCTAAACCCATCAATATCAGTTATTGCCCCCATGCTTGTTTTGATCCTTGTTTTGAATTAACATGGCACAAGTCCTGACATGTAAGCAGCCACCTCACAATTTTCTTGAGAAAAAACATTAACAAAGTGTCCGACTCGAGGAAAATGATAAAATTTGTTCAGTTGCTCCTCGATTCTTGCTCGGTTCGATTTTACGGCAGGCGAAGCCACAGCCCCACAGGATGAGAATGGCAGAAGCACAGCAGCAAGGGTAATATATATTAGAGCATCTACAGCAATGCTAGCCAAATCAGACTACCTACTTGTATGGTTGGGTAACTAAAAATTTTGAAACTATCCATATTTTGGTCTCTGTTTCAGCAATATTACCTAAATTGGACCCTCCAAACCTGTCCTAGTAGAGAATGACACGTGGGGTCCAATTGTCATCCACTCAACCTCTATCATCTTCCTCCTCATGACAGCAGGGGCGGGGAGGGAGGCCGGTGATGCGTCGGGGAGCCAACGCCTGAGCCTGCTGGTGATGCATCATTGCATCGGGAGGCCGCGGAGGCCGGCCAGGCGCAGCATGAGGAGGCCGAGGAGGCGTCGCATCGGAAGGGGAGGAGCAACCGCGCGGGGGAGCTTGCAAGCCGCCTTGCCGTGGACGGGCACCGCCGGCAGCAGCGCCTAGGGAGGGCCGGGTCATGGCGCCGTGTGAAGAGAGGGGTGGCCTCGCCGTGGAGCCGTGGCCGCCGGCGCGTCACGGATCGAGGGGTGTCGTGGGCGGGCTCGTCGGAGCTGCGCCTAGTGAGGGCCTGGTCATGGCGCCGCGGAAGGGAAGGGCGGCCTCGCCGGGGAGTCGTGGCCTCACCGGTCATGGAGCGTCGGGCCGGTCGTGGAGTGACGGTGGACGGCAGTTGCGGGCACACATGTGAGGAAGAAAAGAGAGGAGAGAGAAGAATTGGGCAGCCAGTCTTGGCCCAACAGGAATGGATAGGGAGAGGAAGGATTTGGGTAGACAACAAATCTGTTGGGTGAGATGGGTAGCCTGTTGGAGTGAATTTTTTGGCCACCATTTTTCAAATTGGAGATGGGTAGTGTTGCTGGAGATGCTCTTAGCGCTCATGTTTATCGTGTTCATGTCTGGACACGTGGCCCGTTTGGGCAAAAAGCACGCTAAACATGTTGCTAAAAATAGTGCTAGATTCTATACAAAAGTATGTGTCAGTAATAAAGTTGAATAATCTTGTGGCAGCCTTCACTATAGCGTGGCTGGCCGTGACGGCCAACCCGCAGTGTCATGCCTAGACACGATCACTAGGAAATGACTCGTACTGTTTGCATAAATGTATAATACACATAATATAAATGTTCATCATAAAATATTTATATTGCAGCAGAACACATGAGCAGGGGAGTGCGAGGGAGTCATGGTGAAAATACTATAGACGGGATGTTACGCCGAGCGATAACCTCTGATACTTTTAGGAGTAGAGATCTATGGGAATCTTACAACTACTAGATCATCTTCAACCTTCGTCACCACTTGTTGTTCTGATGCAGAAGCTCGCCCCCACCTCCCACTGGTTGCGCCCTCAGAAAAGTCAGTGTTCGGCTCCATTAACTCCACCAAAGCATGCTAACTCGATGTTGTTGGATTATTATTCCTATCATTCCTCCCCGTCCCTAGATTAACCATCATTGTCTCTAGGCGGTGGCCCCCCACCATCTTGCTCTGGTCCGTCCTTGCGTCATCTAGCTCACTATAGGCTATTGCCCAATGTTGACGTCAAACGAGGTCAGGATCACACACCAGCAGGGTTTTCACGTCCAAGGAGGTCCCAGGTCCGTCCTTGCGTCCTCTAACTCACTATAGGCTATTGCCCAATGTTGACGTTAAACGAGGTCAGGATCACACACCAGCAGGGTCTTCACGTCCAAGGAGGTCGCACACAATGCTCCGCTCCGTCCTGGTGTCCTCTAGCTCACTATAGGCTATTGCCCATTGTTGACGACAAACGAGGTCAGGATCACACACCGATACTGACGTCCAACAGGGCCGTACCTAAGATTTGGAGGCCCCTGAACAAAATATACGATGAGACTCTAAAATCTTAAAAAAATCAAAACATAGTTTCAGTTAATTATAAATCTTCAGAATATATACGGATCTTAGACTACTAAGAACATATCAAATCTTAACTCTAAAAGAGTAAAAAGTAGTACACAAGTAACGAACTATCATCAGAATATATACGGATCTTAGACTACTAAGAACATATCAAATCTTAACTCTAAAAGAGTAAAAAGTAGTACACAAGTAACAAACTATCATCCCTAACAACTAGCATAGTAGTATCATGGCATGAGAAAACAAAATGGCAAAGAGAAAAATGAATAGGAACAAAGAAGTTAAGTTGCCAAAGTGGACATGGCCACTGCGCCTTACTTTAATGAGTTAATCCAATTAAAAGCCAGGAATTGCAACTTGCAAGATTTTTTTGGATATGTTTCATTTTTTCTGTTCAAAAGATTAGCTATTATTTATGAGTAATTGTAAATTTGGAGGCCCTTAATTTTTTGAGGCCCTGAACACTTGTCCACATTGCACTTGTTAATCTACGGAGCTGCGTCTAAGGAAGTCGCACAAAACCTACAACGCAGCGTAACCAGCCAAACCGATTTGGAGACCGATAGTATAACATACCACCTCCTCGAGGCCAGGCCCACTTACATTCGAACGCTTTTCTAGGACATAGACTATCCTTACTCATGCGCATCTGGAAAGAACTTCCTGGTTCATCGCTCCAAGCCAACCACACTTAACTTTAGAGTTTTTATGAGATGGGCTTGCAACTTGTTGGTACGAGTATCCGATTAATCTTATTAAGCACTGGGTCGGGGTGTTACATTCTCACCCTTTTAAGAGATCGACATACTCATTGATCAATCCCAGGCTAGGAACATCCCCTCTTGGCCACGTCCATGTGTCCAATGTCCGTGCATGTGCCATGTTATGTGACCACGATGGATCCACACCAGCCATGCGCACCATGCCTGCGTAATTGACACACGCGCCCGTAAAGCCACATGAGTGGGCTCTAATACCATTTGTAACGTCCCACCTCCTCGAAGCCGGGCCCGTTTACATCCGGACGCTTTTCTATGACATAGACTGCCATACAGACCAATGCCATTCTTTTTCTGCGCACTTTGTCCTCACTCATGCACACCCGGAAAGAACTTTCCGGTCGGTCACCCATCGCTCCAAACCAAACACGCATAACTTTGAAATTTTTGTATTACAGATAGAGCCAATGTAGAGCTCGTTCTCTGCTGAAAAGGATCTTAGAACTACTTTCGGAAGGATTCATCGGGGAGGAGCAAGTGGAGGATCTCCTAAAATCAAGAAGGCCCCATAGGAAGCCAAAACATCTCTTGGAGAGACTTGCCAAACAACAGAAGGGTTGACAGAGATTCATGGAGTCACCACAAACGCCTCGCTGTCGACGGAGACGTCGTCTGCTACTGAAAACATAGCGCCATTAATCCTAAAATAAATCCAGAAAAATACGAGCATTCTTCCCACATCGAGAACTTGAATTTAGATGGACATGTTCCACCATAAGAACCCAACCAAATAATTTATGATTAGTTTGCTCTTCTACTCACATATTAGGAGTCAATCATACTCAACTTTAACCAATATATATAACAAATTACTAATATTTATGATGTATATTCCTAAAAAATTATGATGTATGGTAAACATTATTAGATTAATCATTGAATATATTTTTATAATACACTTATTTGAACATAGAAATGTTAAGGGAGTACAATGTTAATAAGGGCCTCTTTCGAATGGAGAAAAAACATAGAGTTTTGAAGGATTCCTATAGAAAAATTCCTATGAAGCCATTTGAAACAAATGAATGTTTTCCAACGATTTCTTTGAATTTTATATGGATTATGCCATGCTAAAGTATTTTGGAGAAAACTATATATGAGCACCAACCTCATTTGTTTTGTTTCCTATATGATTTTCTTATATTGGTTCCCAAGCTTGTTTTTTGCATAAACTCTCCTCCGTTCCAAAATCCTGTAGGATTTGAATTATTAGAGCATTTTATTCCTATGTATCTTCTGTTCGTTTGTTTTGTAAATCCTTCATTGCAAATGGGATAAAGGAACAAGCCTACATAACAAGCCTACATAACGTACTCTCTCTGTCCCTGAGATTAGATTATTATTTTGGACTTCATGGCATCATGTTAGAGCATTCATCTTATTCAAAATTTTTGTTAAATATTATTTATTTTATTATAATTTATTTTATCAGTAAAGATAAATTAATTAAAATTTATTTATTTATTTTACAATTTATTAAAATAATTTAAATAAAATGAATGGTCCTCAAAAGTCAAAAACGACATATCTCAATGGGGTGCTTGCTCGCCCAAACTGCCGCCGGCGACTTCAGAGATGCGAGCCGAATATTCAATTCAACGCACACTACCCACTAGCGTTCAGCTACATCAGTCAAGCCACACACGACACCCCGCACCGCCACACGCCGCGCGGACCGCGCGGGGAATCGGGTCTTCGTCGCAGTCGCTCCCAGCTCCAGCTCCAGGCTGTCCCAGCCCGCAGCACGAGTCCCGGACCGGCACTCCCCTTCTAGCCCCGCTCCGGCGACTCTCCCTCACCAATCGGGCGTCCACGTCCTGCTCCTTCAGTCCACTCCGAGGTGAGCCCCAACCCTAACTTTAACTCGGTTTCCCGTGGCATTCGATTTGGGTAACTAGGGTTCGGTGAAGTGGTTGGATATGGTTAGATCAGATGGAACATGTCCAATTTTAGCCGCTGGCTGTTGAAAAATGAGAGACGTGGTTGCTTCTGCTCTCTAGTAGATATCCCGAGCCGATTTATCATTTTCAAAGCATCGCTACTGATTTGAGTTTTTTTTTTTGAAGCAAATTACTGGTGTGAGATTGTTGTTGTACTTTTATAACTTGCTAACCCGACTTTGTATGCTCAGCTTACGTGTATTGGTTTGGTGGACAGTATGTCAAGCTCTAACCAGATGTGTTCGGATGGCAAGTTTGGGAGAGGTAAGCTTTTTGGTTCTTAGTTCAGTTTGTCTTCCTTTTAACTGAGGAAGGAAATACTGTAGAGTTCCAGACTATCTTTTGATGTAACATGTTGCATAAATTGCCCAAATGGTTAAGTTTGGAACTACTTTTGATACAAACATAGATAATAAATGAATAAAGGAAACAGATAGATTTATGGATATCTTGATTTATGATCAAGGCACAAATTGACTTTGTGGATATTTTGCAAATGTTGCAGTGGTAGTCCTATTGCTAAGGCTATTTCCTGTTAGCTTCATGCTATTGCTATCCTCTATTGCGCTACTAGTGTTGATACCTTGACTTCAACACAAGCAACTTTGTACTTTAATTTTGCAGCCCTGGTGACCTTTGCATTGGACCTAGTCCAGGAGAGCTCGATAATAATGCACCTTTTAGATACATTGTGCATGAAAAGTACACCTTAATATGCAATAAGTGCAGGTTTATTGCGGGCCATAAACATACACCTTAGGAAAAATAACCTTATGGCCCACCGGAAGCTTACCCTGCGGCACTGGCAATAATATGGAATTAAAAAACTTTCTATTGTGTCCCTCTGGTTCCATTGGGCTGTTGTGTTGGCTCCTTCACCGAGAGCATAAGCAGAGCTAAATAAGATGATGATCACAGAGGTGTGCCACAGCTCAGTGAAGGGCCAGGCACCACGAGTTCTGATTCCAGTTAGCTGAATTTGGCCATGCGACAGACGCTAGAGACTACCCAGGTACTGGCACGGTGGCATCTCCTGATCTGACTGCTTGAGGCTCGATATGGTTGGTGGGGAGGTCAATCTGGTGATAAGGACCTTCACTCAGCTAGAGAGTAGTTCAATCTGGCAGCTAAGAGCTTGATTCTATATGTAGCATCTCCGATTTTGGTGGAGGGGTGTCACAGCCATGGAGGAGGGGGAGCAGGAGGGAAATCGCTGGGAAGGGAAGGGGAATGGGAATGTTAACAGGAAGATGATCTCATTGCTGGGGAGCGGAAGCAGAAAGCCACTGCTGCTGTAATGGTGAGAGGAACGGCAAAGGGTGTGTTTGGTTGGTCTGCTCCACTCAGTCTGCATGGGCGGAGCCATATAAAGCTGAGCGAGAAGTCGAGTCTGTTTGGTTGGCTCATTGGATGCATGCAGTTGCATGAATGGATACAGGCTGGCGGAATACGCCCAAATCGAGCTTCACTGCCGGGCTAGGCTGAGTGGATACAGTATGAGGGTGATGGGCCCACATGTCAGTGTCATGCAGGCAACCAAACATCATCTCATTTTTTTTGCATAGGCTCATGTGACCCCACCAAACACCTTTTCTGAAATACAGTTCCACTCAGCCTGTATCCTCTCAGCCAGGATATATATACAATGAAACCCCATCCACCAACCAAGCACACCCATAATTACAGAAGGCGGAAGGGATGATTGGAGCTACGTTTTGTTTCTCTATTATATTATGCCTTGTGACCTGCCAACATCCTTATTTGAGCAATACAAGTTGTGATGGAGGAGGTAATAAAGATCACTTTATCAGGTGGCCCACACCTCATGTTGACCGTAAGTATTGTGCATGCCCTTAGGGAATTAGTTTTTGATCTGTGACCCTGGCACCATGTATACCATTGGTTTGTTGGTGCTGACTTGTTAAGTTCACATGTAGCATATGGCTGCAATGATATTAGAGGTTCTATGTAGCATAACAGTGTACAAACTAGTTGACTTCTTTACTTCCTAGGGCCTAGGGCAAATTTATTCGTTTCAATTAAGTCTCTTTTGTTTATGATGCGCAAAGCATCAGCTTTTCCAGTATTTGACTCCAAGAGCTGGATCATTGTTATTCATTGCAATTGCTAATTCTATTGCCCAGAGTAGATACTCACCCACTATGATTCCTTTTGGTATTTCAGGTCCTCGGGAGCTTAGTGGTGCTGTGGACTTAATTAGTCGTTACAAGCTGCTGAATCATCATAGTTTCTTTTGCAAGAAACCTTTGCCATTGGCAATTTCAGATACAAATTATCTTAACAATGTTGTGGGCGACACAGAAATCCGTAAGGGGGAAGGGATGGAGTTGGACCAACTCTTTCAGAACTCATATTCAAGTGAGAAGACTGCTTACATTCAGCCATTTGACATGGAGACACTTGGACAGGCATTTCAGCTGCGAGAAACTGCACCAGTAGACTTGCCTTCTGTAAGATATGTTTGGTTAGAATTTTATGTCTTTGATTATACTGACGCTTCCTTATTACTGAAGTAATCTGTACTCAAAATAGGCTGAAAAAGGTACACCAACCATATCTGGGAAATCCAAGGTCAAGTCCAAGGATAAAGTAAAGAAGCATAAGAAAAACAAAGAGAAAGATAGAGAAAAGGAGAAGGAGCAGAAGAAACACAAACATCGGCATAAAGATCGGAGTAAAGATAAAGATAAGGACAAAGACAAAGAAAAGAAAAAGGAAAAGAGTGGGAATCATGATTCAGGAGGTGATCATTCCAAGAAACATGAGAAGGTTACCTGATCTATCCTATTTATTTTAGATATGAGCCTGTCTGAACTTAGGATTCCTATGCTCTAATATTTTCCGTTTACTATTTCAGAAGAGAAAGCAAGAAGTAACTGGAAGTTCGGCAAATGTCCAAAATCACAAGAAAAGTACTGTATCATATAAATTATTTTATCATATTTCCATAATTAAAATAAAATATTTCCTAATATTGCAATTTTGTTGTTGAACATTCCTTGTTTTCTATGACAGCACAAAAGCACAAAAATCAGTGAAATGTATGATGGACTTCGTTAATTGGCAGCCGTGCATGTTTCTATTTTAGTTCAACTCCATTTATATTGTTAATGAGTGGCTCTGAAGTGTTCGTTTTCCATATCTCTTCTGGCAGAGGTATGTGCTTCTTGACCTCCTGTTGTCTGTTGGTTAATTTATTTGGATATCTTAATCATGTGCTATATATAACTTTATTTGCATGATTCATGATTTTGGGCATCTTGCCTATACTTCATTTTTTTTGGTGTGAAGTTTTGCCTTTAGAGTAGATAAGTATGATTAACTTCATATAGCTTTATTTGTCTGACCAGTTGTTCTTCATTTCGAGTTTGACATAGACTAACTAGAGCAGTACATGGTATGTTATTCTAATAAAAGAGGATTATTTATTATGGGCATTTTCTCACAAAGAAAACCCAGAAAACAGAGTTAGATAATGGGAGAATTGGAAACGAAGAGACAATAACTCTGCAAAATAACAAAAATGGGTGTCATCAATTCTTTATTTTTTCCTTGAATATGCAGGAGCTGTGCATCATTATATTTAAGAAGAGTAAGCTCCACTGGCAGTCCTCAAACTTGTTTTTGTTGTGCCATCCCGGTCTCTAAACTCCCAAATCGACCATTTAATTCCACAATCTCTATATGGATCTCAGATCCAGTAAAATGGATCTAAGCCCATGCCCATATACTATTGGCGCCTACATCAGGTGTTGGGCGAGATGCCAACCTGCCTCCACAATTATTTCGTTGACTACATGTAACAAGAGCAAGATGATGGTGCCTCACGTGGCTCAGCTTTGGCTTCGTCATTGGCTTCAACATTTTCATGCTCACCGAGTTCGCCGTTGAGATCCCCATGAGCATACCTGTGAGATCACATGGCCAACGTCGGCGCTGGCTTTCATGCCCATCGAGTGCAGGGATGACGGTTGCTTTGATTCAGGCATGTGGCCAGGGGCACATACCACTCAGCTTGGGAGGCACCACCACGCTTTCCCTGCCAGAGCAGCTCACGCTGCCACCAGCTCTAGCCAGCCATCTTGGCATACACAATGCCTGGCCATCCAAGCCTCAGGCGACATGTGGCCTCTGAGCAACTGAGAAAGAGGAGAGATGGAGCTCAGTGGAGAGAGGAGAGGTGTGAGGCTCCTGACAGTATGCCACATCAGATACAAGCAAGGTTCTGGACCTGCTTGGACTGGCTCTTAGATCTGAACAGAGATTGAGGATCTAAATGAACATTTGCAAGTTTAATGGACCGAGATGACACAATAAACAAGCTTGAGGACTACCAGTGGGCTTTATTATAAGAAGGGAAAAAAGGAGGGAGTCTTAGAATAATCAATTACTCATACAAGCATGTTATGGTTCCTACAAGAGGATTAATGAAAGAAAGAAACTACAGTCAATGACTTTTAAGCAGAATAATTATGGCTAAATGCTACTGAGGACAGTCACCTGCCTACACCACAATTTGGCTTCATCCCTAATGTTCTGCATAACATCATTGACATTTGGAAGCTCCCTCAGAACACAAATATTTCTATGCATCCAAATCAAAACAACAAAGGATGTGAAGCCTTTGCGAAACTTTGCACTTTGCTGTTTTTATATTTCACTGTTTTAAAATTTCTTTGCATTCGTGGTGTTCTTGTCCTTCTGGTTTGTAAATTGCCACATTGTTATTATCATTGAATAGTGCAATGAATTTGTTGGAGAATGCTCAAGAATCATTATAATTTGAAATTCTTGTTTTGGGTGTACCACCTGGCCAATCTAACAACACGTGTTTTGTCATAGGCACAGTTGTCGCAGATGGAAAATATTCAATGCTATGCTGCTACAGAGGAAACAAGATTATTTGTACTGACGGAATGTGATTCATGTATTATTCCTTGGGGAGCCTGAAGTTATCATATGGAGTTGTAAATTATTGTCATTTCGACTCATGTTCACTTCATCATTGCCTTGTATGATCATGTAATTCAGAGACCGCAGAGCCAAAGCTGGGCTGGTGCTTATGTAAGCCTAGGACTATATTATTATTATATTCATTTTTTTTTGGGGGGTGTTGTGGGTGTGGGGATCAACGATCCAGGAAACTTGTGTTGTAGCTGTATGAATACTTCCTATCAGTATCGTATGACAATCAATCGAGTTATGCCGGTAGTCAATTTGAAGACCATGATGGCCCAAGTTGCTTCAGTGGAACTGGGGCTATTCACGTCGCTGCTATTTGTAAATAACTAGGTGGGTTTTACAAATTTGTTCTGTTACTAGATATAAATATCTGCGCATTGCAAGCATCACAATGATATGGCATTTTAAGTATATAATATCGGTCGCAAAAAGAGTTCTGGTCGGATCGAGTCTCTCAGATCTGAACTTCGTATCCGTTGCTTTTGAATGCAGAACAATGCGGAAGGAGAGCCGAGTGGAGTCGGTATGTTTTTTTTTTTTTCACTGATAGATGATTAATTTAGAGCTTTTTAGGTGTAGATAGACTCGCCAACCGTGAACCAATTTATTTGCCCACTCCCTCCGTCATCGGATTGTTGTGTAGCTAAATACTCCTCTGTTTCAAATTAGCCCACCGTGAACCAATTTATTTGCCCACTCCCTCTGTCATCGGATTGTTGTGTAGCTAAATACTCCTCTGTTTTAAATTATAAGTTGTTTAAGTTTTTTTATATATATTTTGCTATGTATTGAGACATATTTATGTTAGATACATGGTACAATATATATAACAAAAAAAAATCAAACGAATTATAATTCGAATGGAGGGAGTACATAAATTTTGTTATATAGTATCAAAAAAGTCAAAATAATTTATATTAATATAACTAGATAAATTCTCCGCGTGCTGCCACGAGAATTCAAGCAGAGTTTTGGTGACCATTTGATTAATGAAAGAGATAAAAATATAATTTATTTAACAAAATTGCAAACATATAAACCGAGTAAATTACGTCTGAAGTACAACAACTATACGCGTGAATGCAAGTTACCCCCAACGACTTTTAATTTGCTCTATTAGATGCAATAACATGTAACCTTGGTGCATAGACGGTCAAAAACGTCCTCTCGCGTCCTTGGCAGTATACGCTACGATTGGATTGTCGCGTATACGGATTGTTGTTCGCGCAAGTCGCAGGTACACAGCTCATTAGCAGCCCGCAGCTCTCACACGATAGACGTACACGTCTCCTGCGTATCGCAGCTTGAGCTCAGACACGTACACAACTCGTTCGATGGGGACGAGCTCGTCCACGTCGTCATTGGGTACTTGCACGAGGCAAGAGTCTCCTCTACAGCAGCTAATCTGCACAAGAAAGAAGATGTAGCATATTTGTAACAACCCAAAAATCCAAACTATAATTTTTTTTTCAAAAACCTACGAGTGATGTTATGTCATGTAGAAAAGTTTCTCTCATGTTGCACAAGTACCACGTGCTTTCATCTTATAAACCCTAGCTTATGCATCCATGTTGCATTTTAATTTACTTATGATTTAGATTTTATTTGGATTTATGTATTGCTTAATAAATACCGACAATATTTATTTAACAAATAAATAAATATCTAATATATGGAAATAATACCTAACCTAGTAAGGACCATGTATATCCACTAGAGAATTATTTTTGCAACTTATATAAATACCTATATATATAAATTATTTTGAAAAAGAGAAAAGGAAAAGAGAAAAGAAATAAAGAAGAAAAAGAAAAAAGGCCTTTCGGTCCAAGTCTACCAGCAAGCCCAGCACCAGCCCCTTCCTTTTCCCTCTCTTTCTCTTTTCTCTTCGTACCCGGCAAACCCGGCCAGCCGGCGCATAAGGCCCATCAAGGGCCTGCTTGACCCCGCACCGCGCCAAGCCATCGTCCGAGCCGCTGACGGGTGGGGACTGGCTGTCATACCTTTCCCCTCGGTCCCCCACCGGCCGTTCGCGCCCAACGTCACCGGTGTCAGGCGGTGTTCCCTGGCGTCGCTCCTAAGCAAAGCGCCCTGGCCGCTCGATCCCGACCTGCCCCTCATCAACGCACGCGAGCACGCCACCTGGCCCGACCAGCTGGCAGCGAAATGCCCACGGCGCGGGCATTTTCCTCTCGTGCGCGCGCACATGCGCTGCCGCCGCGGTGAACTCTGTCGCGGTAAAGCATTTCAGCACCTAGCCCCCTGCTAGCCCCTCTCACTAACCTCCGGGACCCAACCAAGCCCCCAATTGCTGACCTGGACTGCTTCCTGGCCGCCTGATCGAGTTCCCATGGCCGATCACCGTTCGGCGGCCACCTACCTCCGCGACTCCCCTATAAAAGAAAGGCCCTGACGCCCTAGGGCTTCCCAGCCGTCGCCACCACTCTGGTGGTTCTCAATTCGCCTTGCCAAGCACCAAGTTAGAGAAGAAGAAGAGGAAGGGAAAGAAAGGAGGCGGGGAAGGAGCTGCTGCCGCCACCGGAGTTGGGAAAAAAGGCCCCGCCGGAGTTGCTGCCAAGCCGGAGCCGTTGCCACGCCGTCGGAAGCATGGAGCCGGAGCAGGACCGCGAGCTGTTGCCACAAGGACGCCGGAGCCTGGACTTGTACCGCACCTCCATCCTCTGCAAGCGTCGGTGAGCGTTGCCATGAACCTCTCTTCCAAACCCCCGGCCTAACCTGCTACCTCTCGGTGATGGCGTCTCACACGGAGACGCGGAGGCCGAGCCCATGTACTACCTGTTCACGCGCGCACACACAAGCTTGCTTGTTTGCTCGTTGAAGCTGCTTGAACCCGAGCCGCGCCGGCGTGCTCTGCACTGCCGCGGTGAGGCCGTTTCACCGCCGCTCCGCTGAGCCACGGGCTCCTTTGACCACAGATCTACGCTCGCCTTGATGAGATGAACATCATGTGCACGCTAGTTCTCTACTTGGTTCACCGGGAGACCGCCAACGCACCACCGCCCCCGCTCTAGAGCACCGCCGCTCGACGCCGTTTCTTGCCGACTCCGACCACCGCGCGGATCAAGAAGGCACCGAGGAGCATCACCGAGAGAAGCTGCGTCGACTCGAGGAGGAGATGGAGGCCATGGAGCCACCCTGGGCGCTGTGCCATGCACCGAGGCCTCATCGGAGCTCCGCCATGGGAGTTGCTACCCATGCGGACTCCGCCGTAGATTTTGGTCGCTGCCGGCGTATCAGGGAGGTGCTGTGTGACCTCTATTGCACCCCTGTGCCCTACTTTGACTGGAATTGAGGCCCCATCGAGCTGCAGCCATGCGCCATCGCCGTCGACCCACCACTCGCCATGGACAGCCTCGCCGGACGCCAAGCTGCTACCTTGAAGACCATCGTCGAGCTCGCCGTGACGTCCCGAAGCTGATGCGCTAGAAGATGGATCCGGAGGACCGCTGCACCGCCGGCAATTTGAAGATTGCCACTGCCGGTGAGCCTCACCGTCAGGCTCATGGAACAGAGGAAGGGGATCGAACCGAGCCAGAGCGAATGGACACGGTCTACATGGACCCGAGACGCTGCATGTGGGACCCAGACGGAGAAGGAGCACCATGGACCGGCCTGTGAACCGACCCCAAACAAAGGATAAGGCTATGGACGCGGTTCACGTGGATCTGAGAGACTGCTGGTGGACCCAGCGAGCTCCGGATCACCGTGGACCGAGACAGTGGACAGAGCCCGTATGGGATCAGGATGGATGACGTGGCAGCACCAGAGCGCGCCATGTGGCGGGCCAAGCACGGCCCATATTCGGCCCATGTTCGGCCCATTCGGCCCAGTAACGGCCCGTTAACGGCCTAGTAGGGCCCACCAGTTAGTTGACCGTTGACCGTTGACTGCTGACGTCAGCAGTGACGTCACCCTGGACCCACGTGTCAGATGTTCGTTGACCGAGTCAATGCTGACGTCAGCATGACGTCATCCGCCGCGTCAGCTGCTGTGTTGTCTCTGTTAGGACCCCATGCGACACGTGGACCAATCACAGGCTGCCACATGTCAGCACCAGAACAATCCAGTCTTTTTTTTTAGAATATAGTTAAATCTTCAGAAAATCATAACTAATTCATACAAGCTCCGAAAATTGTGATCCAAGTATCCAAATTTTCTATAAATTGAGCTCTAGCTATTTTTACCATGTTTGAGTGCTTTTGGATCTTTTATTTGGTATTTGCTCTTTGTGCTAATCTATAGAGGTCGTCCTCGTGACCATTAATTCTCGATTACAGGGTCGAGCTAGGACAGGTCTGACGATAGTGACTACCAGGAGAAGTCCAACAGCTATGTTAGTGGAGGTGCCACATTTCACCCAACCTTGTAGATCCCATTACACATGACAAATGTAGCATGGCTAATGCTTTAATTTCTATTGCTATATAATGGATCGCCTGTGCTAGGATTGCATGGTAGATTATACTTGATGAGCCTTACCTTATTGTAACCTATCACCTGCTTATCCACTGTTATGTTAGCCACTTGCTTATCTACTATATTTATTCGTATATACTTCACTCGCTTATATTTTGATGCGACGTGATGAACCCTGGGAGGGCCTGGAGGGTGCCAGGCTTGATGTGTGTGTTGATGGGTCAGATGAGCTTGTGAGCTGATGATGCTGTATCTGGGTTTGGGGTGGAGCTTACAGCAGGGAGTAGGGTGAGGGTTGAGTCGATCGAGCCAGGATCTACGACGAGCTTATGGAGCGAGTCTTACCGGGGAATGGATCTGGACATTTCCACGAGTAGTAGTCTGTGGCGGACTAACTCAGATGTGTTGGAGAGTCCTGGGTGGAAGCCTCTGAGGGGTGGAAGCCAGGAGGAGTGTGCCGTGGTAGCACGTTAAATGGGAACCCTGATGAAGACATCCCGGCTTGGTCACACTTAGGAACTACTGCGCTGGTATCCGAACCTTAGGAATCTCTTGCTTTCCACTCGCTTCCCATGGGGGGAGACGGCGGAATCGCTGGATAGATCGATGCCACTACTGCTAGGCGAGTAGTGTTAGGAAGGTATATGCATGGGATGGAGCTAACACCCTACCAGGACGATCATGGCACCCTCTTCGGGAGCGGGTACATGGCATGGCATCCTCTTCGGGAGTGGATACATGCTCTTTTTACAGATTTAGTGATCCAGAGCTGGATGATAGAGTGACATCGTTCTATGGCAGTAGGCGCCCGAAATCTGCCTAGGTGGTGATCAACACCGATGATGGTTATCTACTGGATTAGTGAAACCTCTGTAGAGTGTATGGTTGATTGATCGATACATATGCCAATTCATTGGCTATGGACCTTTCCTTAGGAGGATGCACCGGACTAGAGAGTGGAGTGTTCTACCTTTCCCCTGAATATGATTTCCGGCCGTGAGCCAGGTTGAGGGCTGCGGGCCGCTGAGGCAAGCCGAGAGGGTGTTGGCTTATCGATACGAGTCTGAGATGGTGTTGAAGGATATGGGATGGTGTTTCAGAGATGGATGGTGATGGATGTTGTGGGTATGGGAATGTGTATAAAACATGCTTATTAATTACTTATATACTTGATCGCTGCATAGGAAACCCCAGCCTTTATAGGTTCCTTTGTTTATATCCATGTTTTGCATCCAATTTCCATAAAGCAATGCATAGGGTGGGAGTGGCCAGTACATATCGTACTGAAAATTTGGTTTCAGGTTCAAGGAGTGAGTACTCATCTAGGGAGTACAGCGATTGAGGGTTTCGTACCTACGCTCAAGTTGGATCGGAGATGATAGCTTCCGCACCTTCAAGCTTTTAATTTTATGCTGCATGAACTCTAATTTCGCCAAGTGGTGATGTAATAAGTTAATGTAAACCTCTCTATTGCGCTCTTTTGTTCAATGTATGGATGATGATATTCAACTGTTATCGGGTAATGTGATTTAAATGGTCATGTTACACTTTGACTATGTGGATTTCCCTTTACAGAAATCGAGGTTGTTTCAATACTCTTATGTATCAAACGATTCAGTACAATAAGGGAGAGAGATACTGATATTTTAGACTACTTCACTAAGTTTGAACAAGTTCTGCAAGGCTCAACTATACTGAAATCTAAAATGTGCGTTATAGTGTTCAAACGATGTAGCATAATTTTTAACTAAAATTAACAACTAAGGATAAACATGTGATTGCTCAACTAGCTTTCATAGGTGAAGATTTAAGTCTCCTAGAAGTGGCTCATCTTGAGTCATGTACTCTTCTTGAGCAGATTGGGTAGTGTTTGTTCTTCAGGTGTGACATGTGACTGATCTCCGCTTCCAAAGAACAAGAATTTAAAACCTCTTGCATCCTCTTTGTTGTGACGCGCCCCTGTTCCTCCCTTCCTCCCCTGCCTCTTGTTCTACCAGCACGCTGACCGCTTCCTCTTCCCCTTGTTGTTCCACTATGTTCTACAACATGTGCTTCATCTGTTGTAGTCTTTGCCTTTTTCTTGGTCTTGTACCTGTAGCTCGACCTCTACCTATATTCACTGCTGTAGTAACTCTTGGTGGGGGTAAGTTATCCCTTTGCACAGCTACAAACCTATTTTCCTCTTGTAATGGACCCCATGCCTGCATTCTTGATTTTGCTAGGTTGGGCTACACACTGAAGTGATCATCATGATCACCTACAATTAATAATATACTATGCATCAGTGCACAAATACACAGTATACACGAAGCACAAATCAAAATTAGCACCTAGCATAGATGTGTTCCCTGGTAAAGTTGTATGGATCTGTATGCCATGAGTATACTACCCGAGCAAGTTTATTACAAGTATGCTACATGTACTCCAAAAGTCCAAATAAGTATAGTTCTTATAGGAACTATACGGAAGGGAAACCACAATACTATTTCTTTGATTGAATTGTATCACATGATGTCTATGCACCAAGGTTACAAGTTTTTGCACCCAATAGAGCAAAGTAAAAGTTGTTGGGGTAACTTGCACCCATGCGTATAGTTGTTATACTCCAGACGCAATTTACTCTAAACCTTAATAGTCTCAAGGGTCTCAAGAATTTACCGATGATGTGGAATAAGATTGTTTTTACAAAGGATAAACAATTATAAGTTAATGTTAGTGGGTGATGTAGCATAATGCTAGTTAGTGGATGATGTGTCTTGGTGATATGTAGTAGATCATAATTGCAAATATAGTTGATCATAAATGTATCTGATAGTGGACTGATGAGGTGGATAACTTACATATTAAGAGAAGATGACGTTGGATTAATGAATGACGTGGCGTAAGAAGATGCTAGATAATTAGCTAATGGGCTTTATCTTTATAGCAGATATATATAAATTTAAATTGGCTAGTGATTGTGTGTCACCGTTACAAGCAACGCGAAAGAAGCAACTGAATCAGATGCTGAAACCTTCAGAGCCCAAATAGTTCACGCACGGGAATCGCAGGGCTGATGATCAGAAGCTGAAATGGCGAACTGAAGCAACTTACCAAATCTCAATATAGACAGCCCCATCATGATATAAGATATTCCTATCCAGAAAAAAGACAATCCTATCATAGTATTCAACAAGTAAATCCTGAGTTTAACTATTTTTTATATAAAAAGTGTTAGCATTTATAATCCTAAATAAGTATAGTTACTTCAATAGATTTTTTATTAAATATATTGTAATAGCAACAAATCTCATTCAATTCTAGGCAATACCGCTCTTGTCTGGCCAACTGCTTGGTGGCTTGGTGTACCGTCCACTGGCAGACTGGTGCCTAGCGGAGTCCGGCCACGCAGGCGCTCACGGGAGGCAGCATGGTTGCGGGAGTGGGTTGGGGTCAGCGGCCGGCTCGCGAGAGATCTACGCCGCTCGGGGCTCAGGCAATTCGCGATCGTCGGTCGCCTCTCACGCAGTTGAAAGGTCGTGCCTACACGGGGTGAATAGCCTATTAAAATTTTTACAGAAACGTTAGGTAAATTTGATTAGTAAAATAAATGGTGATAAGCGGGTTTTGCCTAACCTAAATGGTAAACAAGTCTCCTAATGACAATTCTAGTATATTATAATTTTTATGTCACTCAAAGGCTATCTCACTGCTTTCTACACTGGAGAGTTAATAAGAACAACTAATTTACACAAGCTACACAAGATAAGCTATGGAAGTAATACAAGACAGAGGTGATGATTCTTATACCGATGAAGTATAGATGTTGCCAATCACCAAGATGATAATCAATCAATCACAATGGCAACAATCACAATACATAATGATTTGTTCACCCAGAGTTCACATGTGCACTGACAAGCTACCTTTTCGGTTGTGTCGACCAACACTAGATGCTTTCCCGGTTCTTGACCCGCAAGCGAAGGCCCCCAGGCACGGCTCTGCAAACACCGCAAGACACCACTCTCAAATGAGGTACTCAATGACACGCGCAATGTATTAGAGTTGCTTTTAGCACTCCGTCGAGGAAAGAACAAGAACCTCTCACAAATCAATCCGGTGGTGGCCAAGAACAATCACCTTCTCTTGCCAACACATCCAACAACCTCCAAGTCGGCTAGGAGCGATACTCTCCAAGAGTAACAAGAAATCTACCAGCCAAATGATCCACTAGTGCCACATGCAACCACACATGTAAATGCGCTTCAAATCACTCAATCTCACATATGATTCGCAATCACGCAAGGGGCAACCAACCGGCCATCTTTTTATTTATAACATCCCACGAGCCAAATGAGTCATTACCCCCTTCAACCACAATTATTTTGATAATCGGACGCACCTAACGTCCAACGCTTACAAATTTTACGTGCCAAACTTCGCGATCCAAAACTAGCCGTTAGAAAGAGCTTTGAACATGTCCAGACTACCTCATCGGACGCTGCATAGTAGCTTCGGACCAGCCCAGAGAAGGTGTCAAAACACCCAAGCTCCGGAGTGTCTGATGCGTTCAACTGCTCGCACGCGTCACAAATGACTCAACCTCCGGACGTTGACGTCCGCGTCTGACGCAATAGCTTTAGAAGCGTCCGACGTAGCTCCTCACCGTGCTGCTCAGCCGACAATGGTCCGGACGTTGCCCCAGCGTCAGACACTCAGACCAAGCGCATCCAGTGCTTGCAAATTCAACGAAACCAAGCCGCCGCTAACGTTGTCTTCTCTACCTTTGTAAATATGCTAACACCACCAAGTGTACATCACCATGTGCTTGTGTGTTAGCATTTTCACATTCATTTTCAAAAGATTTCAATTAGCATACTAGATCCTAATGCATCAACATGAATGAGTGACCTAGTGGCACTCATGAACTGAATTATCGTAGACTTCCTCTCTTCATAGTTTGGCTATCGATCCTAAACCACTCACACCCTCTATGGTGTCTTGAGTGCAAAACAAAATGGCCCTATTGCATTATACCTTTGCCTTGAGCCCATTTTGCTTTTCCATCCATCAACCGCCAAATCACCAAATGACATGGTTCATTCCATATCATCATGTAACCTTCTTGGTCCATCGATCTTGATCTTACTTGATCTTCACCGTTGGGTCGGTCCATCAGCACCATGTCTTGCCTAACCTTCACCATCGCATGGTCCTTCGCTTCAAAGCCTCGACTTGCCCTCACACATCCAACCTATCCATCGAGCCAAGCCTCATCTTGATCTTCTCCATCTTGGTTACATGACTCCATGTCATGTCTCATGTACAATGAGCTCCTCACTTGGCTAGGACTACCTTATCTAAAACATCCACTTAGATCAAAGGTTAGTCCTTAGGTTTCATCAATTATCCAAAATCAAACCAGGAACTTTTAGCAGTGCCATAGAGAAGGCGAGGAAAGGAGAAAGGAAGCATCGCATTCAGGCCCTCTTGTCTCGCAGCTCTCGCACGAAGGACTCATGGCCTCTTCCATCACTGTGTTCCAAAGTCAGGTACTATATAGAAAATGATCATGTAGTACAATTCAATATAATTCTTACTCATACTATCTCCTATATGCGGCCAAGTAACTATTACATGTATGAGGGCATTTTATGGAAGCTTCTCAAGGATCATTAACTTCTCTTCCATTAGAAAATTAGGATAACTGTAATTTGTGGTAAGGTTATGACCAATGTAGAATGCAACTCGTGTTAGCTTTAGAAAAGTAGCGTCCCATCTAGACATTAGGAAGTTGATGAAAGAAGCACACGTCCAATATGTAATGATTAAATGGGTCCACACGTGATCAACTCTTTCTTTTATCTTTTAACCTTGCTTCTTTACCAAAGCCCTCATAACTTACTGTAGCAACTCTGATACCATGTAATGTTATATACTATTTTGCTCCCTCTCCTTGACTTAGAATCCAATCCTACATGGGCAATTTGATCCTACTATGGGACCACCAACGAATATGGGGTGTTGGTGGAAAAAAAGAATGAAATATCACTTTTTGAAAAGTAAAAAAGTATTTATGTTGGACCAAATTTATAAAAGATGTAGATGGATATACATGCCCTATTTCGCACTAGATGGCGTGTGAGCACACAAGCGGCTTTTATAGGAAAAGGGGGATGAGAGATTGCAAAGCATGAACGACCAGTGATGACGTCGATGATTAGCGAACGATGAAGGTGACATCAACCCTAGTGGTGCTTGGGCCTAGCACAAGTGCAGCGGCGCAAAGTCAAGGATGGCCTCCAACTGACGGCCTAAGAGGATGCTCAACTTCACACGGACCTGAATAGGCATGGATGAACAAAGGGAGAGAAGAGGCTAGTTGGAGGTTGGGGATAAACTCGATAAATGAGGTCCACCTGTCGACAAGTGGGGACCACTTGATAGAGAGAGAGATAGTAAGAGAAGATAGGGACAAGACGGTCATATATCATGTCTTCTTGTTTGCTAGCAGATGAGCGCACGCCTCCTCGTCGAAACTGACATAAATGATACAGTAAGAAATGTTCATGTGATAATAGTGACCGACAAATATCTAAATCAATTATGTTAAAAAAATCTAAATTAATTTGAATCTATAGCTTTTTTTAGAACTAGCTGTAAGGACCAAGGATGTTGCCTAGAGGGAGGTGAATAGGCGATTCTAAAAACTTGAAACTCAAAACCTCAATGCGAAAGCTAAAAACTTGAAACTCAAAACCTCAATGCGAAAGTTAAGTACCAGACCGGTACTTTCGGTTAGAGGAGACTGGTACTACCGGTAGCCTACAGACACTATGAAATCAGAGTTATAAGCCTCTCACGAGACAACCACAAAGTATATTATAGATACTAAATAACACTATGAACAAAACACGTGCAACACAAACTGATTAATCATAGAATCACAAAGTTGCAGCACAATTCTGCAATACCGGAGGTTCCGGTATACAATACCGGTGGTTTCAGTATTCACGGGTTAGTGAAGTTCTACAGTCATTTAAGCTCCTTTTGCTCTCCAACTCCTTCCTCAACCTGCAGGTACACAATATAATATATATCCAAAGCTTATACCTGCAGAGAAGCTCCAACAACAAGTATTGCACAAATATAAAAAATAATACAAAGAGAGGAGACAAGATATTTGTTTATCCGAAGTTCGGTTTCCGTCGAAACCTACTCTCCGTTGAGGGAGCTGCGAAAGACCCAAAGAGTCAATCTAGAGGATACCAAAAAAGGTCACTCTAGCGGGAGTCCTTTCCAACTCCTTTACTTTGGGGTTCCCCTAGAAGATACCAAGGTTGTCACTCTAGTCGGAGTGTATTCCAACTCTTTTTCCTCCTTCACTATATGATTTCTTCCTTTTCGGCGGTGAAATCAAATCTTTATAAACGATCCAAGGCAACCACAAGCTCTACGGTCCTCTAGGGCGACGCCTAACCATCTAGGACCGAAGAGTCCAAGAGTAATAGATGCAACTCATGAAATAGGCAATATGCTCAAGTGCTCAAGAGGTGGCTTGCTCACAAATTTGAATCTCTCTCAACCCACAAGTTGGATTTATCGATTTGGATTAATCACTCACTAAGAGAGGGTTTGGGAGAGTTGGAAAGATTTAGAAATGAGTGGGGAATAAGCAGAATCAACAACACCTCAGGGTGGAGGCGTGGGGGTATTTATAGGCCCCTTTGAAGAACTAGCCGTTTTTTAGCCGTTGGGTGCAAAAATTGGCCTACCGGTACTACCGGTGGTGGATCACCGGTATTTTCGGTCCTCATAGGTACTTTCAGTTCGTACTTTCGGTAGTTTAAAACTGTGCAATTGGGCACATTCGACCCGGTACTACTAGTTTATAATTCGAATAAAATCGGTACTACCGGTTGCAACCGATACTTCCGGTGGAACTTCTAGTAGTTCATCTTGTTGCAACCTGGGGGTTTCGATTTGGCATAAATATTCAACCGGTACTACCGATTTATAATTCAAATATAACTGGTACTTCCGGTCTGCCAGGTTGGATAAAGAAAGGATTTTTGTCTAAGTGCCCGTGAGGGCAATGGTGTCTCTCAAAACATGATATAGACCGATATGAGCACTTAAGTATATAAATCTATGAACATGATGCATCTCTCTTAATAGTATGACTTTCCTATTAACTTAAGATTTAATGAAATTAAATATAAACCTCTTGAGTTGCTTTCTTTTAATCGAAGCCGATTCTTTTAATGTTCATCAAATGAGGGTGTCGACATGTCAACTTTGATTTCTTCTTGAGCATATCCATCTAAGCACGTGACTTGATTCCATTCATCAAATATAGATACTTCAAATATACCAAGTCACTTTTATCAAATAGTCCAATAATGATTTGATCCTCCACATCAATATGACCTTCAAAGCTTGATTAGTACTTCAACTAAATGCAAGTATTTTTTTCACCTTAGCTAGGTTCTTCGGCCGTCAAGCATTCGCTTGCCCTTCACCCTTGCTTAGTACTTTGAAGCCTTTCCTTGCTATCTTCACCCTCTCAGTCTCAAGTTACATCTTGTGTTGAATCATCCATTCATTTGTATAATTATATCTTTTCATTTCAATGTAGCAAGTTTTTAATATGAGACCATACCATATGCAATACCTCATGTCTCATTAACTAATTCTCAACATGCTTGCTTCCACATGTATCATAAAAATCTCACAGTAAATAAGCCTTCGCATGAATTTCATTTGCATTGTTGTCTTATGCTTGAACTATATTGTCTATACAACAACACATCATTTTGGCATACACTTTAATTAAATACTAGGAGAATACCCCATGCGTTGCTGCAGGAATGCAGATTAGTGGATTGCGTGGCATGATGATATGGACAAACAAAATACTTATGTGTATTGCTAACATGGACATTACAATTGAATGTCTAGCGGATTTTAGTTATTTGTGACATTGCATTGCTTAGTTAGACTGCTTGAGAGTAATATAATGACTTGATGATGTGGACACTACAATTGCATGGACTAGTGGATTTTTAATTGTGTGTGATAGTGGGTTGCTTAGGTGGACATCTTGCATGTTGAGAGAAATAGCTAAGTGGGGTTTGTTCTTATATGAGTTATAGATTTGTGAGATTACGAATTTTTGTCTGTTGACGCCATTCACGACCATGCCAACACACCAGCGGGCTTTGAATGCCCAAGGAGGTTGCTTGGACAACCTGCAATGCAGCAAACACGTAGCGTAATCGGCCAAACCAATCTAGAGATCCAAAAGGCCGATGTGGAGCTCGTGTATGGCTGAATAGGCCTCAGAACCACCTCCGGAAGGATCCGTCAGGAGGAAGCACGTGAAGGATCTCTTAGGACCAGTAAGGCCACCTAAGATGCTAATGAATCTCATGAAGAGAAGCACCGAACAGTAGGTAGAGAGGTTGAGGAGAGAAAAGGGTAAAAGAGGTGATAGATTGGTTTTTTGTTCGATTGATTGGATGGGATCAATCGGCCATGATCCTCTCATTTATATAGAGGAGGGTGGTCTTATCCTAGTAGGAAATAACTCCAACACATGATCTCCAAGTTTACCATGCCTAAAACTTCTCAAAACTCGATTTAGGATCAAATTGGTTCGGACTCAGCACTAAGCCGGCCTAGCCAGCCAGGCACCCGGCTAACCCGGAACTCACGGGCCCGGTCCGGCCTCCAGGGCGGACCCGGCTAAGCCAACCCGGCGACCCAGCTTAGCTGGCCTTCACTTGCCACGTCGGCCTCGGGCTGGCTTAGTCGGTCTTGAGACCCGGCTTAGCCGGCCTAGCTGGCCAGCACAACCTCCTGACAGAGGAGCCGACTTAGCTAGCTTAAGACCTGACTAAGCTGTCTGAGGGCACCCGGCCTAGCCGGCTTGGCCAACCGGCCTAGCCGACTGGGTTGGCTCGCTTGCGGCTTGCCGTCTTCTTTGCGTGATCTTGCTCCATTGACGGTGCCACTCGACCTCAACCATGTCCAGGATCTTCATGACTTGCTCATATTATCAAATATGCTATCGGACATTTTTGAGTGTCAACATATGCCCCCTGTTTTCAAGTGAATGATGCATGAACTTGAAAACACCTATCAAGACACAACCGACCAGCACGATACCCATCACATCGGCTAATCAGAAACAAAGGGCGATGTATACATCGGCCATTTTTTATGCTAAGGGCGATACATGTATCGGCCATTGCGTGGTAGAGCACTTAGGCATCTTGCCAAATACTTAGAAAGTATTTTTTTGAGATACCTTTCATTAATTGCCTTCGGGAGAGGCTCACCTTTCAGTGTTTCCAGCAAGTATGAGTTCTCGAAGATGGCTTTAACCACTCTAAAAGGACCCTTCTAATTGGGCGACCATTTGCCAAATTCGCCGCTCTTCGATCCAATAGAAAGTATGGTCTGCCAAACTAGATCTCCCACTTGAAACGACTTGCTTCGAACCTTCTTGTTATAAGCCCTTGCAACATGGACTTTGTCTTTTTCAATCTCCTTGAGAGCTTGCAACCTTCTATCTGTCACTTCATCCAAATTGTCCATCATTAGTTCATGGTACACAACAGGAGATAGATCATTTTGCTTAGCAAATCTGTATGCACTCAAGTTCACTTCGACAAGCAACATGACTTCTTGACCATATACTAGCTCAAAAGGAGTCACTTTTGTAGCACCATGCTTCAATGTGCGATATGCCCACAAAGCCTCTGTCAAAGTCTCATGCCACTTTCTTGGTTGTTCCGCGATATTTTTCTTAATGAGCTTGATTAGAGTCTTGTTACTAGCTTCAGCTAGGCCATTAGCTTGAGCATAGTATAGAGATGAGTTGACCAACTTGATCGTGTAGGATTCGGCAAACTTCTTAACCTCTTTGGACATAAAGAAAGTTCCTTGATCCGTGGTTAATGATTAAGGAATGCCGAATCTATGAATAATATGCTCAGTGATGAACTCAATAACCTCCTTATGAGTAATATTCTTCAAAGGAACCGCTTCACACCACTTAGTAAAATAATCAGTAGCAACCAAGAAGAATTGATGCCCCTTTGAAGATGAGGGATGAATTTGGTCAATAAAGTCTAGCCCCCAACCTCTGAATGGCCACGGCTTCACAATAGGATGGAGTTCTACAACAGGCACCATTTGAATATTGCCAAACCGTTGGCACTCATCACAACCTTTGTAGTATCAAAAACAATCGGCCATCATAGTGGGCCAATAGAAACCAGCCCTTCTCAACAACCACTTCATCTTCGGGGCCGATTGATGCGTACCATAAATCCCTTCATGGACTTCCCCCATTGCCACTCTTACGTCATCATATCCTAAGCACTTGAGCAATAAATCATCAGCAGTTCTTTGATAGAGCTCATCATGCTGAATAATATATTTGAATACACTTCTTCACATGCTCTTATCAACTTTAGCACTAGGATCCTATAAATATTTCATCAAGGGAGTCCTCTAATCTTCCAAATCGGTATTAGCACCACCAGAATTAGAACTAGACCGATTAGGACTACCATTAGGCAAATCAACAGCAGCACTTGCAACAGAGTCAGCTAGGCCAACTGTAGCAGTCGACTTAGCCGACTGAGCCGCCTAGTCAGCAAAGTCGGCTAGGCCGACTGCATCAGTCGGCTTAGCCGACTGGTCTCTCCAGTCTGCATGGCCGGCTAGGCTGGCTTGACAACCCGGCTTAGCCGTGTGGTGGCCGGCTAGGCCGACTGAAGCAGTCGGCCAGGCCGGTTCATCCAGACCTGTACAGAAAAAATGATCATCTTGATGCATCAGCTTGTTTTGAGTATGAAAATTACACCCACTGACATCAAAGCCTGATACTTGTTGAGCTAACATGTTGGCCTTTTGATTTTCATGTCTTGGAATATGTCGAAATTTGAATTCGGCAATCTTAGAAATAAGGTCAAGACAAGTATTAAGAGAAGCTCGAAGTGATTCATCTAAACATTGAAATTCATTAGCATCTTGCTGCACAACCAGCAATGAATCACCATAGGCCTCAACATGTTATACCTCCATAAAAGTTAACATGATCAGCCGGAATATAAGAGCTTGATATTCGGTTTGATTGTTAGTGCATTAAAACTCCAATCGGCTTGACATTCCTGTTTCAACATTATTAGGAGAAACAAGAATAATACCAACACCTTGGCCATCTTTACAAACCGATCCATCAAAATATAGCTTCCATGGGGTGTAAGTAAGATAATTGACCTCTTCATTAAGATCAATACCATGCTCAATAATAAAATCAGAAAGCACTTGACCTTTTATAGATCTCAATGGTTCATAAGTCAAGTCATATTCAATCAAGGAGTATGCCCATTTGCCTAACCTTCCACTAAGGATTGGCCGATATAACATATGCTTGATGATATCGGCCTGGCATGCTACAACACATGTACTTGACAAAAGATAATGTCTCATCTTGTTGCATGCAAAGTACAGCGATAAGCATAATTTCTCAATATGGGCATACCTTATCTCGGGATCAAGAAGACGACGACCAAGATAAGCAATCACATACTCTTTCCCTTCATCTTCTTGAGCCACCACAGCCCCAATAATCTTCTCTTCGGCAGCCACATAGATTCTAAATGGTACTCCTCTCCTAGGTGCACGAAGAATGAGTGGTGATGATAGATACTCCTTTATCTTTTCAAATACAACTTGTTGACTTGTCCCCCAAGTGAATTTAGATTCATCCTTCAACTTGAGTATAGAAGTAAAAGGAATAATCTTCCTAGACAAATTAGCAATAAATCTTCTCAAGTAGTTCACCTTGCCTAAGAATTTCTGCACATCCTTCTTGCATGTAGGCGGTTGAACTTTCTTGACTTCTCAATCCTCTTGGGATCAACTTCTATGCCTTTGTCATGAATAATAAAGCCTAGAAACTTCCCAGCCGACACTCCAAAAGCACACTAGAGTGGATTCATCTTCAAATTATAATGGCGCATCCTTTCAAAAGCAAGACGCAAATCGGCCAAATGAGATTTATGGGCAGCCGATTTAATCACAATGCCATTAATGTATACCTCCATAATCACCCCAATTAGATCATGGAAAATCAAATTCATTGCTCATTGATAAGTTGCACCTGTATTCTTCAACCCAAAGGTCATGACAACCCACTCAAATAAACCAACGAAGCTAGGACAAATGAAAGTCGTCTTTGACGTGTCTTCTTCTGCCATAAAAATCTGATTGTACCCAGCATTACCATCAAGAAAGCTAATCACTCGGTGTCCAGAAGCATCATTGATCAACATGTCGGCTATAGGCATAGGATATTCATCTTTGGAAGTGGCTCTATTAAGATCTCTAAAATCAACACAGACTCTGATCTTGCCAGAATCCTTCTTCTCAACAGGCATAATATTAGAAACTCACTCCGCATACTGGCATGGACGAATGAACTCAGCTTGCAACAAGCTATTGATTTCCTCCTTAATTCGGTCATGAATGGACGAATTGAAGCACCGCGGATGTTGCTTGACAGGCCTGAATCCATATTTGATCTTGAGCCGATGTTCCATAAGATCTCAGCTCAATCCTGACGTCTCTGTATAGTTCCATGCAAAACAATCAGAATATTCCTTGAGAAGCGCGATTAATTTAGCTTTGTAATCGGCTTTCAAATTTTTATTAACAAACGTCGGGCGTGGCACAGAACCATCCCCAATATCAACTTGTTTTAAAAGGTCGGCCGATGTGAAACCTTGGCCCAACTTATTGAGCTCATCAAAGTCATCAATAGCTTCACAGGAATCGGTATTTTCATCCTGATACTGTTCAACATGATGCTTTAACCATTCAACATTATCCATTGATTATATTATGGCGCTAAGCCGATTGTTAATTGGCTTAAGGGATACAGGAACAAAGCCTTGCCTGGTGAAACTTACAAAATCATACTTGGACAAATCTCTACCTGACAAGCAACCAAAAGCACCATGCCCCCAGCTTCACACGCATCGGTTGCAACAACCTCAATCGATGAATCAGCATGAACGACCTCAATAGCATCTCCCATCCACTGGTGCAAGCTGGACGGTACACACTCATTGGCATGAATTCAATCATGCCCAAGTATCACATTGTAGCTCCCCTTGATATTAGCAACGAAGAAAGCCATGGCCAAAGTCTTGCTCCCGATGGTAAACTCAACGTTAGCAATACCTCTAGCTGGAATTGGAGCCTCATTACCAACACCTATGATGGTCATGTTGATCTTTACCAGCTCTTCATCTTTGTTACCAAGCTTCTTGTACAGTGAGTATGGCATGACGTTCAGAATTGCACCGCTATCCACCAACATGGTATGAACTGGCATCCCATTGATGTGACCCTTCAAGTGGAGTGGCCTAAGATGATCCACTCGCACTGTCAGCTTCTCGAATATAGCATCCTCAATGGCAAACACAAATTCTACTGCTGGTGGCTCCTCTTCATCATGTCGAATCACGTAGTAATCAAAGGAAAAATATACTACGTTCAATCTCCATGTGGCAGTGATGGCTCATAATCCACCATCTTCTAGCACTTCTGGAGTCTCCATGCCCACCATATTAGCAATAATAGTAGCAAACACCTCTGGTGAGTCACCAAGATCTTCAGAACCTGCAAGAATCGACACGGGCATCTCAGGAGATGCCACAGCCGATTCGGGAAATGCCAGGACAGAATCAACAGAAGCATCTGGCTTGGCCGACTCATCAGTCGGCTTAGCTGATTGGTCAGTTGGCTTAGCCGACTCCTAGCCCTCCTAGCCAGCGTTAGCAGTAGAGGCCGGCTTGGCCGGCTCTGTAGCCGGCTTAGCCGACTAAGTTGGCCTGGCCGGTTCTGAGGCCAGCTTAGACGTCTGAGCAGGAGCAGCAGCCACGGCGACAGTCTTCTGTGGAATTTTTTGGGGCTTTTCTGGTGCAGGTGGGTCTTCAACCATCCCAAGAGCTTTCTTCTTCAGTTTCTTTTGCCGAGCACGTTGTAACTTTCGCCTTTGGGTTTTATCCAACCCTCATGGGCACCACTTGGGTTGAGTGTACTTGGGTTCCCTTGGCGGCCTATCTTGCCTTTGAATTTTAGCAACTTCTTTTTGCTTATTTGCTGGATCTTCATCTCCAATCACAATAGGTTTATTGTCATTAACAACAGGAGCTGACATCGAGCCGATTATGATGCTAGGAACTTGCACAGGCTTTTTGGACACCTCGACCTTCTTTGGCACATACACTTGTTGCGTAGGAGCCTTCTTCGTCTCTTGAGGAGCTTCAACCTACATAATAACCATCTTCTCTTGATTTGCCCCGCTAGAGCTTGATTGACCACCCAATTGGCTAAAGATAGAGGACTTTGAAGTTGAACCAGCAACATCTTCCAACCTTTGGAACACGGGAGCCTGAGGATATGGCACCCACACCCCACGAGGTCCCCATTGTGGCGTTGGTATAATTGGCGGAGCCAGAGCCACTGGAGGTCCCCAACGTGACACACGAGGACGAGTGACCTGCAAGGAAGAATCAGCTGGTGGAGTCATCGCCATTTGTTTATTTCTATCTTCTTCACGCTTTGGCGGCGTAGACTCCCTTTTTTTATGGGCCGATTCTCGGAATCGGCCTTTTGTTTTTATACTTCGCCATAAGTCGATCAAAAGTGCAAAGTGGCTTTGCCACAAATTTCTTGGGTTTCTGCTCCTTCTGCTTCCAAGCACCAACTTCCGAGTTCTGAGGAATAAACGTGCGAATCACATGAACACCGGAAGTGGCACTGGCAGGAGGAGGGGAACCAGCCTGGCCGACTGGACCAGTCGGCTTAGTCGTCTGGTTGGACCCGGCTAGGCCGACTGAGTCAGTCGGCTTAGCCGGCTCTGGCTGGTCTGTGCTGGAGTCGGCTTGGCTGACTGGAGGAGTCGGCCTAGCCAACCTCTGCATCGCCGCACGCGTCTCATACTATCTTTGCCTTCTCAAAGCCTCCGCTGATCTAGCGGTAATTGTAAGCTTATTCTTGCCTTCCTGGTCTTTCTCAAGCACCACTTATCGCCCCGAATTCTTTTGAACATTCGGTACGGCACGCGGTTCGTCGATAATGATGTTCTTGCCTTTAGCTTTATCGGCATGCTCGGGTCGGATCAAGATTGCTGGACTTCCTGCTTCAATTGTATTCATATGTGCAAGAAAAGAATTTTTGTTGATCTCCATGTCAGAAAAACTCAATCGGCCCTCATTAAGCGCCGATTGGACCTGCCGACGGAAGACATTATAATCATTAGTGGCATGTGAGTAAGAGTTATGATATTTGCAATAAGCTCATCTCTTAATCTCATATGCAGAAGGCAAAGTATAATGAATTCTAATGTATCCGATTTTGAGTATCTCATCAAAAATTCGGTCACATTTAGAAATATCAAAAGTAAATTTCACTTCCTCATTCTGATTCTTTTGAATCGGCTTGAGAGAAGGACAAGTAACTTGTTTATTCTTCGCTGGCCATCTAATTTCAGTGGCCAACATCTCCTTGCTTTCATCATCCGAATCATCTGAAATAGCACCAAGAGCATGTGTATTTGAATGATGGGTTTTATATTCATGAGAGTCTTTAAGGTGTGATTCCCAGAAAACGGCCCTCTCGATTAGATGATTCATGTTAGCGAACTGAACATTCTTAAGTTTTTCTTTGATTCTATAATTTAAACCATTAAAACATATATCAACAAGATCCCTTTCAGAAATACTCAAATGAAAGCATTTATTCTTGATATCTCTTGTTGAAAAACTCAAGCACAATTTCGTCACAAGTTTGCCTAACAACAGTAAGATGTGACAACCTAGTTTCTTGGGTTCTGGTATAAAAATGCTTATGAAACTTTTCCTCTAATTCAACCCAAGAATTAATGCATAGCGGTGGTAAATTAACAAACCATGAAAAAGCAGTTCCAGTCAATGATAAAGAGAAATTACGAATTTGCATATAATCAAGATTAGCATCTTCTCCTAACTGGGCAAGATATATATGAACATGTTCCATGGTAGATTTATTACCATTACCACTAAACTTTTGAAAGTCAGGTACCTTCCACCCAGTGGGATTACTCATGAACTTAATTGCAGAAGGATATGGTTTGGTGCTCATGTTTTGTGCAGTTTTGAAGTAAACACCTAGACTTTCTTCAAGATTTTTAGTAAAATCCTTCTTAAATTGGATTAATATATCATGAATTTCAGCAGAAGCACTTCCCTGCATGTATTCAAGCATAGGATTTGGACTAGGAGACTTCGGTGGGTTGGGTAAAATAGTGTTGTCCCCTAAAGCTTTAGATGCTTCATAATCGGTTCTCAATTGACCCAATTTTTGAGCACCCCCTGCTGCACTTGTACTAGCATGACCGGTTTTATCGACAGAAAGAGCCGAAGAAGCCGATTTTAATTTACTAGCTTCGCTAACAGATGATTGATTTTGAAAGAAACCTTGAGACATGCCAAATTCAGGTTGAGGTAAGACATCCGATTGGTTAGAAACGGTTGTCTTTCCTTCAATTTTATCTAGCTTACTAGCTATCTTTCCTAATGTGGTTTCCATAGCATCTTGAAATCGAGTACCATGATCAACTAGCATCTTAGCGACATAAGCTTGTGTAACTGGAACTTCATCATACTTAGGGAGATTATCTTAGGAATTTATCTACTTAGACGATGAAGTGCCTAAGATTTCAGCAATGCTTGGCGCCTTGAATTGCACTACCTTGTTGTTGCGGCCTTAGAACAACCTAGAAGAAAAGCCTTCTTAAGTTCTTCCATCTGGACTTGAAGTGTTTGTTGCAATTCCGGCGTTAGCTCCTCCACGGATGTGGGATTGATGATGTTGTCGCTATGGACTTCGCTCGCGTCCTTTGCAATTTCACCATCTACACCCATGTCGCCGGTTGATGGATATGTCAATCTACGACTTGATGTCCCCAGCGGAGTCGCCAAAAAGTATGTTGATGCCGATTCGCGACGTGCCAACACACCAGCGGGATTTGGACGCCCAAGGAGGTTGCTTGGACAACCTGCAATGCAGCAAACACGCAGTGTAACCGGCCAAACTGATCTAGAGATTGAAAAGGCCTATGTGGAGCTCGTGTATGGCTGAATAGGCCTCAGAACCACCTCCGGAAGGATCCGTCAGGAGGGAGTACATGAGGGATCTCTTAGGACCAGCAAGGCCATCTAAGATGCCAATGAATCTCGTAGAGAGAAGCATCGGACAACAGGTAGAGAGGTTGAGGAGAGAAAAGGGTAAAAGAGGTGATAGATTGATTTTTTGTTCAATTGATTGGATGGGATCAATCGGCCATGATCCTCTCATTTATATAGAGAGGGGTGGTCTTATCCTAGTAGGAAACAACTCCAACACATGATCTCCAAGTTTCTCACGCCTAAAACTTGCCAAAACTCGATTTAGGATCAAATCGGTTCGGACTCAGCACTAAGCCGACCTAGCCGGCCAGCACCGGACTAACCCGGTTCTCACGGGCCCGGTCCGGCCTCCAGCGCGGACCCGACTAAGCCGGCTCGGCGACCCGGCTTAGCCGGCCTTCACTTGCCACGTCGGCCTCGGGCCGGCTTAGCCGGCCTAGCTGGCCAGCACAACCTCCTGACAGAGGAGCCGATTTAGCCGGCCTAAGACCCGGCTAAGCCGTGTGAGGGCACCCAGCCTAGCCGGCTTGGCCAACCGGCCTAGCCGACTAGGTTGGCTCGCTTGCGGCTCACCATCTTCTTCGTGTGATCTTGCTCCATTAACGGTGCTGCTCGACCTCAACCATATCCAGGACCTTCATGACTTGCTCATATTACCAAATATGCTATCGGACATTTTTGGGTGTCAACACTGTCCAACATCTCAACAAATCTGTTAGGCTGCGTTTGGATGTAGACATTGGAGCCCTGGCATTGGAATTGAAATTAGGTTTGCTGAATGCTGCCGTTTGGATGTATATGGTATTGAGATTTGGCATTGAGCCCCAATTCCTTGGTATTGAACTATGCCTGGAAGCGAACTCTTCCAATACGGAGGGGTACTCTGTATTCGTTGGAATCGTCGCCCTCTCCTCGCCCCCGACGCCCGACCCGACGCAACTCCTCTGACCGCCCCGACCCGTCACGATAACGCCCCCGTCGGATGCCTCCCCCGTCGTCGCTACCCTCTCCCTACCCAACCTTGGCATATGTCCTCGCCGAAAAGCCGACCCCAACCTCCCTCCCACACCAGAGCGCCATCCAAACCTCGACGGCTACCCAGGCTTCCCTCTCCTAGGAGAGCTCGTGCTGGGAGGACGGAGGAGACACGAAGGGCTCGCGTGGCGGAAGAGCTCGCGCGGGATCTGTCAAGGACGGAGCGCTTCTCAAGTACGACTAAGTGAATCGATGGGGAGCAGTAGCGAGGAATGCCGGGATCCCCTTCTTCTCAAGCCTGGCCTTCTTCCTCAAGTCCGGCCTTCTTCCTCAAGTCCGGCCATCGCCAAATCTCGAGATCCCCTTCTTCCTCAAGTCTGGTAACCGCCTAGTGCGGGAGTCCCCTTCTTCCTACCAGCGGGGAGTGGAGTGCGGCGTCACCAGCACCGGCAGCAGGCTCGCCAATCTCGCCGTTGTTGCTCCCTCCGCTCTACACGCTGGTGCTCCCTCATCCGCTTGCTCGCACGGGCCGCTTCTCTGCACGCCGGTGCTCCCTCCTTCGCCCGCTTTGCACCCCCTTCTTTTTTTCGATTCCATGGTTGCGTGCATCCAGACAAAAAATCGAATTGGATGGTTCGGAGGATTCTAAAAGTGAATGCATTAGCCATCCAAACAATAGAATTAATCTGTAGCCCAATGCAATGTCATTACTGATTTAGTATTGGAACTAATTCAATGCCAAGCTCTCCAATAGATCTTTTATTACGTTTGTCATTCAATCATCTCAAGCTATAAAGCCGAATGCACTTTTTTTTGTTTTCTTTGTTCCGTGAAAATCACTCGTTACACGGTGCACGTGCACCACCGCATCCACGCAACTGTCCGCCGATATCTCGGCACGAAAAAAGAAAACACACGCCGAAACCTCCGGAGCCGCTACGCCCCGCCGCCGATTGCCCCCTCCGTCAGCCGCGCGTCGCGCCGCCTCGCAGCCCCGCCGCAACGCCGCCGCCTCGGTCGCGTCGCCGTTTCCAGAAACGTCAGTCCCTAATCCCTGGTCGGATCGAATCGAAGGGAAAAAAAAAACACCGTCGTCTCCGTCTCCGTCTCTTCCTCTCCTGCACTGTTCCTCAGATCTGCGCCGGCCTAGCCCCGCAACACCTCCCCTGCGCCGGCTCCGTTGGGCGACGGCCCGGCCTCGCCCCGCACCGCTCCATCCATACGACGCCGTCGCCGGCCTTGCCCGCCTCGCTCCATCCCTGCACCGGCTTTCACCTCACCCCTCTCTACGGGATTGAATCGGTGGGATAAGAGGTCAGCATCTCCCTTTCCCCTTCACATTTTCGTTTCTCATGAACCAAGCAGCGGATGAGCTTTCCATCCCTCCTCATTTCCCTATTCTACTCCTCATATCCCGTTATCCAAACAGCACCTGAAGGTACTTCAACCCAGCAGCAGGGGCCCTGGCCTCAGCGCACCTGGATGGCAGGGCTGGAGGAGTTGAAGAAGAAGCTACAACCCTTGCTGTTCGACGATCCGGACAGAGGCGGCGGCAGTGTCAGGGCGCCCTTCCCAGAAGATACTTGCAATTCCTACGTAGTAAGCACGCCCTGGCACTCTTGGTTTATTGCTCATTGGTATTTGCAATTGCAGTTATCTGTAGCACATTATGTCATGCTTAGCTGTCTCGTCTAAGTTGGGAGGCCTGGAGAGTCGATTAGTGGTGTTAACACTGCATGGTACATGTACAAGGTCAATTGTTTTCTGTTTAATTTGAGGATAAGCAACCAAATGAACACAGACAGGTCTATGTTTTGTTTATATTGCTTGTTGTGATTTTTCTATTGTGTTCCGTCTTATGTAGTCCTCACAGGGTGGAATTAATACACCCTAATTTATTGTGATAAACAGAGCAGGTTCTGTTGTAGGCTTGTAGGCAATGAGATTGGATATATTGGACATAATCGCATCAATTTTGTGGTTCAATCACCTTCCAGAAGTTTTTATTGACTGCCATGTATCACACTATGCCTCATATGCTTCTGTTTAGTGAAATGTTTTGTTTATAATTTATTATTTCAGTGCTGGAAGTCAACTCATTTGCATATGCAGCTTCCCAAAATGAAATCTTCACCCCTGAGTAGCCTTGTAATGCATTTTGCTCACGGTCATGCTTTCTCACCTACAGTGTTTACCCATATCAACTAGATCACAGTAACCATACAGTGCCTAAGATGTATGGTGCAAATAAATAAAACACGGATACTTCAGGAAACAGCCGTATCGTGTATCCGATACGTTTCGGATATGGATACGCGTCCGATATGCGGCCGATACGTATCCACGGAGTATCGGAATTTTTATTATTTTTACAAAATTCGGATACGTTTTGCTGATACGTATCAGCGTGGTGATACGTGTATCTGCGTTTGCGGATACGGCCTAACCCAACAACAGCCCAACAACAGCCCAACAAACAACCGTATATTCCTCTGTCCCCGTCGCCCTAACCTCATCCCGTCGCAATCGCGTCGCACGCGGCCGGCCGCATCGCGCCGCATCCCGTCTCCCCGCGCGCCCGCCGCGACTGCGACCTCAGCTCGCCGCCCGCCGGCCACCGGCGATGAGCCTCCGCTCGCCGGCGACGAGCATCCGTTCCTGCTTGCCGGCGACGAGCACGCGTCCCTGCTTGCCAATGGAGTTTCCCACGCGGTGACGAGCATCGTCCCTGCTCGCCGGCGATGAGCACGCCTCCCTGCTCGCCGGCGATGAGCACGGCTCCCTGCTCGCCGGCGACGAGCACGCGTACCTGCTCGCCCCTACGACGTGGATCCAGCTCCTCTGGTTAGTTAATCCCCTTCCCCATTCTCTGTCTGCTCTGCTTCTTCAGTACTTAGCCGGTTGCTGCTTCATTTCTTTGCTCCCCACTTCTTCTTCCTCTCCCCATTCTCGATCTATTCTATTTCAGCAGAGTTAGTGAGTTCTTGTTGCTTGATTGCTTCTATGCAGTAGATGGCGTCTCCCAATTTGAGCGGTGCAAGTGCAAATGCAAATGCAAATGCTAGCGTAGGATCTGCAGCCATTGAAACAACGAACATCAAGGCTCCCAATTTGATTGCTTTTTAGCGATGTTTTCATTGTTATCAGTCTTAAATTTTATTTTTATTTTAATATTAAACGTATCCGCATATCGGGTTTCTTGGGAAATTGGCGTATCCGTATCCGTATCCGATACCGATACGCGTATCCGTATCCGTGCAAGAAATTAGTAAATCATTTTTACCAGACTTATTATTTGTATTAGAAAATGTTCTTTGTGATCTTTGATTTTTTTGGTAGGGTGTTTCATTCTTGCTCCTTTTTTTATCTATTGATCCTTTGGTTTTAACTGAACTATCTCTGTCTTCATGTTGCACCCTAACACTGAACCTAACGAAATATTTTTCGAAATTCTGTTCACTGATTTTAATAATGGCTAAACCTAGATTTTTTCCTACGCAAACCCAACATGATCCATATCAGTTGGTTCCAGTCAGGAGTGACATCAAACTTTTATGGCCCAATCGGTCTCTGGGATAGCAGGCCATGACCCAGCAAAGCAAGGCAAAAGCCTGGAAGGATTTACCCAGGCCCAGCAATAAACCCTATCTGGGGGCATGGACAAATTAACTCACTGGCGGCTGAATCGACAGCTGAGGGCCATGGCTTGATGCCTGGACTAGCAGTGTGTGGCTGCACAACGAGCATGTGTCCTGTGTGACCAACTGGCTGGGCGCATTGGTGGCACACTGTTATCTCCTCATATGCCCCTGTGCGGGAGTGCGGCACGCTTGGCACTGCTGCTAGCAATAGGCTGCTGCTAGCAATAGGCAAGTCCTCATGGCATGAGAAACAGGACGATTCACTCAACTGCGTGGAGACCAGCATTGCAGGTCAATTTGTTATTTAAGCCACTTCAGTTTGCTATGGCAGTTCCTTTTTGAAAAAAAAAACACCCCTTGCCACTTATTTCATAATCAGTCTCTCAAAAAGGTTATATCTCCTTTGACACTCTTTTATGCAGAGTCTTGCTTATTTAATATTTATAGTTATGTTTCCTGACCAACCACTTTTTTTTTTTTTTTTTGAGCCAAAGGATTTGAGGATCCTGTTATCTTGTCTATCTAACAATTGAATTGTTGTTGTTTGCTTGCAACCAAAATGTGACAAAAAAAATTCAAAACAACATAATCACAAGATGATTTGTTGTTCTTGCTATTATATGGACATTGTTATTGTTTTCTAAACAAAATAATAAAACATTCCTGCATATTTGGTGTTTGGATTCTTGGAAAAATAGCATCTACGTACCTGTACTACATAGGTGTGACCTGGTGCTGGTGCTTTAGGTGCTTAAATATTGGCCCTAGGCATGCAAATTCATGAGCTCCGCCACCGCTTCCAGTAATGCATGAACTATGCTAAATGAGGATGTTGCCAGCCTTTCCAAGTTGTGCAAGAAAAAGAAAAGGAAAAGAAGTCCTTTTTTGCTTTTCCAAACAATCCATTTTGTCCATTTGAAGCCATGACTAAAATTTAAGTTTAATTTACTACCGAAACTAGTTCAATTTGTCCATTCTATCCCCATTGAAATTTGTCTTTTTGTTTCCACATGTACAAGTTGAGTTTTTTAGTTAAAATTTTGTGGGTTATGAAATGATATGATGTCCTATGGTAGAAAAATCATGAACTTTTCATGGTTATTTTTGTAGGCTACGAGCATCATACTTATTTAACCCTTGAGATAATAACTCATTGTTTTTTTTTGGGGGATGTGTGTGTGTGTGTGGGGGGGGGGGGGGGGCGCTTGGGTTGCAGTGGGGTTGTAGATTGGACCAATCTAAATAGTTTGAGAGAATAAGTCGAGCCTAACTTTTGCTTAGTGGGTCAAAAAAAAAGAAGGAAAAACCTTCAGTTCTTTGCTGATACACCTTTGTTGCAAGTGAATAAAAATGTAGGAATTGATGTTGAGGATCAATTGATGGTTGGGATAATTTGTGATAACCAATTGTATTCAGACTGGTGTTATATCTTGTACAGTGCTTAAACTCTTTAAGCTCATATACTGAACATTATTTAATGCATTGTACATACTGTTTTTCTGTATGTAGATTTCTGATGGTGGGACTGTTAATTTACTCAGTAGATCCTTGGGTGAGTATAACATCAATGAGCATGGCTTTCATAAACGAAGTGGTGGGCCTGATGAGTCAGATTCTGATGAGAAGGGGTACCGTTGTGCCTCTCATGAGATGCACATATTTGGTCCCATCGGTAATGGTGCAAGTAGTGTGGTGGAGAGAGCTATATTTATTCCAGTTCATCGAATCTTGGCCTTGAAGAAGATAAACATATTCGAGAAGGTTCGTATCTTATTCATTATGGTTAATGATGCAAATAAAAACCATGTTTTTGTGCACTCTTTTCCCACAATTGCTTAACCACCATTCACAGTATTTCTTTGCAATGAAGACCTACATTCTTGGGAGCTTGTGTGAAGGAAAAACTTAATTTTAAAATGAGCCCTATATTTGTAGTTCCCTGTTTAGTTTGCGTCATGGATCATACTTTTTTGCATGGTAGGTCGTATTTCTTTTCTTTGTGTACCATGCAATGCGATTAAACCAATGTTTACAGACCGTATAGTGGAACCTGGTTGCAATGGGACTTACTAGGTGGCTAATTGTGATTGGTCATCCACCAGACTGATTAATCAGTACTAGTCGTCCTATATATTTCAGGACATATACATTACTATATACCTCTATATACTAAAAAGTATACACTAAAGCAAGCATGATCACTTCCACCATTACATGCGGCTGTTCCACATCCACAGATATACACAACAACTACACAGCCTCTCAGGATGGAGAACCAGCAAGCAAGATGAGTAGCAAAGGGGCAGCACAGAAAGCAAGCAGACTGGCAGAGGGCTGCTGAGTGAGGGATGGAGCACAAGGGAAGAAGGAGAAGGATGGAAGATGGAAGGAGGGAAAGGGTACATACCCTCTGAGGAGGAGCTCATAACGAAGAGGAACTGCGCATAGGCAGAAGAGGAATTGCAGCAGCACAGGGGAGGATTCCAGCGTGCCTCCCTGCTGTGCATTTTGGTGAACTCTTATGCTAACCCTAACAGGCCCATTTGGCAGCCCATTAGCCCACATGTAAACAGAGTTAAGCAGGCCCACGAAAAGTAGAACAACCAACCTGGTCGTCCCTATCCTAGTCATACGACCAATTGTGATTAAGCGACGAATAGGTTTCTGGTCGAGCTAGTTGCCTCGGTGCCCCTAGTCAACCTCCAGGGACCGATTAATTGTGATTAATCAGATGCCTTGTAAATACCGGTAACATTCTTGCTGTTTCAAAAGCTGGAGAAGAACAAATTGGAGCTGAAAACATCCTGCCAAGGCTTGTACTTGTACAGTTGTTGGACAGAAAGGGTACTGCTACGTGCTACACGATTAATTGGAGAATGGAGACTGATTGGAATTATGCAATTGTTTGGCGTTTTGTGCTTATATATGTACATATTTGATGATATTCTGTCATATTCGATTGCATACCATTGTTAAAATTAAATAATTTATCCTACTGTAATATGAAGCTAAGGTACAAGTTTCTAACTAGCTTAGCTCATTTTATGAACATGCAGATTCATCTTGAAGCCAATCTTGTGCATGCAGCAATAATCCCGTCATGTATACATGGCTTATATAACTGCTGGAGACCACAAATGAACAATCTGATTCTTTAAAGGGCAGGATAATCATGTGTTTCTTTTTGTATAAGCATAATCACATGTAATTAGTGTTAGAGTGAATGATTTTCATTATTGGGCTAACCCTAGGGAGGGTAGCTATATAGACATACATGGGCCTCATGGGCCTAAACCTCATATACTCCAACACCCCCCCGCAGTCTGAACTACCGGCGCAGCGGAGTTTACAGGCTGGACATGAATGAAGAGAAACAAGAACAACACACGAGCCCCCCACAGTCACAACTAGCCACCGGTGATGTTGAGGCTGGAGCGGAACTCGGCGAAGGTCGAGGACGGGAGACCTTTGGTGAAGATGTCGGCGAACTGGGAGGTGGTCGGGACGTGGAGAACCCGAACATCGCCAATGGCGACCCGATCCCGGACGAAATGGAGATCGATCTCCACATGCTTGGTCCGCTGGTGCTGCACAGGGTTGGTGGAGAGGTACACAGCACTGACATTGTCGCAGTAGACCAGCATGCTTCGGGAGAGAGGGCTGCGAAGCTCGACGAGAAGCTGCCGGAGCCAAGAAGCCTCAGCCACGCCGTTAGCGACAGCGCGGTACTCCGCCTCGGCACTGGAGCGGGAGACGACCGTCTGGCGCTTGGACGACCAGGACACCAGGTTGCCGCCCAGGAAGACGGCGTAGCCAGAGGTGGAGCGCCGAGTGTCCGGGCACCCGGCCCAGTCAGCGTCAGTGTAAACGACGAGCTCGGAGGAGGAAGACCGGTGAAGGAGCAAGCCGTAGTCGACAGTGCCGCGGAGGTAGCGGAGGAGGCGCTTGAGAGCAGTGAGGTGGGGCTCTCGGGGATCATGCATGTGAAGACAAATCTGTTGCACTGCATAGGTGATGTCTGGCCTGGTGAAGGCAAGGTACCGAAGGGCACCTGCGAGACTCCGGTATGCCGTGGGGTCGTCCACTGAGGGGCCCTCGGCCTCTGACAGCTTGCCCTGAGTGTCAACTGGAGTGGAGCAGGGCTTGCAGTTAGTCATCCCAGCCCGCTCCAGGATATCAAGAGTGTACTGCCGCTGGTGAAGAAGAAGGCCGGCAGGACGAGGCTCAACAGTCACCTCGAGAAAATGGTGGAGCACACCGAGATCCTTCACAGGGAACTCCTGCTGAAGAGAGCTGATGATGCGGCGGAGGAGTGACGAGCTGGAGGCTATGAGGACAATGTCATCAACATAGAGCAACAGGTAAGCAGTCTCAGCTCCACGGTGATATATAAACAGAGACGTATCTGACTTGGCCTCCACAAACCCCATTGTCACCAGGGAGGCAGCAAACCGGGAGTACCACGCCCGAGGGGCCTGCTTGAGGCCGTAGAGAGACCTGTTGAGCCGACAGACCATATCTGGACGTGAAGAGTCAACAAACCCCGCTGGCTGGCTGCAGTACACTGTCTCAGTGAGAGTCCCGTGCAGAAACGCATTCTTGACATCCAGCTGATGCACTGGCCAGGAGCGAGCAAGTGCCAGTGAGAGCACGGTGCGGACGGTGGCCGGCTTCACCACCGGGCTGAAAGTCTCATCGTAGTCGACTCCAGGACGCTGAGTGAAACCCCGAAGAACCCAGCGAGCCTTGTACCGCTCCAGGGTACCATCAGCCCGCCGCTTGTGCGTCCAGATCCACTTGCCAGTAACAACATTGGAGCCAGGCGGACGGGGCACCAGATCCCACGTCTGGTTGGCGAGGAGAGCTGCGTACTCCTCTTCCATCGCGCGGCGCCAGTGAGGGTCCGACAAGGCGTCGCGAACGGAAGAGGGTACAGGAGAGACCGGCGTGTCGCCGGACATCGCCGCAAGAGCCCGGGATCGCAGGGTACCCGCCGCGTGCCGCGTCACCATAGGGTGAACATGCCGCGGGTGGCGGTGGAGGAGCGGTGGGTGGTACACCGGCTGCACGATACGGGCTGCCGTCGGCGGCGGCGGTAGTGTAGGCGTCGTCGGCGGTGAAGAGGCCACTGGCAGCGGCCGCGCCGTCGGTGGAGAGGATGCCCCTGGTGGCGACGGAGGCATCGGGACCGCCCGTGCACGGCGCTGGTAGACAAGCACCGGCTGAGCGAACCGCGCCGGGGGCGCAGGAGCCGGCGTCCCCGGCCCCGTGGCAGGTGGAGGAGCCGGGGCCGCACCGGAGAGCGGCGCCACCGGATCCGCGCAGGGCACAGGGCCAGGAGCAGCAGGGGCCGGGTCCACCGGCACCCGGCGCTGGTAGACAAGCGCCGGCTGGGCAAACCGCGCCGGGGCCGTAGGAACCGACGTCCCCGACCCCGTGTCAGGCGGAGGAGCCGGGGCCGGACCGGAGGGTGATGCTACTGTACCCGTGTAGGGCACAGGGGCAGGAGCAGCACTGGTGCGCGACGGAGGAGCAGTACCTGCAGGAGAAAACGGCAAAGGTGGCTGGACCACCATGTCAGTGGGAAACAGAGAGGCGAGGTCCGGGTCAGGGGTGGAGGATGGTGTGGCGGTGGTGGAGTAGGGGAAGACAGACTCATCAAACACCACATGACGAGAGATGAGGACCCGACGAGAAGTGAGGTCAAAGCACCGGTAACCCTTGTGATCTGGGGAGTACCCAAGGAAAACACACAGAGTGGAGCGGGGAGCCAGCTTATGGGGAGTGGTGGCAGTGGTGTTAGGGTAACACGCACACCCGAAGACACGAAGGTGGTCATACCGAGGAGGGGTACCGAAGAGAGCACGATGCGGTGTGTGAGCTGGGCAGGCAGCGGAAGGAAGACGGTTAAGAAGATAGGTGGAGGTGTGCAGAATCTCTGCCCAGAAACGAGCAGGAAGCGACGCCTGGAGCAGAAGGGTGTGCATGGTGTCATTCGTGGTCCGAATCATGCGCTCCGCCTTGCCATTTTGGGAGGAGGTATACGGACAGGACATGCGCAACTGAACACCGTGAGAGAGGAAGAAAGTGCGGGAGGTAGAGTTATCAAACTCACGGCCATTATCACACTGTACGGCCTTGATGGTAAGGCCGAACTGAGTGGACACCCAAGCGAAAAAGTGAGAAATAGTAGGGAATGCCTCGGATTTTGCACGCAAGGGAAAAGTCCACGAATAATGAGAGAAATCATCAACCACCACCAAATAGTATTTATACCCAGAAATACTCATGACAGGAGACGTCCAGAGGTCGCAATGTACAAGGTCAAAAATATGAGCCGCATGTGACGAAGAAGTGTAAAAAGGAAGGCGAACATGGCGGCCCAGCTGGCACGCATGGCACAAGTGCTCATCGTGAGCTCGAGTACAACGAATGTCAGAGCTATGACTAAGCTGCATCAGAGCATCACGTCCAGGATGGCCGAGCCGGCGGTGCCAAGTAGTGGAGGAAGGCGTGGCGGCGAAAGCAGCTGACAAAAGAGCCGGCGAAGAAGAGGCCGGAAACCGAAGGGTGTGAAGGGGCCCCGAGCTATCACATCGGAGGAGCGGACGCCGGGAAGCCAAATCCTTCACAGTAAGACCAGAAGAGTCAAATTCAACAGAACAGGAATTGTCAACTGTAAAACGACGAATAGAAAGAAGGTTGTGAACCATAGAAGGTGCAACAAGAACGTCAGGAAGACGAAAAGAGCCAAAAACGCCGGCGGCACCCACGGATGTGACAGGAAGACACGACCCATTTGCGACCATAATGGACGAAGGATGGAAGGAGAAATAGGGTACACAGAGGAGAGTATACCCGAGTCGGAAGTAGTGTGGTAGGTAGCACCCGAGTCAGCAACCCAAGTTGGGCCAGCAGGGGGAGTCAGGGCCATGGTGCTGAACGTGGACGCCAAGGCTGCCGGGTCCCAACTGACGGGCCCAGGTGAGGCGCCGGGAGGTGTCAGCGACGGTCCGGGCGACGTGCCGAGAGGTGGGGCCCACGGAGCCGCGGAGTGAAACCCCGGAGCAGCGAGCATGGCCGTAGGCGGGTGGGACGCACCACCGGGAGCCTGGAAGGGCCACATGGAGATACGCCCTGCCCACGGGTTGTTGAAGGAGGGCCAGGATGTACCCCGTGGAGGCGCGGGCGCCGGGTTGCTCCCACGGCCAGCACCCGCACCACGCCCCCCCCGAGCGACGACGGCGGCCACCACGGCCCCCCCACCCCCGCTCGGCCCGGGGGAAGGAGGACCTAGACGAGACGACTGCGGCGGAGCAGACGGGCGCAGCGGAGGAGTGGCCACAAGGGCAGTCGAGGGCCCCGGCGCAGAGGCAGACCCGGGCTGGATGCCCTGAGTGAGCTCCTCCATGACAAGGTCGTCACGGACCTGCAGGAAGGTGGGGAAGGGCCGCTGCCGGGTGATCCACATGCGGAGGTGGGCGTAGCGGTCGCTGAGCCCGCGGAGGACGTTGAGGACCAGGATGCGGTCCTCCACGGGCCAGCCAAGGTCGCCGAGGGAGTCGGCCATCCCCTTCATCCGGCGACAGAACTCGCTGACGGAGAGGTCGCCCTGGACGAAGGTACGGAAGCTCGCGTCGAGACGCAGGGCCCGTGCCTCGGCGTTGCCCAGAAACTGGCCCTCGAGGGCGAGCCAGGCCCGGCGAGCGTCGACGGAGTTGCGGACGAGGTCGTGTAGGTCGATGGAGATCGTCCCGATGATCCAGGAGAGCACGATACTGTCGAGACCGTACCACGCTGGGGTCTGGACCGCGACCGAGGCGTCAGTGAGGACGTGGTCGTCGAGGGCGTAGCGGCGAAGAGTGAGGAGGACCAGGTCCCGCCAACGAGCGTAGGCGGGCGACTCCGGCTCGAGAACGACCGGGACGAGGAGGCGGATGTTCTGGACACCCCCGGCCTGGTAGTGGAGCTGCGCCAC
>CM041643.1:26021284-26093574 GCA_023333625.1 Bothriochloa decipiens | reverse complement strand
CATTACATCTTGTCATTGTTTGCTCACTGTCCAATGTAGATTGTCCTTGTCATCTCAGAGTATACTTGAATCCTGGAAACACGGCGTCATTATATATTTTTTTAATCGCAGTCCTAAACATTTTACCAACAATGTATTGGTCTCTACACGTAGTGAGAGTGTAGATAGCCTATGCTACGTGGGCTAGGGTGTTACAGTGGACAAAGAGTACTTCCCACACTAACCTTCCTATCCCATCTATGATTTGGACATTGTTTGGGTTGGATGAATTCTAAAGGAAGATTATCGGAATGAGAAAATGAAGGAAAGGAAGCTGGACTGATAAGTGTTTCGAATGGAGGAAAATATTTTCTTTTGGATCCCTGTAGCTGGATGCTGATTTGACAGGAAAGAAAACATCCACCCCCCTCCGTTGTTTTCTTTTCCTGCTACTCGATTGCCGAGCAACGTGTGTTCGCTGCTGTCTTTGTGGCCAGTAACCTGGCGACGGAATGCATTAGCAGAGAAATCGAGTGCCTGACCTCTCGTGGCAGAAGAAGCTCGCCAAGAAGGATAAAGCCGAGGTTAAAGAGCTACTACAGCGGCAACTAGAGTCCATGCGCGCATGTCGCCTCCAATGCTGCAAACCGTCGTCATATCAGACCCATTGCTATAAATCGAAGTCATAGGCAACCGGATACCTGCCCCATGACCCATCCGCCGTAGCATGTTAGGTCTAGATGCACAAAGGTAACGGTAATGCTCTCGTTATTACGTCCTAAGCATAGGACGGATGTGTCGGCCCTTCATTGGGCCGACGCGCCGCACCGCGGGACCACGCCACACGCCCTGCCCACCCGCACGGCAACGCCGCTGCTACTCCCCGTCCCCACTCTCTCTCTCCCTCACATTTCCCTCTACTCTCACTCTCTTTCCCCTCCCTCTCTCGACGAGCGCCTCCAGCCGACGAGTGCTCCCTATCACGGAGGGGGTGGCGGACCACCAGTGGAGGCGGCGAGCACGTCCATCACCACCCCGACATACTAGCGGCGGCGGCGGAGACAACGGCGAGGGTCTCCACCGGCCTTCCTTCCTCCCTCCATGCTTTTGAGCATCCCCGGCCATGGCGGCAGCGACCTCCGCCGGATTCCGCTATGGTGCCCGCGGATCCACCGAATGCGGCAGGTGGCACCGCGGAACCGTCGAGGGCGGCGGTGTTTCCCGTCGGATCTGGCATCCTCCTCGTCCTCCTCCGAGCAGCGAGTTAGGGTTCGGAGGAGGGGAGCTCCTCCCTCCTTTTCTCTGCCCAAATCCTCTGCGTGCATCTCCCCCTCCCTGCCCTCCTGCCGTCGTCGGGATCTGGGGTGGGTGGGTCGTTGGCGGCGGTGGAGCCGCGCAAATCCGGCCATGGTAGTCGCAGAGGAGGCGGATCCGGCCATGGCGGCCGCGGCGGACCGGATCCGGCGCGGGCAGTTGCGAAACCACGGGATCCGGTGGCAGCGGGAGCGGATCCCGTCGGATCTGCTGGGTGCAGTCGTGGATCTACAGCAGGAAGGCCTCCTCCCCCTATCTTCGGCCTATTTTTGCTTCTCCTTCATCACGGGGGGGAGGGGGTGGAGCTAGGGCTACGGGCGAGGGATGCAGCCATGACGGTGGCGGCGGAGGCGGATCCACCGGATCCGGCGGGGTTGGCGATGGATCCGCCGAGATCCGGCACAGGTAGGCCGCGCTCCTTTCTCCTCTCCATATCCTCTATGCCTTCCAGCGAGCTCAACGCTTCTTTTCTTCCTACTCGGGGTTGGTTCAATTGCGTTCTCTCGGTTGTTTCAGTGTCTTTCTAGTGTTGTTTCTTGGGGTGGGGGGTTCACCACAGTAGGTTAGGGTTGCAGTTGCTTTAGTTTCTTGTTCCAAAAATATTGTCCATGTTGTTTCTTTTTTTTTCCTTTATTTTGTTTCACGTGTTGCAGTAGTTGAGGGTTGCAGGGGTCTTTCATTTTTGTTTCAATTGTTGTGTTCCTCTTGTTTCTTTTTTTTCTCAGTTTTGTTTCAAGTGTTTTTTCTTATTGTTTCTACTTTTTTATTTCTTTAGCTTTTTTGTTTCAAATGTTTTCTTCATGTTGTTTCTTTATGTTCTCAGATTTGTTTCGGATGGCGTTTTCTATTTTCTTTCAAACGTTTGTGTCCCCCTGTTGTGTTTCATTTTCTATCTTTGTCTCAAGATGTTTGTTCATGTTGTTTCTTTTTTATTGTCAGATTGTTTCATTTTCTATTTTCATGTGTTTTGCAGGGGGACGACGGTGGTGTGCTCAGTGGCAGGGACGACAGGGGATGCCGTGTGTTGTCGGTGGGGACGTGCGCAGGGCGGCAGACACGAACAGTGGGAGGGCCTGAGTGGGGATGTGTGTGTGTGTTTTTCCGAGCGTGGATGTGTGTTCCACCGATTTTCGTGTGTGGGCGAGTGGGGGAAGCAATGTCGTGCGGGGTGGTGGGACGGGCTTGGGCGTCCTATGCTTAGGACGTCCGAGCGCCAGCAACACCACAAAGGTAAAGAAGGAATCTAAATATGGAATGGTATTTCATCGTCAGTCTTTCCAACGTTGGTTGAGACACCCATTTGTTGGCATATGCGTCTTGGTGGGCTCGGCACCTTTCATACCAAATTTCTTCAATATATGCATATTTTGTTTGACAGATAAAAGTGCCTTTTTTGAGCTGCTTAATTTGAAAATCGAGGAAGAGTTTCAACTCTCCCATCCTCAACATGTCAAACATAGGAACGATGATCCTACTAAACACCTCACAAATGCCAGCGACATATATTTGGCACACAAAAATATTATGTCTGATTTTACTAGTGAAGATAGTAGGACCACCCTTTGCTATTAGAAATGTGGAAGGTAAATGGTGACAGAGATGCAAACTCTCATCGATGACTTCGGTATTTTTACCGAGCTATTGAGAAGCACGCAAGTTTTCCCCTAGTCCATCTGATGATCCGTTTGGATGAGTGAAAGTCTTGTTCCCACACCTAGAAAAATACTACATACAGTACGTGTTCCGATTCTTGGCTCCCAATAATGGGTAACACCCGGCCCTGATTGAATCGCACAAGAGAGCGCCCTCGCTTTCTGGAAGTCAACTGATCTCGCATCGCACTCTATGGGGAACTGCATATGGCTCAATGTGGACAGAGACTCTTTAAAAGGCTGCTTGCTTTTCAGCTAAACCCAAATCATTCAACCACAAAGGCATGCAAGCACAAATGCAGTACTGCTCCACTAGAACTGGATCCAACCCAAACGATTCCAGCATGCATTGCATGCATCGGTCGTTGCTGACCTTTTCCTGGCAACAAGGAAAACAAGAAAAGTGTTGATTGGAGTGTGAACAGCCCAAAACGGCTCAGATCCTTTAATTTTCCGGTTCTGCCATATTATCGTCGTCGTTCTCACAACCATATATCTCCTCTCTATCTCTCTCTGTCACACACCGGGGATTCCCTGCGTACTTCCTTTTCCACATATTTTGCCTGATAGATGAGCATCGTGCCATTCATATATATGTTTACTGCCCAAAGAAATTTACTAGCATAATTCATGCATGCATGATGGCGAGGAAGACACTTGGCATTGGCTATGGTAATAGAGACTCATAAAAAATTAGGATTGGCACCTAAAGTTGGGCATGCAGCCCGGGCCCGTTGGCCCAGCACGAGGCCCATGGTTTTGGCCCGGCCCAAGCATGGCACGCCCCGTTATGCAATGGGCCCAGACAACCCGGCCTGTGTGACATGCCGTGCCTGGGCCACGACTCCAGCCCGTGGGCCAGCATGGCATGGCCCGCAAAAAAGAAAAAGGCCCGGTGAGGCCCGTTAATCAGTAGCCCAACAACAGCAATGCTAATAGCCCAATAGGCTAAAAAGGCTGAAAAGCCATCGGCCCAACTTCCTCCCTTAACCCTACCGGCCTACCCTCTCCTCCATCCTCCCCACCCGCCGCAGCAATTTGTCCTGCCTCCCGCGACCCCTCCTTCGCGAGTCCCCGCAAGGGCGATGCGCCGATGCAGGACCCCCTCCCCTTCCCTCCTGCCACTCGCTCAGTCGCTCCCCATTCCCCACCCCGCTTAGTTGGCCTAGCCACTCCGTCGCCCCCAGTCCGAGCTTGAGTGCGACGGCGGCGGCCACCTCCATGCTACCCGCGACGGCGGTCCCCCTCCATAGATCCCACTTCGAGCTCGCTGTTGGTATTTGTTAAGTGCAATTGAAATATGATGGATTCCGCGAGCGCACAGAAAATACCATTGTAGCATTTTACCGGGAGTATCCAGGTATCGTTATTTATATTTTACCATAGGAAAGCATGGGTTAAAGAATCTAATAATTCACTATCATGTATCTACTAACTTAGTAAACCAACTAGACTAGAGAAGGGATAAATGATAGAATAGGATATATGAATGATAACACACACATGAGAATTCTATGATAAATGAGTAGATAGCTAAAATGAGAGGACAACAAGAGAGATCAATGTTCCTATACACTTCTCTATTACTTTGGTTCTAAGTAACTAAGGTATGGATAGATATAGCAATCACACACATGACACTTTGGAGCAGCAGTACCTTTCCGACTCTCAAAAGAGACTGGGAAGAAAGTAATCGGGGAAGGCTGCCAAAAAGCTCTACGACACCAACCCGAATGTGGTGGAATACAAAGGCCTTACAAAGCTGTCACCTCTGGGGATACCACAATTATCCGTGGGGTTGGGCGCAACCTCAGATAACCTATAGCCTAGACACCATGCTTAAACTATCAATTACTACTCTAATCATGGCCTATGACTAGAGCACTCAATACAAGCAAAGATCCCATGCCAAGATGTAACAACTATACTAATCATACATATAAAAGGCATAAAGTAAATAGAGAAGATGAATATATATGGAAGCACAAGTCTTACAAAGAGTAGATACGAAGACATACCAAATCCCTGAAGACTTCTTCAGAACAGGAGCGCAGCTCCGCTCTCCCTAACTCTCATCTAAAACTAATCTACTACATTGGAAGTTCTAACCCTAATTCTCTAGAGATGAGAGATCATCCTTTCGAGGGACGCCTGTACATCTCCACAATGAATAATGACCCCTGGGCTGGTGGGGCGCCCTCCTTATATAGGCCGAGGTGGAGTAGCCCCTAAGGAATCGCCATGTCATCGATTCGTGTCAAGCTTAACGACGGCCCTTGGATCAAACCAACCTTAATAGGTGGCTAGGATTGCTCCTCAAGGTCGGTGGGGCGGGATCCGCGAGCCTGGACCTGATTGGTCCAGGTCAGCGGGTGCCCGCCCAAAGATTGTGGACGGCCGCCCGGCCACCAAGCCGGCTTGGGCTCATCTTTGGTAGGGTCGTAGATGTCATCGTTAGCTTTCTGAATCATCTTAGATCACCTCAAATAGAGTTCGTATGTGTCTTGGGCACCTGTTTTACTCTGGACTGCTCCTCGAGCCCATTTGCAATCTTTTGGAAGGTGTAACTTTGTCGTCCAGACTCTGATTTGGGTGTCCATTTAATGTGTCTCGGTGAGCTCTATGCAATGGTTCACTTTATTTCATCATTTGATATACTTCTTTTTGGTGATTCTGGTACTTTTCCACTTTAACCTCTGCAAAACATAGATTCACCAAAACTCATGGAATTCCATTAGTATAACCCCTATATCTAGATGGTAATTATATTTAGATCCTTTTCATGTTTATTTGAGAGTTAAAAAATTGATGTTAACTACCGTCAACACACTCCCCCAAGCTTAACCTTTGCTCGTCCCTGAGCAAAGCTAAACTCAGTGATGGATCATGAGTTGCTTCAATGCTTTCACGCCTCACAAGTACACACGCGTTCAAACAAGAACTCTTCTCCGAATTAGAGTCAACCATCCTAACTTTCAACTTACCTTTATTACCTTCAACCATGGGGCTTATAGCCTTTACTTGGGTCTTGAGCAATTGAAAGACAGAACGATCAAGTCAAGCACTATGTCTCGAGTTCTTCAATCAACCTTCATCCCAGAGTTTTTGTAAGTTTTTAAAATAAAACTCAGAGATTCCTTTGTATGACTCTCTCAGGTCTCTCATATGTCGTATTTGTGGATCCTTACCAAGACAACAATGGTGGTTTGCCTTCTTCTCTCAGAATATGTGGTATTTTTGAAATAATGCAAAGTAACATTGTACCTCATCTCTCTCACCCTATAACTAATAAAATTATGTGGAGTTCATAGGTGGGAAAGAAACAACTCAAACATACTTGCAATACATATGTTGCCTAATCCAACCATGGATCCAGAGGAACTCGTCATACAATCAAATCACGATGTGCATGTGTGGTTTCAAATGAATAAATGGTAGAGAATATTGGTGGAAGGTAGATGGGGTGAAAGCCTAATTCTACAATGCTCCTTTATAAAGGGTTATTTCTCTCAACTTGAAACTTTGAAGAATTAGAAAACTGGGGCTTTGCTATATATATTCTTCTCATCACATTTTTTTCTCTTTTTTCCTTCTTCTTTTTTTATCACAGTTTTTTTCAAATAGCACACTCTCTGATACAATTGGAACTCTTGAGAGGATAAAGAAAATGATAAAAACTTAGAGCATTTATTTTGGAACTGGGGGTAGTAGACAAAGAAAATCTATGGGGAAATATTTTTGGTATTCACTCCCAGTGTAGGACCAGAACATTTTTGAGTGGATCTAAATGGGTGAATATGACGGTGCATACTTCTAGGGTAGAAGTAGCAAGGGGTGCATAATGCATGTGATCTTGATTTTAACCGCATGAAAAGCTCCTAAGGGTCGACACAGCTGGACCAAACTCAATGCACACAAGTAGTAAATAAATGTGAAAGTTTTCCTATTCTAGTAAGCATGTATATATGGCTGTGGTAGAAATTAAAGATCTAGTCATACAGGAACTCATAATGTAGCATTTTTATGTTTTTCAAAAAATAAATCTCCAGAACTCTAGTGTCACTAGGAACAAGATAAACAGCAGCTCAGATCTTCTCATATCATATCCGTCAATTACCTTAACTTAGATCAAGCATTCGCAACCCACAAGTTTCAAGTTCAGAGTAAATCTTAGGCCAAAACAATTTTATCCAAAACTCGAAAGAGTTCGAGGCTAAAAAATAGGTACTTGAAAGGAATTACGGCAGAGCAACTATTCATCATTTCCATGTCCAGGGATTATCCTCATAAATCATTTTATTAACAGGCAGCACTTTGCACACTATAACTTTATTTATTTTACAGCTTAAAGATTACAAAAGACATATAGCTATAAAAAGAAATTTTTCTTTGGTTTTATGGTTATGTATCTTTTTATTATTTTTGAACAAAGCAAACTCAAAACTAGTAATTATAGAGGGAAAAAATACTTAGCTGGATACACGGCGATGCTCTCCCCCAAGCTGGATGTTGGCGTAGTCGTTCACTCTTGAAGTGTATCAAACTAGCAATGGGGTTGTACTTCCTTCCGTGGAGTGTTAATGTTGATGACTGTTGAGACAACACTCCGACAGTAGACATAACATCCACTTGCTTGTTAGCCCTTCTAGACATAACATCCACTTGCTTGTTAGCCCTTCTTGATCCTTTAAATCCTCTGAAGCTCAAATAGACAACAAAGCTTGTAGAACTGATTAAGTGTTAGCGATAACCCTTTAACCCTTGAGCATCTAGAACCTCATCCTTTATCAGGATCTCTCTTTTAATATTTTTGTAATTTCACATTTTAAATGATGCAAGAGAAAATGCAACAAGATGAATGCAAATTTATTTTTACGCCACCATGGTAAATATCTCTATGGGTTCTTATACGCCACAAAACTACTCACATGGGGCTTTAGCATTTTTAGGATGCAAAGCGATAACATTTTTATTTTATTTTCTAATGCAGATGTAACATAGTAAACATGCAACATGAATTGATTATGCTAAAACGGGAAAGAAAATATGCTAACATAAAAACTTATGCAATGTTGAAAAGGGAAATATGGATAACTACCAAGTTTACCTCCCTAGCGAGGGTTCGATGACTTGAGTCCTTCTTCCTCCTCTCTTTCATTATGTCCTGACCTTTGGCTCTATTCTCATTGTTTCTTTTCTGCACATGATTAGTGAACAACACATACCCGAAGGAGTGTATAAATAATGACAAGGAAAGTGTTGTCAGAGAGCTAACAGTCATATCCTATGCTATAGAAGAGTTGGCTTTGAAAATTTTAATTAGCATAGGACATTTACTCACTATTACTTATTCTCTCAAGGATTGATTTTATTCTGTCTAAAGTTTGATTTGCAATTATGGAGTAAGAATCATTTAAACATGTAGAGAGAAAATAAGAGTGAGTAGAGGGAATGCAAACCAGCTTGATGGAGTGATGAGGGCGTCACAGGAGGAAGGGCATTGTTAGATCATCTTTAGAGGAGTCATCAGCCTTCCTCCCCTAAGCTTGAACTTTTTTGCCACTTGACGCTATTAGAGAGGGCTCTTGAGTTTAGATCCCTTGATTAAAGACCTCTCCTTGCATTCTACTCTTCTTCAAATTATCTGATCCAGGAGATGAGCATGCAGCCAGTTGCACGCTCTTCGTCATCAACCTTTCTTGATTTTCTTGAGTCTTGGTTGGAGATGTATACTTGAGTTCCTCCTTGATGGTCTTTATCTTCTAGCGGCATGGTGATGAGTTGTTCTATTAAATTATACGTCAGCCGTCTTAATGGTCAAGGGAGGAACTTCATCAAGAATTGAATGAAAGCTTCATCTCCAATGGCTCAAAGACATCATCTTGCGACCATAGTTGTGTATGATCTTTTAGGACTTGGCCAACAGTCATCCCTTGATTGATGATTTGTTGCCACAAGGATGCATGCCCTGCCGTAATGACATCTTGTCATATTTATGCATGCTACCAATGTGCAAGATGGTGTCTTCAGTGATAATGAGAGCAGGTCTCTGATTGGCAAAAATGAGGTGAGTTGCACCCTGCTTCTCATCGGCATCCTAGCTTGAGTTTTGGGAAGACACAATGCTATGATGTCTTCACTCTCTTTATGGCTAGTCACATTGTTCATCCACTTCCTTTGGGTGAGTGCTCTTGATGTAGATCTTTTGTAGGGGACTCGTCACCTTTTTATTACTAAAGTGGTGTCTTGTCAGGTTCATGCCAAGCCATGAACAGACATAGCTTATATTCATTTTTTCTGCAAAATGTTAGTGGACACATACCTGTAGGATTGCAGTAACTTCAAAAAAATGGGTTGTCCACAATTTATATGAATTTCATCTATGCTAACGAAGGGATAGTTTTTAGGAACATGTTTAGCATAGATTCTATTTATCATGTTTTGCAACATTTTTTTTCATGGCACTCTAACATGGTTCAAGGAAAAGGTAACTTGCAGCAAAAGAAAATGTGAGTGATATTTTGTACTTACAGTTCTTCCATCAATGAGCTATCTTTTGCACGAAGTTGTTGGAGTTCATTATATACTTTGCTTCATCTCTGATGTGAGTTCATCTCTTTTGACTTACCCAAGTTGAATTTGAGAGTTTTCTTGTAGGGGTTAGTCCAACAAAATAACCACTGTCTACCTAGCAATTTTTAGTTCAAAAACCAAACTAGACTCCATGTCTTAATTGGGTTAAGGAAGGCTATTTAACCTAAGCCCCATGCTTAATTTAAAAATCCTTTGAAAGCATCATCGATAAGCACAACCAAACCAAAGCATGCTATGGTAGACACAAGTAGCATGAAAGCATTATGGAGATTTACTCAAATTGAGATGAAGAAGCATGATCATGGCGAGGATTTTTTTAGATGCAGGTGATATGAATGCAGGCATGGAACTAAACATGCAATGAATTTGAGGCAACATAAACTAAACAAAGAGGAGAGGATGCATGCATGTTTTAAAGTAAACATGTAGCGTGATGTAGGAATTTAAAAGATAACTACTCATAAATTTTAAAGTCCATGAGCAAGACTATCTCACCTTTCTTGATCATACTTACCATGACTCACATAATGGTTGTGAGTAGTGTAGCTTCAATGTTTGTCACTTGAGATTTGAGTTGAATTCTTATGACGATGACCTTTTCTCCAATCTATACATGGTTAGAATAATATATATGTATACACAAACCTGTGAGATGGCAGGGTTCCATTGTTGATGAAAGTTGAATGTTGCGGCACCCTAGGCTCATCAATATCTGCTTTTCTTTCCTGTGGAATCTTGTCGGAAGGTCAAAACTTCTTTTGTCCTGTCTATTCCACAACTCAATAGAACACGGGGTAATCCTACTAAAGCTAGTGATATACTAAATTAGCAGACATCAAGATCATTATCAAAATCTTTACGCCAATTGCTTCCTCGGCAACGGTGCCAAAAATGATTGTTGGTATTTGTTAAGTGCAATTGAAATATGAGAGATTCCACAAGGGCACAGAAAATATCATTATAGCATTTTACTGGGAGTATCCAGGTATCATTATTTATATTTGACCACAAGAAAGCATGGGTTAAAAAATTTGATAATTCACTATCATGCATCTACTAACTTAGTAAACCAACTAGACTAGAGGAGGGGTAAATGATAGAATAGGATATATGAATGATAGCACACACATAAGAATTCTATGATAAATGAGTAGATAGCTAAAATGAGAGGACAACAAAAGATATCAAGATTCCTATGCACTTCTCTATTACTTTGGTTCTAAGTAACTAAGGTATGGGTAGATATAGCAATCACACACATGACACTTTGGAGCAGCGGTACCTTATCGACTCTCGAAAGAGACTGGGAAGAAAGTAGTTGGGGGAAGACTGCCAAAAAGCTCTACAACACCAACCTGAACGTGGTGGAATACAAAGGCCTTACACAGCTCTCACCTCTGGGGCTACCACAACTATCCGTGGGGTTGGGCGCAACCTCAGGTAACCTATAGCCTACACACCATGCCTAAACTATCAATTACTACTCTAATCATGGCCTATGACTAGAGCACTCAATACGAGCAAAGATCCCATGCCAAGATGTAATAACTATACTAATCACACATATAAAAGGCGTAAAGTAAATAGAGAAGATGAATATATATGGAAGCACAAGTCTTGCAAAGAGTAGATACGAAGACATACCAAATGCCTGAAGACTTCTCCAGAACAGGAGCGCAGCTCGACTCTCCCTAACTCTCATCTAAAACTATTATACTATATTGGAAATTCTAGCCCTAATTCTCTAGAGATGAGAGATCATCCTTTCGAGAGATGCCTCTACATCTCCACAATGAATAATGACCCTTGGGCTAGGGGGGACGCCCTCCTTATATAGGCCAAGGTGGAGTAGCCCCTAAGGAATCGCCACATCATCAATCCGTGTCAAGATTAACGACGGCTCTTGGATCAAACCGACCTTAATAGGTGGCTAGGATTGCTCCTCAAGGTCGGTGGGGCAGGATCCGCGAGCCTGGACCTAATTGGTCCAGTCAGCGGGTGCCCGCCCAAAGATTGTGGGCGGCTGCTCGGCCACCAAGCCAGCTCAGGCTCATCTTTGGTAAGATCATAGATATCGTCGTTAGCTTTCCGAATCATCTTGGATCACCCCAAACAGAGTTCGTATGTGTCCTGGACGTCCGTTTTACTCTGGACCGCTCCTCGAGCCCATTTGCAATCTTTTGGAAGGTGTAACTTTATCGTCTGGGCTCCGATTTGGGTGAATCAAAACTCCATTTGATGCGTCTCAATGAGCTCTATGCAATGGTTCACTTTATTTCATCATTTGATATACTTCTATTATGTGATTCTGATACTTTTTCGCTTTAACCCCTGCAAAACATAGATTCACCAAAACTCATGGAATTCCGTTAGTATAACCCCTATATCTAGATGGTAATGATATTTAGATCCTTTTTCATGTTTAGTTGACGGTTAAAAAAATTGACATTAACTACCGTCAACACTCGCCAGAGTAGCGCCTCCCTTCCCTGTCCCCTCACTGGCCCTCTCTCTCTTTCTCCTCGAACGCCCGGCATGGGGTGCCGGCGCGGCGGCGTCACAGTCTCCACTCTCCGGCATGGGCACCGGCACACCGCCGCTGTTGGAGCATGCTCGCGCGCTCCACGATCTGCATTGCCTCCTCGACCCCTCACCTCTCCACCTCCTTGGGGGTGAGCTCGCCGGTGTCGATCCCGACGGCGAGCACGCCGGCCGTCGCCGCCACCTCCCTCCTCCCCTACCTCCCGGCTTTCCCTTTAGCCTTTGCCTAGTGGGCCGCGGGCCTGGCACGACCTGTGTTTTTTGCCGTGCTACACGGGCCGGCCCAGCACGAAAAGTGGCCCATAGGGCCGTGCCTGGGCCGAAGGGCAGGCCCTCGTGCCTGGTAGGCACGGCCCACAGGGTCCGCGTGCCTTCTCGGCCCGTAGCCTAGCGGTCCGTGCCGGCCCGTTGTCGTGCCGTGCCGGCCCGTTGCCCATCTTTATTGGCACCGCAACTGTTGCTCGCCTTGTTCCCAATCGACAAATAAGCAAAACATCCCTGGCTACGATAAGGGCTTTCTGGGTTTATTGTAATGGTAAAAGCGCGATATAGATATTTGCTCGAAATGTTGTGTTTCGGATTATTTTTACAGATCATCTGGTGCATGGCAGACCATCCAGCGGAAAGGTATTGTGGAAGTACTGGACTACAGGAGCACATTTCCGACTCGCATTTCATCACTAGCTAGTAGTGCTTGAGATTAGCATAAGAGACACGGCTGCCTTGTTCCACTAGATACTGGCCAAATGCTTGGGACCGACCGGTTCAAACTGGTGCATAAATCACCACCCCATGACGATATTCATTGATGACACCTTTAACGGCTCAATTTGGTATTTTTGTGGCACGTACTGCATAGATGAAACAAATGATCGATCGGACACCTTAGGCTTTGCTGTTTTGTGAAAGAAATGAGGGTCTACATTCTTTTCGTTACCCCCTCAGCTCCAAACACTAAGTCGATCATTCTAGCATTTCTAGATATAACTTCTATAACTTTTCTAAATAGAATATATATCTTGGTCTAGTAGATTAGATACAATGAGGACACACACAAGTTACAATACAGAAACTAGAGGTAGTTTCTAAGTCATAGGACATCAAGGAACTATACAATGCATCTTCTTTGTCCTTGGGTCTATCCAATTATTTACCTCTCCTCTCCCTAGATCCTTGCTCCAGCTCTCCTCTTCCTAAAACTTTCTTCCACACGAGAGCACCGCCGGCAGCCCGAGCATCAGCGAGAGAGCTCCTTCACCTGAGCTCCTAGTTCTTCGATTGGGCTATGGCACAAATCCAGCCATTGAATTGACACAGCTTTGTGTTGTGTACTGACAAGACTGAAGAACAGGTGAGGTGTTGGAAGAAATCATCACATTTTTGCTTTTGTATTGTGTATTTTTTTTTTCAGAGAGAAGTGTCAAACCTTCAATTCTGAAGCTGCCGGCAGCTCATCTTGATACTTAGAGCCTTTTTCTGGCAAAAAAAGAACCAAAATGTCTAGTAGTTTCTTCATCTGAAACTTAGGGCCTTGATTCTTCAATTGTGCTCCATGATTCTCTGGAGAAGTGATTTTATGATTGAAGTGATTCTCTTTTATTCTTTAGCATAAACTCTCAAAATCAGGATGGAGAATCACTTCGCATAATCAGGAGAAGCTCCTCTGAGTTCATTTTTTTTTTCAGAGAATCACTTCATCGATTCAGCATAGAGTCACTTCTCACTTAAAAATATGTTTGACAACCAGGAACTGATTCTCCCTAAGAATCCACTCCGCAAAGCGCTCCCAAACGGATCCTCATCCAATGCTATTGATAACACTATATATTTTATTGATGGTTCTAAAAATATTGTAATATTTGGTCACTTGTGGATGTGAAATCATGTCAAATAACAACACAATGATATAGTAATATGACATTCATGATTTATCATGGCTACATATAAGCATTATATCACTTGAAGACTGTTAAACATATGACTCATATGTTTGCATGTTGTACGACCTATCTTTTTAGTTGTCTATGTTGTGAATTTCAGTATCTTGCACACAGGTCTTGTAGTATGTACATGCCCTTATAATCGGAACTGTAGGAGTACTTTTAAAGAAAGTACAGCTTTTTACCGCTGTATGATCATATACGGTCATGAAAAATATATATTGGCCCAGTTTTCGCTTATATACGTATGCAATTGGACTATGGTTAGGTTGTACGACCTATGTTTTTAGTTGTCTATATGTTGTGAATTTCAGTAATTTGCAGACAAGTCTTTGTCTGTGGTATATACATGCCCTTATAATGGGAACTGCAGGAGTACTTTTAAAGAAAATACAGCTTTACTGATGTATGATCATATACGGTCATGAAAAATATATATTGGCCCAATTTTCACTTATATAACTATGCAACTGGACTATATTTGGACCATGACGCTACAGAAGCGGTCATCATATCCATCTAGATGAAGTAATTTATTGGAGTGTCATTTACTATGACAACCTCTGCACGTCTATACCCCTAATAATTAAAAGTCAAAATTTCAGTCCGCCACCAAAATCTGTCCGCCAGCTCCTAATGTTTCTGTCCGCCTCTAACCATAATAAATTATTTTATTTCTGCTTGATAGTTCGTAAAGGATTAGGTTCTGATTCACGTAGAAAAGAAATTCTTATCTAATTCTAAATCCATATCTCTTCTCTAATCTATACTAATTTAAATCCCAATATAGCCCGAATCATCATCATCAAACCACCAGAAATCACAAAACGCAAATTAATCTAACTCTAAAAAGAAACAGTTTATAAAATCAAATCACCAAAAATCAATTCAATGGAGGAGGAAATCATAGAAAAATTGAGTCGAGGGAATCATACTTGTCGCGCACCGCGTAGGGCGTTAGTGATGCTGCTGGCCAGGTCCGCTTGTAGGGTGCTCGCCGGCCAAGGTGCCCGCAACATCACTTTCCACCGTGGACGCGGCTAGGTGCACGTCGCCGGCAAGGTGGCCAATCTTGGGGCCTGAGCGCTCGTCGTCCGAGCGGCCTTCCCGCCCATGCGTGCGTGCCTCTCCCACCCACGCGTACGCACTCCCTGCACTGTTTCTTTTCCTCCTCCCGCACACGGCTCGGCCCAGCATGGCCCAAGCCCGTGGACGCGTTCACCGGAGCTCGCCGCGTCGCTCTCCATCTCCGACGCCACCACCTGACATAGGGTTCCGGCGAGCTCACCCCGCGCCGGTGACCTCACCCCCACCTCCACCTCCACCTCCTGGGGGGGGGGGAGAGAAGACAGGTGGTGGGGAGGTAGGAGGGCGGCTTAGGATGCCCTGTCGGCGGGGGAGGCGGCTAGGCCAGGCCTAGCACGGGGGCGCCATGGCCGGAGTTTGGAGAAGCTCGCCGGAGTTCGGGGAAGGAGCAGGGGGAGGGGGAAGGGAAAGAAGGTGGTCGCCGCGTGGCGGGGTTGGCGGAGGCTGGGTGGGGGGCGGGGCTGTGCGAGGCGGCATGCACGTAGAAGCTGCGTGCACGTGGGGAGCCGGGAAAATTGGGCGGGATTCCCCGTCGACGAGTGATTGGGGTCCGAGCAGTCAGACTCCAAAACCCCGGCTAGGTGCGCCTCCACTGCCTCCGTGTGGCCAGGTGCACACCGCTGCCTCCTCACGGCTAGGTGGGCCAGGTCCGCGCTCCGACAGAGGAGAGGAGCACGTATTATTTAATTGAATAATGAGATGTTATTCATAATATTAAATCACATTATAAATATTGTGGTTACAAAAAAATTAATTTTTTAAAACAAATAAACTTTATAAAAATGGCAAAATATATATAAAAATATGTGTCCTAATTAATATTTATATTTTTTCTTCCTTTATGTACGGGCATATTTACTAGTAATAATTTATCAGCACAATGCTGAAAACCTTGCATCCCGTGTTCACATGCGACAACTGACAACTATTGACCGGCTAGCTCCATGGCCATTCCTAGTACTCGATTTTATTTCATTGCACTATTTATATGAGTAATTATAGTGAAATGAATAAAAGACCTATAGTGCATAATTTTTTTACAATTTCATAGACCTACATATTTAAATATTGTATGATGTTATGAAATAAAATGCTCCCAATAAAATATACGTTCACTACAGACTAAGAGACAAACTTTGATATATCAGTTTGTTTGTATATTTGATCCTTCTTTATGAATTACGAGGTTTTTAGATAGCCTTTGCTGTTATTAATGTTTTAGTTATGCTCTAGGTCAAAACTTCTCTGATTTTAACCATGTACAAATAAATTCTTTTTCAGGAAATATATAGTGGTATTTGATGAACAACAAAAACTCTGACAATTAGTATGTTTAACACTATGGTTGGTTTTATGAAAATTGAAGAGTACATCATATTCTAATAAGAAACGCTTTTCACAAGAATATAGTTTTTCCAGTACATATATTATTTTCATATAAAGTCATGAAAATATTTGCCCAAAACTCGCACTTCTTCATTTGCAAACCAGACTATCTGCCATGACGCTACAGCCGACGACGACTTACAGACGGTATTCATGGTATTCTGTCTACTACTTCTGTATAGAGTCATAGTTGATGAGATCTTACAGAGACAACTAATAAGATCCATTGTAGTATCTGTCATTCACTATGACAGCTTCTGCGCGTAGTTTAGCGCAGGGCGCAGAAAACCGTGAGCCGGGTGTTCACATAGTGAAAGCTACTAGACAACCCAGTTCAACATCTGCATATTATTTTGATGTTTATGTAATGGTCCATTCCATCGCAAGAAATGCTTGTTTTTAGTTGCATTAAAAAGTAAAATTATTGTAACTTGTATGTAGGTTAGGATTGTTCCTTGCTTATTATCAAGCGTGCAATGACCTTGCTTGCTTAATGAAATGGATGAAGAAAAACGTACCAGCAAGTCTTGAATTCTTTAGGCTTGCGCAAAGAAAATCTTTACGATGACATAAATTCGTTTCACACTAAGAACTTGGATACATGACATTACTTTTGTTTGCATATGTTATCCTCCTATTATGAATTATGTGGACTCTTAGCGCAACATGCATGGTAGAGAACAGATATGTACACATCAGCTGGTATTTGTATATTGAAAGCGCACATGTGTGCTTGCTTGTCCTAGCTATGATTTGGAATTATATTCCATACACGTGATTAATTTGGATATCAATGTGTCCACACCAGAACAGTTTATATATATTCAGGATCTTTGCCTTGATCAGCTGACCCACTATCAGGCTCGTTTGACACAGCTTATAGTTTTGGCTCCTCTTAGGACGAGTACCGTGGACCCGTGGTGATACAGTACCACAAACTACAAACACAGGAAACAAGGGAAACTGCATTTTAGGTTCTATCTTGTGGTGTTTCTTACTAGAGCACATGGCTAAAAAATAAGCCTAGCTAGAAATCCTAATCCCCGATGACACGTGGCAGTATGAGCGGGGCGAAGGGAGGTGGTGAGGCATGGCCAAGGCCGGCCGTGGCGACGGCGACGCTGGTTGGCGGTGCGTAGGAGAGGGAGGGGGCAGCGGCGGCGCGCGTGCGCGGTAGAGAGAGAGAGAGAGAGAGAGAGAGAGCTAGGGTTGGATAGTTCTCATCTCCATGCTCATCCTTTAGACAGTCGGAATCCCCAACTACCGCCATCGAGGCCATCGCCTCATCATTTGCCTTACCCGACGAAGAGGAACATGGGATCCGAGAATGGAAGGTGAGAACACATGCCCTCACCACCGGATTTTGCCACCTCACCGCTCTGTCATGACCGAATTGGGATGCAAAGAGGGAGCCGCATCTCGCCATTGCCACTAGATTCTGATGCCCTACATCTCCATCGAGAACGCGGAAGGAAGGGAAGGTGTGAGCTGCCTCACAATCAACGCAGGATAAGCGCGCTAGTGAGAGAGGATGGACCACATGCATAGCCAATCATGACCAACTGAAACGGTCACCCCTAGCACTTGCAAGCTCTAGGCTCTAAACATAGAGCCAAATAGGCCGAACTCAAGCTTGGTTATAAGTTGGCCATTTAACCAAACAAACTCTTAGTGTCTACAACATTGTCTCAGCTTTAGGTTCTGTCACAGAGTTGATGCCACTAAAGCCATATCGAACTCTAAATCTATTACTTTATTCCAACTATTTGAAAGAAGTCACCACATTATCAAAGAGGCATTGTAATAGGTCACTTAGGCTAGTGCCCTTGGGGATGGCGGCTAGGGTTGGAGAGGCTGTTTTGGGCAACGGCGTTAGGGCACAAGCAGAGGGAGAGGGGCGGCGCAGAGAGAGGGAGGAGAGAGGCGGCATCAAAAGAGAATGGAAGGGAGAAGATAGAAGGCACTTGCTATTCCTTGCTTAGAGTTAAAAGGTTACATGGCCCATTATATTTATATATAGTCCTGAGGAACTTAGGGGCAGTGCTACAGTTTGTGCTATGCTGTATAAATATCCGTGGAGTTCCAATATCATTGAAGCTAATGATCTTGTCTTTCTAGCTTAATATTAAAAATATTTTTAGTAATCATGTGTGTGCCGTACGTATGTATTTGTTAGTAATAAGTAAAGTTCTTCTTTAAAAAAGGTATTTTTCAGTCTCACAGCAGTGACGATTTACTACCTTTTCCCAAAAGAATGCCCTAACTTGAGAATAAAATGAACGCTCAATTCACCTGAAAAAACAAAGATAATTCGCCTATAATAAGCTCAAAACAATGGAGCAGAAACACAAACAAACAGGTCAAATCGGAACTTGCATTTCTTCTTTATTATAAAAGAATTGGCAAATCATGCATCTCAGTTACCATTTTAAAATCGATGGAAGTTCATGTTATTGGAGAGAGATGTACAGTAACAAGTACGAGGAGTGCGTGGTCTGAACAGTTTCTGCGGAGGAGGAAGAGCAACAGCCCTACTGGCCGTAACCAGCTAGTAGATGGGTAGTAGAGCTCAGCTGGACAGCTGATTAGGTTTGGTACGGGTCAACTACTAGCCAACAAACAACAAAGACAAATGCATCAAGCATGTTCACACTAGCTAAGCTAGAACTAGTTACACGAATCTTGCTTTACCACGCACTTAGTCACCCCATCCCAAAAAAAAATACAATACAATAGTCTATGGTTGATCAAATTTAAAGAAAATAATATCAATATTTATTATGTCTTTATATAAGTTTTTCATAAAAATATATTTCATAAGCAATTTAATTTTATTTGTTTGGTGTCATAGATGTAAGTACTATTTTATAGAATTGGTCAAATTTGATACTATTTTACTTTTTACGTAAACTATATGCGCTAGCTTATTTGTTTGTATATATGCCTACTAAGAGCAACTCCATGAACCCCCATACATAAATATGAGGTCTTAGGCTAAAAAAAAGCTGCTCCAGCAAGGCCCTTACTAGGCCCTTGGAATTTAGCTGAGCACCCAAATCTTCACCTCAGACCCAATTCGTGTTGGGCCAACAGCTCGGCCCCCATCTTTCGATTCCTCCCTTACCGACTCCTTTCCAGCGGTGGCGGCGGCAGCCTCGCGCGCTTTCTCCGTCGGACCACGGGCTCCCATCCTCGCGGCTGCGCTAATGGCCTGCCTCCCTTCCGGTGCGCCTCCTCGCCTCTGGTGCACCCCCTCCCATGCTCGGCGCGCCTGCCTGCCTCTCTCCTCTTGTTGGTATGTGGCTTCGAGCTCAATTGGAGCTTTGCCTGCACGGGACGCGGCGGCGCAACAGGTCTTCGTGGCCACTGGAGTCGGCTCCGATCCTTGGTTTTGGATAATAGACCAATTAGGTCCGTGTTTCATCCATCCCTGATTTAGAGACACTCATCCTGACAATGGCAGCTTGATTGGTTAGTTTTATACCCGATCCATCTACAAAAGAATATAAAATTTTTTACCAAAATTATATAAGAAATTATGAATATTGATGATTTAAATTAGTATCGATAGATCATTTATATAATATCCTTTTATAATATATATATTTAAAGATAAATGTATATTTTTTTATAAATTTGGTCAAACTTAAGCAAACTTTATCGGTACGTATCCTATAATAAGAAGGGGTCTTTAACCTCGTGTCCTATCTTTGTGCTGCAGCGTTTAGGTCTAGGCTTAGGTCTCTTCATATGCTCACATTGAGCATAGCCTCTTATATACTCCTCTCCTTCTAAAATAAATGTTGTTCTTAATTTACAGAGAAATCAAACACTCTTAACTTTAACTAGACATATACAATAAATTATTAATATGTATAGTGCATATAATTAATATCATTAGAAAAAACCATTAAATCTATTTTTATATTAATTTATATTTTATAAACATATTCAAACTCAAGAAAGAATGACCAAGTACAAGCAGTTATTGCATAAAGGGAAGAAACATAGAAGCACTGCTACCTGCTCACACCGTAACTGATTTGGCAGTTGGCACGTACAAGCAGTCAGCTGGCCATACTGATGGTTTGGCTCCAACCTAACTTGCAGACAACCAGCATATAGACAAATAAATCGATGCAAGCCCATTCACACTAGTGACACAGCGACATGAAGACGGCTTCCCACATACTACTTAGTCTATGTTTTGCCTTCTTAGTGTTCAAACTATAAAGCATGATGTGGTTTGAACCCATTCCTAGCCTCTCCAACATACGCGGAGTTCAATCCACACAGTCACTATCTCTCGCCCCCCCGGCGGCCCCCCCTCTCTCTGTCTGTTTTTGGTCCGTATGGATAATGGTTCGCATTGGTAAACCAAATGAGCGTACTCCTCCGTTCCAGAATAAGTGTCATTCTTATTTTTAAAGGAACAAATATCGATAATTATATATTAAAATATATAAATATTTATGCTAAGTAATTAGTATCATCGGAAAGATCTTTTTGTCTAGTTTTTTTAACAAATTTATTTAAAAATATAAATATTATATATATTTTTTACAAATCGAGTCAAACTTGTGCATGAAAACCCAAAATGACACTTATTTTGGGACGGAGGGAGTATGTGATTGCCATTATGGCATTATTCATTATATACCCCGACCGGTCCAAAGTGAGTGTATCCTAAAAAACAAATAGATAGAGTAATAATACGCTCATTTGCCAAAATCAAATATGCTACGTAATTGCCACTATTCCTTTAGACAAGAGAGGAATACACTTCCTGGAATACACTTAGAAATTCTAAAAAAACACTTCGAAATTTTAGAACACATTGGTAAACCAAATGACACAAAATCCTATCTGGTCACCATGTTCAGGTTGACAATAAAATGAATGCTGGTAGATATATACATGTGAATATTGTCCTTCAAGATAAGTTGGAGGTTGAGATCGATATCCAAAATTCCTTATAATTTCAGACAAACTTCAAATGCTCAGGTCTCTTGAATTTTAGAACAGAGGGAGGAGTAAGTACCATATATAAACTGTGAGCCACTCTTAGGTTGAAGCAAGCTGGAGATAGTGTTGCATCGCGTTGGTGTGTCAGACAAGGGTCGAGTCTAGTCTTTGAGTGCTTTGAGTCGTTAGATGGGGAGGACTGGACAAGAGCCTCACCATGTCTGTGGCGTGTTCCTATACAGTATGTCGTTTGAGCTTCGGGTTGCTAACTCGCCTTTCCATCTTGAGGATTGGAAATCTGTCAACACTACAAGAATCCTGCTAATCCGTGATGAAAAATTTTCGTCACCGATCACCAAAAAACCGTCGCTATGCGGGATCTGCGATGGTTTCAGCGATCATCACGGATTGAGCGTCAAGGATTAAACCCAGCGACGAGTTACCGAAAACCGTTATGGATCACCACAAGCGGGCCAGAAATATCCATTGGGCAAATCCATGACCAAAAAAGAATTATCGTCATGGATTGTGTCTGTCAGTGACGATCTGTAAATCCATCACCAAGAATCTGTCACGGATTAGCAAGTTTCTTGTAGTGCAAGATCTGCACGGCGTGACCCTAGATCGTCGATGGCCTAGGTCATGTAATAATATCAATCAATTAATGAAATTGAATGAATTGAATAAGTTGGAAGTGATCAACCAATCGTCAGGTGCATAATAGAGAGAAAAATATTTACTCCCTACTTTATGATTTGACAAATACGTAGGGTAGGCACACCCTTTTCAGTGTCACTGCATGGTAGGCCCACTGGCAGTGAACAAAACAAGAAGATGCTGCCATCCCTCCCTCCAAATCCAAGATCTGGTGGAGTCGCACGCACGGATGCATGGGGCCCTAGTCGCTCACGGATGCTGCGGCCACGACAACCTCCGCGTTCACACCAGCTTCCATCTGTCTTCTCTCCCGAGCATCCCGCGCCCACGCCACCACCACACAAGCACGCAACCGCCGGACAAAAACCGCCGGGCCCCACCCGCGACGGGCGTTCACACCTGTTGTGTCCACACTGAGCGTCCTAGCGGTGCCGGCGCGGGTATTTAAACGCCGGCGTGGCGACCACCAGAAACACCAAACCGTAGCCCCCCTTCCGTTCTTTCATTTGCTCCGATCCACGGGCCAGCCTGCCGGCGCCGCACTCCTTATTGGTCCGTACACACAAGCATATACACTGTAGAGACTCTGACCGTCGCCGCCACCGCCATGTCTGCCGCCACTGCTTGCATGCCCCTGGTCGCTCCGTCTCCTCTCCACGGATCGCCGGCAATGGCGGCCGTTGAGAGGCGGTAGCCAGCTGGTGCCATGGACGAGACCGCCAAGACCGATTGTTCCGAGCTCGGAACCGTCGGCTGCGTCGTCAAGAGGTACGCGCACAGCCTCTATCGTTCATGACCAACCATTATTCTCGACGGCCTATATATCTCCTTGCTAGCTGCAGCTAGCTGTGCCGGGTGGCCGGCCGGCCGCCGGCATAACCATGCATCAACGTCCGGTGGTGGTTGACGGACCGGCCGGCCAGCCTCTCCTCCTCCTTTTGTGCCTTCATCATCATTTTGCATTAGTATTTTTCGTGACATATTCTTGGGCTGATAGCATGTGTCGAATACTCACTCCATGCATCATCAGCTATGGCAACGAGGACTGTGCTGGGGGCGACGGCGACGTGATGATGAGCAGGCCGCGGCCGGTGTTCCAGATACTCACGTGCGAGCGCAAGCCCTTCATTGAGGGCTTCGCGCTCTGGCGGGCCATCGGCAGGTAACCAAACCCAGAACCCACCCATTATTCGATCCATCCATTTCCATTCTGTGCCGATCGACGCGATCGACGACTCAGGAATCGGCAGGATCCATCCCATTTTGTAATAATAATCCTCATATATTCATGTAAAAAACTGATAACGTTACATTAAGCTGTACATGATCGTTTCGTTTCTTGCTGCGTGCAGGCCTGAGCTTCTGGATCCTATCTTGTCCTTCGACGAGTTCGAGTGTATGTTACTAAAATCACGTGGCCATCTTGTTCCTGAACACAACAAAAATGGCAACTGATAAAGTGGCTTTTTAACATGCTCTAATATACACCACACTTATTGTTCCCTGTCAAAAAGTCCAGCTGCTCCGTACGCGTATATCTGTCTAAATAAACCTAATTATACCGCCCCTTTAATTTGAATGAATGAAACGCATAAAAGTCTTGATGTGTGCTCTGATGGAAAATCTTAAATAAGTAGTAATACTCTATGTATATATGGATCATAACCACAAAATCCATTCACACAAACCTTTTCTTTTTCTCTGTGTTTCAGTTTCTGCGCCAGCTGGCTTTCCTGACCATCCTCACAGAGGTTTGTAACAACTTAATTTCCTCTTACATCATGAATCAATTTAGTACTACTTGATGAATAATGTTCATTTCAGAATTAATCCTGACCTTCTGTTTTTTTTCTTCGGTGTTTCATGTCATACCTCAGGATTTGAGAATGTTACCTATATGCTCGAGGTATGAATTCATATATGGTTTTCTTATGATTCTTATGACTCCTTCTCAATATGTTGCATAGCCTGATATATACTGAAATTTAATGACACCGGCTCTCCTTTCACTTTCAGGGCGGCATCAGTTACCATGACTTTTCAGGCCACAAGGGAACCATCAACACAGGAGACGTTCAGGTTAGGTCTCCCATCAACAGCAGCATTGAACATACGCAAACACTATAATACTAGTAGATTTAGTTAGGATGTTGCATGCACGATTTTGTAATTTTTAATATTAGCTCAATATTGTTTTCAGTGACTGCAGAAAACACAAATTAACTAGTAGTAATGAAGAAAAGTAGGGAGAAAAAAAAATAGTTGCCCGAAACCCCCCTAGAAACTAATCTCACCTTCACCTTAGGAGGATGAATGATTATGCAAATCAACTTCTTGAAAAAGTAAGCCAAAAATTGTAAATGGTTTGTGAATTATATACTCAATTTGTTAGATATATGGAAAATCAACGCAGGTAAATTAAGGTTATAGTGCAAATCAAACTCTACTTATAGTGAAAAGCAACCCCCCAAAAAAAACAACTGTAGACTGTTCGTCTTATACTGAATTTGCTACGTGGAAAAGCAGCACGTACAGATCAGGTTCCCAAATATTACCCTGTAAAAGATGCATATGATACTTGCTTTGTGTGAAAGCAAAAGGCGCTTCGGTCCATGCATGCAAATTAAAGTGGATGTAGGCATGTAGCATGTCCGGCCTCCGAACCCGGTTCCTTTCATCCTGGGCCTGGCGGCCTCGTGTCAAAATCCAGCGTCGTCAAAGTGGACGTACTCCTACCGGCTACCGCTGCTCCATCCAGCGGTGACAGCAGCTGACCACCACCACGAGCATTAATTTGAGCGAGTCAACACTCAACACTCGTGAAAATAAATTAGCGGCTTGTAGAATTGGTCAGACGTACTAGTGCATGTATGGTAAAAGAGTTTACATGTATTTCAAAAAGAAAAAAGAACAGAGTTTACATGCATGTGGTGCTATGTACACTGTATTTTCAGTATTTGGGCCATTGGTCGGTCATCGTGTCGTCGATCGTCAACTGACTCGCCGCCGTGCTTTTGCCGTGTTCATGCAGTGGCTGAAGGCGGGGCGCGGCGTGGTGCACGCGGAGATGCCCGCCGGCCAGGGCGTGCAGAGGGGCATCAACATCTGGATTCTGGATCAACCTCTCTGCCGCCGAAAAGATGTATGCGTGCCACATCATCGCCACTTATCTTCGATATGATTCTGTGCCGGCCATTTGGTTGCTAACATGCATGCTGCCTGCGTGTGCAGGGTGGAGCCGAAGTACCAGGACCTGGCGAGCCACGACATCCCCACCGCGTCCGCCGACAGCGTCTTCGTCAAGGTCATCGCGGGCGAGTGCCTCGGGGCGCGCTCCCCGCTCCGGCCGCGCATCCCGGCGCTGTGCCTCGACGTCGCCCTGCGGCCCGGGGCGCACCTGCGCCAGCCCGTCCCGCGCGGGTGGAGCGCGTGCGCGTACGTCATCCACGGCGAGGCCGCCTTCTCCGGCGGCAGTGACGACGACGACGGCTCCACCACCGTCGCCGCCGCGCGCACGCTCGTCGTGTTCGGTGGCGACGGCGACGGCGACTGCGTGGAGGTCCGGGGCCAGGGCGGTGACGATGCAGCGGCAGCGGGGCGGCAGCAGCAGGCGGGCGCGAGGGTCATGCTGGTGGCGGCGCGGCCGCACGGCGAGGCGGTGGTGCGGGACGGGCCCTTCGTCATGAACACCGCGGAGGAGGTGGAGCAGGCAAGGGAGGACTACCGCCGCCGCCGCAACGGATTCGAGATGGCCGACGGCTGGACCTCCGACCACGCATCCGCCGTTGCAATGCGTTGGTGATGATTGCATGGATACGCCTACCTTCTATATAAGCTAGCCGCGCGCGTGGATGGACCGTGCAAGTACAGATAGTGGTGGAGTATCTAAGTTAAGCTGTGGAATTTTGCTTAACAATATATATTTTGGCGGCATTGGAGAGTGATGAGTATCGGCTCTCAGCATGGGGTGGAATTCCGGATGTTGATTATGTCAGAGTTTAGCTCTTTTAGTATCTGTGTTTATCCTACACAATGTGTAATTCAGAAGCTTACGCTCTCGCAGCATATGGATGTTGTGCTCTAAGTGACGAGGAAGTCACTTGGGATTATGTACGTCTCTTTCTAAAGGGTCTAGCATAGAAAAGTGTTTTCAATAAGGCCAAATATTATATATCAATTTGAAATCCGGTGTCAATATATATTTTTTTATAAAAAATGTTGGGACTTACTTGATGTGGCACTTCCACTTACAGCTATATACCCTACTTCCGAAATCACAAATAAACATATCCATTATCTATTTATAAGCGTATATGTTAGTCGATGCTGACGTGGCCAGGTTACATGACAGGATGGGATGCTAACAGGGATTGAAATATATAAGATATAGATTTCAAAAAAAAAATAGTGTGGAAGTTAAATGACAACGGTACCATTTGCTCTGCTCGGGTATGATTGCTACACTACCGCCGAGCACCCTGCTTTATTTATCGGACATATTATTGTATAAAAAGATTGGTTGTCACATGAGTAAAATGTGAGTGCGCGCGCGTACAATTAATTAAGGAGCCTGCGTGCAGCCATGCAGATGGCAATTGCCAAAATAAAGTGCCCAAGGACTAAACAACCTTGTTACTCTTAGAATTTATATGGATGCAGAAATTCTAATAGATCTCAAAGGATCAATACTTGTGTTTACCAATGGGCTTTAATGTAAGCCCATGAGTAGATAGACAATGTCAATTAGTACCATATCGTAAAATGTTGTAAAAGTTGAAGTTCTCCTCTCCATATACATGTACCAATTCTCTTCAGAAAAGACATCAAAAAATACTATTGGAGGTTCCAGTTTGGAAAATCCTAAGATGGCTAATTTATTTTTCTTTTCTTTGTTGCTGCCATGGCACCATAGTCTATCTATCTGGCCGTTTGCCAAGTCAATCCATCTGGCCATTTGTCGTACCACTCTAGGCGCTACATCTCTTCCATCAAAACAGGTGGCGTTACATCCCGGGTATTCATCTTCAGCTGCTCTGAGCTCTTCCTCCAACACTCATCGACGACTTTGCACTCCGACCACCATTAGCATCTCCATCAATAGTAATATCTTCCCTTGCAAACGTACATGCCATATGATTAAATCTCTTTTGTTGTTTGCTTGTTGTGTTAACCATGACCATCATTAATTGGCTGTCCAAGTTTTGCAGGTTGCCAAAAAGTTTAGGAGCACCGAAGAATGCTTGCCAAAAAGTTTGGAGGACTGATCAACGCCTTCTCCAATAGTCCAATAAATCACTTCACTTCCTAATAATTGGAGCACTAAACAACGCCATCTCCGATAGTTCCCAATAAATCACTTCCTTTTTTTAGAATTAATAAATCACTTCCTAATAAAATATTAAAAATTTGATCTCATAAGCCCATTACCATGCGAATGACGCTGGTCCTTCCGTCCTACGTGATGACCTCCGAGCCGGAGCAAAGCCGTCGAGCCACCTCGTGAAGTTCATGGAAACTGGCGACTGGCCGTCGAGCCACCTCGTGGAGTTCATGGAAACCGACGACTGGTAATCACCGTCTGCCCGGCCCGGATGCCTCGACCTTCTCGAAGCCATGTGTTTCATGATGAGCTTTTGCCGGTCTTTACGTGCGGCGGCTGGAATGGACGCGCGGTGAACTGGGGCACCATATCCACGCGTCGGCTCCCGCCCAAGGTGACGATGGTGCGTTGGTAATCACCGGGCAGCATGGTGAGCTTTGCCGGTCTTGTACGTGCGGCGGCTGGAATGGACGCGCTCCGCTCGGGTGAACTGGGGCACCATATCCACGCATCGGCTCCCGCCCAAGGTGATAATGGTGCCCCTGCTCACGGACAACGGCTTCCGGAAGGTGAAGATCTTCAACGCTGACGAGCGGACCATGAAGTTGAAGGGCCTCGCCAGGACGAACGACAACTTCTCTAGCTGCACTGCGCCTTCTTTGACGGCAGCAGGTCTTTGGCTGGGGACAATTTTTAAAAGATTGGGTCCCAATTTTGCAATCTCGTGTGCAGATGACTTACATTGTGGAATAAGAATTACAGTTGGAATTACAAAATGACGAGGGAGATTTACAAAATGATGAGGGAGTGATCTACAAATATCTCTGAAAACCATGCCACAGGGAGCTCGGTTAGGGAGTCTGAAACTCCCAGCCGTCTGAAGCACTTTCAGACAGCTTATAGACTCTGCCATTAGTGCATCAAGAACCATTCCAGTATTGCTGGCTCTGGACACTGTCACCAGCATGATCTCCAATTCTTTCACATGAGCAATGTTGTTTTGAAGATGCCTTGAGGCCGTGACCATTTTGGACTCAGCTGAGCAATCGGCTGGTGTGTATCATCACCTTTCTGTAGCAAGCTCGACACCTCAATAGTCATCTGACAGATGCTATCAGTACACACAGTACACGGGTGGATCACCGGCATTCAGCTTGTTTCTCCCACAGTTTCCACAGAGACTGCGGAGTCTAGTTTCAACACCATTTTGATAAATTCCTTTGTGTTTTCAGAACTCTTGGACATGCTCTGCCAAGAAAAGAGCAGAGAAGTAATTCACAGGACATACCTCAGCCACAATTGGGCTTCTTAGCATGCCAACGTTTTCACCTTGTTTCTTGCATCCCACAGTTTCCACAGCAGCACACTGACTTCACACGTTGTCGGCTGGTAGTCTCAAACTCAACACCATTTCTACTGCAATGTGATGATCTGGTGCTCAAATACTATCTATCTTCTTTGGGCACCGATGCTTTACTAAATTGTGGCTAGTCTTAGACTCCCGGCCATCATATATGAGCAGGAACTTTAAATTTTTAGCTAAAACAAACACCAACACAATGCCAATAAAATCAGTCATGTCTCATTCAAACAATCTCCTTCCAAAGAATCATGCCTTGCAATACAGAACATAATATTGTGTTGTGATTTCCTGATGCGCATCATACATGAGCAGGAACTTTAAATTTTTAGCTAAAACAAACACCGACACAATGCCAACAAAATCAGTCATATGTCTGATTCAAACAATCTCTTTCAAGAGCATCATGCCTTGCAATACAGAACATAATATTCGGTTGTGAATTCTGATGAGCTTCAAAAATTAAAGGTTAGGCTTGAAATTAAATCAACTGAACAATATCTTAGTGACTTGTCACCTAAATTGCTGGTAACGCCAGTGTTTAAATATCAATAATTTCATAGCAACATAGAAATTCAATGAAAATGGACCAATCTAGTGTTTCTATGCTTCACCATTTCATTAAGACTTAAAATGGTGAAGCACAGAAACACATAGCAGAACATGCCACTCATTGCACCTATGATGCATCTGTACACTGAGATTTTAGTGTTCCAGCTATGTCTAGTTCGTCCAATGCCTCAGAAATATCTGCTGATGCTGGTTCACTTTGGGTGTGTCCAAGTGTTTCCTTTAGCTTATCCAGAGCAGCCTTCGCAGCACGGTTCTGAGCTATGTCCTTCTTCGGACCATATGTAGCACTTGCAACTGGCTCATCATCAATCAACACCTCAACCTTCAAGCTCTTATCCCATTCATCTTTCACAAACTTCACCCCTCGGCGAGTCTTTTGGCAAAACTCATAAAGCTCGGTTACAGGGTGCTTGCCTAATGTCTCTAAGCCAATAAGTGGATCAGCCAAAGTTCGAAAGACCTAACATAGAAACTGAAATATCAGCAAAGGGTTTACTCAAAAGCAATGATTAAGATTTCTCAGTTTAGAGAAACTGAAATATCAGCAAGTGTTGACTCAAGCAATGATTAAGGTTTCTCAGTTTAAAGAAACTGAAATATCAGCAAAGTGTTGACTCAAGCAATGATTAAGTAAGGTTTCTCAGTTTAGAGAAATATATACCCGCCAAACCTCCTCTTGGTCGAAGTTGGAGTCCTCGTATATGGCACCAATAATAGATTCCACAATGTCACACAGAACTTTAGGAGGATCCAATAGTCCATTTGAGTGAACTGGATATTTGTGCATTTCTTCAACAAAAAGACAGATCTGTAATAGCCAGAAGATGGAGAATATATAAAAAAAAAGTTAACAGAATTAGTAAATAAGAATAACAATAATTCAGATAATATCTTTTTTATGTAATAATGTAAACGCATAAAATTAATAACAGAATACACCAGGCAACGAACAAAACAGACAGGGTTTCTCTAAGCTCCGGGACACACTTGTACTTTCCTAATGTCCCAATGGCATTCAATCAGAATGTAAGTAAGGCAGCGATCATGGCATGCAGAGTGATGCCCTGCCAAAGACCAAATTTTCCGTTCCATTTGTCTGATTGCAATCCCTCCCTTAACAAGGCCAGCTAAGTTATTGGTAGTGATGCTAATATGGACAAAGGCAGCTAAGTTACTGGTAGTGATGCTAATATGGACAAAAAGGCACGGGTGGGACACACTCAAGACTAAATCTTTGGCTTAACATGTTTTTTTCAGAAACTTTGGCTTAACATGATCTTAAAATAAGGGGCAACGCCAAGTTCATTCACCCTGGTGTATGGGAGCTTTGCTTGAAAATTGTATAACTTCTTACACAAATGATTAAGTTTGGCAACAGATCCTCTTCGATTAGCATCATTCGTGTTTAAAATATGCTACTAAGTCTGAATGCCTGCCAAAAGATACTGGAACAAAGGAAAAGGTGGAAACCAAAAGATTCTCCCCTTGGAGCGGAAAGTAATGGCACGAGATCCTACCTAGGGCCCAGGAACCCAGCCAATAAGGACAGAACATGCCATTCGTTATCTGAACTTCACCTAGGAGGATTCAATACACAAAAAGATACGATCCTGATTACGAATCCCAAAGAATCCGTTTGCCAATTGAATTGCATTTGTTAAGTCCAGTACAGATACTATCAAGAATCAGCAGGCAAAAAGGGACAAAATTGATCCTCTCCAAAAAGCCACAAGGCAAAGGGACAAAATTGATCCTCTCCAAAAGCTACAAGGGGCCGGCGGATGAACTGGCTGTCGCTTTCCACAAACATACATCTATCTGTCTATCCCAAGGACAAGGCACCCACACCACAGAGAGGTAGCCAGCGGCGGAGCGGACAATAAAGTTAGTACCTGGTCTTGGAGTTTGGGTGCCTTGTGGCGGAGGAAGCGGTGCAGCCCGTGCTCGACGGCGACACGCGCGAGCTTCTCGGTGTCGACGTTGGCGGCGCGGAGCCTGGTGAGCTGCCCCGGCTGGAGCGTGCGGTAGGTGCGGAAGACCTCGCGCGACATGAGGCAGGTGAGGACGCCGTCGCCGAGGTACTCGAGGCGCTCGTAGGTCTCGCCCGGGCGGTAGGGGAAGTAGAAGGAGCCGTGCGTGAGCGCGAGCTCGACGAGCGACTTGTCGGCGAACTGGTAGCCCAGGACGCGCTCGATGGCCGCCACGTCCTCGGCGCTCATCGGCGGCACCTCCCCCGGCGGGGCGTGCCGCTGCCGGTGCTCCCTCGGCACGTGCGGCGTCATCTACGGTGGAGAAGATGGGTGCTCGTCGTCGGAGTCGTCGGTGTCGGTGGCGGAGGGCGGCGCGGGCGCTGTGGCCATACGCCGATCGGGAGGAGAGGGGTTTTGAGAGAGGAGTGCGGCGCGGTGCGGCGGCTGCACGCGCACGCGGGTTTGGGTTTGGGAGGTCGGTCGGTCGGTCGGGGAGGCCAGAAGTCAAGGGCGGAAAATCGGAAACGGTTAATGCCCGGCTGCGGCGGGCTGGGCGGCGTGAGTCGTGCGCGCAAGCCACGGCTTTTGGAAGCGTGTTTCACCCGGCACAAACAGGAGCGCTTGGGATCACATCTCGTAGCATTGCATTGATGAGCGCGCAGACCCGGTCCCCGGTCGTTGCTTACGTGAGGAGGAATCAATTGCTGAACGTCTCTTCTGTCCTGGCCCCACAACTCAAGCGAGATACTGTACGGCTTGGTGTACAAAGTTTTAACTTTTGGGTCCTCTGTAAGTATTTATCATCCATTTTAATTTCAATTGATCGATGTTGTCTATATCCGACGTGTGAGCACGTTTTGACGCGATTGCCCCTGGCGCGTTGGGCGCCCATTCCGCTCACGGACTGCCAACCGTTTTGTTCCACTCAGGCATTTATCGCAGCGCCTAGATTAACTTCCTCGCCACCTGTTCGGTGCTCGAGTCAAGGCATGAATCGCACGCTCAACTAGCAAAAGCCAGCTTTTGCCTCTAGTTCCTAAAATTTGGATTCTAAGGTAAAACAGGTAGGGTGTTTTGGATCCCAGTTTTTAAGGATCTGGCTTCGTTTATTGCTCATTGTGTCTAAAAAAACTAACAAAAGCTAGGTATCAACAACTTTTTGATTTTTAAGTTGACAAAAACCGACACAAGAAACTGACAAAAACTAGTTTCTCCGGATCTCACCTAGTATTCAAAAGTCATATTATTCTTAAAAACTGGTGCGATCCAAACATGATCGGGTTATTAGGCTTACTAAAATTTATCTTGTGTGACGGAACCTGTCATTTTTTTATTATTAATATCTGAATAACCACGTGACACCTGATGTGACACGTCTTAAACTTTAGTCCCTAAACCCAAATACCCTTGCTAGCGCCTGGACACTGGTGCCAGTAACCCGTTGCCTAGACTGCACCCCCCATGCGGGTCTCGCGCTGCTTAGATCAATTCAAAGTATGATATATTGAGAGCATCAATATCCAAAATGCAGCAAATCTCAGACGATCTCAAAATCCATCAAAAAAGTTGGGGTTTTCTCTATTTTCCTCAAAGAGGTGCATTTTTGTGCTCGAGATGAAGCTGACCAAACCACATGATATATGTGATCATCAGAGGTTCTAGCACATATCCAAAGCCTCAAAGAATCCCCAAATTCTTTGCAACAACAAAATCCAATAAAAGATCAAAGATAGGGGACACCGGCCGGGTAAGGAAAAAACTCAAAACCAAATCAAAAACAAAATTGGCTTGGATCTTGAAGTCCCGAGGACAAGAGGAGGCTAGGGCCTCAATTCCCACTAGATCCAAAACCCAAAGGTTACATGGTCTTGACTTACACAAATGAATAATTAGTGGTGTCTAATTCATCTGCGGATCTCACTCAAAAAAAAACTAGAGGAGGGGGAAATCTACAAGGGAGGAAATGAAAATGATGTGGCTAAGTGAGGTATCTTGTTGCAGACCACCTCTATCTTATTTATAGAGATATTACACATTTCCAACAATGCTCTTTCAGATTTTGCTGACAAGATTAACCTCATGGGCATAATGGTCCAACTTGGGATAGAAGCATATGACAACCACACACCCTTCATGACTTAGCTTCGTCTCGACGCAAGACCGCAATGACACCACATGCCACCTCTAGGACCACACCTGGGTTTTGAGGTTCAAACTCAAAACAGTCCACTGATGATCTTGAGACCCAAACCACCAAACCACTTGCGGGTAGCGTAATCCATACGCTAGCCGCCTAGCCCCATGAACTTGACGTGTGTCACCATCATCCTTGACTGCCCAACCATCAAGTCCTCCAGCGCCTCCGATTTACTTGCACGACCACCATCTTAGCTTTGTCAACATGGTCCACTTATACTCTTGCACTTGTAGATGACCCCAAATCTCAGTCTTTTTTTCTTAGGCACCCAACTAGCTCCTCTGGTCCCTCGGTCCAAGTTGTAGCACCCATCCGTCACCTCTCCTAGTCCATCATCAGGAACCCACTTGACTTTTACTTTCGCCATTGACTACCGACTCCGAGCCAACGCTATTGTCGTTGACAATCACTCATCATACTTTGCACCACATGGGTGATTTGATTATGTGTTCTAAAAAACACAATATTTGGAGAAAATGTCTATGTCGCACTTTCTACCATGTTATAATTACATTGAACCTAGAAAGCCTTGTCGTAGCCAGGAATTGTTTTGCTATCACTACTGCCGAAAAGAACATCCGTGGCTGGCACTTTGCCTTTTCTGCTGCGGGCAAAGGCGTTCGCCACGGATGGAAGGTCACGGTAAATTGTAGCCTCCACCGTAGCGGGCGTCTTTGCCCGCTGCGGAAGATGGATTTACCGCAGCGGGCACGTTAGGATGCCCGCTGTGGTAAATATTTAGAAAAATAAAAAAACCCAATAGCCCGCCAGCGAGCCCATTAACGAGCCCACTAGCGAGCCCAAAACCCCGCCAAAACCCTAGCGTCGTCGGGGATGCTTGACCGCCGTCCGCGCCGCAAGTCCCTCTACTCCTGCTCAGCCGTGCCCAAGCCACCTCGTCGCGAATCCAGGAGCCGTGCTCGGTGGTGCGCCAATGAGCTCAGACCTGCGCCGCGCGCCGCTAGATCCATCGTCACCGGAGGTGGAGGCGCTCCACCGCAAGCCGTGCCCCAGCCACCTCGTTCACCAACGTGTCATCGCCAATCTGCAGGGGAGGAAGGGTGAGCGCTGCCGACATCCAGATCTGAGGAGAGAGAGAGGACAAGGGCATACCTCGACCTGCCCTTGATGGACCGGAATTCGCCCTCGATCCTCCGGAATCGCGCCGCTTCAGGTCCTTGCCTTGCACCACCCTCGCGTCGCCCGCCGCTGTGGCCCCGCGAGCCGGCCTGGCCACGCGCGCCGCCGACGTGGTCCCACACTCGCCCGTGCGTCGCCGTCTTCTCGCCGGCACAGTTCGCGTGGGGGATGGGGAGGAGAGTGCTACGGCCTCGCGTGCCAGCCGCCAGTGCTGCTCTACCCGCCGCCGCCGCTACAGGGAGACGAAGTGAGAGAGAGGGCGGAGTGAGAGAGAGGGAGAGGGAGTGAGAGGGAGGGCGGAGTGGAGAAGAGGGGTCTGCGTTGCGCCATGCCTCTCTCATGGTGGGAGGGAGGGGGAGGAGTGAGTGAGGCGTCTGAACCCTAAGAGCTCACGACGGAGGGGGTTTGGGCAACGTCACGGTAAATCAATTCTGTAGCAGTGTATTTTGCTGCTTGGGAACAAGGCGAGGAACTGTTGATGTGCCGACCCTAATTTCCATGAGTATAGCGCCTTGCCAAGTGTCTTTGTCACCATCATGTATGCATGGATTATGGTAAATATCTTTGGGCAGTCCACCTATATAGCACGATGCTATCACGTAAATGGAAAAAGAAGTAGGCCTCTATCTATCACGTAAATGGAAAAAGAAGTAGGCCTCTATCTATCACGTAAATGGAAAAAGAAGTAGGCAGCGAATCCCCGACTACAGAAATACAGAGAGAGATGGGGGCGGGGATATATATATGGGTGTGGGTACGACAACAATGGCAGAACCGGGAAATTAAAGGACCCGAGCAGCCGAGCCGTTTTGGGCAGTTCACACTCGAATCGACGCTCTTGCTTCGTTTTCTTGTTGCCAACAAAGAGGAAAAGGTGCCGATCGACCGACGCATGCAACGCATGATTGGAATATTGGAATCGTTTGGCGGTGGTAGCTAAGCTAGCTAGCTACATCCAGTTCCAGTGGAGTAGAACTGCATTTGTGCTTTTGCTTGCCTTTATAGTTGAACGATTTGGATTTGGCTGAAAGCAAGCAGCCTTTCAAGGGGGCTCTGTCCACATCGAGCCATCCCCATCCCGCATCGAGTTTATGGTGTTGCCCTTATTGTTATTGGTAGCTGAGGCCGAGAACCGGAACATGTAATATATTTTCTTTGTGGGAACAATGCTTTTCACACTCTTTATCCATCTTGGGATAAAACTTACACTTCAAATATTAAAAATGATATTAATATTTTCACCTTCTGTGTGCTATACTCATCATCATCCAAAATGTACCGAGGTGAAAGTGGAATATTACATAATACTTCATCCGTTCTAAAAAAATGCATTTCTAACATTTTGAGGAGCAAATGGTTTAAACTTTGAATAAATTATACAAAAATACTATGACACTCGTGAGACAAAATTATAGAATATATTTTGTAATAAATATATTTGAAGACATGAATGCTAATATTATTTACTATAAACTTAGTCAAACGTGAGCTAGTTTAACCGGTACGGTTTACATAATTGCATTCTTTTATGGACATAGGTAGTATCTAAGATAATATTAGAGGTGGCAACTGAGTTTTATACAAGCTAGACACTACAGGATTTTAGCTAGCAATAATTGGCACAAGCAGTCATGTTGCAGTTTCCCTTCTAGTCACATGGACGACGATCCCCTGGATTGATAGCCATTGAAGTGCTATCTCTCTTTTTATGTAATGTTATTTTTAGGCTGTGTGCTTTTATGCATAGAACTTCGCCTATGTTGATTGGAAGACTTTCTTGAGTCATTTCAACATAGCCGGTCCCAAGCTCGGATAAAGGAGGAGGGTGTGTTAGGTGCGGCTAGCCAACATTTCAATACCAGCCACTCTCATGGATATGAAACCCACAAAAGATTCGTTGGGGCGTAACCCTCTTAGTGACGCGCTACATTGGAACCTGGGTGTAGTGTTAAATGTGCAAGGGCCGGGTCATCATCCCCTTAGTGGCGCGTCGTATCGTGATCCGGGTACGATGATAAATGAGCAAGGGTCGGGTCGTCGCAACCTTTGTGACGCGCTATATCTGCGCCCGGGTGTAGTGAAAAATGAGCAAGGGTATTCGCACTTCCCTCGACGGGTGCGAAGGGTAAGGAAGCTAGCCGAGACAACTAGGATTCGTCTAGGTAGCTGGAATGTAGGGTCCCTAACGGGTAAGTTAAGAGAGCTAGTCGATACAGCAATTAGGAGGCGTGTAAATACTTTATGCGTTCAGGAGACTAAATGGAAGGGCCAGAAGGCGAAGGAGGTGGAGGATACTGGCTACAAACTTTGGTACACGGGGACAACATCGGGTAGGAATGGTGTAGGCATCTTGATCGATAGGAGCCTTAAGGATGGAGTAGTGAGGTGTGGAGGCAAGGTGACCGGATTATCCTAGTCCGGTTGGTAGTTGGAGATTTGGCTCTGAATGTGATCAGTTCCTATGCCCCACAGGTAGGTCTTTACGAGAGCACCAAGAGGCAGTTTTAGGAAGATCTCGATAGCATGGTTAGTACTGTGCCTATCAGCGAGAAACTCTTCATAGGAGGAGACCTCAACGGCCATGTGGGTGCGACTAATGTACGTTTCGAGCGGGTGCATTATAACACCTCTGGTGTTATATTAAGTAAAACATGTCATGTCATTATATGCACTGCAAAGCATTCATGTTTAAGTCAACCTTAATGTGCATTAACTAAAACAAGTTTATATTTCATAGGTTGATTGTGTTTTTGGAATGTTTTGTCACATGAAATAATAAAACCCTACTTTTGAATGTCATCGCAAATACTTGGGTTATATTCTATGTACTTGAGGTGTAAACCGTGTATACACTAGTGTCAAGCATAGTGTATAAACCTAAGTTCAACCCTTAAAATTTTTTTCCATATTTGAAGTTAAATTTGGGTTTCAAAGCTTATTCCCAAGCCTTGCAATTCAAATTTAAATTCAAATTGGAAAGCTATAAAGTGCTTTTCAAAAGTCAATTTGGTCAACCAAGGGTGTCATTGGGTCAATGACCTAAAAAAGTCCTTGGATGATGTTTGTGATCACTAATGACCAACAATTAAGTTAGAAACCAAATCGAGTTTGAATTCTATTTCAAAAACCCTTTATTCCAAAACCTAGTTTTACCCCCTTTTCTCTAATTCAAAATCCATAAAGAATTTGGAGATACTCTAAAAAGATAGTTTGTAGATCTTGATAAGAGCTACAAAGTTGGTATATAAAGTTTTCAAGTTTCCAAAAGAAATTTCAAATGAATTTGAAAATACAATTTTCCAGCATTGGACCTCTTTTGATTTTAAAACCATAATTTAAAAATTATGCATAATTTTTGAAAATTTTGTATATGAAAAAGGTTTGATTTGGAAAGTTAAACATTTCATAGTTTTGAAGATTTTCAAGTTTTATTGAAAAATCAAAAGTAATTTTAAATGTTTGTTTCTAGGGTTTTATCCCCTTTTTAAATTTGAATTCAAATTTCAAAATCCAGACAGAATTTGAGGATTCCATTTAAAAGAAAAGTGTAGCTTTTGAAAAGTTATGCAAATGATATTTTTTGGAGATTTTCAAGTTCTTATATAAATTTTAGAGTAATTTGTATTTTTAAATGAATGGCAATTCTGTAATTTTCTCGAACAGTACCGAAACCTATCGTCGGCCGCCATCGCCGGCTTCTCAACGCGCGCCGCCGTCGAGCGCCGCACCTGCTCGGCCGCCAGCGCGCTCCTGGACGCGCGAAACTTCATCTTCGTCGTGTCGCCCGTCCAGACATCGCCTCCGTCCTATAAATAGGCCAGCCGTGGCCGACTTCTTCTTCTTCTCCCCGCCGCCGTCGCCGACGACCTCGCTCCGCCGCTTGAATTCACCGTCGAAGCTTCACCACTACCCAATTGCTCTTGCCAATAGCTCCGCCACATCCTCACGGTCAGTTTGAGCTAGCTCGTGCTTGCTCTCCTCGCCCGAGCTGCCCGCGCGCCGTCATCTTCTCCACAGCCGGTCGCCGAGCCTCTGCGAGCTTTTTCGCCACCGACCGCCGCACAGGGTGAAAATATATTATCTTTAACCTCGCTACCATGTTCTCCATGCTATCTTGCCCCTCATGCGCTTCTTGGCCGGCTTGATGGTCCACAGGAACGCCGGTGACGCCGTCCTTGCCATCGGAGCGCCGCCGCCGCCATCACCGTCGCCGTCTGCAGCTCGGTTCAGCTACTCGGGGCCCTCATCAACGTGCGCATCAGCACCGTGGTGAGCTCCTGCAGCTGTTTGCGCTATCAATTTCATCTTTGCCGTGTCGTAGCCACCGGTCACCGTAGTTCGCCGCCGACACGGCCATGCCGCTCCGCGCGCGCGCGTTGCCGCTTTGGCTAGGGACAGGGAGCGACATCATCTTGTTGCCAAACGGGTTCGCCTGAGTGCCCTGCGTACGCCTGAGTGCTCGCCGTCGCCGAAAACCACTCCGGTGAGCGTCGCCGCCGCGCCCGAGCTCCGCCGCGCCGCCATGGCCGCCGGCGTGGGTGCCGCCGCCGCTCCGCCGCGCCGTTAGCTACCTCAATCGGCTCCCCGTGCCAAGCTGAGCCCAATGGTTCAAGTCCGGTCGCCGGAGACCTCACCGACGGCTAGTAATCGCCGGTCAACCGCCGGCGGACCGTCGGTCAGCGCGGGAGTACTGTGCCGATTTTTCTTTTTCTATTTTCAGAAAATGATTTAAATGCTATTTTCTTTGAAAAATCATAGTAATTCATATATAGCTCCAAAAATTCTAAAAATTTTTGTGAGTGTTCTTTATGATATCATCTACCTAGAAAAAATATGAAATGCCAAATTTTAATACATTTTGCATATGTCAAAATTAGCCCTTTTAATTGAAAAATGGACCTTCAATGATTTTTAATAAATAAAATAATTGGCTTTTATTTCTAAAATTTGTTTTGCCATCTAATTAGGCTAAGAGCTTTCCAAAATAAAATTTTGGGCTTAATTTGATAACTTTAATTTTATGCCTTTGAATAATTAATTAACCCCTTTAGATAAGTTTAATCATTATAGGATTTGTTGGACTTTGGGATTGATTGTTGACCTTGGGTCATTAACCCTAATGACCTTTGGCACTTTAATTAATTATTTGCGCTTACCTTAATCATGTCATTAGGGCTTAATTAACGTTATTTTATGTGCTTAATTAATTTCTTAAATGGCGTAGTTAACCCTAATGAGTTTTATAAGTGAAGTTTTGTTGGCTTGCAACTTTATCGTGAAGAAAAGTTATACTCGATCTCTTAATCTGATCATGCATCCATCGAGCATCATGTTTACTATTCCATCATGTTAAAGCATATTAATTATCGAATAGTTTCCGTTAACGGAGAGTTAACGTTGTCGTACCAGATCCCAAGGACGAGCAAATTTAGGAATCGAGAGTTGATCCAGAGTTCGAGACCGTCTACCCCGAACATCAAGGCAAGCCCCGGATGCATTCAAACCCTATTCTATTTATAAAAGTTTTATTGCTTCAGCTATGATATGTTGCATTAAGTAATAGGAGTTGAGTGAAAACCCACCAATTGCATTACCTGTCTTATTTCCTTATTCCTTGTTACCTGCTTTGGAAGATAAGTAGTAACGCTTAGCCCTGCTTAATTAGTTAAGTGTTCAAAGGCAAAAGAATGAAAAAGATGAGATTGGTTTTTCTTTGTTGGAATCTTGATAATAGTAATAAATCGAGTCCGGACGGCTAACTTGCACTGGGAATGGAGTGCCTCGATAGTGTTTCCATCTGTTGATGCCCTAGGTCCCGTCCGTTGGTGAACTGGTGATATCGAGAATTTAGAAATCCACATGCATGAAGTGGTATTCGGCGGGCCAGAGTTCCCACGCTTATCATGGAGTGACATATAGTGGGCCAGAGTCCCCACATATGTCATAGTGTGTTTTACTGTAGGGTTTAAGTTCCCACGTATCTCGGTACGCTGGGCCGAAGAGCTCACGTGTATCATGTGTTGATATATGGCTGTGGTTGTTATCCCGGTATATCGGTTCATCTGGGGTGCATCGGAGTTAAAGTCTCCGGTATTCCAGTGACCTAGGTCCCAGCTGGGTATGAAAATGGATTCGAATCGCCGTTGCTTCTCGGAGAAGAAGACTCGATCGATGTTCATCATCGTAGTAACAACTTGAACAATGATTAAGGTTTAATAATGAAGTTGGTTGGTAATTGAAGCTAGATCCAAGCAAAATTTTCTTTCTATTAAGCCTTTCCTACAAGCCTTACCTTGTCCCTCTAGCCTGCATTTCTTGAGTCTTCACCCCTCTTTTTTGTCGGGTCAGTCTTGTTGAGTACTTTTGTACTCAGGGTTTGTTGAACCCTTGTTGCAGGTGAGCATCATGGGCAGGAATGCTTCGCATCCTGTTGCATGACAGTCGTCGAGGAAAGTGACGACGAGTAAGATGTTTAGCTCTTGGGCAGAGCTTGTCGTTTGGTATTGTAATAAAGTTATCTACTGCTACCCCACTACTATTATGGTTTGTACAATCTAAACTTATGGTTGTAAATATTTAAAACTCAAAGGTTTATAAACTTATGTTATTGTAAGTCTTCCGCTATTTGACTTTGATGTATATTATTTATATCAAATTGTTGTAATATTGCAATGTCTCTTTATAACGATTGATCCTGCTCGGAGAATCGTGGATGATTCGAGATTTACCCGACAGACTTTTTAAGTCGTATGGAACACAGTCATGGTTATTTGGAGTCTGTTTAGACAATAATCATGCGTGTGGGCCATATGATTTAGGAGGTTCTGCCACATGCATGGGGGTTTCGGGTATGGTAGTAGAAATCAAGAGGGGGAGGATGTTTTGAACTTTGCATTGGCCTACGATTTGTTGATAGCGAACACCGTCTTTAAGAAGAGGGAATCCCATCTAGTGACCTTTCGTAGCGGACAACACCTGAGTCAGATCGACTTTATCCTTGCAAGGAGGGGGATAGACGTGCTTGCTTAGATTGTAAGGTGTTACCTGGGGAGTGTGTTGTCCCTCAACACAAGCTTGTGGTGGCGGATTTTCGCTTTCGGGTACGTGTCCATCGGGACAATCGGGCCAAGATTGCGAGAACAAAATGGTGGAAGCTTAGGGGGGAAGCAGCGCAAACATTTAAGGAGAGGATGCTAGATGAGGGGCCATGGGAAGAAGGAGAAGATGTAGATGACATGTGGCTAAAGATGGCAACATGTGTTCGAAAGGTGGCTTCGGATGTGTTTGGAGTGAGTAGGGGAGGCAAACGGGAAGCGAAAGACACCTGGTGGTGGAATAACGAGGTGCAAAGGGCTATTAGGGAGAAGGAGTGGTTCAAGCGCCTCCATCATGACAAGAGTGCAGCCAACATTGAGGGCTATAAAATAGCGAAGAGGGCTGCAAAACTAGCGGTGAGTGTAGCAAAAGGTCAGGCGTATGATGACCTTTATCAGCGACTAGGCACGAAGGAAGGGGAGAAGGACATTTATAGGATGGCTAGGATCCGCGAGAGGAAGAAGAGGGACATCAACCAAATCAAATGCATCAAGGATGGGACAGATCAACTTTTGGTGAGGGATGAGGAGATCAAGGACAGGTGGAGAGAGTACTTTGATAAGTTGTTTAGTGGAGAGAATGAGGGTCCTACCTTAGAGTTAGATGACTCATTTGACGATACCAACAGACATTTCGTGAGGAGATTTCAGGAGGCAGAGATCGGGGAGGCTTTGATGAGGATGAAGGGAGGTAAAGCGATGGGCCCTGACGGTATCCCCATTGAGATATGGAGATGCCTAGGTGCCAGAGCGATAGTATGGTTAACTAAGCTTTTTAACCTCATTTTCTAGTCAAACAAGATGCCTGAAGAATGGAGGAGAAGTATATTAGTACCGATCTTCAAGAATAAAGGAGATGTTCAAAGTTGTACTAATTACCGTGGGATTAAGTTGATAAGCCATACGATGAAGCTCTGGGAGAGGGTTATCGAGCATCGCCTAAGAAAAGTGACAAGTGTGACCCAAAACCAATTTGGGTTTATGCCTGGTAGGTCGACCATGGAGGCAATTTTCTTATTACGACAGTTGATGGAGAGGTATAGGAGCAGAAGAAGAACTTGCACATGGTCTTTATTGACCTCGAGAAGGCATATGACAAATTACCGAGAAATATCATATGGTGGGCCTTGGAAAAGCACAAAGTCCCAATTAAGTACATCACCCTCATCAAGGATATGTACAGGGATGTGGTGACGTGTGTCCGAACATGTGATGACGACACCAGTGACTTTCTAATTAAAATAAGACTACATCAAGGGTCGGCATTGAGCCCTTATTTATTTGCTTTGGTGATGGATGAGGTCACAAGGGACATACAAGGTGATATCCCTTGGTGTATGCTTTTTGCTGATGATGTGGTGCTAGTGGATGAGACTAGGGCAGGGGTTAATAGGAAGTTCGAACTATGGAGGCACACGTTAGAGTCGAAAGGGTTTAGACTTAGTAGGACCAAGACCGAGTACATGAGATGTGATTTCAGCGTGACTAGGAATGAGGAGGGAGACGTTAGCCTCGATGGGCAAGTGGTGGCCAAGAAGGATACTTTTCGCTATTTAGGATCGATGCTACAAAAGGATGGTGACATTGATGAAGATGTTAGGCATAGAATTTCAGCCGGTTGGTTGAAATGGCGTCAAGCTTCAGGCGTCCTCTGTGACAGAAGGGTGCCTCAGAAGTTAAAAGGTAAGTTTTATAGGACAGCGATTCGTCCGGCGATATTATATGATGCTGAATGTTGGCCTACAAAAAGGCGACATATCCAACAATTTAGTGTAGCAGAGATGCATATGTTACGATGGTGTTATGGGCACACAAGGAGGGATAGAGTCCGTAACGACGATATTCGGGATAGGGTTGGGGTGGCACCAATTGAGGAAAAATTGATTCAACACCGGTTGAGATGGTTTGGCCATGTCTAACGGAGGCCTCCTGAGGCACCGGTGCGTAGTGGGGTTCTAAAGCGGGTCGATAATGTAAAGAGAGGTAGAGTTTGACCTAAACTGACTTGGGACGAGTCGGTTAAGAAAGACCTTGAGGAGTGGAATATTCCTAAGGATTTAGCTATGGATAGGAGCGCTTGGAGATTAGCAATTAACGTGCCTGAACCGTAATTTTTTTCTTGTACCATTTATGTGTTCTTTGTTTTCATGCGTTTTTTGGGTTTCATCTCTAGCCTACCCTAACTTGCTTGGGACAAAAGGCTATGTTGTTGTTGTTGCTGCTGCTGCTGCTGCTTTTATGCATAGCTGAAAAGTGGGTTCATGGTTTTTGTATCAACTCAATGTAAAAATCCTGAAATAATAAAATTCCAATCAATGTAATGATCTTGATCGAATTAGTAAAATTCTTCCTTATAATAAAGGATTGTAGACATATCCTTTGATTAAAAGCGGCATTCATTTTTAGGCACCGCCTCTACAATGAAGTGGGCTCCAGGCAAATGCGCACCTCTGTTAATGATATACATAGGTGGGTGTCCAAAGAAACTTGCTTGCCTCTGTTAATAATTCTCATAGGCAGACATTCAAATGATGACACTTATGTTAATATACTATTTACAGTCATATTAGACTATTTATCATATCAGACTATTTGTAAAGACAATCATATTAGATACCCAACCTCCTTAGTTAACCGATTAACGGAGTTGGACATCATAAGATGCTTGTCAACGAAAATAGCTATTAACAGATGCAAACATCATAAGGGCACCTTCTCTAGAATTAGACTAATAGAGGTGCTGAGACTCTTAGTCTACCTTTCTCTAGAACTAATTACATAAAAATAATTCGTTACTTTTCTTATATAGTTGGATGAATCCCAACGTTATATCGAAATTGCATAGGTCAGTGTGATCAACTTTGTACTTGAATTTTTTATTTAAATTTAGTCCCAAAATATCAGCTTAATTTTTAAATTTTACTTGTAGAATGATCTCATATTTAACATGGTCTATATATAAGTTTTAGTAGTCAATGCAGTCTACGACCTTGTAGTTGACAAGTTTAGAGTTAATGATGTTCAGAGTCCCAATATGTGTTTGAAATACTTAAAGTTTGGAATTCAAAATTTCCATATAACCTCAATCATTTATATGGTAATACCAGTGTATTGGTCTATATGATCTACAATTTTGTAGTGGACAAGTTTTTTTTTTTCACTTGAACTTATCACCCTATTCGCTTGAACTTATCGCAACAAATCAGTGAACAGTTCTTTTTCAAAGAAACGAACATGTCAAACTTTTGAATGTCTTTTTCAGCGCAACAAATCAAAGTTTCAAATGTTAGTTTCATTTGCTCATATTTGAGATCAAACTTTTGATTTTTTTTTTCAATAAACTCGGAAGAAGACACCTCTGTTATTAAACTCCAGCCATAGGAAATGATGAGGGAAGCCCCGTGGATTTGGCCTTGCAAAACGCATAGGGGTTCTGGATTGAGAGACAAATGAGGCTCCTCCCTTGGAGGACGGTTGATGTCTGCCCATCGAAAATAGGGTAAGGGGGAAGGAGTTGTTCAGTTTTATGTCCAGCCCTCTCTCTCTACTTTAATTCCATTGCCACATCATCATTTTTCTTAGTTAATATCTTAATTAATGAACATAAAAACCATCTAGTTTCTAAGTTAGAAGTTCCCTAAGATCGTTTGTATGCTCTTTTGTTCAATCTTGGAGTGATATCCTGCAATGGAGACCTAACAAAACTGTTATCGAAAGAAGAGCCGCAAGCATAACACTGAAAAGGAAAACTAAAATAAAACCAACATATATAGTGCAAAAAATATCAACCAAAATTTACAAACAGGAATACCTCAAATCATTACAAAAGCTATCAAGTAAACAAAGAACAAGTAAACAAAGAGTCTGTTTTCCATCATACTTGTGATAGTCTAGTATCTTCAAACTACTTACATATGAGAACTTAGATTTCGACACACCAAGTGAACACAGTAACCTCATGGAACAACAGCTCAAATAGAATGCCAACGATACTTAATATTTGTAGGATCCACGTTTTGATATTCACTAGGTGCCACTGAATGCGAAACTGCTGCTTTATGTTGATGTTAAAATTGATGAAGCATCTCTTCCATTACATTGTACACAATCTGAAGCTTGCTGCCCTTGCTAAACCTCTAGATGTAAAACTATACTTGATAAGATTTATATACCATTAAAAAATGTGATTCCCTTTCCAACACCTAATTAGTTCCAATAACAAAATTTTCAACAAAATTAAGGGATAAGAATAAAGGGGGTGTGCATTTGCAGGGAGGCAGTCTCACAAGCACTTATCCCGCTAATGAAACTAGTAATTTTGAATCTGACAATAACCTCTAGATAGAATAAGGTTGGTATCATTTTGGTTGCCGGTGAAGGAATTAAATCGTAACAGGTGCAAACTGAAGAAAGGTATTTGTGATATATTGAATCTTTGAAGGATTGTAAGTTTCATCAGGTACATTAATATTCACCCCCACATGATCCCTCTACGAGCATTTGAACACGAACTGATTGTCCCTACTCCCTAGCAACCAGGACAACTGGAATTGCCCCAGGTACAGTATAATACTGAAGTGCAAATATGCAAACAAAAAATTCTTGAGATAAAGAGGACTGATGATCCTCTTGGATAAACTCATATGCAGAACATGTAAAACAAGAATGTCTTTGTAATCTAAAAGAAATCTCGTCAGCTTACATGAAACTATAAAATGAAAGCCTGAAGTTATCAAATAGCAGATTAAGATTCCTGAAAGGGCAACAAAAAGAGAACAGTAACATGAATCACCAATCAGAATTACTTTTCTATGAGAACAGTGGCAATTGATCTCGCTTGCAAGCACAGCCTTATGATTCATTGTCTATAACAGACTACAGGATGCATCACGTGGATATTAATCCTTCATTTATTTAACATATGCAAAATGTACTTGCCTCAACCAAAGGAAAGACTAGCCCATGTAAAACCCTCCATTTGTACAACTCCATCTCTATGGTGAAGTTTGAATTTATAATTTGCCAAAATAGATAAAACGTCTGAAAAATAAACATAAAGGAAAAAAAACACATCCAACTATAATTTTGTAGTCCAGAGCAGAATGGCATGTATTATCTAATACATCAAACAACAATAATGGCTATATATATCCAGGATTCCAAGGGGGGCATTCAACTTCCAAAGTAATGAAGCTATGTAATAAGAAACAAAATCTGACTATTCAAAGCATTCATCCATTCTCCCATGTAAGAACAATGTTACCAGCGGATATGTGAACCGGAATCCATGTGAAATCAATAGTGCAATCACAAGAATAGGACAGAAATATGAGGTATTCGGTCATCAGAAGAATACTGAGTAGAATTTATCAAGACGGAACATTTAAGGGTTGAGTAATAAGGAGGCTAAATCTAAACATAAGACCTGGGAGCAAATATTCATGTGAAACAGTAATTAATATAAGTACAATCACAAGAACATAATGCAAGCATGAGGTATTCAATCATCATAGGAACAGTGAGGAGAAGCAGTACAACCCACATCAAATGGGTCTTCCGACCCACAACAATGCCAATACTGGAACACTTTGCCTGAATTTGGAGTATCCACGGTCCCTCCAGCATAAACGCTCTCAAATTTTCTCTTTGTTTCTCCTGCCATGGCAGAAACTGGTCATTTAGATATGGATAAACACTGGCAGAGAAATTAATGGGTTCAGATGTTTCAGTGACAAACATCTCACGCTAATCAGGTTGCCAAGCCATCTGATAGGACATGAATAGATTCGAGCAAAAACAATGGAGAAGCTTGGGTTCTGATTGTGTGAGGTGGTGAGAGATTGGAACTGGGAACTGGGAGCTAGGAGCACATTACAAGTAAATCACATGTTTTTCTGTTCAAATTGGAAAGCCCTGACCTCGAACTTAAAATGTGTGTGCACACAGTTGTACAGAACAGCAAAGCTTTTTTTGATTTTCTGAACAAAAAAGCTGATCCTATATTCACCCTATCTCGTTGAACTTTAAGTTAACTGAATCGGTGTAATCTTCTGACCAAAGAACTACCTGTTTCTTCAATCATTGTTTTTTATTTACGCCCAAGCTAAACCAGTTCAGAACATTTGGCCCCAAATCATACACATAATTCGAATGACTACTCTTCCAAAATCTGGCACGGGAACTACTGGGATCATGGAGTTTTGTCTCACCTCCGAAGTGGGCGGTGTGGTAGCGGCAAGCGGAGGGGTGATTCACCGACGGGTCGTACTGCTGCTTGCAGTTCTTGCAGGTGCGGAGCACCGGCCCAGCCGCGCCTTCGCCGCTGGCCGCCGTCGCCCGGACACGGCCGCGCGAGGCCATCCGGACGGCGGGAGCCGGGCGAAGTAGTAGGGCCCGCGGGAGCGGCGAACGAGCGAGCGGCGTGGCCATGCCTCGCAGCATCGGGGTCGGATCCAGCCAAATCGGGAGGTGGAGGCTCTGCAGCTCGGAATTTTCCCTTTTCAGACAGAAAGCTGCAGCTCGGATTCGTCGGTTGGTGGTTCTCAGATTGGGCTTTGTTGGGCTCTGGGCCTGACTCTGATGGCCTGGGAGGCGTTGCTGGTCCCACCTGTTCGACAAAATGGACCGGGCCCAATACAAGAAAGAACGATTTAGCGGTGAGCTTAATTGGGCTCTGCCCATCCCATGACTCGTGTTTGCCGGGGAGCCGCCTCCGGCTCCGATCCCTCCGCCTGCTTTTCGGGCGTAGACCGTCTTCCACTCGAGGAAATTTAGCAGGATTTGGAGTCAAGTCATGGAAGTTCGGAGGAGGATCCGGATCTCCTTCTCCGATCCTGATGCAACAGATTCAGACTCCGGCGAGGATGCGAGTTCGTCCTCCTGTGGCAAGACGACGACAAAGATTGTGATCTTGCATTGCAGTAGCAGCACTACCAGCGCCAAGAAGAACCCTGGTGGTGGCTGTGGTCGTTCGCAACGAAGGCAAGCAATCCGATCGTCGTCGGTGGCGAGCTGCCGGGAACGCGCCGTCGGTTCCTCGGCCTCCGTGATGAAGCGGTGCCGCGGCGTGTACGAGCGGCAGCCTGGTCGGTGGGCGGCGGAGTTTCGGAACCACAGACTCAAGGCGCGGCACTGGATCGGCACATTCGCTACCGAGGAGGAGGCCGTGGCCGCGTACGACGACTTCGAGAGGAAATTCGTCCCGTCGACGCGGCTCTGTGGCCTGCCGTTGCCGGCGTTGGAGCGCGGCGGCCGCGCTGCTGCCGTTCACAGAGCATCACACCCGCATCGACAACGACAACGACAACGACATCCACGTCCACCTGATACTGAGACGCGACAGATTGTACAGGCTTTGGCGGCGACGGGGATAATGCTGCCGCCGTTGCCGTCTGCGCCATGCATCTCGAACTCCACGTCGGCGCCGCCGCCGCCGCCGCTGGTGCCAGCGCCACCGACGCCATTTGAGAATGCGGAACCGCATGCTGATGCGCCGCCGAGTGTTCATTTGTTCTGGGCGGACGAGCCCGCCGACGACGAGGATCTTGTAGGGATAGCTGATCTTGGACACCTTCCATTGCCGTTCTCGGATGGCAGCATGGACTTTGTTCCGGCTGATTTGTCACTGTTTGATGGTTTCTTGTGACGAACAGTATATGCATTCATGCATCAACAACAAGATGATGACAAGTAAGTGTAAATTAATGTTTTCACAATTTGTAATTCTTTCAATCGATCTGTACAAATTCAATGGCAATAAACCCTCTCGTATTTTCCGTGGCTAGTACGTCAATGTCATAAAGTCAATGTTTTCGCAAGTTACGCCCAACTATTCGCTAGCACCTGTTACGATTTGGTATGCAATATTTCCTTTAATATTGATGGAAAATGTAATCCGAATTTTGATCACCACCAAGTCTTGCAAATCCAATTTATTCTGCTTGTCTTTATTATGAATTCACACGTATTATATCTGATGATGATTAATACAGTAATAAACACATTATAACTACAATGGCATTCCGAATTATTAACCATGGATGGATCCATTAGATGAGGCGATCGAGACACGACGACGTCGGCCGGCAATGTCTGGATGGACTTAGAAGAGCGGGCCAGGGCACTCGAAGGAGATCTCGCAGCCCTCGACGGGCGTGAGGGTGATGACGTGCCTGACGGAGTTCATGAAGGGCGGGAGGCGCGCGGTGGCCTGGCAGGCGCACGAGTTGTCGAGGCCCATGAGCCTGCGGCAGCACGCCGTGTCGCGCGGGTCCTCCCCTTCCCCTTCCTCGCTGTGCCGGTGCTGGTGCCGGTGCCGAGAGTGCCTTCCGCGGCCGTGGCTGTCGTCGTCGTCATCGTCACCGCTCCGGCTGGTGGTGGTGGAGGCGGCCGTGGACGTCGACGTTGACGTCTCGTTGAGCTGCGCCGGCCGCGGCAGCCCTCCGCGCCTCGGGATGAAATTCCGCATGCTGCACGCCTCGTTGGCCAGGTTGAACTGCGAGCGGCAGAACACCTGAGCGCTCGCCGGCTGCTGGTGCCCGCTCAGGAGCAGGGCAGCTGACACCAGTAGAACTAGAGCCAGGGCCTTCTCCTTGTCCATGACTTTCTTTCTGTGTGTGTATCTGTGCGTGAGGCTGCTGTGCTAGATTATTTGGCCTTAATTGGTAACGATCGATGCTCAGCTGCAGATCATGCAGTAGTGCTTAAATAGCGGAGGGCTCAGGTTATCTACTCCTCTTTACATTTATTTGTTGCTTGGTTTCTTTCGTTTGTAGTTTTGGGCACTGAGGAAGGCATGCTGGTAGAGGTTAGGTGTGAGTTTTTCTGAAGACTGATAAACGTCCACTGAGCTAGCTGGTCCCTCCGTTCTAAATTATAGTTTATTTTGATTTTTTTGGTGTATACATTTTGCTATGTACCTAGATAAATAATATATCTAGATACATAAAAAAAATGTATATACTAAAAAAGTCTAAGTGAACTATAATTTAGAATAGAGGGAGTAGCTACAAAGCTCTAGTTGTCACATCATATAACAGAGTAGTTCGTTTTGACTTGATTGGTAACGATCGATGCTCAGCTGCAGATCATGCAGTAGTGCTTAAATAGTGGAGGGCTCAGGTTATCATGCTGGTAGAGGTTAGGTGTGAGTTTTTCTAAAGACTGATAAACGTCCACTGACATAGCTACTCCTTTCGTTCTAAATTATAGTTTAAATTATAGTTCGTTTTGACTTTTTAGTGTATGTATTTTATTATATACCTAGATAAATAATATATCTAAATACATAATAAAATACATGCATCAAAAAAATTAAAATGAACTACAATTTAGAACGGAGAAAGTAGCTACAAAGCTCTAGTTGTCACATCATATAACAGAGCAGTAGTAGTAACGTGACTGTGTTGCGTGCTGCCGCTGTCTGTGTGAATTTATCAGGTGCAATGTACCAAGATCGTTTTGAATCTGCAGTGTGTTTTATGCATGCCGTGTGGACGTCACAAGGAGCACTAGAATCAACACATATACCTTCCATGATTGATCATGTATATACATGTGAGTTCTTGTTAACCTATCTACCTTTCCTAGCTTGTAACTTTGTATGTATAATAAGTTAATAAGAGTGTCTTATTACTGTTCCAGGTAGTGATGTATAATACATATGGCCCGATCTTAATAGTAGTCTCTGTTGCAAAACCTTCAAAGCAGGTTAGTTAAGACTGGTTGTTTTAATGCTAATATGACAAAGAAATGTAAGTTTAATTTATTTCTGCATTCAGTCGTTTACATCCCACACTAATGTTTGCATCCTTGATATGGAATTCATTAATAAAGGGACCATTTATTTGTTTTAGATAAAATGTGCAGTCTAACATTCAATCACTGAGAGCATGGCACGTTACTGAAACAAACTTTTACATCTGTCTGGGGGAAGTGAAAAATATCTTGGTTGCAACCAATCATTTAAATAAAAAACAAAAAATGGTGAAAAAATGGCTGAATTTTGATGTACTGTGATTGCCTTTTCTTTTGGAAGATAGGAGCTGATCCGCTGATCAATTAAGAAATTAAGAAGAATCACACAATAATTTAAAATAGAAGGGCGCAAAACACCCTGTACCACCAAAAGATGGGTTATGCAAGCTTCACGAGCTTGGCTTTGGCTGCCAAAAAATAAAGGGTGAAAACGAGGGCTTGGGCTGATACACTCAAAAGTGAGCAAGACAGTAAGCAAAACTCTCTTCGGCTGCCACTACATGAAAGTCTCCTGCACACGCCACCGTGTCGACATGTCGTGCGTTGGGAGCCTGCAAGTCTCGCCCCACGTCGTAGTGACAGGCTCACGGCCAAAGCGCCCTTTAGTGACCCCAACCCGGAGAAGCAAGCCAAACGCGTGCTGTTGAACAAGTGGGAGCGCAGACCGGACAGCGCCTCCACGGACATGATAGATGACACGATCGCTGTCAAGTTCCATGAGGCGTTTGCCGAGCCCGTATCCGCTTGGAAGCGGGATGCCATGGATATCTTGCACTGCAACGAGGTCAGCGTGGTGATGCCTTGAGCCGCTACCACATGTCGGGCCTTCCTCTGACCTTGTCGCACATTTGGTTATTTAGTCAGCACAATTTTACTTTTTCGCCACCCATTGGCGATTTGTGTTTAGTGTACCTCCAAGGTGTGCATTGAAACATCCTTAATTTTCTACGAAGGGAAAATACACAGAATGAAGGATATTATGATAGCCCAGGAGGTCTAAGCATCAACTTATCCGATATCAGTTGATTACAAAGCCATACATCGATTAGAAGAATACAATAGAGGGGTTTACATAATTTATTACATCGCCACATGGCGGAATCATCAGAGTATCTAGCATCCAGAACTGCTGCGGAAGTAGAGGAATATTGCGGAAGAATCATCTTTTACCATCTTGAGCGTAGGCACGAGACCGTCTAATTCCTTTCGTCCTTCAGGGGCGTCGGCAAGCCATCATCCAAACCTGGATCCAAATTTTCAGTACGTTTTATACTGGCCACATCTCCCACCCTATACTTTGCTTTTGCTATGTGGTATTTGGTGGGATGCAAAGGATATAATCAAGAGACCTAATATTTATGGCTGTGATTTCCTATGCAAGTAGTGAACAAAATTCATGTAATATAGTTCATCAAGTTTTAACCCATCTCATCCACATATCCATCCCATCACATCACACACATCTCACACTCTCGCACTCAGTCAATAGGTCCAACTCCCTCTCAGAGCTTGTCTCAGCGGCTCACAGCTGGAAGGGTAACACTAGGGGGAGAACAGAAGGACTCATCTCACTACTCCCGAGAAGCGTGAAAAAAGCCATACAAGTGGCTCGCAGACTATATATATAGATTCATAAACTCTGCAGAGCGTGTACTCCCGTAACCACAAGATCACTATCATCGGCGGTGCCCCGCCTAAGATGATTCCGGCTGCTTTCTAACCGGTGCGATGCCACCCTACCACTCAGTACTGGGACACCCCGAAGTACCACCGGAACACCGATAGGTACATCGGCACACTGAGACTGTGAGGCGTAGTTACCCAGGCCACCAAGGTAACTCTGTGGCTTTAAGGAGGGTGTGGGACCCCATGCCCGTACCTCTCGACACTATCTGCTAACAACCTAGTAGTAGTGATATCGTCCTAGCTAGTCAGGCATCCATCTCCCGCCCATACAAGAACGAGTGGTGAGCACGTAGGTCCCAAGGTTTCGGTTCTCAAGGGATATCAGGTCCTAGGGGGATCAGATAGGATTATCTTCTCATAGGGACTACAACAGTCCGTGCTGCAACAACACCTCCTACCCGGGGCTTCGCTCCACGAAGGCTCTCACCCCCGGGATCACCATATACCTCTCAATGTATCCGTCACAGATACCTCACATAGGGATGCCCAGAACACACCCCTCGGCAAGACTCGCCCTCATGGCTCATCGTAGAATCCTGTCCGATTGACTCAAACCCTCACCACACACCCAAGACACACGCAACACTCTCCCTGAGTAAAGTGGCACCACGTGCCTTAACCACGTACCATACCATACTCTCCACCATGCATCACATCGCAGATATAAGCGTAGTAGAAGTAAAGCATCATAAATAAATAAGCATGCGTCTAGCCTATCAGCGGGTGTGCAGGGGCAAGGTTGCGACAAGGTAAAGGCTCATCAAGCAATTCTACCATGCAACCTATCATCAGGTGATCTTCATAAATAAGCACTAGCAAACTAGATAATATGCCATGCGTAATAGGATTCTACGAGGTTGGGTAGGGTGTGGCACCTAAATAACTGTCACTCGAGTGCTCCTTCAAGTCCTTGGCGTGCTCCTAGTCCTCTTCAGGCAACTCCTTCGCGGAAACTAAAGTCGAGATATAACGGTCGAGGAAGCGACCCGTATAGATCAATCACAAAGAAGCAAATAAAATCCAATAACTCCAAATGCAATCATACATAGGCCTATGATGTAGAGCTCATTTTTATGAAAATTTGGACACTTGGTTCATATTTTTCGGAGATCGTATGTAGAAGTTATAAATTTTACAAGATTTAACCATATTTAGAAAAAGAAAAAGGAGGGGACTAATCAGAGCGTGACACGTGGCGTCTCCTGGTTGGTCCACGTGGCACAGCGAGTCAACAGTAGAGACACGGAGGCCGACGTCATGTTGACGTCATGCTGACGTCAGCACTAACGCGCGGTCTGGCGGTGGGATGGTAATGCTGACATCATGCTGACGTCAGCATGGGTCCGGATGTTTAGTGACTGACAGGTGGGGCCCACGGGTCTGGTCACTGACATGTGGGGCCAGGTCAACGGTCAATGTTGACCGTTCAACGGTCAACGCCTACAGGGCCTCGACCGGGCCTCGGCGGGCCTGGGCAGGGCTGGATCTGGGCCGGGTTGGGCCCGAACACGTGTCGAGCAGGGAGGTAGGCCACGTGGCAGGTCTGGGCTATTACTGGGCCAAGTCCACGGCCTGGTCTGGCTGGTGCTGCGTGGACTCAGTCCACGGTGGATCGTAGACAGAGGGGCCATGTGGACCCAGCTGGTTGGCCCAGCGTGGCCATGTGGGCCTGGTGGACTCGGTCCACACGGGCACAGGGGAAATTTTCCCCTTTCCCCTTCTCGCGTGCACATGGCTAGGCACAGCCGGACTTCACCGGCGGCGGGTGGCGTTGCGGCTCCGAGCGGCCGGCGGGCTAAGGCGGCTGGCTGGGGCTTCGCAAGGAGGTGGCGACGGCAGTGGCGGCGACACGGCGAGTTCACAGAGGATAGGCCGGCTGGTGTGCACGTCGCAGCGGCGCGAGGCAACACGGCCACGGCGGTGGGCGGTTGCGGTGCGTGGGAGGCGACTTCGACGTGCTCTACAGGTTCTCTAGGCCAAGGTAGAGGCGGCAGTGGGGCGCAGGCGGGCTCGCGGTGCCTCTGCTTGTCGGTGCACGTGCAGCGGCGGCGCCGAGCGGCATGGCCACGGAGGCGGGGCATAGCAGCGCAGCGGAGCAGCGGCTAACGTGCGCATCCAATAGGCTAGGCCGAGACAAACAAGGCGAGGTCATCAATTTGGGGAAGCGGCTTCCTAGCAGGCAGGCAACGGCGAAGCGCTCGGCGGCGGCGGACTGTGTCGGCGGCGAATTCCCCGACGAGGCTGCACCTTCTCCTCCATCTTCTCCTACAACCTACCGGGCGGAGGAGCTGGGAGCTCCAAGTGGCTACAGGCGCGGCTACGAGGGCTCGCGGGGTCGAGAGCCAAGGTGACCAGAGCCGGCAAAGGTGCCAGCCCCTCTGTGGTCTACCCCACGTCCCGAGAAGTTGCTCGATCGATGTTTGGGACCAAGGTGGAGGTGAAGGTGAAGCTAATGACGGGAAAGGGAGAGAGGAGAGCGGGAACGGCGGAGGCCATGGTTGAGTAGGGCGAGAGCGGCGGTGGTCTCACCTGCATGGCGCGCCAGTGCTGGTGGTGGTTCGGAGTCATGGAAGCCGAACAGCAGCGGTCACTGCAGTCGAGGAGAGCCGCCGGGTCCTCCGTGCGGGTCCGGCTCCGGCAGCGGCAACTCCTCCCTGCCCCCTTTTTCTCCCTCCTCTTCTCCTCTTCTCACTTGGACAGCAACGGGTGGCAGTGTGGCTGAATGGCGGCCGAGGATGGGGGAAACCCTAGCGCGCCGTGCTTCTCATTTTATAGGCATGGCGGCCGGCGGTCATGGAGGACGGGCGGTGGAGATGAGTGACGCTCATCGGGCGGTTGGGGCGCGGCCGAACTTAGGGTTAGGGTTTTGCGCTGCTCGGCTGAACGGGATGGACGGCATCCGGGGCGCGGCAGCGAGTCACGGCGAACGACGGACGACATCGCGCGGCCATGGCCATTTCTAGGCCGGCGGATGCGACGGGCGGGCGGCCAAAAGTGGGAAAAGGAGGCATCTGACAAACGGGGCCCGTCTGTCGGTGAGAGCGGAGGCGCGGGCGCGCGGGTAGCGCTGGCGGGCCGCCTTGCTGGGCCGACTAGCCTTGCTGGGCTGCGGAGCGGCGCAAACGGGCGGGCGGCAGCGCAGCAGGCCGCCTTGCTGGGCCGTTAGCCGGTTTGGGCCGTAGCGCGGGCGAACCCGGGCGAGCGACAACGGTTTGCTGGGCCGTCCTGGCCATCTGGGCCGCGTCGCGAGCGGGCGAACGCGGGCGTGGCCTGGCTGGCGTGCTGGGTCGGGCGACAGTAGCACGAGCAGGCCGGCGGTGGCAGCTGGACTGGGCCGCATTGGTCGGTCAGGCTTCTTGCCTCTTTCCATTTGTTTCCTTTTTCCATTTCTTTTTCTATTTCTATTTCTTGGCTACTAACTAACTATGCTAAAGATCCTTGTTAAATATGTTAGTGACCATGGTGCACACACCATGGTAGGTCCACTAGGGTATCATGGTCATGATGGTTCTATTTCCTTGGTTAGTCGACATACATATATACATGTGATAATAAGTTATTCGATTTTATTAAGCATCACATAAAATCGAATAAGAGGCCAAACACATTCTTGTAAAGTAAAATGCAAATGCTCCAACTAACTTTGGTGCTACTTGGGCAACTTGTTGGGTGTTTTTCTACATGACACACACCAAGCATCGGATACTTTAGAAATTTTTTTTGAAAGTTCGTATTTTTGGTGTTAGGATTTTTAAACATGTTACATGCATAGCCTCTCACCGTATCCTTTGGAGTGTGTAAAATTTCTCACTTTCACTTAATGAAACACACGTGCCAATGCATGGTTTCAAAAAAAGATTCTACATTAGTCCTTCAAATATTTCATTCAACTTGGAGCTGAAGAAAGCAGCAGGATAGACTATAAGAGATCGGTGGACTATCTCTTATCGAAGTAGACGAAAAATAAAAGGCAAGGGGCTTCTTTTCTGAATAAAGACAAATATCTCATTATAGCTAGTATAAGCTTTCTCTATTCATCTGCTCATTTCAATCGGCATATTAGCTGTATTATATGGTCACCTCTCATAGAACACAATTGAAAACAGTCAAAATCAGTCGTGAAACTACCAGCCGAACAAGGGTATGTCTTTGATTCCATGTTTTAGTGAGCTCAACGAGCTCCGGCTCCTCCGCAACATGGCTCTGAGCCAGCTTCTCTATGAAGGAAAAATTGAATGAGTTCTTGTTGTTTAAACAAGTACAAAAGGGAATCTTCACGAAGGAAAAACAAAAAGATAGTGCTACTAGGATCACCCCCAAGTCAAACTATCTTGAGTTTGGCCAATTTTATAGTCAAAAGATAACAAATGGCACAAACAATTAGATTATGAGGATACATTGTGTATCTAGTGATACTAATTTGATGCCATCAATATTTGCAGTCTTTTACATAAATTTGGTTAAATTTTAAATACCTTAACTTTTTTGGAAGTTGATTGATCCAAGCTAGAGTCAATTGATCCAAGCCCAAGCAAACAAGTGTTTAATGGATCTGGGGCCTCCCAGTGGGTCATTCTAGACCTCAAGATCTCCAAATCGTTTGTGCACTCTACAATCGACATTGTTGTCACTGTTTTACGTCTTTTTGCTACTGCTGATCCTGCCACCTTGTCAAACACCTCCTCCCACCCCTTTTCCCACTCTCCGGTAGCGTTACACAAGCCCAATCCCTTGTTCCTCCATTCAACCCATCCTCGTCTCGGATCCCATCTGGCCCAAATTTGATCTGCTTGTGGTCCCACATACGCTCATCGGCATGGCCCACACTTGGCACCACTCAAGGATCCATGGCTGCCCATCAAGGCAACCGGTGTGTCATAGCCGCACTGGTGAGAACTTGTACCGTTAGTTGGACATGATACAAAACCCAAAATGGTTCTCATGAGCTAAGACATGGTCTAAACTCATCTGGTGCATGAAAGCTGTCTCAGAATTCAAGCTCTTGTACCCTGCCTTAGCTAGCTTAGTAAGCATGGTCAACCGGGATAGGGCGTGTCGGGAGCCCTCCGGGATGACGTAGATGTTGGGCTGAATGCAATTTGTTGGAGTGGACCAGCTCAAAATTCATCCACCCTTGTCCGGACGATCCAGTCGTATGTGAAGTTCTTTCGCATCCCATGGGATTGGATAAGGCCAAGGCAGCCTTCCACGAGGTTGAAGTATTGTAGCAATCCCTAGAACCGATCCATAAGAAATACACCAGTTGATGAGACATTAAACTGATATAATACAGTGTACAACTTGCTAGTACATTTATCAGTTGAGCATTACTTAATTAAGATAAACTCTGGTGACGAATATATAAGCAATTTGCACCGCACAAATCTAGATGCTTTTGAAGCTTAGCTCAAAGGTCATGGTCCTATGACTTGTTTGATTGCGCATACTTCGAGGCCTTGTTTGGATGCAAGTGTATTCGTTTCAATCCATATGCGTTCTGAGTGGATTGGAGAGTAACTAAACTAAATTACACTCCAATCCACTCCAGCACGCGTGGATTGTGGTGAATACACTTGCATCGAAACAAGGCATGAATCAGGTGTAAATAATTTGAGACAAAGCTTAATAATTACATGCATGAGAAATCTTTGTTGTCTAGTCACTAAGTAAAAATGGTGATAATGAATGCAAGACATATTGACGATTCTACTAAAAGTTTTTCTCTCTATCACATAAGATCTATTAATCTCCACACCGGAATCTATTTTTATATTATATATATTGCGCTAGCTGTTAATAATGTTCAATTTCTAAAAATTCCAAACAAATATTGAGCAATGAGAGGATCGTCACTGACCTGTAAACCCTTTGGTGACTTCTTCGGAGTAAGTAGCCTAAGTTAAGCATTAGTCTCAACACTGTGCCGCGGCTGGAAGATCTTAACAGCGGCAACTCGCGGAGCGTCCTTGAGGAGGGAGAACTTGTAGGCGTCACCGTCCAGCGGGCTGTGGAGGAAGAGGTCTGCGTGAGAGTATTGCGCCAGCACGTTTTGCATGATGGACGGCCCGGTGAGCTCGAACCGCCGTGCAGCGCCGACGAGGCAGGCTGCGATCCTTGCCTTGTCAGGGCGCGGCGGCAGTTGAGCTCTTGCTGGCTTGGCCGGTCCGCCAATGGAGAGGAGAGCCAGCAGGAGGAGGAGAAGAAGATGATGGCTGTTGCGAGGAAGATGGTGATGATAATGCTGAGGCCAGCACAAGGTCCAGCCATGGTGTAGCGTGCGTATACGTGTATTCTTGATTTCTTGGTATAATGTGTGAGCTAGCTGTAATATATATAGGTACCACGCCATTTGTATGTACTCTCTTCGTCCCAAAAAGAACGACGCTATAGAATGCGTGTCGGTCAAACTTTCTTAACTTTGACTAGGTTTGTAAAAAATATATGCAATATTTTTATCTCTAAATAAATTTGTTAAAAAATAGACCTAAAGATTTTTTCGATAATACTAATTACTTAGCATAAATATTTATATATTTTAATATATAATTACCAGTATTTTAAAACTGTTGAGTTCTTAAAAGGCAAGAATGACATTTATTTTGGAGTCAGACACCCTAATCGAGGTATTGTCGTCACTCACACGTGGAACACGTATTGTCCTCTAGCTAGCTTTGGAACTGAGATTCCGATGAGAGGATGCCATGCAACTATGCAGATTAGCTTAATTTTGTGCATATTTTAAAGTAGTACGGTGCGCTTGGTTTGTCACGGAGAGTCATTATAATATAAGCTTAATTATTATGTGCATATGGCATCAATACATGATACACGCAGCGGCGCGCTTTGCCTTCATCGTTAAGCTTACGTGGAGGATGCTTTGCCGCTACCGTGTCTCTCCCATTTGGTCGTCCATTGGTCTCTCCCCTGTAGCCCGAGGCGTTACCCAACGCCTAGATGCCAGCACAAGACCCACACTCCTCCCCATGCCCACGTTCCCACTTCGTGCGCGGCACAGTTGTCAGTTCCTCCGCTGCTGGGCCTCTCTGGCTTTGGCGAGACAGCTACCTGCCAATCCGCAGTCTCACTCTCCCCTCACTGGCTCCCTCTTGTCTGCGAGATCACGACCAAGCCCCGGACAATGAGAACAAATTTTGATATTTTGACTCCGAATAAGCGCGCCCGTCTACGTTTAACCCACAAGTACGTCTTTGGAAATTTATTCCTATGCTTACGAATTATTTTAATTTTAGGAATATCTCCTGTTTCTCTTTTTTATCCTCAAATATATTTTTCTCCTTAGTAAGGCCACCGGAAAAGACCAAAATACCCTGCACCACGTATGGAGGCCACACATGTCATTCTCCCGTTTTCTCCTTCCCATCCTACTAGCACCGTCATGCCGTCCCACGCACCTGCTGGAGCCGCCGTGTCCATGCTCGTTGGCACATATCCAGCATCTGGTATCTATGCTTGTCGGTGCATATCCGTAGTTCGGCCCCGAACGCTCACTGTCACAGCTCGCTCATGGCACCGCCGCTGCAGCCCCCTAGTCTTTCCCCATCTTGTAGCTAGCGCCGCCGCCACAGCTCGCGAGGCTCGTACCATGCGTGTGGTCAGCATTGTCCCCACAGATTACTCGTGTCGGCTTCGAGGCTTGTCATCCAGTGTGGCGACTATCCTGAGCGCGGTTATAGAGGGGACAACTTGAGAGGGGAGGAAGAGGCAACATGGATGGGAGGTGTCCGGTCATTGTTCAATGACGGCCAATAGGGCAAGCGTCCTCGCAGTCGTGGCCTAGCTTCCACATGCCTGGTAGAGATAACATTCATATAGAGGGCATTTTAGTCCTTTCTAGTGGGCTAGCTAAAAAAGAAGAATATAATTAAAAGAGAGAAGGAGACAAAATAAGTAGAATTCCTGAAAATAAAAAGAATTTACATTTATTGGGTCAAATTTTAAAGATGTGTGAAATAGTGTCAGGGTTTAAATATCAAAATTTCTCTCCAACAAATATTCCCCCCTCTACCGCTAGCCCTTAGGTGTCCTCCACGTTCTACATCGAGGCATCGGCCTAGCGTGACGGCACCCCTTGCTGCATGTAGAGTGGGTGTGCACCGTGCCACACATGTTTCCAGCCCTTAGGGGGTGATTGGTTGGTCGAATGGTTTTGGGCTAGGATGAAAGCACCATACAGGTTGTTGCTATTCCAGTTGAAAGGATGCAAGTTATCGTGTTTGGTTCCAACTTAGAGAGGGATCTAGGCTCACAGTTTTCGTATTTAATTGCATGCGCGGATGTTGTTGCTGAATGAGGTAATGCATGGTGGTTCTGATTGGTTTCCAGCGCATCACAAGGTGCAAGCACCCAACGCCTGATTTGGTGCGGTTACCATTATCGAGTTCTCATGAAACAAGAACACACAATCATCATCAAACAGGTTTTGCACATATAGGACCCAAGTAAACGCCTCAGATTACATGTACTTCTACATGGACTTGACCTTGGAGCATAAGCTTTCATTAAGGGGTGATTGGTTACCTAAAAAAGGATAGTGCAAATGATACAGCAGTACAAAACGGAGGATAGTTAGCTCTAATGTTCATAGTTCCTCACAAGGCCAAGTGCATCAGCTGGTTTTAAGGTGAATGGCAGTAATTATCACAGGCTCCAAATGATTAGCCATAGAACTAACACCAGCAGGCCAACACAAAGCACAATACAGACAACAAAGAGGCACCGTGAGTGATTAACCAACCCAGCTTGAGCCCCTACCAAATGATCAACCCAAGGAGGAGCGTTATCCAAGAGAGGCACTACATCACCTCCACTGAACTCCAGGTACGAAGATTCAGCTTCTTCCAATGTAGGAAAACTTTGGTGAGAGTTATTAGGAAAATCACTGACCTGGGCATTCGCCATTACCCAAGAAATATAGACTCCAAGAATCCTACCACAGTACACAACATACCAGGCCATGTGATCCTTTCAAAGCACAAGAACAAGTGTTTTGAGCCATTGTTGTGTAAAGTCCAAATGATTTGCCTCAGATAAACATGTCATTCCATACATGCTTGGACTTGGAGCATAAGGTAACAACTAGGAAGGACAGAATATCATGGTGGCCATGAAACCATGGGAGTCCTCCAGCCTAACCTTCAAGTAATAAAACATTGCACTTGCTAGGCATGGATGTCTCCATGGTTCGATGACAACCACGAAAACAATTTTAGCTCAAAAAAAGCATGACCAAGTTCCTAGTTCCTCACAAGTCCAAGTTCATGACCATATAATCCTTCACATTTTTGGCAACGTTATCATCATTGGCACACACCCACAACAACAGAATCCTCCATTCCTCATAGATGACATGCTTCAAAAAGAACAGTGACAAATTGTCAAGTGGCCCTAGATGTTTGTATCAGCTTTCTTCACTATTTCAAATCCCAAATCATTGGTGGTAGCCATGTTGTTGAAATCCAAATATCATTAACAATCAAACACATATGAGCCATGCAATGTTCAAGACCATCCACAGGTTGCCTTTAGCTTGAAACCTTTTACAGGACTCAATTGTTGCATTCCTGTGGATGATGCTAGAACACTGGATGAATCACATGAAAACATCAAACAAACAATGCAAAGATACAAGGCAGCTACCTCATTGTGTAAGTTCTCATCATAGGCTAGAAAAATCATTGAAGAACCATCAAGCACCGTCGTGCCCCTCTCCACGCGCGCCATGATCTCACATACACGGACGGGTGCTCCACACCACCGTGATCTCCGCGCATGGATGGGTGCTTCGCCCTAGCAAGGTAGGACCGCGATCAGGCTGATCTTGCACGCCGGCGACGCGGAGATCCTAGCGGTAGTCGTGGCTCGGGATGGATTCAAATTTGAATCACATATGACTTATGGGGGAAGAGGAAGACTTATTATGTTTTTTCCCGTTGAAGTTAGGGATCGAACGTCGCGGACACGTGGTCTCGCGAGGGTGAGGGCGCAAAGCGCGTGGGTGCGGTGGGTGGGAAGCCTCGCATCAAACATCTCCTCTTAGCCTTTGGATCTGCCTTAGATATGGTGTGAGCCATTTATTTCGATGGAAGCAAATTCTTGTGTGCGCTTTCTTGGATACATAAAGTTTAAAGCGCTTAACGGAGGATGCTTATTTGGGTGGACGTAGATTTATTTAATTATTCTATTATAGTATTGATTTTATATTGAGATTTTAATTATAAAAATATTTTAATTTAATAAAATCCTGTCCTTTTTCTTAAAACAAAACCCATCAAAATCTCTGGCACCCACTGTTCTTCTCTCTTCTACCCCACCTAGGCGCCTCTGGTCCCTTCGGCCGTTTCCTCGCTCTCGCACGCCCGCGCGTGTGAAGCTACGCGGAAGCAAGGGAGAGGATTCTCCGAAGCGGCGGGCGAGGCAGCGACAACGATGTTGAGGGAGATGGCGGCGGGCAGTAGGGTTTCAATCCCGGCAGGGGCGCGGAGCATGGTCGTGGACATCAAAGAGACCACCGGTGACCACAACGACGACGAGATCTACGCCATGCACTGCGAGTGCAACATGGATCCCAATGAGACCGGCTCAGAGGCTCCTCCTTGAAGGTCTGCTCTCTCCCCTGCCCATCCCTTCCACCGCCCGTCTAGATTTCGTCATTTATCCAATTTCCTGGTCCATGCGGCTGGGGCAAGATGGGCGTGTGGTGTGCAAGGTTGAATCCCCGGGTGCTTTTCATTCGCTCTAGGCTTGCTTCGATTCAGTTTGTGGGAGGGTGCAGAGAGCGTTGCGTCATTGTTGTTTGCACTTGAACACATCACGTGTGCCCCTAGCTGTGAGCGCGATGCGCAAGACACGTCGCAAGGGGAGTCTCGTCGGGAGCGCGATGCGCAAGACACTTCGATGAGAGCTCTTGGAACCCGACACCCCACGCTCTCGGGAGGGACCTCGTCAAGGAGAACGACGGCGATGGGCTGCCTTAGGTCAGCCTGACCGCCCTAGGACCTTGTGCTCGCTGTCGTAACGAAGTAGACGGCAACGAAGAATAATAAGCAAAAGCTCGAGAGAAACAGTAGATGCGAAATAATGTAGTAGATTGATTTGTGCGATTGTGTGTCAATTGGCCATCACCCCTAATATATACTAGTAAATATGCCCGTGCATTGCAACGGAAATTATAACTTGTGTCATTTGTTCTAGTACACTTTAGAATCATATAGCATACGTTGGTTGGACATATGCTATTTAACTCCCAGAGCTTCTGGGTGGATTTCAAAGCTAGCTCTTGGTCGATTGGAAAGCGTTCCTTAGTGCAGTGCCCCATGCGCTTGAGCTTTTCGTACTAGAAGCTGAACTTAGCTAGTTTATACTGAGAATCCATTCCTGCCCAGCTGCTTTGGACATATGCTATCTAACTCGCATAAATATAAATCATGAGTATAGATGGCTATGTCTATGGCTAGTGGCGTCACATGTTTATTTTACAGTGTGTGGTGGCAGCAGCTGCCCTCAATAGCGGCGCTAAGGCCAGTGGCGGCTCGCGTTCATTTAGCCTTGTGTCCCTCGCTACCGCCATCATGGCCTTCCAAGTCTAGTCCAACGCAGACGAGGTCCTCGCAGCGTCAGCTAGCCAAGCTCGCCGCCTACCCTGGACAAGTGGACCTGGTTGGCAGTGCAGACTGTGGAAGCCGGGGCGCAAAGTCTTGATCTGTTTTCCACTTGGATCAATTCATGCTAGCCAAGCTCGCCATTTTTCCTGCACAAGCGGACCTTGATGGCAGCGCTGAGGCACGTCGCGGGCACTTTGGGCGACCTGGAGGCTTGATCTGATTTCCAAATTGATCGATTTGTGTATGGGTGAATTAATTTGATTTTATAAGCTATTTGTGTTTCCGGAGCTATTTTTATTTGAGCTTGGATTTGGATGGAAGACCATCCATAATGATAAGTATCAAAGTTGAACGACAACAACACAGGCAATTATCATTCATATCAAGTTTTTTTTGACTATTTTTTTATCTTTGCTATTGCGTACTATTTTTGTTGGATTTGGATTTACCTTTTACCCGATCTTCACCATCCGAATAGAAGCTAGGATGCCATAATTAAATAATCCTGGTTCTAAACAGACTCTGAACGCAAACCGGAGGAGAGCCAGAAAATTAAATATAATCCTAATTACGTACAGACTAGACGTAGAGGAGAGAAACCTACCGTCACCGATCCAAACATGAAGGTGAAAGAAAATTGGATGGAAAATTTTTTGTTTTTTATAGATAGATATAGATAGGACAGCTGGTCTTCCCTGTACACAAAATATTTTTCACGCACATGGTGAAAAGAAAATAGAGACCAATTCGAAATATACCTCCTGTTTACAACCGGCCAATCACGTGAGCACGTTCTTATACAATACGTACACATGCCAATTAACCATCTCTGGTATTCTTCTCGGACTCCTCCTGGTTCTATTTTGGTTAGTATATATATATATCTGTCCGTCGGCCTGTTTGATCTCCAGATTGGATATGGCAAAATTAACTAGTCCAACTAGAGACGGACACATCAGCTCACGATCCAACTAACCTGACTCAGGTTGCAGACAAAGTGGCCTATATGCAGAACAAGGTACATGTCCATGGAAAATTGATGCACGCATACTTTCCTCATGTTTACCAAAGCACGTTGCAGCAAACTTGACTCAGATCGTGTAATCTCAGGCCAATACCATAGACGTCTGGAAATTTGTACTGCTCCACCTGAAAGATGTCTTGGTTAATAGATACTTGTACCTTCTGTTGTTCCCACGCACATACTGCTGCATGATGCTCATCTCTCTTAAGCTCATATGCGAAAAGTAACCCTTGAATGACATCATTGAGGTTAAATATATCTTTATGCCAAATCTCGCTATCAACACATGCCCCCATTTTTTTTTTACTGTCTCTTACTAATACAGCTGTAGTATCTGTTTAGCGTACATACTCACATACTCACACCATACGTACACCCGCACATTACTATACACGCCTACAGACCTATAACTACACACGGTAGAAATCGCGTCCTTTTTGAAATCAACGGAACCGTCCAGAGCTCCGTAGACGACGGGCACGTCGTACTGACCATTGTGGCATCATACGAAGGAGGCAACATGATTTTATTCGGGAACACAGTTCCCTGGTGGGTACCGAAATTTTGATCTACGGAGCTCTGGACGGTTCCGTCGATCTCAAAAAGGACGCGATTTCTACTGTGTGTAGTTGTAGATCTGTAGGCATGTGTAGTGGTGTGCGTGTTGTGCGTGTGATGTGAGTGTGTGAGTATGTACGCTGAACAGATACTATAGTTGTATCAGTAAGAGGCAGTCAAAAAAAAAACACATGCCCCCTGTTTTTTGGCGAGGCTTGCATGCTAAAAAATAATTGTTTCTTATGCCAACACTAAGGACGACGTAAACACACCCATTGGCCATATTTATTTTGTTCTAAGAGCAATAGTCAGGTATCGTCCATGTTTGTATTTTGTTCTAAGGGTGAAACTAAATATTGGCCATGTTAAAAGTCTGAGGGCGATAACCAAATATGGGCCATACATGCTTAAGCTTCTTGCCACACGCTTGGATGAAACTTCATCAAATATTTGCCATTGAGAGCACGGGACAGGAAGGTACCTTGTAATGACTCACGAATTCCCAGGAACCACTCTCACAATTTTGAAAGCACCTTCCCAACTTGAAGACCACTTCCCAAACTTATTATCCTTCGAGCCAATGGTAGAATCACCTTCCACACTAGATCACCAACTTGTTTTTCAATTTAACTTTCTTTTTGTATGCCCTTGCCACCCGCAACTTGTCTCTCTCAATAGCTCTCCATGCTTCTAATCTCTTATCGGCGACCTTGTCAATGTTGTCCATCATCAAATTATGAAAATCCACCGCCGATAAATGCTTAGGTAATCTCAAGGCGCCAGATTTACCTCTACAGGCAAAACGGCCTCTTGTCCATATACAAGCTCATATGGAGTTACTTTAGTTGCACCATGCCTTGAGATCCTATGCACCCAAAAGAGCTTCGGACAACACTTCATGCCATCTTCTAGGATCATCTTCAATCTTCTTTTTGATGAGCTTGATCAAAATTTTATTTGTAGACTCTGCTTGTCCATTAGCTTGGGCATAATATGGAGATGAATTCAACAACTTTCGGCAAAATCTCGGACTTGAGATGATATGAAAGATGACCCTTGATCCGAAGTTAATGTTTGAGGAATGCCGAATCTATGGATAATATGCTCAGTTATGAATTGAATTACCTCCACATGTGTCGTATTTTTGAGAGGTACCGCTTCAGACCACTAATAATCAGTAGCAACTAGCACAAACCGATGCCCCTTTGATGATGGAGGATGACTCTGTCCAACAAAGTCCAACCCCCAATCTCTGAGTGGCCATGGCATAACAATAGGATGCAACATAGCAGCGGGAGCTAACTGAATATTATCAAACTTCTGGCAAAACTTCACACCCCTTGTAATATCTGAAGCATAATTGATGCAAGCTTCACACCCCTTGTATTACCAAACTTTATTGATATCACTTTTTTCATTCCCATCATTGATGCATAATGCACACGTGAAATACTTGAGTCCAGGTTTTTTTATCAAGTAGTCTACAAATGGTTACAGTGCACATTTGAACATATGCTTGGTTTACAATTGCTATATGTTTTCACTAGTATATTAATGCAAGTGAAAATAGTTGCTATGGGAGACAAACTGGTCTAGTATTCTTGTACTTTGTTTTATCCCTTGTTTTGTCTCTGCATTTGTTTATGTGATTATTCAAGTATTGTAACCTCTGTGACTCAACTTAGAACTGCCTTTTCAATTTTAAATTTCAGATACCTATCATGAGGTGAAAAGAAAGTGAGACAAGAAAAAAGAGGTAGTGTGATCTTTCAAATTATATTCATCATCACTAGTCATGATTTGTGCGCAAGTAATCAGAGCTAATAATAATGTTATTCAGAATGAATTATCTTATTGCTTGAGTCTAGATTTAATAATGACAATTGGTCTATCATAAAAAATCTGTGTCATTTTTATTTTGTGATTGCATCAAGTTATTCTGAGGTCATTACTCACTACTCACATGGGCTTTCTTTGGTATTGCATATGTATTATGATTTTTTATTATTTGGTTGGGCCACATTCAGATAATTTGGTGTAGGCCTTTTTCTTTCCTCATCTATAATGGAGAATTGCTGGCCTGATTTGGAACATGTTGCTATACTTCTGGCAACTGCTTTTGCCCAACAGTTTCAGAAATAAGGAGAACACATCAACCTCAAACGTACCTGTTTGAATGGCGGGTGCTGTATTCAAAGCATAATGTGTTTGAAGGGTGAATCGCTAAAGTATTACTGAAAACAACACCCAGGCTTATGATTCAAATTTTGCGGTAGAAAATATATTCTGAAGCATCTAAATCATGCACATCAGCATTGTGCACTAATTTTTTCAGATTTGACTTTTACAACACTTTGACTGTAGTTATTCTGATTACTTGTTTGAAAAATCGGTAGACAATCTGAAACTATAAGTTAGAGTAGGTTTCAGCATGAATTTCACAGCAACCCCCCTTCTAAACAATGGTCAAGGTGAATATTAGCTTACTGCTATTTGCTTTAAGTAACACATAAACATGGATGATGTAATGTAGCCTTCTTTGGCTTAGTAATGTTTCGGTTTGGTATTATGAAACGTTCAGAGAAAACAATTGTTAAACTTGAAAGGTACTTGTATTTTTTAAATTGGTTGCAACTCAATTTACCTTTATCCACAGGGTAGTAAAGAGCCATCGGATTCTCAGTGGAGACCTGCTGTGCAGGGGCGAGCTGGAAAGAGCGGTCGAGGGATCTATTCTTCACGCAGTTTGTCCAGCTCTAATGGTATTTTTTACAGCATTTTGTCAACTTAAGTTGTACTGGATGTTATTTAAAACACGATTGAAGTTTTGCATTTGCATAGACCACATGCTACCTTGTTAAACTATGAAGATTATCAGTAAGTGTTCATGCATAATTTTTTGATGTTGAAAATCCTGGTCACAAGTTAGAGCTGCTTTTGGCACAAACTTTTTGAGAAAACAACCTTCCAAAAGGTTATTACCTGATCATCCGTGTTAATTTTTAACATAAAACTCAAGGCACACTTTAACCCTCTTAAATGGTTATACAAAACCAATGCATTACTTTTTTTTGTCTCATTGAAGATTCTGCTGGACGAAGTGCTATTTCTGGAAAGGAGAATGGAGTAAGTCTGATAATGGGAAAATGTAGTGGTTCTACTCAGATAATCAATGCGAATATGGATGTCAAAGCTTCCACTTTCATGCTGAGGTATCCAGTCTTTATTAAATTCATCTTCAAGTCTTTTGCCCTTGAAAACCATTTCGTGAGGTGTGATCTTTATACTTGTTAGTATTTTCTAGCAAAAACAAAAAGATGCATAACTCTGCTCATGCATTTCTTTTTTGATGAATGGCAAGTACAATGTGTTTATTAGTGCCCACAACGACAGTAACATATGACTAGTCTCAGGGAGCTAGTTTAACTTAAATAGATTTATTTATAAAGTTTAATGTTAGGCAACTCTTATGGCTATAAAGGATCAAGCATTCCCGAAAAGGGTTTCTTATTCATTTTCAAATATGAGCTTTTAGGCAATGATATCTAATGATTTTGAACATATTATGCTTTTTTTACTTTTGATTTAATGCGCCTTAACTTTTGATTTGAGGTGCATGTGCTACTTACATGGGTTGTAGGCAGACAATGCCTCTGGTCTAAAATAGATGCCTTTTATCAATAGTTTAACTAGAAAATTTGTGCGCCTTACGTGCACTACTGGCATGGCTGTTTAGTGCAATGTTTTTGAGGCGTCGCCTAGGCAACATGGTGTGGTAGACACTGTGCTTCGAGAGCGCCACGACCTTCACTGGTATGGTGTTCGCCTAATCGCATTAGGCGTCGTGTAGGCGTAGATAAGCGTCGGCAGGCGCATACAGCCGGCGCCGTGGACGTCGCAATCGCGGAGGAGGGTGCCAAAAGAACCGCGCCCGCGCGAAAAGCAAGAGGCGTGGGAAATTGACCACGCGTCCTCCCAGATTGGCTCCTCTCTCGGGAAATCGACCATGCGTGGCATTTATCGCGAGTGCGGGCGAGGCGAGGAGGAGAGAAGGCGGTAGGTGAACCACGAGCTCCGCTTGGCACTCTTTGGTCGAGTCCGCCGCCCGGCCGCCCTTGCCGCGGAGCCGGTGCTACATCTCCGCACGTCCCACCTGTTGTGGAGCCGTTAGCACCTTCTCTGCCTCGAGTCTGCCCCTCGGCCCGCCTGTTGTCTGCTCTTTTGTCGGGTAGTTCCCCTTCTGCCTGCTTTCCTTCCCGCTCCTTTGCTTTCGCTCCCGCCTCCTCAGCTTTCCCTAATCTTTGAGGCGTGCACTATGCTGTTCTGATCTGCTTGCCTGCCTCAGTCGCCCGTCCACCTGGTACACTCCCTGCCTCCTCTTGGTTCCCAGGCGCTTTGTTCTGCTATGAATATTGTATGCTTGTGTGTATTCTGAATATTATATGTGCTCTGCTCTGCTTTTGCTCATGGTGTGTGCCTGTATGTACTCTGCTCTGAATATTGTATGGGTTGTCACTCACATACTCTGTTACTCACATATACAACTGCGTGCTTGTGCTGCACTAGTAGGATATAAAATTCTAGCTTACAAACGAGGTATGTATGTGCTGTGCTAGTATATAAAATTCCTGCTTACAACACCTTACAATGTGTGTATGGCGTCGCCGTCCGCCACAAACGTCTAGGCGTTGTGAAGAGGGTATGCTGCGGTGCCTCAAAAACATGTGTTTAGTATTTTGTAAATAGAAAAAAAGAAGTTTCACAAGATATTTCTGTTAGAGTATGTCATGGGACTATTGGGCCTGGCTTGCGTTATAGCCCATTAGTGCTAGGGTTAAGGGTCGCTTGCTTAGGGTTAAGTCAACCTCTCTATATAAGGAGAGAAGATGTATCAATCTAATCAAGCAAGAATTAAAAAGGAAATGCCTTTCCTCTTGCCCGGCCGTGGGCGAACGTCCCGCGGCTGGATCTCTCTCAACCTCGCAGCCCTAGAACTGCATGTACTATAGCACTGCATGTACTGTAGCACATCGGCTGCCACCGCTCCCTCAATTCACCCCCTCAACCCTAACAGCCACATAACAATATGGTATTAGAGGTGCTAGGTTTCAATGAGCCGCTGTCCGACCCCGATCACCAAGGTGTTCGTCAACATCTCCTCGCGTCTCTCCAACATGGCTGCACAGCGGCACTAGCCACCATCGTTGACGCTGTTGCCGTTCCAGGAAGTGCAGCCAACGGGATTTCGTTCCCAGGCGTGCACCCCAAGACGGCGCCACAACCGAAGGTGCTTGAGCACCAGGCATCGGCGGCGGTGCGGCTGCAGGCGGCGGCGTGTGGCCTACTTGCACGCCGGCTGGTGCAGCGGCTACAACTGACTCAACCCGTACCCCGTACCCTATCGCAGTTCCTCCCAGCTGTGCTTCGCCGCGCGAAGGTGGACACCATATAGCAAATCAAAGAGCCAAAGGACATCGTAGTGCAGGCGATGCTGCGCGCGGCCTCCTAGCACGTTGACGGGTGTGGGAGATGCGCAATCTGCAGCTGATTCAACCTTGTGCCCCTTCACAGCTCCTCCAAGTTGCACTTCGCCACGTGGAGGACTTCGATCCTACCGCTGTGTCAGGGATCTTCGACGCACGGTTCCCTCCATGGGTGGTAGGCATGTTGTTCTCTTCGCGGGCGGTGAACTCAAAAGTCTGCGGCATCGGCGGTGGGAAGTCCTCCTTTATTTTATGTGCGGTGCAGCCAGTAGTCGTCTAGCGGGAAGAAGGCATGGTATCACCGGTAGGAGCACACTGCCTAGCGCCGCCGAATTCCACCCCCGGCCGCTGTAACAGAACCGACCAATTTATTAGAGCTTAAGCACATAATTCG
>CM041643.1:25946401-26006284 GCA_023333625.1 Bothriochloa decipiens | reverse complement strand
AATGATGCTTATGCTAATGAATGCAAGTGCTAATGCATGCTTAACACTGAGGGTGTTACAGCCGCCGCGAGGACATCTCCGCCGGTAGGTATCATGACTAATTCCAGGTGGCTATGCTTGTGCACCTCTCTTGTTTGAGTGGGCTCCATGGGATCTAGGTGGCTACACACATGCAGGTCCATCAGACTGCCCTATCTTCAGGAGTCAAAAATAAAGAGTCGTAGGCTATTTCCCGTCAAATAAGCCAAGATGTAAAAGACTTGTTTTTAGGTGTTAGGTTCGTGTTGAGTCGATTCATCGTTATAAGTTGGTTAGGTTACAGCTCGAGGACGAGTTGCATGTCCAGATGCGGTGTAGTTTTAGAGTATGTCATGGGACTATTGGCCCTGGGTTGGCATTATAGCCCATTAATGTTAGGGTTAAGGGTCGATTGCTTAAGGGTTAAGTAAACCTCTCTATATAAGGAGAGGAAATGTATCAATCTGATCAAGCAAGAACTAAGAAGGAAATCCCATCCCTCTTGCCCAGCCATGGGCGAACCCCCCGAGGCCGGATCTCTCTCGCCCTCGCAGCCCTAGCTGCCGCCACAACAGGGCCGCCACCGCCTCCTCAACCCTAACAGCCACGTAACAATTTCTCTTCTGTATGATTATATCAGCAGTTTGTTAACAAAAGATGAATCATAGATATCCGCTATTGTCCACTGAGAATTAAAAATCAGGATAGCATTAAGGACCAGTCTAGGCAAACATATACTGCAAACACATAATATCGACATTTTCGATATGAAACTGGAATAAGAAAAAATATAATTTATTTCCATTCATACATTTTTTAGTGGTCTGACAGACAAATATTGATTTTGTTGGCCATGATCAAAAAGTGCATGGCTTAATAGTAAATCCGAGGGTTGACCTAATCACAGGTGCAACAAGAACATCACCAATTCTAGTTAGAAAGTGCTTATTCGCGACATACTTGATCATTCTGTCCATGTCGTCCTTCACTGGATGATCCGACACCTAAGAAACAAGCAAGAATTCACACGGGTAAGTGACGTGCTTGTGAGAAAGCAAACTGGAGGGAGATTGGTGACAACGATTATCACGTCATAAGAAGAATGCTCAACTATGGTACGTATTAAGAACTATAAGGCACCAGCTAGATATTATTTTTTTTTTCAATAACACTTGAGTCAAGCATGGTGGATCTAATTGATTGCATTCATTGGATAAAAGATAGAAATTTTCATGCAAAGCAAACCCATTTAGACATAAAACCCAGGTCTCCATTGACTCTAACCAACACGATCTATATGTCACATGCTGATTCACAGGCTACAAAATACTTGCAGAGCATAATTTTAGATAATAAATAGAATGACACACAGGGCATATTTTTGCATCTGCATACATATGTACCATGTTCTTATACTATTACTCAATTATGAGCACCTCAGCATTCTACACAACAGGATTTCCTCAAGGTAGCTCCTCAGCATTCTACCTTGTACAACAGAGACAGTTTGGCATCTAAATTCCTGGTGATCCCATCTGTCAGGCAATGTTGACAAGATTGGCTCTGAATAAAAGGGTCTGCTTGTGTAGTATCAGCTGGTTATTTTTCCTATGAGAAGCATGCAAGCAGACGACGTTATGGATGCCAAATTGCAGTACTAATGCAGACTTATCGCTAAGTACAGCTCATATGTTCTAATTAGGGCCTGTTTGGCAACTTAGTAATTTTTTACAAATAAAAATTTAAGCACCTTATTTCTGCTTATGGTCTGCTGTTGGATATAAACTAACTCTGCAGCTCAGCCTTGTGATATTATGGACATTGGACATTGAATAATGCAAGGATCATGTGATTATGCTTTGCTGGTGCTGTCTGATTGTCAAATCATGGCCTGCTGCTACTTGTTGAACCATATTGTTGATCGGGAAAACCATGCTCCTGGGCTACAAAGGGAAGAAGAGTTGCAACAGCTGCCAACGCTGCCCTGCTAATGGAAATGATTGCCACCGGCAGCTCGGCATTGACAGACTATCAGCCTTGTTGCCGCCTGCTAAATGTGCAGGATCAATTGCTTGGCAAGCTCGCCAGCCTCATCATCGTCCTGACCCTGGGGTCTTGCCTCTCCATTAGACATGTTGAATTTAAGTTATAATGCGCCAACAGTGCTGATTCGCGGCAACACCCATGGCACAGACCCAGCCCTGCCACTGCAGCCTTGTCTCCCCTGCACAGGTTTGATGTCGATAAGATCCCAGCCAGCAGTTATGTTGATCGAAGTTGCGGGGGCAGGGAGCACACGTCGATTCCATAACTGTGTTGCTGTGTGAGAGGAATGTACAGGGTGGAGAAGGAAAGAAGGAACCACGATTAATTGAATGGAGAAAGGACAAGCTTTGCCGGTGGACATGAGAAGAGTTGGAGAGGTGAACGATAAGGAGCGAGATGGAGCCTGACTTCTGTCTTATTTTTATCGTGGAATGATGAGACGATTAATTTTATTTGGATATAAAGGCTAAATACTGGTCTGAATCTACTTATTTTACAGGTTATACAAGCAGTGCTTCTAGGCCTAATCTCGAAACTTTGTTGGCTGCTATTTTGCATTGGTTTCTGGATGCAAAACCAGACTTCCAAACAGGGCCTTGCTGTGCAAAAGGTTGCCGTCAGTCATGAGTTTGTTTCATGAAAATAATAAAAAAAATAATACTCACAAGCAAGAATAATCGACAAGCCAATCCTAACAAAAAGCAAAGTACACTTGAAAATTTTTTATTGCCTTATTAACAGCTGATCTTTATAGTAAAAAAGAAAAGTTTAGTTGCTCCACCATGACTACGACTGAATGTGAACGAAAACACAAAAAATATACACATGGATCTGGATGTGCTTTTCAAACTGCAAAAGCAATGAATACCTTGGAGGTAGATGACATTGGAGAGATGAGACTGGTGCTAGTAGAGAGACGTGGAGGCGTCCCACATTGTCATTAGGAAATTGTGGATTCGGTGGATCGTGCTAGGTCAGTGGCACATGATCTGAAAAGTTTGGGAGAGAGAACAGAGATAATAAATACATAAATAAAGAAAAAATTAACAAGCCAATGGCTCACCCGGGACGCTTTGTGGGCGAGGCATCGAGGCATGTCCGTTGAAATTTATTGTATTAACATTGCTATAGGAAATGAGAACATTCCTATATGAGACGATAAACTTTAATTTCAAGATGCCTGCTTGTAATGTTGTTCTGGATTCCTTTGTCTTATAAGGTTCACTGATTAGCAAAATTGTTTGTTCTTTGTGTACATTGGGTTTCAGAAAGAGGGAATTCCTGTGAATAATATTCACTATCAATTCATGCTTTATTTTTTTTACTGGAAAGACGATATTTTTTCTGTCTCGTAGGATCTGTGCTGAATAGATCTGCTTAGTAGACAGTAGAATTCACTTTTGTGTGAAAATGTCACAATGCTACATATTGGTTTGGTGATTTCTCTTTTTCACACAAAGATCAATCTAACCTGCCATATTATGCTTACAACATGAAACTTCATTATTTTAGTAACAGTTTGTTGAATGGTCTTCGCAACGGTCCATATCAACCAGTTGATTCTGCTGCTGTGCTGGTGACAAGTTCTAGTGCTGTTTGTGATGAGTCTGGTTCAACAGCCTTGGCTGATCTGACAGGTGGTCTTCCGTTCGAAGATGTAGTCACTACTATAGGTCCAAATTCACTGCAACCATTGAAACCAGCACCAACATCAGATCATGTGGTTGTATCTTTTCTCGACTCTCACAGCCTTGGTGATGTTGGTGCTTCCAGACAAACTATTGAAATCAAGACGACATCAGTAAAACATAAGGTGGGGTGTGATGTACCAACAGATAAAGGTATATTTCACCTGGGTTATTTCACTGTAGTTTAAGTGAACTTGATATTTGTTACAAACCTTCCCCCCCTTATGCACTGTTAGGCTCCTCTGAAAAATCTGTGCCATCTTCATTTGGACAATCCTCGGCTAGCAGACCATCTTCCAGCTACAACAGTCGTGCACAACAATCCCAAAAAGGTCTTTGCTATGCTCTCCCTACCTTATTGGACAATGTTATCTCTCTGTAGTATGTTGAAATGTCCCTTTGTTCCTCTGTATACAGTACTATGCTTGATTGACACTTCCTATCCTTTTTGTAGTAAGTTTAGTCATGTGGCTGCTGCTTGGTTTGAAACCTGCCCCCCCACCCCCTCCGTTTCTTCTCTTGTTTTGGCGGTGCGGGTTATGCTCTTATACACCCAAATTTGGGCTGCATGTGCTTACTCATAATAACTAGTAATGTTTCAAAATAATCTATAGTTTATACCTAATTAGTCTTTGATAGTCTAACCTGGCATTAAGTGACAACTTAACCGAGTTGGTGTTTATTTCCTACACCTTGTTTGCTACTACTAAGGTACTCCCTTTGTCCCAAAAGAAGTGTCGTTCTCGCTTCCCGTGGAGTCTAACATTTTTAACTATGATGAAATATATACAAGAGAATATTAATATTTATAGTACATAAGTAGAATGGTTAGATAGATTGAATCTATTTTCATAATAAACTCATTTAGAGATACAATGTTGTTAATATTTTTATAAATCTAGCTTAAGAAAGTTGACCAGCATGGATACCATAGTGACACCTATTTTGGGATGGGGAGGAAGTAGATAAGTATCTGTTTTGATGTTTGGAGTAGTATTTGTGCTTCAACTTTTCATTTGCTATTTGAGTCTGAAAACTACTGCTGCAATGCTGCACTGTTTTTAGTTAAGCATATCCAATTTTAGGCTGCCATCGATTATCTCGAATCCTTTTTTTATTAATTACTAGTATCGTGCCCGTGCGTTGCTACAGGTTGATAACCTTTGTATAAAACGTAAGGATCGCACAATAAGAAAATAATATTATAAAATTAAATAACAACATTAAAGTGATTTTTAATCTAAATAAGTAAAGTTTGCGAAATTAACACAGTCAGATAGATCGTGATTGAGAGAGCATGATTATTAGGCCGGAAGGAAGAGAGCAAGAGAGGGCCAAGGGTAACAGTGAGCGAAATTACTCATGGCACGTTGGTATTAGGCCAGAAGGGAGAGAGCGAGAGAGGGCCAAGGGTAACAGCGAGCGAAATTACTCATTGCACGTTGGTCAACGATTCAGTTATTGTTTTTTTAGTTGTAAAGATCAATAACATGATTGTGCGGCACCAACGTCACTACGGTCACGCACCTTACATGTGTGCTGACTACAACTTGAACTTACAAAACTGAAACAAAGCTAAACTCTAACGAAACTAAAACTGAAAGAGCTGAAATTCGAACAAAAAGAGTGGTGGAAACAGGTAGAGTAGATCAACACTGGTAAGGCATTATTTAGCAATGAAGCTTATTATTACCGCTAACTTGCATCATTGATATTATACATGTGTAATAGCTATCAATGCTTACAAAATGAAGTATTATGAACAAAATACTCAAATTGTCATGCCCGATTATAACTACAAAACACATGTTCGATTTTGATTATGCCATCACAAATAGTTTATTAACATAATAATCTCGCACCATGCACAAGCGGTCGTATATACAAACTTAAATATAATATTTGAGTAAATATGATCTTGTTACACAACATTGTTCCTGAAACATGTTGGCATGTAGCATGTATATAACATTCCCATGTAGAGTATGATGAACCATTTAAAAAATCTAGGAACAACAACAAATATGGCATTGCTAAAAACTTCTGACGTTTAGAATCTTCAGAATAGTGAAAGAGTGTAATATTCCATCCGTCTAGAAAAAATGAAGTTTAACACACATGCTAATACTATTTACTACCTGAGTGGGCTCTCCCTCCTTCCGTTTTAATTGGCGTGGCTGTGGACGGCGCCAAGCTCGAGCGACGCGAGGTTGGAGCCCACCTGCGCATAGACCGTCACCCAACCATGAAGACTAATATACAATTAACAAAATAATAATATATAACTTGCTTTTGTTTATCATTAATAGCAGTATTGCATTAGTAAATAGTAAAGGGATTAAAATGATATATTGTAAATACAAGCCTATTTGGAAACCATACACAGAAGCAACAAAGTGATGGCTGGGGGAGGTTGGCAGTGCTCCCCTGATGCTAGATGATATGCACGAAGCCTGGATGCTAGAAAACACACAGAAAATAATCAAGAATTTTTAAAATTCAACAACAAAGATTAAATCTTGTCGCCAGGGAATCAAGCTCTTGATCAATATGCTGCCCTCCCCCTCAACAAAAAGGATAGGCCCAAGATTTACTGCTATTTATGTACATTCAGTGCATGAACCTAAGCAACAGTATTAGAGAGCGACGATTAGATTAATATTAAAATGTGCCTACTGACTCCAATGCCCAAAACAGAGCATAGTGAAAAGATCATTGTGCACCTGAACGTGCTTATCGGCCTTGAGAGTGAGGCTGCTGTGCACAACTGAGTGCTACAGGAGTTTGTTCTGCATAAATGTGGAGTAGAATCAGACAAAATCCCACATTGAAATCTGAACAAAAGGCATTTAACTGTAATTTTTTTTGAGTGTAACTGCAATTATTTTGACCAGAAGAATCTAGCTAAGTACAATACGTTGAATGAATGATAAAGGTATGACCTCAATTCTTATACGAATCATTTGATCAATTGGCCTCTGTCACCACTGTTCAGATAATGACAGAGACATGACCATGATTTTTAAATGAAGTATTTCTATGGACCTTTTAAAATTGGTTTATAAGGAGCATATCACAAGGGTTAAGTAGCAGGACAGCAGAAAATGATATTTTTATGTTAACTAAAACTGGTGGGCATTTAACCAAAATGTTTTGATTAATAATGTTAGGTTAGTACTCCTAACCTAAGTGATGATGAAGTATAAGGGCTCACATTAATCTGGTTGCTATCCTTATTCAGGGGCAGCGATTGCAGCGAGTATTTGGATCCGGGAGTTCAATCCTCAATGTGTGTACAGTCATAAATGTTATGGTTGCTGTAGGGCAAATTTGCACACGTCTTAGATGATTAACAATATTGATACTCAGTCTGATATAATATTCAAACAAGCAACTCTGCATGAGATAGAAGATTAATACTCAGTGTGACATAATTGCTACTAAACACTATTAAGAAGCGAATATAGCTGTAGGTTCATGTGAATTAAGATATCCTGATTTCTTTGAAGGGTGTGAGTACACTACTACTTTGTTATACAATAGTGTTCATGAGAGCGCAACATGCTGCATACCTTGTTGTCCTCTTCTACATTCGTAACAATGAAAAACATTCATAAATTTTTTTTAGTAAAATACATAGGTATATGCAGCTAAACAAGCAACATCTGTCAGTCTCTGGATCCTTGCTCTAGGTGTGAGCAGAATCCTTACTCTCATCGAGAGAATAGCATACAGAGAACTTAGAGTTGAGGCAATTTTCTAGGTTTATTTCTCACACAATGCTATGCCAACCTGAGGGGTCGGGGATACATATTTATAGGGCTACTAGCGAGCCAAGCATATGCCAAGATGCTAGTCTAAGATGCTAGTCTAAGATGACACTAAGATGTTATCCTATATGTCCTAGATGTTATCCTAAAAGCAGATGCTAACTGCTGTCCTACAGCCAGTCAAAGATGTTGTCCTTGACAAACAGAAAATATGTGCTGCGTACTACAGCCCCACTACCACCAGCCAACACACAGACTTATCCATCACTCTTCCCTTAAGTCTTGTGTGGCTCCTTGTGAGGTATCTGAGCCATCCCGATCCTGGCGCGAAGTTCCTGGAACTTGACTCGCACAAGAGACTTGGTCAGGAAGTCGGCGAGCTGGTCTTGGGTATTGATGTAGATGGCCCGGGCACTCCCTTCCTTCAGGCAGCTCCTGATGAAGTGATACCTCACCCGGATGTGCTTGCTGCGCTCATGGAAGACTGAATTCTTCGCCAAGGCCAAGGCGGACTTGCTGTCCAACCTAAGCTCCATTGCCTCTACGTCTCTGCCAAGGAGATCGCCAAGCAGCCGAGCCAGCCACAAAGCCTGAGTAGCAGCGGTAGTGGCTGCGATGTACTCTGCCTTGCAACTGGACAGAGCCACCACCTGCTGCTTGGCCGACTGCTAGCTGATCAGACACTTGCTGAGGAAGAACAGCGTCCCACTGGTGCTCTTGCTCGTGTCGATGTCGCCGGCGTGGTCGCTTTTGCTGTACCCGATAAAATGTGCCACGCCGGGGCACCTCAGGTAGTGCAAGCCATAGTCGGAGGTGCCTGCGACGTAGCGGAGGATCCTCTTCATGGCCTGCTGGTGCTCCATCGTCAGTTGCTGCATGAACCGGCTGACGTAGCCGACGGCGAACGCCAAGTCTGATCGCGTGTGGACAAGGTAGCGAAGGCTGCCCACAATGCGCTGGTACTGCGTCGCGTCCACCTCCTCCTTGTACTCTCCCGGCTCAGCATCAGCCTCTCTTCCATAGGAGTGTGGGCTGGGTTACAGCCGGTGAGACCGCCAAGCTCCACAATGCGCTTGGCGTAGGCAGTCTGGCGAAGAGAGGTGTCGGAGCTGTCCTGGTGGACATTGATCCCCAGGTAGAAGGAGAGAGGGCCCAAGTTGCTCATCTGGAAAGTCGCCCTCATCTTCTCCTTGAATGCCTCGATCTCCACCTCCTTGGTACTGGTGATCACAAGATCGTCAATGTAGACACCTACCAGCAGTCCTTTCCTCTACTGCCCCGCCGGTAGATGGCCGCTTCGTGCGGGCTTTGCTCGAAGCCCATCCCCTTCAGCGTGGAATCTAGCTTGGCATTCCACGCCCTCGGTGCCTGCCGCAAGCCGTAGAGGGCCTTGCGCAGGCGAAGCACCTTGCCCTCCTTGCCGGGAACTGCGAATCCCGGCGGCTGATGTACGTAGACCTCCTCCTTCAAGTCGCCGTTAAGGAATGCTGACTTGACATCCATGTGATGGACACGCCAGCCCTCCTGGGCAGATAGCACAAGGAGGAGTCGCACGGACTCCATCCGTGCCACGGGGGCGAAGGCGTCATCGAAGTCGACCCCCTCCTGCTGCACGAAGCCTCGTGCCACCAAGTGAGCCTTGTGCTTGATGATGGCACCAGCTTCATCCCTCTTCAGCTTGAACACCCACTTAAGGGTGATCGCGCGGTGACCACGAGGGAGGTCAGCGAGCTCCCAAGTGCGGTTCTGCTCGACCATGTCGATCTCCTGCTGCATCACGGTGCGCCATGCCGCGTCTCCCTCCGCCTCAATGAAGAAGCGAGGCTCACTGTGGCAGAACCTCCTAAATTATATGGCCCATATGCATCTATCATTATCTCAAATACCTCTAATAGCCATGCATGCGTCCCATACAACATAGAAATCCCTGTCGGGTGCCCTCAAAGGACCCTGATTAAACCACATTTTACAACTCATGCCAGGATCAACAAAGGAGTAGCTCCAACATTACAACATTTGTTACAAAATAATATATCAGAGTGCGGAAGAATGATAACATTGAATTTACAAAATATGAATAAGTTAACTTTTACAAACTTAACTTCAATTGCGGAAGCAGAGAAGAATTATAGAAGATAACTTAGGTAGAGCACCTAAGTCAGGAGAGGACAACCAGATCACGTCGAGCCCATCGACATGAACTTGATTTGAACACTAATTAGCACCTACAACAGGGGTTCAACAAACCCTGAGTACAAAAGTACTCAAAAAGACTGACCCGATGAAAAAGAGGGGTAAAGACTTAGAAATGCAGGCCAGAAGGACAAGGTAAGGCTCGCAAGAAATAAGGATTTTTGCAGAAAAGCTCGACAGAAAGTAAAGTTGTCTTGCTCTAGCTCAAGATTACCAACCAACTCCATCTTAAACCTTAAACATCATTCAAGTTGTTACTACGATGATGAACATAGATCGAGTCTTCATCTCCGAGAAGCAACAGCGATTCGAATCGTTTTTACCCAGCTGGGACCTAGATCACCAATATACCGAAGATTCTAACTCCGTTGCATACCAAATCACATGATATACCGGGATAACAACCTCAGCCATATACCATTCCACATGATACACGTGGGAACTCTGACCCATAGTGTATCGATATACGTGAAAACTCAAACCCACAGTATATCACACAGTGCATGTGGTATCTAGTCTCGATACACGCAATTCACCAACGAACAGGACCTAGGGCATCAACAGACCAAAACACTACAGAGGGACTCCTTTCCCAATGCAAGTTACCCGTCCAGACTCGATTTATTAAGTACCATCATGATTCCATCAAGAAAAGCCAACCTCATATTTTTCATTCTTTTTCTTTTTGAAAACCTACTGATTAAGCAGGGCTAAGCATAACTAAGCATTTTAAAAAAAGAGATAACAAGGAATATGGAAAAATAAGATAGGTAATGCAATTGGTGGGTTATCACTCAACTCCTATTACTAATGTAACATTTTATAACTGAAGCGATAAAACTTTTATAAAAATCAAGGAAGGGGTTTAAATGCATCCGGGGCTTGCCTTTATTGTAGAGAAATTAGTTTCCATTTGTCAGACTTGAATGCAACACCATGGATAGATAACACCAACATTGGGGGATAGACTTCTGCATCATTGGTGGATGATCTCTTCGAACACTCTTGTCGCATGGCATCTTTCCGAACGTTGATCAACACGATCCAATCTCACTCTCAAAACTACAGGTAATTAATGATATATGTTTTAGAATGATGAGCTCATGGCATGAGGAATGATGATGCATTGATGAAAGCATAACAAGATTAGTTAACAAACTAATCATAAACCAGTTATAAAGCATTACATAAAATAAACTAATTATAAGCAAGAGAAACTTATAACTAAATCATACATAATCCAATACTCTTGAAATTTAAACTACAGCCTAAACATCGCATCAGCAACATACCATCAAAATTTCAAGTCATTTGGAGCTATAAAGCAAGAGATACCAATTTTCCCTCTTTTTAAGCATAAAAGAAAGACATAAAACATAGTTAATTATTTTTCTACAAAATATGACATGTTTCATATTTTTAATAAAAACTAGACATCATAAGAAGCACAACAAAATTTAGTTCACCAAAAACGGAGTTACCAAACTCCTGATATGAATTTCTAAAGATACAAGAAAATATCTATAAACCGGTCCCTAGGACACTATTCATCTGAGTCATAGACTTTGTAGGAAACCCCCTTACTTTTGTTAAATTCTTGTGCGATGTCCTTGTGATTTGAAGCAGAGGAGACGTCGGGCTCGTGATTCCCGGCCACAGGGCGGTCTCCGACGGAGAGGGAGGGGCGGCGGAGCACCGTAGGGCCCTCGCGCACCCACTGGAGACCGTGGTTCGGCTCGAGGCGGACCAGGTCGGCCTGGCTGCGTGCACAGGCGCCCGTGGTTGCAGGGCGACGGTGTCGCGGCGGCTCCCGGTGGCGCTTAGGGGCGAGAAGAGGGGCAGGAGGTGCAGCGCGTAGAGAGAAAAGCGATGGCGCCCACAGCTAATGCCAAGGAGGCGTGGACGCGATGAACGTGGGTGTTGGCCGGAGCTCGACTTGCTGGCCATGGCGGACGACCGTGGCAAAAATAACGGCGCCCGCCTTGCCATATATATAGACGAGGGCGATGCTGAGGCCTTGCTAGCACCTTCGTGAGTTCGACCACGCGTCCACACTCATGAATCGCCGCGAAGTCACGACCAAATCGAGCACGGCAGCGACGCGGCAGACTGGAGTTTGTGGGTTACTGTTCATCAAAATTATAGAACTGCCACACGTCAAAAACTAGAAAATACTCTAAGATTTTTAATAGAACTTGAAAAACTCCCAATCTATCAAATGTTCAGAATTTCAAGATCTACACTTTTGTAAAAATAAAGAACTTCAAATTTTGCACAGAAATTAGATTTTTAAATAAAATTTTGAAAAGAGAGCAAAAAGGGAATAAACCCCTAGAACAGACATTTTAAAAATCTTTTGGTTTTGCTAAATAACTTGAAAATCGCCCAATGTATGGAATGATCAACTTTTCAAACCAAACCTTTTTCATATAGAAAGTTTTCCTAAATTATGCATAAATTTTGAAATATGAATTTAAAATCCAAAGGGAACGAGTGTTGAAAATCTGTATTTTCAAATTTATTTGAAATTCTTTATTGAAACTTGAAAAACTTTGAATACCACTATTGTAGGTCTCACAAGATCTACAGAAGTGCTTTTTGAACCAACCTAAAATTCTTGTAGATTTTGAAACATAGAAAAGGGGTAAAAGGTTTTGAAAGTAGTTTTTGAATTATCAACCAACTCATCATTTCAAGTATAAAACAAAGCACCACATAAAAGACATTATTAAAAATATGAATGTATTTATGCCATGATACTCAATGATTATGCTTGATAATGCACTTGATTAATATTTTAATTGCGTATTAACATCTGGGATGTTACACTCACCGTCCTCATGTGCCAGGTGCAGCTCCGCCTCGAAGTCGTGTACCGTCAACCCAGGGACAGGCTGGTTGCCGAGGATGTTGTCCATGGTGCAGTAATGTAGAGGCTCGTTGTCGTGGTAGGTGTTGACGCAGTCCTTATCATCAGACAGCGGAGTGGCGAACTCCACCGAACGCTGATGGGCCAAAGCTGCTGGTGCCGATCTTGGAGATGCGGGCGCCGATGCAGTAGAGTGGGGAGCCGGTGTAGGAGTGCGTGGTGTAGCCGGTGGTGGTGGACTTGCTGGTGGTAGAGGCGGTGGAGGGCTCACCGAAGTTGATGGCGAGCCAGTTGCCAAGGAGGACGAGCTCGGTGAAGATGAGCTGCTAACTCCCCTGGCTCCCTCCAGGTGGACGTAGTCGACGACGAAGTCCCTAAGGGTCGAAGCCGAGCCGTCGTCCACCACCTTGTCCCAGGTCCAGCCTCACCCTTCGTCGAACATGATGTCCCAGGAGATGCGGACGTGTTGTGTCATAGGGTCGAGGATGCGGTAGGCCTTGGCGCCCTCCGCGTAGCCGATGAACACTCCTGGAGTGCTTCGGTCGTCGAGCTTGTCGATGTGAATGAGCTCCTTGGCGAACGCCAGACAGCCGAAGATGCGAAGGTGGCTCACCACTAGCTTGCACCCGTGCCAGGCCTCGTACGACGTCTTGCCGTCAAGCACCTTGGTGGGTGAGCGGTTGAGGAGATGGACGACAGTCATCACTGCCTCCCCCCAATAGATCACCGGCATCCCTCTCTGCTTGAGGAGGGTGCGGGCGGTGGCGACCACCGTCTGTTTGCGGTGCTCGATGACGCCGTTCTGCTGCAGGGTGTACGGCACGGTGAAGTGGCGCTTGATCCCCTCATCGGCGCAGTACGTCGTGAACTCAGCCGCTGTGAACTCGCTGCCATTATCCGTGTGCAGCACCCGAAGCTTGCGGCCGCACTCCTTCTCCGCAACAGCTTGGTGGTGCTTGATGGCGTCCGTGGCTACCCCTTGGTGTCGAGGAGGACAACCCACATGTAGCAGGACACATCGTCAACTAGGAGGAGGAAGTAGCGTCGTCCTCCAGGTGTAGCCAGTGTCACGGGGCCATAAAGGTCGCCATGCACGAGCTCCAGCTTTTCCTTGGCGCGGAAGCTTGCTTGGCAGGGAAAAGGACAGCCATCGCTGCTTGGTGAGGATGTAGGTGTCGCAGAACTGCTCCACATGGTCAATGCACGGCATGCTCTGTACCATTTCCTTGTTGCCGAGCTGCTTCAGGGCCTCAAAATTGAGGTGCCCAAAGCGCTCGTGCCACCGCCAGGCCTCATCGTCCCATCGAGCTGCAAGACAAAAGGGTTCTGCCACCTGTATGTGAAGAACATAGAGGCGGTTGCTCCCCCTATTCACGGGGATCCCAAATGCAAAGCACGCCATCCTGGATCTCCACGCGCAAGCCGTTCTCATCCAGCTGTCCCAAGCTGATGATGGAGTTCCTCAGCGCGGGGTTGTAGTAGACGCCGATGAGCAGCCGGTGCTCGCCGTTCTTGGCGATGAAGATGATGGAGCCCGTGCCCTTGATCTCCATGGTGAAGGTGTCCCCGAACTTGACAGAGCCTCGAACGTCGGAGTCGAGCTCAAAGAAGAACTCCCGTCGGCCTGTCATGTGGTGGGTAGCGCCGGTGTCGAGGCACCACCCATCGATCTTGCTGCCACTGCCGGACTTGCATGTGCCATGAACAAAGCTAGTTGCACCTCCTCTGCCCGCACAACGTGGGCCTGGGCGCGTCGTGGCTGTCTGTAGTCCCTGGCCTAATGGCCAGCACGGTCACAGTTGTGGCACGCGTCATCTTGTGCCGGCTTGGGCTTCTCAGCGGTGCCGCCCTAGGCACCTCCGCGGGCGCCGCCCTCGGCATGCCCTTGTGCCTAGGCCTAGGTGCCTTTGCGTGGCTTGCCACGCTGCCACGCTTGTGGCCGACTATTGCCGAAGAAGGCTCCCCCTTCTTCTTGTCACCTTGGCCGGCAGCCCACTGCTCCCGGGTGAGAAGGAGCTTCCCACCAACGGTGGCAGGCCCCGAGAAGGGTTGTGGCTCATCACCGTTGATGACCTTGAGGCAACCTATCGCCTCTTCGATTGACATCATGGAGAGGTCCAACAGGGACTCGATTGAGCGAGCCATCTGCCTGTACTTCTTGGGGATGCAGCGGAAGATCTTCTCGACAGCTCTCTCCTCGCTGTAGGTGTCGTCGCCAAACTGCACCAACTTCTACAATAGAGTGTTGAGACGGAGAGCAAAATCATCGATGTCCTCACCCGGCTTGAAGGCCAGGTTCTCCCACTCCTTGCAAAGTGCCTGCAAAGTGGACTTGCAGGCGCGGTCACTGCCGATGCGTGCTGCTGCAATGGCGTCCTAAGCCTCCTTGGCAGTCCGCTTGCTGGTAAGCGAGAACTGCATCTCGGATGGGACTGTAGCGATGAGGGCATTCAGTGCCCGTCGATCCTGGTCGTAGTCGACGTCGCCGTACCGGACTGCCTCCCACATGTGCAGCATCTGAAGTCTCAACTTCATCACCGTAGCCCACTCAACATAGTTGGTCATGGTGAGGGTAGGCCACCCACCACCGGGGCCAACGTCCCTGGCAACAGCCTGGTACCCGTGGTAGCCATGGTATCTGTCCGGGGAGAGAGAGCCATGCTGCCTACGATGGTTGTGCTCTTCCTCGACCCGTCCACTACCGTGCTGGTTGCCCTCGTGTCCGCCACGGCCGTGTACGCGCTACTCCTGGCGCTCGAGCCAAGCATTGGCTCGGTGTGCAGCACGCTCGTCCCACTTGGGAAAGTCTTGCTCGCGGTCCAGTTCGGCATCCAGCCGCGCAGCAGCCTCCCGCAGACGTATGGCCTCCAGTGCCCGCTCTTCGTGGGCCGCGTGGTTAGGGTCACGGTTCCCTGCACTTGGAGCGCTGCCGTCGCCGTGCTCGTGTGCGTGCCTCCTCTAGGAGTGTCGCCGGGCTCGTGGGCGTGCGCAGCTGCCCACTGCGCCGCTCGCCCTCGCCCTGCCTACCTCTCTAGCTGCTCAAGATCCGGGTCGGCGCTGTCATCAGCAGAGATGGAGCTGCTGTGACTGCCACATAGGTCCTCAACCTCCTCTACGGCTGCACGTGCTGCATCCGCAGCTGCTGCTGCCTCCACCTTCGCTCTGGCTGCTGCCAGCTTCGCTTTGGCTAGCCTTGACGCCCTCGCTGCTGTTGCAGTGGTCACTGCCGCTGCTCGCCTACGCTCCTCTGCCATGGCGAGGTCGGCCTCCTGCCGACGCCACGCGCTGGAAGCGGCCGAGTGCTAAGACTGCCCTCTTGCGGTCATGGCGTGCTACTGCACGAGGGGCAGTGGCTGCCAAAACAGCTGCTGCTGGCTGCTGGGGCTATTGCGAGGCAGGGAGCTTGACTGGAGAACGGATTGAGTAGGAAATGCTTAGGCTACAGGATAGTACGGCTCTGATACCACTTATCAGTCTCTGGATCCTTGCTCTAGGTGTGAGCAGGATCCTTACTCTCATCGAGAGGATAGCACACAGAGAATTCAGAGTTGAGGCAATTTTCTGGGTTTATTTCTCACACAATGCTATGCCAACCTGAGGGGTTGGGGATACATATTTATAGGGCTGCTAGCTAGCCAATCATATGCCAAGATGCTAGTCTAAGATGCTAGTCTAAGATGACACTAAGATGCTGTCCTATATGTCCTAGATGCTATCCTAAAAGCAGATGCTAACTGCTGTCCTACAGCCAGTCAAAGATGCTGTCCTTAACAAATAGAAAACATGTGCTACGTACTGTAGCCCCACTACCAGCAGCCAACACACAGACTTATCCATCAACATCAAGTATCAAATTTATCACTTATTAAAATGTTAAGATTTTGCCTTGGTGTTTTTGAACAGGTTGAGTAGCACAATGATCAATGAGCTACTTTTATGAAATCCTATCAAAACTTTCATACAGAAATTGAGAGAACCAAGAAGAGACAGATGTAACATTATGACTAAAAGAAGTCGTTCAGTCAGGCATTGGCTGCAAGCAGCACTGTAACACCCCGGCTCAGGGCTTAATAGGATTAATAGGATACTGATACCAATAAGTTGCAACTTCTTTTCTGGAAGCTCATCACTAAAAGACTCCGTAGTTAAGCGTGCTTGGCTTGGAGCAATTTAGGGATGGGTGACCAACCGAGAAGTCTTCTCGGGTGCGTACGAGTGAGGAAAAATTGCGCATAAAAGACTAGTATTGGTCTGTGAGGGCAGTCTATGTCCTAGATAAGCGGCCGGATATAAGAGGGCCTGGCCTCAAGGAGGCGGGTCATTACAAATGGTATCGGAGCCGACCCTTGCGGTTTCACGACGAGGATGTCGGTCTCCTAAGGGGGTGAGTATGTAACACCCTAGCCCAGGGCTTAATAGGATTAATAGGATACTCATACCAATAAGTTGCAACTTCTTTTCTAGAAGCTCATCACTAAAGAACTCCGAGGTTAAGTGTGCTTAGCTTGGAGCAATTTAGGGATGGATGACCGACCGGGAAGTCTTCCCGGGTGCACACGAGTGAGGACAAAGTGCGCATAAAAGACTAGTGTTGGTCTGTGAGGGCAGTCTATGTCCTAGATAATCGACCGGATGTAAGAGGGCCCGCCTCAAGGAGGCAGGTCGTTACAAGCACGACTGTCTACCTTCGGCTACTTGCCAGAGTTCTCCACCACCTATTGCCACCATGCAATGCAACTGCCTACCAAAGCCTAGCACATCTAGCAAGCATGTAGCCAGGTGTTGCTGACAATGCCATTGCTCCAGCCATCGGCTTATTGCCACGCTACCGTGCCCACTGCCAGGTATGCACCCAATGATCTACGACGACATCCTGCCCCTAGGTCCAAGCACCGCCACCCCACTCCGTCCCTGTTCCCGTCCAATCGTTGGCGCTCGACACACACGACCATAGGGACCATCTATGTTCTGTAAAGCATCCAGGACCACCTCTGCGGGCGCCGATGCTCTACCATATAAGTAGATCAGACTTACCAGTCATGTGAGAGCGAGGACGACAGCGCCGAAGACCATTGTGGCGGCGGTGAAGGGCTCGGTCGGCGCATCGCTGGATCCGGCGTGATTGGGATGGCACGGCGGGCAAGGATGGTACGGCGGTCCCGGCGCGTCCATGCTCCTCCCGTCGGCGGCGAACTGGGGGGCGAGGGTGATTGGGGGCGGCGCGGTGGGGAAAAAGGACCGGCGCGGCTGTGGTGTGGCAACTCGCAAATTCGAGTCCGGCGGCCGTAGGCGCGAGGTTGACTCCGCCACCTTGGATGTGGATCAAAGCCAGCGACTGTAGGGACACTGCTGGCCAGGAGACACAGTCAACGGCGGCAGTGTCACAGCGGCTATAGGTTGGCGAGGTTGTGCGGCTGCACGCAGGGCTTGGGGGCTTCGTGGTGGCGGCGGAGGGGGCAGGAGGCAGTTTTTTTTTTGCCCTCACGGGCTTTTTTTAGAAGGTGGTGAGGCAGCTGCCGTGATTTGAGAGCTAGAGTTTTGACCAGCCTTTCTTTAGAAGGTACCGTGACTTCAGGAGGCCGGGTGTGATTTTTTTTCATGCGAGTTTCACCGCCGCTGGCTGACGTACGGCCGAGTTTCCTTTCATTAGACAAGCGCGTATAGGTGGGGAGGGAGGTTGGATCGCAGCAGGCAGAGTCATGGTCCCACCATATAATGTCGCACCAAAAAAGTGTCCACGTTTTGTTCTTTTTAGTTGTGGGAGATTGTTTTTAATCATCTGTCATTTAGTTATTCCGAGTAAAGAATGGAAACCTAAACTAACTTGCTCGGCTGCTTCTCAAGCAACCGGGGATGTTATAATACATGATAATGTACCTTTGGCTGCTGACACTATTCCCCAATCAGCTCCAGTATCAAATTCAGCTAGTACAGAGGATCCGTTGAAGGTGGACAAATATTTCAATAATATACAGTCATCAGATAAGCAACATGTGATAATTCCAGACCACCTTCAAGTTTCTGAGTCTGAAAAGTATGGTCTAAGCTTTGGAAGCTTCGACGCCAGTTTTCAGCAAAATATGGACTCTTCAGATCTTGAGTGTGTGCAGAGCTCTTTACCAAAATTCATTTCCTCTCATGAACTGAATGGCAGTATTGATGAGCCTCAATTAATGCAAAGGTTAGTTTTAATTTCATTTATCTTGATTTTTGGAAACTATCCTTTTGATGCTCTTTTAAGATGTTATTGGGTAATTTTTAGTAGCATCTTCATACTTTATCTTGTTTCTTCTAGTTTGATGATTCATTTATGAAGTACTACAGCACACTACTATATTGCTAATGTGCTCCTGCATCTCCTGATTGTACCTATCTTGCAACTCGCTTTGTTTGGTGCCACCATTTGATTTAGTTCCTGAGACTTTTATTGATTTATTAAATATTTTCATATCAAAAAAACCTATCTACTTACTCTACAATAATGATGTTTGAGACCATGACCAAATTGTTTTTTCACCTATTAATATCGTAACCTTCATATGTTAACATTTACTTTGATTTTTATTTCATTCCTTGTCCAGCTCATGTCGTGCAAGCTCAAGCAAAGGGTTGCATTAGTTAGTTCTACAATACTCTTAAGCATGGTCCTGTGTGCATCTTTTTAGCATTAATGATATCATGGTGTTTATCTACCTGACTACCTGTGTATTGTTAGAGTAGTTGGGGGCCTATTGGGCCATAGCCCATTAGGGTTAATTAGTCGTTTGCTTAGGGGTCAAGTCAAACCTCTGTATATAACGAGAGGAGATGTATCAATCTATAATCAAGCAAGAGATTAGAAGGAAATCCCTTCTCTCTTGCCGGCCACGGGCAAAGCCCTACAGTCGGCCTTCCCAGGACCCCTAGCCCTAGCCGCCACTGCTGTGAACAGTACCCGTGGGTACTGTAGCACCAGGGATATTGTAGCACGTCCGCTGCCGCCGCTTCCCAACTTTCTGTCCCTCGGAACCACGCAGCCCCAATGACGTCCATAACAATATGGTATTGGAGACCATGTCGATCTCTGGTTCCTCCGTTTCCGCCGCCACCGCGTCCGCAGTAGACATCCTCTGGAGCTCCATCTACGATCTTCAGCACCAGATGGCCGAATTCCAGCGCCAGATAGGTGACGTGGCTACTCGGCTCGATCGCGTGGAGTCTAGGTATCCACGGCCGGTGATCTACCCATCACTACTGCCCTCGGTCAGTCTCCCAATGCTGGTCGTGCCCGTGCCTGTGCACATGGCGAGCAGCAGTCTGGCACCACTTGCACCCTGTCCATCGTCGATGCCACCACCCTCCCCTACGGGATGGGAGGTTATGGTGCGACGTTGCTGCCGTTCCAGGACGTGCAGCCAACGGTGCTACCGTTCCAAGGCGTACACCCCACGGTGCCATTGTTCCAGGGCATGCCCACGATGATGGTTGCTCCAGTGCCCACAACCGGCGTTGTTGTCCATCCTAGTGGGCTGAGCCTCCAACACCCATTTACTTATGGGATCTTCTATAGGGGTGTCATCGTCCAGCAGATCCAAGATGGGGTTGACAAGTTGCAGCTGCCCGAGAGGCCGATGGACGTTGCGACGGAACTGGCGATGAAGATGCTTACCTGCCAGGATTTGGCGGTGCTGCGGCTGTAGGCTGCTGTGCGCGGCCTCCTTGCGCGTCCGCGGGTGTGGGAGATGCACAATCTGTGGCTGATCCAGCCCTGCACCTCTTTGCAGCCCCTCCAAGTTGCGCTCCGCAGTGTGGAGGACTTTGATCTCGTCCGTTGCAATGGTGATCTTCAACATGTTGTTTTCCCCACGGGCAATGTACTCAAAGTCTATGACGTTAGCGGTTGGAAACCCTCTGCTCTTCTCTGTGTGGTGCAGACCAGCAACCGTCCTGTAGGGAGAAGACATGGTGTTACTGGCGGGAGCGCATTGCCTAGCGCCGCCGCTTTCTGCCACCGACCACCACGAGGGCGCCTTCGCTGGTTGCTATTGCGACCACTTCCTAGTGGCCAAACACAAGCACCCCTTTCGTCAAGATGGTCTCCATGGGGTCCAGGTGGCTACACACATGCAGGTCCATCTTACGAAGGGTGTCCACAGTTGAGTCGTAGTCTACTTAAGGTCAATAAAATAAGCCGAGGTGTAAAAGGCTTATTTTTAGGTGTTAGGTTTGTGTTTCGTCGAGTCAACATTAGGTCGCAGCTTGAGGACGAGCTGCTTGTCCGGGTGGGGTGTAGTGTTAGAGTAGTCGGGGGCCTATTGGGCCATAGCCCATTAGGGTTAATTAATCGCTAGCTTAGGGGCCAAGTCAAACCTCTCTATATAATAAGAGGAGATGTATCAATCTATAATCAAGCAAGAGATTAGAAGAAAATCCCTTCTCTCTTGCCGGCCATTGGCGAAGCCCTGCGGCCGGCCTTCCTAGCACCCCTAGCCCTAGCCGCTGGTGTGAACAGTACCCGCGGGTACTGTAGTGCGCCCGCTGCCGCCGCTTCCCTGCTCTCCCTCGGAACCACGCAGCCCCAACGACGTCCATAACAGTATTGATGCTACAGGTCATTAATTTACTAGTTAAAGGAGCCATGCCATTCAGTTCCCAGCACATTGCATTCTACTAGACTGTTAATTTCTTTGTGTATCTATTTGTTTTCGCGTTCATATGTTTCGTTGGATTCTTAATGTTTTCTTGTAATTTACTGAGCAGCATGTTTAATTTTTTAATGTCTTCAGGACACTATTATCTCTTATATTTTTATGTCTATGTTGATTTTTCTGCAAAGCTCTTTCTCGCAAACATTTCTTTTATTTAATTGATGTTTCCTTATAGTTTACTGGAGAATTTGTTAGATGTCTATCAAGTGGTGCATAGAGTATCCAAAATATGTTCTGACGTTAAACATAAATCTAGTCCATGATAAACTGTATTTGTTCTTATTTTTCTTCTTTTTATTTCTCATTGAAATTCAGAGATCAGAATTCAACGTCTACTGTCCAAGAGGAAGCTGGTATTGTTCTTCAACCTTCTGCAAAGCTAGAAAACTGTGCACCCTCAGCAATGGAGATTTCATCTATTGACCCTGTGGCATCAAAAGATTGTGAGGACGATTCAACGACTTCAGGGGATCCCCAATCTACAACAATTCATGATGCACCATCTCATTTGACATATGGGTTGGCACCACAATCACATGTGAATCAGATTGAGAAGTCTGAATCTCATTCTTAGGCATGTGTTTTCCTCTTAACCTACATGCCATTAAAATCCCTTTGCTTTCACAGTTTGGTCTTTGTTTCATGGGAATTTTTTTTATAGAACCATCCTTTTTTTTCTCGAATACACAAGAGCTATCTATTATTGCATTAAGAAGAAAAGGCTAGACTAAAGAAACCTTACAACCCACACAACATGTGCCCAGAGGCACAAACACTAAACCATCTTGATTGCACCACAGCATGACACTTCCTTTTTTACACACAACAATTCACATGCTAAGTGAAGATTGCAGCTCTAAGCTGTGTATCCAAAAAAAGAAAAATGTCATATAATTTGAAACGGAGGGAGTATCATCTAATTTTACTACTAGCATTTCTTGTTGGCCGAATATTTTCTTAACAAAGAGTCTACATATGTTGCTCACCATATCCCACAAAACCACCTTCTTCATTGGGCGCGAGAGCATCTATTTCAGCATGAACCTCGGCACTAGTCTTCGTGTACGATTTAGGGTCCGTGACCGTGACAACTTTCATAACGTTCTTGGTGTCTTGTTTGACGATGTTGATTGAACAACGAATACTTGCCACCCTTCTTCAACCAAAGCACCAGTTCCTTTAGACAATTTCTTGACTGCCAGTAATGATGACATGGACATTTTGAATCAGATGCTGCAGGAATACTAGAACAGGGATCGATGATACCTGTGTGGAACCAGCCATCGATCAAAACTTCGTTTGTTAGGTCCTCTCGTTTGTAGTACCCTGAGAACAAGGTTCCCCTCTGATGCAAATTTCACCACGAGGCGTTTCACTCGACAGTGATCATAACCCATCTCAGGGACAGACTCCAGGCGTGCTTCGACGTATGGGACTGGAGGGCCAACAGTTCCTAGCATGGACATGTTGTTCGGCAGGGAAACGAAGGACCCAGCATAGGTCCGTGAGTCCTAGAGAGGGGAAAAGGATAGGCGATTAAGATTATCAGACATTTTGGGCAACTGCACATGGTTGTTATTTGTCAATTTGGAACTGTACATTTAGATGTTAACGAGGATACCGTATCCTTGAAGGACATGGGAGCATGTCACCACACGCAGATACTCCTCAACATGTCTAGATAGGGGAGCTGCGCCAGATAGAATTAGTCGAACCCTTCCACTAGTCCCCGTTTCAACTAAGCAGAACACAAAAGAACAAAACAAATCAGTAAATAAGTAGCGATAAGCGATCAAACTGACCTCTGAAATCAAAACTTCTCGCCACTTCATTGTACCTTGGTGAAGACCTGTTTATCAAAGACTGCAGCAGCCTCTTCATGCTTGCTTTCCTTCAACATATTGCCTTGTTTGCTGCACGATCAATTGCAGTAATTTGAGCACTATATTAACTAAGATGTACCTTGCATAAGTGAATCATCTCATATGGCCTTGGTAGGTATTTCATAATTATTGAGAAACTTTTGTTTTAAACATTTTTGAAATAAAACTCCGGATGCCAAGTTTCACTCAGAACAAAGTTATAGCATAGTCCGTGGTACTATATCATATCAGGCAATAACTTTGACTAAGCAAGCATGTGCAACCCACTAGTTCAAATTTTTAGGATGGAACATTTTAAGACAATGAACCCAAACTTTTGAGAAAACTCGATTATAAATTAGGTACAATTAAAACATAAGACAGAGCAACTATTCATCATTTCAATAGGGGTAGAACTAGATATTTCCATAACACATATATAGAGTGGAATATTTTTATTTTTTTATCATATCTCATCATTCTATAAGATAATCAATTTATTCAAAGAAGTTTGAGATATGAGTTACTTTTGGTCTAGGGCGAAATACCAGGTTCCTTTGTAAACATATGCATAGATTCAAATCTTATTATTTGGTTCCAATCTAATTGGCCCAAGTGGAGCTGAGAGGTCCCATGTCATCCTTGGGCCCAATTGGATTGCTCCAATTGAAAAATGGAAAGAGATGTGAGGAAAGTTGCACTCATCTCTCTCTTATATCCTTTCAGATCGGTTCCACAAGATAGTGTATCTTGCCTACATGTAGAGATTGAGAAGGTCGGTATGGCTCCTCGCGGGTCTCGAGCTCCCTCCCCTCCTTCAGCGCCTACACCCACCCCTGCCCCCACTAGTGCCCACCTGCCACAATCAAAGGCATGTCCTGTGCGGGTCAAACCACTTCCTCACCACAAGCATGTTTTCCCTTTCTCTCCTGCCCGTCGTCCACGACAACAGGCAGGACCGTCCCAATAATTTTGAGGGCCCTTGGGCAAGTATGACACTAAGGGCCTGTCAGTTTAATATTTTAATATGATGATTAAAGTAGTATCATACTTGGGGTCCATCCCTGGTCTGACTCGAGTTCTTCGCCCTCCTCTTCGGGCGACTCAGGTTTGGGCGCTGGCCCATCATCCTCTTGGGAGGCGTGTCTGCATCCCACAACTGATGAATGGCTGACCCCTTCTCCCCTAAAGATGGAAACTAGTATATACCCAACAGGTATTTCTATTCCATACCCGCACCTGCTAGGAGAAATAATACTTATCGGATTACCTGTTATAGCACGCACGTATGAAAGTTCACCCGTACCTGCACCCACGTGGGTAATCCTACCTGACGGGTAACCCAATACCCGATGGCACATATGCTAAATTACAGCAACCAACAACGAAAACAAATCGCATAATGCTTTGATTTCAAAGGCGGACAATCACAATTCAAAGTTTCCAAGTGCAACATTGACCATTACAAAAGGTTGCAAAAATTAAGTAAGTTGGAAGCATCGATGAAGTTCCCCAAGTGCAATGATGACCACTACAAAAAAATGCAAAAATAATTCAAGTTGGTAGAATTGACATTGCATCAATCATGTTGTGGACTCGTAGTTTGTGCCAGAGAGTACTGGATGGCGGCTCACTAGTACAGGAGGAAGCACATGCGTTGGTTTATGAGGGACTGAGGATGGTGCGAGAGCAGATCTGGGGTGACACAGATCAGAACTTTTGTGTGCATAGGCTTGCGCGAGAGCAGGGCGATGGCGGCTATACGCATGTTATATTTGGGTCTGAGCCTTTCAGCATTTTTGTTGTGCCAAACTGCCAGTGATGTTAGCTAGATGTGAAATTGAGTAGGCATATGCTATGCAGATGCGGGTATAAATTACCCACGGGTGCGCGGATATGGATACTATGTAACTGTACCTGCACCCGCTCTAACTGATAAGTATGAGTTTTATCCATTAACATACCCGCGGGCAGTCCTCCAATACCTGCATACTATCGGGTAATAACCCATCGGGTATCCAAGTACTAGGTACCCATTGCCAATATTCCAGTTGTTCCAGCATAAACCACTGGCCATGATCAAGAGGTTTGTATCAACACTCTACTTTGCATCGTTTCATATGTATGTTGTTCTTAGAATCTTCACCTATTTGTCAGTAATCTAATACCAAAAGTAAAGTTTTCAGCATGCCATAGAACGACAAATTAAGGTTGTCGGTGTTTTGACCCCGGGGGTCAACACCAACGAGTAAATTCGTAATTGCGTGCTCCCTTAATCCGGTGGGTGATGCAAGAAGGACACAGCGAATTATCCTGGTTCTGGCAAAGAATGCCCTACGTCTAGCGGAAGGGGATAGTTCATGTTATCTTGCACCGAAGTGCTAGTACAGGGGTGAATACAAGCGGGTGTGAGAAGTGTGAGCTGGAGCTCGAGCGTTTCGGGAGCTTAGCTCTCTACTTCACACTATCTCACGGTGTTACTCTGTGATCTAAAGCCTTAGCCTATGATGCCCTGGATCTCTCTCTAGCTAAAGTCCTAGCGCCTCCTTTTATAGGCGAAGGAGGGGCACAGGAGTACATGTTTTTAGAGCTCACGTGGTTGGTGACGTATGACATTGATGCCGATCATGTCGGTGCTGCTGTAGAGGTGTACGTCGGCATGGGAGTCCTGCAGTTGTCACGTCGGAAGTTGTTGAAGTGTTGACCGGAGTTGTTGAAGTCCCGCTTGAGGGTCAGCGTAACAGAGCCGAGGGGCGACGGTCGAGGCCTTAGGTCGAGTCGAGGGGGTCGAGTCAAGGGGGTCGAGGCGAGGGGGTCGAGGCCCATCGGATAAGGCCGAATCCCAGGAAATGCAGGGAATGTGCTGACTTACGCATCTCTAGGGGGTGCCGGACGGGGCACAGTGCTTGGTATGGCATAATAGGGAGGTACGATCCGCGGGATTCTGGGGTATGGGCGGTAAAAGCAGGATTCGACCGCCATACTCACAATTGTTACTGTAACTGTGACCATGCGGTTAGACGGGAGCAGGTAAAATGCATTAAATGCGCCTAGATCCGTAGGGGAAGTAGGTAGCCAAGGGGCATACTGTGCTCGAGGGCTGCCTATTCGCACAGGTGAAGTTTCGTCCTCGAGGGCGGGCTCGTTCTCTCGGGCAAAGTTTCATCCTCGAGGGTTAGTTCATTCGCTGGGCAAAGTTCCGTCTTCAAGGCCAACCCGTTCGCTTGGGCGAAGTTTCGTCCTCGAGGGGTCACCCGAATCATACCCTCGAGCATACAGTCTCGGTCCGCGTGGTAGCCCATCAAGTAGGCTGTGGCTTTGGGCTGTCGACGCCCGCTCGTGGGCCGGCCCAGTATGCCTTAGCTTGTGGGCTTATGAGCGATAATGAGGGATGTCATTGGAGGGATCGCATTGCTAATTTCGGGGATTAGTCCGGTTAATCGAGGGTTTGGGGTACCCCTTTCCCAGGTACTCGACAGTAGCCCCCGAGCCCCTGTGCGAGTGGTGGCACTTGGGCAGGGGGTCAGGAGTTGGGAGCGAGGTGTGACTCGGATTTTTCTGTGGGGAGCGCACGAGCGTCCCCGCGGGGGTAGCCCCTGAGGCCTCGGAGGAGTCGGAAGACTCCTTCGAGGGCTTTAATTGTCTTTGGTCGAGGGACGCTCGTCCAGTCGGATACGGACCTGAATTGGAGTCATGACGCTTTACTGAGGCGTATGTTGGAATGTCGAGCCCCCGGGGGCTTTTTGACCCTCTTTCGTCGAGGGGTGCTGGGCACGGTCGAGCCCCCAAGCCTCGTGCGGCTTGGGCTTTGCCGGCCTCGGCGTTCACCTCACGAGTCCTTTCGATCGGACGTGAGGCAAGAAGCGTCGGACTACCCTCAATAGGGTGAGCCTCGAAGTTCTCAGTGAGCTGGTAACGGGAAAATCCAAGTGTGAGCCCGTTCCTCATTCGTTAGAGGTCGGCTGGTGGCCCGGAGGCGGTCTCATTAAAGCAAAATGCATGGACCTACGGATACCGATTCCATTCGATAGGTCTCGGCGGCTCGATGCCTCCCTTTGGGGGGATTCTATAAAAGTCCATAGCATTTTGCCTTGGATATGTACAAAGGGGTCTCGAGAGTTTGTTCTCGAGCAGGGCCTCGTGTTGGCTTCCCCTTGGTCACCCCTGACTCGGGCGCTCGAGGGCGGCTGTTGAACCCTGGTCGAGGGCCAGCCTTCGCTCCCTCGAGGCTTGTTGTGGGGCCGGAGCCCCTTTACCTTCTCCTAGAGGAATCCGTTGGTAAGTAACATTTATTTTTCTTACCGTCAGACGTGTCTTTTGAGGAGGAGTGTTAAACGGTTCGGTGGTGGAGATCGTGGTGGGCCCGGGCAACGGCTAATTTCCTGAGGTGTGACGCATGTATCTGGCCAAGAATCGAGGGGGAATGGTTAGGTAAAAGCATTAATTGCGGAGAGTTACCTTTTTCTATCACCGGATTCCGCCCATTGCTCCTCCTGGGTATAAAACCAGGGGGGATAGGCACTGTTCGCCCCTACCTCTGCCATCCTGCCTTCACCACCACTAGTGCTCCTGAGTTCCTGCTTTCCTGCGTGCGAGGGTAGGAACTTATAGCAAGCAATCACGATTGGGAACCTTCCTGGTCGCCCGTCCACCGAGGACATTCACGTCGTTGCCGCCGTCGCCACGTCCACCGAAAAGATTTGTGCCGCCGCCGCTGCCATGGCCCTCATCCTCCAGCCTGCCAAACCCTGGCGCCCTTCGACCGTAACGCGGCAAAGGTTGAACGAGCTGGTGGGAGAAAGACTTCTCCACCCCATCACCGATCCGACTCGGCCAGAGTGGATTGCGCCGTCGAGGAACCACTTGGAGCCAAACCCGCCGGAGGGCTACGTGGTGAGCTTCCTCAAGTACCACCGTCACAGGTTCGGAGCACCCCCGAGTGAGTTTATGCGGGGGCTAACGAACTTGTACGGCATCGAGCTCCAACACTTCTCCCCCAACGCCATCTCCAATGCCGCCATCTTCGCGACCATCCACGAGGGCCAATTAGGGATGGCACCACATTGGGAGCTGTGGCTCCATCTCTACAAGGAGTGGTTTGCCTTTCTGGTGGGACCAGGCGTGAGGCGAATCATCAGAGTGGGCTGCCTCAACTTCCCGCTGAAGACAGGCAAGTCAGAGGTGCTGCGTGAGTACATCCCCACCGGGTTGATGTCCAACCACGCTCGGTGGGATGAGCAATGGTTCTACGTCCGCAATGATGGAGGCTACCTCGCGCCGTACACCGGGCGGCTCATCACCGAGCGGCCATTCAACTGGCCGCATGGTGTGATGGGGGATCTTCAATGTCGACTTTGACCCCTTGCCGCCTTGATGAGGACACTTTGAGAGGCAGGCCTGACGGCGAGTGTGGTGGTCTCGGCCTTCCACAATCGACGGGTGCTCCCCTTGATGGAGCGCCCACTGTGGTTGGACGAGATGCTCCCTGTGTTGGCGCCCGAGGTGCTCGAGAGGTGCCAGATGTCCAGCGAGGAGATATCCGCCGCGGAGATCATCTCGCGGGTGAAGGGGATGGTTGCAGGTTCATTCAGGGCAGAGGACGTCAACCGCCTCCCCATGCGGCCGGAGGAGGGGTACCTCAACCTGGTGAGTGCCTGGACCTATGCTTTTCGTGTTTATGTTTTGTCCCTTTTTCCTTACTCTTGTCCTTGCGACTGAGTGCCTTCGTGCAGGGGGAATTGACTACCGGAGATCAAGGCCCCCATTGAGGGAGGATGCTCTCGATTGTCAGGTAAGACGCTTCGATGCCTAGTAGGAAAAGAGGCACAAGGATGAAGAGAAGAAGAACAAGGACAAGATGCTCCAGGAGCGCGAAAAGCACGAGAAGCGCCGTGCGCAGTAGAGGCGTGATGGGCTCTCAGAGGAGGAGTCTCCCTTAGAGGATGAGGGAGACGAGGATGATGATGATGATGTCGATGTCGAAGGGGTGGCGGGATGTCTCGAGCTCCTTCTGTCTGGTCCCTCCCGTACTGACGGTCTTCCGGTGTAGGAGGATGCGCCGAAGCAGCGTGCCTCTTAGCTGGCGTCATCAGCCTCGGAGCGCCTATGAGGAAAAAGGTCAGCCGACCCCTCGACTCGGGGGTTTTCCTCCTCCCATTGTACTCGCGGTGGGACCCCACCCACTTCGACCCGGGAGACCCGATCCCAGTCATCGGCGCGGGTGGAGCAGAGTCGTGCCTAGGAGACCTCATCAGAGCAGGGAGGCACGGCGACCCCATCGGCAGCCCCTAGCAGCTCTAGCCCTGGGAAGAGCTCGGCTTTAGGTAGGGCCTCGAGGTCTGCTGGCGGTTCGAGGGGGACCCGAAAGACCTATATCCCCTTCGGGTAAGTGTTGTCGATTTAAATTTCTTCTTGTTGCTTCCCCATTCTGTGGTTCATTAAGTTCTCTGCTAACCTGCTTTCCATCCAGGCCAAAGCGCCGTATCGAGGAGGCGACCCTTGCGCCGGCTAAGCGGCTCAGGGTGGACGCGGCCACGAAGATGAGGGCCTCGATCATAGGTGCAACGTCGAGGCCCTTGGCACTGTGGGAGGCAAAGTGGCTGTCCATAGCCCTCGGGGCTATGGCTCGTTTTAGGCTGACGGCTTCTACTCTCACTGCAGGGTCAAGCGACTCGGGGATCGTGATGGGCAGTGACTCTGAGATGGGGAAGACGTAGGAGGGAAGGAGTGCTCCCTTGACGTCGACGTCCATGGTCCCCGAGCTCGGCTCGGCGCCAGGGAGCAGAACCACAGCGTCGGGAGCTCCTGACCTGGGCCAACCCGAGGTCTCCATTTCCATGCTCGAGGCGGGAGCTTCCGAGGGCCATGAGCCAGGAACGGAGGTAGCCCTCATCGACTTCGAGGGTGAGGAGGCCATCGCCCCTCCCCGCTCGATGGTAGAGTGAAAGCCGTGGCCGACAGGGCTACATGAACTGGAGGCCCTGCAAAAGTAGGAGCAGGAGGCCCTGTAGGAAGAGGAGCTACCGCGGACGCAGTAGGAGGAGAAGAAGTCATAGGAGCGGCAAGAAGAGGAGGAGCTGACTGGGGGTCGGCCCCAGCATCAGCAGGTGCAGCAGATGCCGCCGGGGGACGCCGCTGGGGGACGCGACACTGCTGGACCTGTTGGCACAGCAGCTGCCCAAGCCATCGGAGGGGGAGGAGACCTCGGGACTCCCAAAACAATGGGTGTCCGTGATCACCCTCGATGAGCTATTGACGGAGCAAGAAGCGACGTTGAAAGCATTGATGGTTTCGTGCCTGATGGGGGCGCAGCTCGAGGAGAAGACCTCAGCACCGAACCCGCTGGGAGACATGTCAATCATGGACCAGCTGGCACCACAAGATGCGGCATTGGGGGAAGTGATGGCCTCGACCGCTCCGCCTCCTCCGAAGGCACCTGAGCCAGCGTCGAGCCTGCCACCGCAATCGTCGACCGTGCTATTGGAAGAGCCAGTGATTTCTGGTCCACAGGCGGAGCGGCTAGAGGAGACGGTGGCCAAGAGTCCTTCTACTTTTTGACATCAGAAGGAAGGAGAGGATCCCCCCGCATGCTGGAGTAGTCATCGCGTTGGGGGCTCCTGGCCCGTTGAGGAGGTCGACCTCCGACCCCGGGCTGGGAGATACCGGCAACGCGTCGAAGTTCCCCACCCCGGCCAAGTTGGCGGAGCGCCATAGCGCCCCACGCGACGTAGTAGATAAGATTGAGTCCTTGGTGCGAACCAAGGTCAAGACGGTCCTCCCACATTGGGGCAAGGTGTGCGTCATACTCTGGGAGCTCGGTGACTCCAGCGCTCCCGGGATCATGATGGATGACCCAGCAGAGGTCAAGCGCTGGGACAACGTGGAGCGGTCCTGGGCATGGCTACAGCACTTCCTCAAGCTGGGCGTTGAGCTCGTTGGAGGTCTCGACCAGAGTCTCGTGGTAAGTCCTTGTTTAGATCACATACGGTTTTTGGCTTTCTCCGTATGGATCACCTTAACCCTCGATTTCCTGTTACCAAGACGTGCGGAGGCATTCCCACTCCAAGTCGTACTTCCTCCATGAAATGCATAACAGCTAGGAGGAAATGCTTTGCCAACTCGAGGCCGGCCGATCTACGCAGAGCAAGGTGGCCAAGGTCAAGGAGGAGGTGAAGCAGGCCAAGGAGGAGGCCGTCCAGGCGAAGGAGGACGCCGAGGCAGCTTAGGGCGAAGCCGCCCAAGTCAAGGAGGAGCTCCGGCGGGCCAAGAAGGAGGTCGACACGGCCAAGGGTGAAGCAGAGAAGGCCAAAAGCGAAGGCACTCGTGCCCAAGAGCACGTCAAGCTACTCACGGAGGAGGCTCGAGGCTCCGTGGAGCGTATCTGCTTGCTCGAGGACAGTCTAGCTCAAGTCTCCATGGCGCGTGACACCCTCTCCGCCTTGGTCAAGGAGGAGAAGTGTCAAGCTGACAGCCTAGAGGCCAAGCTCGAGGCGATGAAGGCTACCCTTCAAGAGAAGGAGAAAGCCATCATCTTGGCTGGTGGCGCCCTTGAGACCCTCCGGTGCTAGAAGACGGATGTGATCCAGGCTTTCAAGGAGGCCCAGCGGGAGCGAGACGAGGTTCAAGAGGAGCGCGATGCCATGCTGGAGGACCGCAGCGCCCTCAGGACACGCTGTGCTAGTAAGTTCCTTGGTGGGCTTTGACCTTTTTCTTTCCGTATGACTTGTTTAACTCTTGTTTTGTCTTTTAGGCCTTGAGACCGAGCTGCTTTCCACTCAGGCCACCGCCAAGGCACTGTAGGAGAGCCTCGTGGTGGAGGGGTAGGTTTTGGGTCACCATCAATAGGCTTTGCACCTCCTGGGAGGTTGAGCCCGTCGAGGAGGCTGCAGAAGATATCTCGGGGGCCATGCTCGTCGACCGGCTCTACCACCTCGATGCCATCCTTCGGGATTGCGTGCGGGGGGTGCTTCACACCGGCGTGAAGCGGGTGCTGGCGGTGGTTTCCTCCAGCTTCCTCTTTGACATTGACGTCGTCGCCCAAGGCTTCATCCCCGACATCTCGAAGACCAATGCTGAGAACGAGGAGAGATGCCGAGGGCTGATCCAGGATGCCAAAAGGCCGGGGGAAGCACTGGTGAAGCTGTTCGAGGATGAAGTCCTCCCCAAAGATGAAGGGTACACCATCGAGGAGGGCGGCGATGGAGATGGTGGAGCGGGCCTGTAGGGCAAAACTGGGCGAAGGTGCCCGTGTAAATAAGTTAGTTTTTGTAACTTATATTTAGTGTGGCTTCAAGAGCCTTTAAAACATCTATGCATCTATCGTAATACATTTGGATATTTTAAGTTCGAGCCTTCTCTATTTTCTTTCGCCTAGATTTTGCTTTTTTGACTAAGTGTTCGACGCGTGCTTGTGTCCCTCGAGGGGGGAACGAGTGGAGGTACTATAGCCCTGAGGCATAGGAGAGCTCCCGGCTCGACAGCCCTTGACCCTTAGGGAATTCGAGGCATTTTCTACTTAGTCGCGAAGTGTATCGAGGCATAGGAAAGAAGAGACGCTCGAGTTTTGATCACCGGACTTTTGTTTTTTGACTAAGTGTTTGACGCATGCTTGTATCCCTCGAGGGGGGAGCGAGTGGGGGTACCATAGCCCTGAGGCGTAGGAGAGCCCCAGGCTCGACAGCCCTCGACCCTTAGGGAGTTTGAGGCATTTTCTACTTAGTTGTGAAGCAAAAGGAGACGCTCGAATTTTGAAAAATTGTTTGTATTTTTTAGGAACTTAGGGGTCCCCCCTGTTAGCCCTGAGGGAGGCTCGACTCTGGCGAGACAAGGTCGAGGCTACCTCTTGCATGTACAATAATGAGTTTGAACTTATAATCGAAAGTACTTATATTCGTCATGCAAAAATGTACGAAACATGCGAGAATGTACAAGGGCATTGGTGCCCTAGGGGTAGAAATGGCATAGTTGTTTGATGTTCCATGCGTTGGTGAAGGTTTCGCCCTTGTTGTTCGCTAGCTTGTACGTTCTGGGCTTCACCACCTCAGCTACGGTGTATGGGCCTTCCCATGGTGGAGTCAGCTTGTGATGCCCCTTGTTGCTCTGTCATCGACGTAGGACGAGGTCTCCAACTTGGAAGTCCCTCGAGCGCACGTGCTTGTCGTGGTAGCGTTAAAGTTTCTACTGATACCTTGCGGAGTGAATCAGTGTCATGTCCCGAGCCTCCTTGAGCTGGTCGATGGTGTTTGCGAGGGCTTCTTCGTTGGTTTGCTCGTTGTGGGCCTTTAGTCGAGGGGAACCATACTCGAGATCAATGGGGAGGACGGCCTCAGACCCATAGACCAAGAATAATGGTGTGAACACTGTGGCTTGACTAGGTGTTGTCCTTAAGCTCCACAGGACCGAAGGCAGCTCCGTGGCCCATTTCTTTTTGTGCTTGTTAAGGCAGCTTGAGGCCCTGCAAAATCATGCCATTGGCGCGCTCGACTTGGCCGTTAGTTCGAGGATGAGCAATCGTGGAACAGTTTACATGGATGTGATGGAAATTGTAGAAATCCAAGAACTTCTTGCCAGTGAACTGTATGTCATTGTCAGTGATGATGATGTTCGGGACCCCAAAGCGATGGATGATGTCGGTGAAGAACTCAACCGCCCGCTCGGAGCAGATGTTGCCGATAGGCCAGGCCTCGATCCACTTGGTAAACTTGTCAACAGCAACGAGTAGGTGTGTGTACCCCTTGGTTGTCCTCTTGAGAGGCCTCACGATGTCGAGCCCCCAGACTGCGAACGGCCAGGTGATGGGGATCATCTGTAGGGCGTGAGCTGGGAGGTGCGTCCGCTTGGCGTAGAATTGACACCCCTTGCACGAGCGGACAATGTTGATGGCGTCAAAAATGGCGGTTGGCTAGTAGAAACCCTATCGAAAGGCATTGCCAATGAGGGTCATCGGCGCTGCATGGTGGCCGCAAGCCCCCAAGTGTATGTCCTCGAGGAGCCTCCTACCTTCTTCGATAGTGATGCAGTGTTGAAAGATACCTGATGGGCTTTACCTGTAGAGTTCCTTGCCATCACCATAGATGACGTAGGACTTAGCCCGTCACATGATCCGGTGAGCCTCGGTCCAGTCTTCTGGGAGTTCCCCTCGAATGAGGCAGTTGAGGAAAGGGACTCGCCAATCCGATGTGGGCTTGATGGAGGAGGTGTCCCCTTGATCTCCATGACTTCGGCCCCGGTCGAGGGAACCTCAATCAAGGCCACGGGGTCAAGTTTTGAGGGTGTGGTGCCAGCCCCTGAGCCCAAGTCAACGGAGGGCTCGAAGAGGTCTCTCGAGAATACATCCGGAGGGACAGTACCTTGAGTTGATGCGATCTTTGCGAGTTCATCCGCAGCTTCATTGTAGCGTCGAGCAATATGATTGAGCTCGAGGCCATGGAACTTGTCTTCCAGTTTGCGCACTTCATTACAGTAGGCTTCCATCTTGGTGTTGTGGCAGCACGAGGCCTTCATCACTTGGTCGACGATGAGTTGCGAGTCACCTCGAACGTCAAGGCGTCAGACCCCGAGTTCGAGGGCAATACACAACCCGTTGACAAGAACCTCGTACTCCGCAACATTATTAGAAGTGGCAAAGTGGATGTGAATGACGTAGCGCATGTGAACTCCGAGGGGTGACATGAAGAGCAAGCCCGCACCTGTTCCTATCCTCATGAGCAACCCGTCGAAGTACATTGTCCACAGCTCAGCTTGGATTTGAACTGGCGACAACTGGGTGTCAGTCCACTCAGTGATGAAATCCACCAGCACCTGAGATTTGATGGCCTTCCGTGGTGTGTAGGTGATGATCTTGCCCATGAGCTCGACCAACCACTTAGCAATCCTTCCAGCAGCATCCTAGTTTTGGATGATTTCCCCCAAAGGGAAAGAAGACACCACGGTCACCGGGTGGCTGAGGAAGTAATGCTGGAGCTTGCGACGCGTAAGGACAATGGCGTAGAGCAGCTTTTGCACCTGCGGGTAGCGAGTCTTGGTTTCTAAAAGCACTTCACTGATGAAGTAAACCGGCCGCTGGGCGGGCAGGGCGTGCACTTCCTCTTGCCTCTCGACCACTATGGCCGCGCTGACCACCTGAGTGGTCGCAGTGACATAGAGGAGGAGAGGCTTGGGGGGTTTAGTCGACGTCGTCGGTCAAGGGGGGACGAGGATTGGGGCGGAGGTCAGCATGCTCTTGAGCTTGTCGAGGGCCTCCTCAGCCTCCGTGGTCATGCGAAGCATTCGGATTTTTTCAAGAGGCGATACAGGGGCAGGGCCTCTTCCCCCAAATGTGAGATGAAATGGCTAAGAGCCGCGAGGCAGCCCATGACCCTCTGTACGCCCTCGAGATCTTGAATCGGCCCCATTCGTGTGATGGCTGTAACCTTCTCGGGATTGGCCTCGATCCCGTGCTGTGAGACGATGTATCCTAGGAGCATGCCCCGAGGCACTCCAAAGACACATTTCTCGGGATTAAGTTTGATATTCTTGGCTCGAAGGCACCCGAATGCGATTTCAAGGTCATGGATGAGGTTGTCAACTTTTTTGGATTTGACCATGATGTCATCAACATAGGCCTCGACCGTGTTGCCTATGTGTCTGCCGAAGACATGGAGCAAGCATTGCTGATACGTTGCCCCAGCGTTTCGAAGGCCGAAGGGCATGGTGACATAGAAATACATGCCGAAAGGTGTGATGAAGGAAGTCGCGAGCTGGTCGGACTCTTTCATCTTGATTTGGTGGTAGCCGGAATAAGCATCAAGGAATGAAAGGGTTTCACATCCCGCGGTAGAGTCAACAATTTGATCAATGCATGGTAAAGGAAATGGAACTTTGGGACATGCTTTGTTTAAGCTAGTATAATCAACACACATCCGCATTTTTCCATTCTTTTTCTAAACTAACATGGGATTAGCTAACCATTCATGGTGATGAACCTCCTTGATGAATCCAACCGCCAAAAGCTGGTGTACTTCCTCATCGATGATCCTGCGCTTCTCCTCGTCAAAGCGGCGTAGGCTTGCTTCACCGGTCTGGACCCGGCTCGGATTTCCAAGGTGTGCTCGGTGACTTCCCTCGGTATGCCCGGCATATCCGAAGGAGTCCATGCAAACATATCGGCGTTCGCGTGGAGAAAGTCAACGAGCACTGCTTCCTATTTGCTATCGAGGTCGGCACTGATCATCAGCACCTTCTCGCCAGAGCAGCTCGGGTCGAGGGGGACTTTCTTGGTGTCTTGCGTTGGCTCGAAGCTGCTGGCGTGATGCTTGGGGTCAGGCACCTCGTCGGCGAGGCACCTGAGGGTCGAGGCTGTCATCGTGTTTTGCTCGACAGCCTCTCCGTACTCGATGCATTCGACATCGCAGTCATACGCATGCTCATAGGAGGAGCCGATGGTGATGATGCCTCTGGGTCCTGGCATCTTGAGCTTGAGGTAGGTGTAGTTCGGGATTGCCATGAATTGCACGTAGCCCGGTCGACCGATGATGGCGTGATAAGTTCTGTGAAACCCGACCACCTCGAAGGTGAGGGTCTTTTTCCTAAAGTTGGCAGGGGTGCCAAAGCAGACGGGAAGGTCGATGCGGCCGACGGGAAGAGCCTTCTTCCCTGGTACGACGCCATGGAAGCCCCCGGCGCTAGGTTGGAGTTGGCACCTCTTGACCCCCAGGAGGTCGAGGGTCTCGAGGTAGATGATGTTCAGGCTGCTACCGTCGTCCATGAGGCGGGTGTTGACGATGATCGGGTTAACGACGAGCGTATAGGCCCCGGGGTTGGGGACACGATCCGGATGGTCATCGCGGTCGAACATGATGGGCGCATCAGACCAGTCGAGGTAGTGGGGTGTCGTAACTCGTGCGGAGAAGACCTCTCAATGCTACCTCTTGCGCTGTCGAGGTGTGAGCTAGGTCGAGGGGCCTCCATAGATCATGCAGCAGTCGTAGACTTCGGGGAATTTTCGTCTTCCCCATTGTCTCCCTCATTGCCACCCTGGCCTTTCTTATCGTCACCCTTCTTGATGCCCAGTTGCTTGAAGTGCTTTCGAAGCATGCGGTAGTCCTTGACTTGTGTTTCGCCCTATCCTTGTGATAAGGGCAGGGATCCTCGAGCATCTTGTCGAAGATGGCCCCCTTGGGGGACCCTGAGGTTTTTTACGCTCGGCTGTTGTGATTCTTCTTATTCTTCTTATTGTTCTTCTTTGAACCTTTTCTTGAGCCCCCGGCGTCGGCTGCCGGTACCTTTTCCTTTTCCTTTTCATCGCCGAAGAAGGCTTCGACCACCTCCTCGCCAGCCGTGTAGTTGGCGACCACATCCATGAGCTCATCGACGGTGTTGGGTGGTTACGCCCCAACTCGCGGACTAGGTCCTTGCAAGTCGTACCCGCAACAAACGCTAGAATAACGTCGAGATCAGAGATGTGGGGGAGTTTGGTTCGAAGCTTGGAGAAACATAGAGCGAAGTAATGAAGAGACTCCCCTGGTTTCTGCTTGCAGTTGCGCAGTTCCTAGGAGTTTCCAGGAAGCACGTAGGTACCCTTGAAGTTCCCCTCGAAGATCCGGACCAGATCGACCCAGTCGCGAATCTGGTCAGGGGGAAGCTCCTCGAGCCACCTACGTGTGGTGTCGGATAGGAATAGGGGAAGGTGATGTATGATCGCGCGATCGTCACGTGCTCCGCCCGCCTGACAAGCCAGTCAAAAATCGGCTAGCCAGAGCTCGGGTTTGGTTTTGCCGTTGTATTTGAAGACGCTTGTGGGGGGTCAAAACTTGTTGGGCAGCTAGGCGTTGCAGATTGTCCTGCAGAAGACTCAGGGGCCTGGTGGCTCCAGGGCCAGTTGGTCTTCATCGCTGTCATAACGCCCCCCACGATGGGCGCTGTACCCTCGATCCTTGGCGTCCCCGTGTTTGCGCTTGCGGTTTTCGATGATATCGAGGCGCACATCATGCGGGGTGCGGTCATCGATGATACGATCTTGGGCTGGTGTCTTCTTCGCTCGGGGGGCCACCTCTTGATCGACCAAACCCTCCCTCTCAGGCCGGGAGGGCTTGGCCTGTGGTTTGGAAGCTGCCCCTCGATGCCTCGAGGCTGAGCTATCGGCTTGTTGAACAGCAGCAACTTGGAGGAGACTCCCGATCTCGCATTGTATCCGTCGAGCTTGCGAGTTGGATGGCGTGGGCATGTTGCGAAGATGCATAGCCACCGCGACAATGTTCTGGCTTGCTCGAGGGTAATGGTTGACGGGATGTTCGGGTGCCCCGCCCTCGTTGATCTGTCGGTTGACCTCTCAGGCCCTGGCTCAGGCTCTCCCGTTGGGTGGTGGTCGCTCCTGCTCAAGGGTTCGCTCGAGCTGGTGCAGTCGTTCCTGGTTGTCGGCGAGTTTAGCCTGCAACTCCTGAATTTGTGCCAGCTATGCATCCTGCTCATCAGGACGGGGGCATGCCTCTCGAGGTGCGACTGGTTGTCGATCCTCTGCTCTAGGAAGAGCCCCTCCCGCTGTAGCAACAGCTGCACCGGCCATCGGATCAACGGTGTCCTGATTGGAGGCGACGTCATCGTTGATGTGGAGACACTCACGGGTAGGGTCCCAATGGTCAGAGCTGGAGTCGGGGTTGCCGTAGTAGAAGACGAGGATTTGTCCCCACACCTCCTCCTGCAGCTGCTGTCGGAGTTGGGGTCGCACGCATCGGGGGAGTTCTGCCGGGCTCCCTTGACGAGTGCATTGCGAAGGTGAATTCGGGGTCGTCGTGGAGCCCTGCTGGTCCGTCCTCTGCTCCTGAACTCAGGTCAGATAATCCCCCAACAAGGGGCTCCTCATCACCGATCAGGAGCGAGGGGAATGCAGCGGGCACCATCCTTGACTCAGGTTGATGGCGATGACGGCGTCGATCGCGCCTCCTTCTGGTTGTGGTAGTATGGTGGCGAGACCGACAAGTGGCCCCTCCTGAGCGTGGGGGCACACTGCGACCTCCGCTTGGGTCACTAATCGAGAGCAGGGTCATGTCATAGCCCTGACCGAGGGACATGAACTCCAGGCTCCTGAACCAGATCACCGTAGCGCGCGAAAGTGGTGAAACAGAGTCGCCCATCTAGAAAAAATGGCGAGAAATCATTGGTATCATGCAGCTCCCCTACCTGGCGGCCAACTGTTAGTGTTTCGACCCCGGGGGTCAACACCAACGAGTAAATTCGTAATTGCCTGCTCCCTTAATCCGGTGGGTGATGCAAGAAGGATACAGCGATTTATCTTGGTTCGGGCAAAGAAGGCCCTACGTCCAGTGGGAGGGGATAGTTTGTGTTATCTTGCACCGAAGTGCTAGTACAGGGGTGAATACAAGCGGGTGTGAGAAGTGTGAGCTGGAGCTCGAGCGTTTCAGGCGCTTAGCTCTCTACTTCACACTGTCTTGCAGTGTTACTCGGTGATCTAAAGCCTTAGCCTATGATGCCCTGGATCTCTCTCTAGCTAAAGTCCTAGCGCCTCCTTTTATAGACGAAGGAGGGGCACAAGAGTACATGTTTTAGGGCTCACGTGGTTGCTGACGTATGACGTTGATGCCGATCATGTCGGTGTCGCTGTAGAGGTGTACGTCGGCATGGGAGGTCCTGCAGTCGTCGCGTTGGAAGTTGTTGAAGTGTTGACCGAAGTTGTTGAAGTCCCACTCAAGGGTTAGCGTGACGGAGCCGAGGGGCGACGGTCGAGGCCTTAGGTCGAGTCGAGGGCGTCGAGGCGAGGGGGTCGAGGCCCATCGGATAAGGCTAAATCCCGGGAAATGCGGGGAATGTGCTGACTTACGCGTCTCGAGGGGGTGTCGGATGGGGCACGGTGCTCGGTATGGCATAACAGGGAGGTACGATCCGCGGGATTCTAGGGTATGGGCGGTAAAAGCAGGATTCGACCGCCATACTCACAGCTGTTACTGTAACTGTGACCATACGGTTAGGCGAGAGCAGGTAAAATACATTAAATGCGCCTGGATCCGTACGGAGAGTAGGTAGCCGAGGGGCATACTGTGCTCGAGGGCTGCCTATTCGCACGGGCGAAGTTCCGTCCTCGAGGGCGGGCTCGTTCGCTCGGGCGAAGTTCTGTCCTCGAGGGTTAGCTCATTCGCTGGACAAAGTTCCGTCTTCGAGGCCGGCCTGTTCGCTTGCGCGAAGTTCCGTCCTTGAGGGGTCGCCCGAATCGTACCCTCGAGCGTACAGTCTCGGTCCGCGTGGTAGCCCGTCGAGCAGGCTGTGGCTTTGGGCTGTCGACGCCCGTTCGTGGGCCAGCCCAGTATGCCTTAGTTTGTGGGCTTTCGAGCGATAATGAGGGTGTCGTTGGAGGGTTCACGTTGCTAATTTCGGGGATTAGTCTGGTTAATTGAGGGTTTAGGGTACCCCTTTCCCAGGTACCCGACAAAGGTGGCTGCAAGTTCAATACACTTGTCACACTTGCAGAATTTTAGTTCAAAATAAATTTTGGCTATCTACATGTGTTTGTTTTCATCCAGATATGATGCCATCATAGTTCTCTGATCTTTTAGTGCCACTGAGTTATTACAAAATATCCAATCTATACTATTCATTGCCACATTGGCTAGGTCTAGGTTTATATCGTTCGCCATGAAAAATACATCACCTATTTATCTATTTATCTGGTAATTACTGCAGGGGAACGACTTGCCTGTAATTGTTTCATCCTCGGTTGCTACCCCTGCTGCTAGAGTTCTGTCGGCTTCAGTTGCTATCCCTCAACAGCCTGTTCCTGTATTTCGCCAGCCTTTTGGTGTTCATATACCCCATCTCCAGACGAATTATGTCCCATACAATCAGTACATTTCACCATTTTTTATTCCACCCCCTACTCTTCACCCTTTTATGGGTAATGCTACATTTGCTCAGCCACCTTCAACAGGGGCTATGTACCCAACTCCTGGAAGCACACGAGTTCTACCACCTGTCAAATACTCAGTTCCTTCATTCAAGCCTGGTGCTAACATTGGGAACCAGACATCTATTGGACTTCCTGGTGTCCATGGAACATATGGTTCTAGTCCATCAGTTTACACTAATAACTCACCTGTGTCATCTGGAAATCTAACAGAAAATGACAATGTTACTTCATCTCAGTTCGAGGAAAATAGCATCTATATTGCTGGGATGCAGGTATGATTTTGTTTATTTGTTGAGAAGTATGCTATCTTGGCACATCATTTAATGTATTTTTAGATAATTTTCTTGCCCAGTGTTATAGAATATCCTATATGAATTTTATTTTACAGAGATTCTATATAAAGGACAGTTATGTAAGACATAATCTGCTGCCCCATCTCTTTTCTCTGCCTGCAGCACGCAAGGAATAGGAGCAGTCAGCTCCCTTGCTGTTGAAAGCATGGCAGTAGTTCCTGCCCATGCCTTGGCACTGCAGCATCATGTCATTAGGCCATCCCTAATAATGGTAGAAGTACACCAGCAGATAGTAGGCTGATCTAGTCTCGTCTCTAGAAGTAGTTGAGGCTGGTAAAAGCCATTTACTCTAGGTATGGTAGGGCTGCACTCAGCCATGTCTTGCTTACCTCATAGTGGTACAAGACTTGTGTATAAATATGTATGCTATGCAATGAGCAAAGACAGCTTCTTTGCCACCATATTCAGGCTTTGTCTTCAGCCAACGGGTGTGCTCTGTGTGTGTGAGTTCAGAGCTCAAGCTCTTCTTCTACCTTGGGACAGGGGAGAGAGACAGGGAAGGAGAGCAGGTGCTGCTCACCTGGGCACGAGGTTCTTGTGCCAACACATGATATCAGAGCCGTACAAGTCGTCAGGCTTAACCGCCGGTGATGGCTGAGACTGGTGGAGCTCTGCCGAGCACTAGCATAGGCGCTAGGGACAAGCAGCTTGTTTCGCAGGCGGCTCCGCACGTGACGAAGGTGCGGACGGTGGGGGAGTTCGGCAGGAACAATTCCTGACCGATGCTCACCCACACCAACTAGGCGAGTGGGCTGTCCACATGAAGTGGAAGCTCCGAGCGCGGCGGTGGTGGGCGGCCGTGGAGACTGGTAACGCTAAAGAGGATGCGGAGGTGGGCTTCATGGAGGCACTCATGGCGTCCACTCCGAGCGAGTTCCATGAGGCGCTCAGGGCCAAGAACACGGCGAAGGAGGCGTGGGAGCTGCTGGCATTGTTTCGCATCGGCTCGGATTGAGCTAAGCGGGGGAAGGTGCAGCAGCTGCTCTGCGAGTTCAACAATATCCGGTTCAAGTCTGGGGATTCGGTGGAGGACTTCGACCTGCGGCTCTAGTCGCTTGCGAGCCAGCTGGCCACCTACGGCAAGCCGCTGGAGGATGAGGACGTCGTCAGCAAGCTGTTGTGCGTCATGCATCCCAAGTATGCCAAGCTTGCCCTGTCCATCGAGATGATGTTGGACATGTCCACAAGCACCGGTTCGGGAAAGGCTCCTCGAGTTGAGACGGCGGTGACCATGGCAGTGACAACAAGTAGCGCGGGAAGGGGCCGGCGGACAAGAAGAAGAAGAAGAAGACTGGAAGTGCGACAAGGTGGGACTGCCACACATCGAATAGAGCTACATAACATAGAATGAGGAAGCCTTGTGTTATGACCGACATCCACTACACACGTCGAAGGCCAGTAGTGGCTAGGGGCGCCGGCGTCTTAGGGGCTTAAGGCCCATATTTATCATATTTTTCGACTTCATCCTCAGCTTTGACTTCATCAGGAATTTGGGGCCCATCCGCTGGGACTGCAACACCCTCACCTTGTCGTTCTCATGGGACGACCGACGCGTCATCTGGCAGGGGGTGCTCGAGGCGACCACCCTGCTCCCACCGGCACGCCCGTATGACCACCACATCCACTTGTTGCACGGTACTGCTCCGGTTGTGGTGCGGTCGTACCGCTACCCCGACCTACAGAAGGACGAGCGAAAGGCGAACCAGTCGTGGCATTTCTGCATCGACTACGGCACCCTCAACACCAAGACTTCAAAGGACAAGTTAACAGTCCTAGTGGTTGATGAGTTGCTAGACGAGCTTCACGGGGCTTGATTCTTCACCAAGCTTGACATCCGATCCGGGTACCATCAGGTACAGATGCAGCTCGACAACATCGGCAAGACGGTCTTTCGTACACACCATGGCCACTTTGAGTTTCTGGTAATGCCGTTTGGGCTCTCCAATGCTGTCGGTGTCACGAACCCCGGGGGCCTAACACCAACTAGTAAACTTGTGCTGTGTGCTCCCTAATTCGGATGGTGATGCAAGAAGAACACACGATTTTTATCCTGGTTTGAGCAAGAGAAGGCCCTACGTCCAGCGGGGGATGCTTTGTATTATCTTGCACCGAAGTGCTCATACAGGGGTGAATATAAACGAGCGAGTGAGCTAAGACTTAGTGTTTGGGCTCTGGTAGCTCTCTCCTTGAACTGCCTTCTACACTAGCCCGGTGCCTCCTTTTATAGGCCAAGGAGGGGCACGGGTGTACATAGTAACCCTAGAAATGGTGCTTGTAGGGCTGGCATAGGTGGTGACATCGAGGGTTGATGCCGATCATATCCGAGAGACTGTAGCGATGTGCGTCGAAGCAAGGTTGAGCTCTGTAGCAACACGTCTTGCCATCCCGTGGTGTCTCGGCGGAGTCGATGGCTGACCGGTCTTGATGATGATGTTGTCGTGCCTCAGCGGCGTGGCGAAAGTTGTGTTCTCCTATTGAGAGGTACGGCTTGCCGTAGATGACGTGGTGGAGTTGTCGTAGCCCTGACCGAAACTGGCTAGGGGCTCAGTCGAGGGGTGCCCATGGGGGGTTGAGATCAGAACGGATAGGAACATCCCCGGGAAATGCGGGATTTATGTTGACAAATGCGTCTCGAGGGGGTGCCGAATGGGGCACAGTGCGCGGTATGGTGTCACAGTGCAGTACGATTCACTGGTTTTTCGGATATGGGCGGTAAAAGGTGGATTTGACCGGTGTACTATCCACTGTTACCATGACTGTAGCTATGAGGTTAGGCAAGGGTAGGTGAAACGCATTAAATGCTCTGAGCGTCATACAAAAAGTAGGCGGGTCGAGGCGGTTCGCGGTACTCGACGGGCGATCGTTCGCCCGTGCAAACTTCCATCACTCGAGGGGGCAGTCGTCCCCTCAAGTAGACTACCTCGAGTCGAGGGGGTCCCATCGAGTAGATACCAGCCTAGACCGTCGAGACCCATTCGTGGGCCGGCCCAGTTGTAGTTTGATACTTGGATTTGGCATCTCATGTACTTTGGGCTGGGGAGTAATAATGGTGGTTTTGATTTGCTGATGCCAGGGTTGATCCTTTTTAGTCGATGGATAAGGGTACCCCTTATTCTGGTACCCGACAGTAGCCTCCGAGCCCCCGCGTGAGTGCTGGCAGTCATGCGAGGGGTCTTGAATCGAGACCGAGATGTCAACCATAATTTTCCGGAGGATGCGTGCGAGTGTACCCTTCGAGGGTAGCCCCCGAGGCCTCGGAGGAGTGGGGAGACTCCTCTGAGGGCTTTATTTGTCTTTTGTCAAAAGGCATCCGTCCAGTTGGGTGTAGCAGGCGTTCCTAAAAAGGTTAGGATAACATGAACTAGAGTCGTAGCGCCTAGTCGAGGGCTGTCTCGAGTCGTCGAGCCCCCGGGTACATTCGACTCTCTTTTTTTGAGGGATGCCTGGCATAGTTGATCCCCCGAGCCTCGTGAGCTTAGGGCATTGCTAGCCTTGGGCGTCTGCCTCACGAGTCCTTTCGATCGGATGTGAGGTCAGAAGCACCGCACTACCCCCGATGGGCGAGTCTCGGCGTTCTCTGTGAGCTGATAACGGGGGTCAAAGTGAGAGCTCATGCCCCGTTCGATGGGGGTCGACTGATGGCCCTGAGGCATTCTCATTGATGAAAATGTGGGGATACACGGATACCGGTTCCATTCAGTAGGACTCGGCGGCTCGATGCCTCCCTTCATGGGGATTTCATAGTAATCCTTTCGTTTGGCCTTGGACACGCCCGAGGGGGTCTCGAGGGTTTGTCCTCGAGCTGAGCTTCGTGTTGGCCCTCCTTGGGCGTCCCTGACTCGGGTACTCGAGGGTGGCTGTCGAACCCTGATCGAGGGTCAGCCTTCGCTCCCTCAAGAATTTGATGTGAGACCAGAGTCCGTTTTGTTTCTCGTAGAAGGAACCATCACGAATAACTCCTCTCGTCCGTTGGGCGCGTCTTTTTAGGCTAGAGTCAAAGCAGCGCGGTCGTGGTGGACCTGGGTAACGGCTAGAAGTCCGATGAGCGACGCGCGTCCCTGTTACGGGAATCGAGGGAGCAGTTAGGTGTGCATAGTTAATGCGGGGATTTACCTTTCCCCAACGTCAGATCCGTCCGTTGCTCTTCGCCCTGAATATAAATTCGGGGGAGGTGGGGTGCCGTACGTTCCTTATCTTTCCATCTTGCCTCCGCCGCCAGAGCATCCGCATCCTCTCCTGTCAGTGCTAGAGAAGAAGAGTTGGCGAGAGAGAAATCGGGATTGGGAATCTTCCCGGTCACCCGTCCGCCGAGCAAATTCGTACTGCATCTATGGTGCCCATGTTTCTCCCTCCAAAGGCTTGGCCCCGTTCCAAAGTGTCGCAGCGCGAGCTGGAGAAGCTGGTGGACGAGGGACTCCTCCGCCCCCTCACTTCGGCCGAGCGACCGAAGTGGCAGGTGCCGCCGAGGGAGCATCGGGAGCCGCAGGCGCTGGAGGGCTACGTGGTGAGCTTCGTCAAGTTTCACCAGCTGGGACTTGGCTCACCCCCAAGCCGCTTCATGCGCGCGCTGCTCCACTTCTACGAGGTCGAGCTCCAGCACCTTACCCCCAACTCGCCATCTCCAACGCGGTGATATTCGCCGCGCTCTGTGAGGGGTACTTGGGTATGGAGCCGCATTGGGAGCTGTGGCTCCACCTCTTCAAGGGCGAGCACTACACCAAGTGGATCTCGGATGGGAAGAGGAGGATCGTTCGTATGGGCAGCTGCAGCCTAGCGCAGAAGAGGTCCGAGCTCTACATCGAGACGGGCTTGTCCACCAACCATGGACGTTGGCAGTCCGGGTGGTTCTACATCCGCAACGATGACGGCCTGCTGCTCGCCTACACCGGGCGCGTAATCGGGGTGCGCCCGGAGCACTGGCTTCGGGGCGTGGCCCAGGCCTTCCAGCGGAAGCTGAATCCCCTCCTCCGCACTGCACACCTTGTCCGAGCAGGGTGTGCACGCCGCGTACGTCGTCGCGGGCTTCCACAGCCGGAGGGTCCTCCCTCTGATGGCGCGCCCGTTGCGCTTAGATCAGATGGGGCCCGAGGCGCTCCCCGAGCAGCTCGAGGGGTGCCGGATGTAGGGGAGGTCCTGCGGCAAAATAGCTCGATGCCAGAATGATAAAAAGCTTAACACCTCTTATTTGACTTTTTCACTATTTTGAAATACGAAAAAGATCCAAATCCAAAACGCGATGGTATAATATATATATATGGGGACTATTAAGATCATTTAAGCAGAAACATGCCGAGAGAAACCCTAGCCGCCTCTTCTACCCCCAACTCGCGCACGCGACCAGCATGGCGCCGCAGCGCCGCCGTCGAGGCTTCCAGCTTCACCCTCCTGTCTTCCATCCCTACAACCTACGCAGCAAGTCCGGTAGGGCATCAAGTCCTATCACCTTGTAATGTCGACATACTGGGAGTGTTTTGAGTGGTATCTTGCCCTCTTGTCTGACTCTGTGGATCTAGTTTGAATAGAGGATAACATGGAATAAATAAATAAAATTCATAGTCCACTGTGAGTCTATGTCCATCTAGTAATTTCCATCTTATTTTTTATCCACTTAACATTTTGAACTTCAATACTCAGTTAACAGTTGTAGTTGGGACATGGTGGCACACATCATTGTGCCATTGTGTGTTTCGTACTGCTTGATCGTAAGTTATTTTGTGCTGTGCCCACTGCCTGCTAATTTACAAATTTCCTTCTAGTTCACCAACCTGTGTATGCCAATTATTTGTACAAAACTACATTACCCTAGCCTCTCATGGTCATATGTCCTTTTCACAGTTCTTCTGAACTTGTTTACTTATCTTTTTGGTCAAATTTGGTAACGTTTGCTTGTTAACCAGACCTATGGCTTGACTCTGTGGGTTCCCACACGTGGACGTGATATTTCTGCTCTTCAGGTCAATTCCTTGTGTGGCATCCCCCCTCAGGGAGGGCCGGTAACATATGCGACTCAGGCAGGCCATGGTCCTTATGGAGGGATCTACCACCCAGCACATTCTGTGACAGGAGCTTCTGTTCATCCGCTGCTCCAGCCATCTCACACCATGGCTGGAGCTGTTGAAATAGTCAGGGCACCGGGTGTTTACCAGCATCCCCAAGCTCAGATAAATTGGGAAAGTTACTGATAGGTCATGATATATTGTTTCTTTGACTCAGTGTCCATAACAATGCATTTGACAGAGAGGTTCAAGTTTCAACTTAGGTGAACTTGATCAGGAGTATATGTTCTCAGCATGCTGACCTGCAGGCAGGGTTATCATTTTTAGAAGCTTTACAGATTGTTGTGATTGTGGTTCTATTAGTACTCCTTCTGTCTCAAATTGTAGTTCACTTTAACTTTTTTGGTGCATGCATTTTGCTATGTATCTAGACATATTATTTAACTAGGTACATAGCAAAATGCATGCATCAAAAAAGTCAAAGTGAACTACAATTAGAGACAGAGGGAGTAGCAGATAATGGCCATGAAGTTGGTTGAGTTTATCTGCTCAGGTTCCTTAATATCAGCTCTCTAATACAATTTTAGGCTCCCCAACATTTGAAACTAAAGCAAGGAGCGTGAGTTTAGCTATCTTGTCTGATTGAGGTTAAAGAATACTTGAAAGATGTAAATCGAACAAATGGATTTTCGTTCTTTCTGCTGCTTACATTAAATTAAATTTTGGTAGGATATGTAACAGCTGTCGTACTTGGTCTCAGTTGTGGACTTGCAGCGAACAAGTGCTTTGAAGGACTTACTGAGCACGTTTTTGTTCCTGTAAGCTGTAGCGCAGAGCCTAGTGGTTCATTATATAGCTTATTACTCATTTATTACTATTTTTGGTTACTATGGGCTCTTTTTGTTTGGGGTTAAAAGGAACACATATTTTTTAGTGCCCCTTTGATTATGAGAAAAATGAGAAACAATGGCATGTAGGCTACATGTCGTTAAGTTTTAATAGACGACTATTGAAAAACTTTTGATAATTGTTTGGATAGTTTAGATACGTCTTGCAAAGATGCTAAGAAAATGACATAGTACTAAATTGGGAAAAGTGTTATTTCATGGTGAGAGGGCGTCGTTGTCACTACCGGATTTGACTTGGTCTCTCGGAATTTCGAATCAATTTGACTGACAAGATTAGGTTAAACTGGACAGTTCTACCATATTAGTGTAGAAATTCTACAAGGGTATAGAATACCGGGAAGTTTGTTCTAATTATTTCTTATTTAGTTTATTAGAAGATTATAATTATATGAAAATAAAATCCCAATATGATTAGAGAAAACAGAATAATTTGAGTATGTAAACCGTTAACAGAGGCCACAATTTTAAGATGGTAACTAGCAGGCAACCCGTGCTTCGCACGGGACAGGAAGGCAGAATTATTAGACATTATATGATCATACGTATATCAAAGAAAGATTAGTAGAATTAGTTAGAGATGGGTTGTCATTTGAGCGTTCCGTAGGATAATGTTAGAACAGTATAGGGATTGCAAGATGAGAAAATTCATTCTCCAAAAGGTAGAGAAGTAATAGACCCTGTAATATTCAATCTCTGTTTTTACATAAATGAAACACAATGCTTCTGCTTTCTGTGTGAAGTATGTATGTGCATCAAATGCCGAACTCTATTTAAAATGGCACACTAAAGTGGCCTAGTTTCCTAATCCTTTTCTATGGCATTTTCCTTGTGCCTGAGTGATGTCAACATAATGTCAATACATCAGGGAGAAAATATAATTGTAGCTAAACTTTGACGACGTCCAAGCCAGGAATCTGAGGAACTTCATATTTGCATAACATTTGAATGACGTCAATCCCTGTAGTAGCATTTTTGGTAAGCATCGAAACACTTTTGTAAAATTGAATCGAACACGTGAGCTGTCAATGTTCCAGGCAACGAAATGACATAGAACCGTTGTCATTACCCCCATGGTTTAAGCAATCCAATATTCTGCTTAAACACACACTTTGATTTAGCGAAGGCACCTAAACATTTTCGAAATGTATGCTTCAAGAACATGGTTATGCTATATAAAATATATCTATGGAGCTGAATAAGGGACACAGAAACATGATGCTCAAAAAAATAGGGACACAGAAACATCTGAAAATGGTGACATGAAAATAGTGTTCCTGAAGTCATATGGTGGTTACTCTCATTTAAATATCCTAATTTCAACTTCCATAGTAATTTGTCAAAAAAAAACTTCCATAGTAATGCGAAATGAGACAACTCAGCATGACAACTCGTACAGTCAATATGATAATCAATGCATACAGGCAAACATGAATGGCTTATAATCCCATATAGCGAGGTAGACGCAGTTAGGCATTGCCATTTATAAACAATATTGCTTGAAAAATTGATTTAATTTTGGAGCAAGGGTACCTTCTGTGATTCTTATTTGCTTCTCTGAACATACATGGCTTGTTGTCAGGAATAAATATGTGCATCTACATCTTTGTTCCTGCAGGAAGGTAAGCATGGTTATTTCGTTAGGAAAAAAAATTGCTGCAGTGCCAATTCGTCGAGCACGTGGTGTGCATCGTGCATGAGTGAGACATTCATTGGCAGAAGATGAAATCGGAGAGGGATAAGAACCATGGTGGCCACTGTTGTTGTTGCAAGTCGCAGTGGCGGAGAGAGCAGGCAAGCTGAAGGCACAACCGGCCCGGCTGTCGGGGGGGACGCGGGTGGACAGTGAGGGCGCAGCCAGGTCGGTGTTCCGGCAAGTTGCTACAGCGTCACGCCGCGAAGCCATCGGGCGCAGGTGGCTCCACGCTCCAGCGGGGGCCACAGGTCGTTGTTGGTGCTGCTGAGAGGCGCCGCACAAGGGCGCAGGCGAGTCAGCCTGCTGCAGCGCGGCGGCGGCTTCGTCGTCAGCACGGCGGCGGCGGCAGAGGCAGGCTATGGGGCACCATACCGCGGTGGCGATGTGGATGGCGTTGCTGTGAATCAGGAAGAGAAGCCGAGGAGATGAGATGCGTTTCCGTAGGCGGTGGAGCTCGCCTGCGCCGCGGTGGTGGCCGGCGGGAGGCGGTGGCGATGTGGATCGGGAAGCGATGGATTGGGAGGCGTTGGGCTTTGACCTGAAGGTGGGAGGGAAAGGGAAAGATATGACGCAGTGTATGGTTGCTTCCGGAAGGCTGGGTACGTGGACGGCAGGTTAAAGATAGGTATTAGATCGGACGGCTCAAGTGGATGTCCTGTAGATATACAGTAAAACGAGTGGCATGTGGTACCTATACTGTTCATATACAGTAAAATTCACTGGGAACAAAGAAACTCTATAGATATGTGTTAATAGTTAATAGAGATGGGCAGCATAGCCACTTCAAAAGATGATCGATTAATAATGATCATATGCTAGAGGTGGCCACACTACCCTCTGGAAATTATTTCTGACTACTTCTAAAATTGCTTTCTCCAGTAGTGTTGAAAATTCTCGGTAATCAAAGAAGCTCTGACTGATTTAATTGGAAATAACATAACACAGGTTTGCTCATAGAATTTGGGAAAAAATGGTTCGAAGTTAACTTTCTCACTCATTTGACATGCTCGAATCAAGTAACGGAATCAACGTAAGACTATCCGCACTCATGGAACTCTATATTCATACTCTATCCATCCTAATCATCAAGATTCTCTACTTTAAACCCAATTCTCCCGCATCAATCCATACTTTATATCTCAACTCTATACCAACTAACCAATATTTTATTCAACCATCCCAACTACCATCCATTATGGGGTCCACTTTTTTTCTTTTTCCTTTTTTTCTCTTCTTTTTCCCATCTCCTCCTTATCCATTCCACCGCACTTGCCCGACTCTGACTTCGGCGCCTCTCATGCTCCGGCTCTCCTGCCCGGCCTCTCCCTCCCTGACGGCGAGACTCGCGAGCGGTGGCCCGCCTCCCTCTTCGGTCGGGCACGCGTCGAGTGGAGGCGCGGCGTTTGCATCTCCCCGTCATCCCTTCTCTCTCTGGGCACGCGTGCGGCCCCTCCTCCCGCTCCTCCTCTGTCGAGGATGGGCAGCGGCGGCGGCACTCCCTCCAGGCGACGGACGCAGTTGGGCGAGCTGGCGGCAGCGCGCGCGGCCTGCTCCTATGACCGCGGGCGTGCTCCTCCTCGAGCGCAACGCGGCCCCCAACCCTCATCGGCGGCCGAGCACCGCCACCGACGCCATGGCCGACCTTCTCGCGCTCCTTCTTGGCAGGGGTACGGGGCGGGGGCCACGGCGGTGCTCCGCCAGCTACGGCAGATGCGTGCGGTGGAGCTCTGGGTGGTGCGGAGGTGAGCGAGCGGCCGACGAAGTCGGTGAGCTTCGCGCTGCCACAGCTTCGTGCGGCGCGAGCACGCGCGGCTCCGCATCGTCCAGTTCTCGCAATGGGACAGTGCGGCGCTCGCGACTACGGCCGTCTCCTGCTCCTCGCGGCTCCTCTACTCCCCGCGGCCGCATCTCGCTCCTCCCCGCGCCTCCTTCTCTCTCTTCGTGCTGCGCGCGAACGACGGGCCCCGCGCCTGTAGCGCAGCCTCCGTACACGCGCCAAACTTGGCGTTCGTGCGGGCGTCTGCTGCCTTAGCGCGCTGTTTACAGCATGCCGGTGCAGCTGTTTTGGTGTGCTATATCATATAGTGCAACCTTTTACAGCACCCGGTGCGGGTGGTCTAACATGAGGTGTCCATGAATCATGTTAATTCTGGTTTAAAATTCATAGATTCACCATCTCATAGGAGTAAGGCACATCTTCAAATTTCAAGTAATAATAAAGGTGATAATAATAATTAATAAAAGGGTGCTCGGTCATACTGTAGGAATCTAGAAATTAGGTGGAGTTAAAATTATCTGTAGTGAGCCTTTCAAGCAGTATGTATAAGGACGTATTTGGATCTCTCTTCAAACTTCACAACTCTAAAAGTTTTAGAGCATTTAAGTTCTCACTTCTGAGGTCTAAATATCTAATGTGAGGTGGGCTAAAGTTTAGAGTCAATTTTTGTCGGACCCTAATTTTAGGAGTCCAATTGCAAATGCATTTGCGCCAGGATCAAGCACAAATACGTACAAAATAACAGAAATAGCACACAGATTGATTTGATGAAAATACCGAGTTTTATTGATAATAGAAATAAGGTCTTACGATAGTCAATGTTTAGATGACATAGCCATAGGCCTTACATAACTAACAATGTTCCATCGCCGCGAGGCGGCGGATTTATTACATAGGGGTGGTAACTACTATAGCGGAAACTATAGTGAAGCGATACACACTATTCCACAGGCACGCTTGAGCGCGGTCGAAACCCTAAGACCTAGTACATCCTTTCAGCTTATCCGATCAGTCTTTGTGTGGCTCCTAGTCCTCGTCGTTCGCCTCCTCGTTGACGTCGTAGTCTTCCTCGGGATCGTTATCTGTGAGTCAACAAGGGTGACTACATAAAGTACTCAGCAAGTCCCAACAAGAGTGGATAGTGGAGATGGTAATATATATTAATAAATGGGGTTTGGGCCCTGGAGAGCATCATCCTTCTCGCCAGTTCCTGAGTTAGTATTAAATATAAATAAATCATTAGCATAGTTATTAAAGGTAACCTAATCAAAGGGACCTCGTCCTAGCGGTTGCCCATAACCAAGGACGTGGCTATTCGAATAGGATTAATACACTCTGCAGAGGGGTATAATTTTCCCCACATGAAAGACACAGTCTAACCATGATCATTGGTTAGGACAGGCCTAACAAGATCTCGTACCTGGATGGTGCGACCTCAGGTTTCTATATAATTTCACCATGAACTACTCAGGGATCGGAACCCACACACATGCTAGGATGATCACATAGCATCCTAGAATATCGGGTGGTTGGATGATCACACAGCATCCAATGGATGATCACATAGCATCCATATTAACTTATTAAAGGGTGCTCGCACACGGCACAACAATAAATTTTAGATGGAAGACCACATAGCAACCATGCCGATCGGACCATGGTAGATCACACAGCAGCCGCGTCCTTTCCTGTTAGTTCGTTGCATCACCAACCTCCTAGTGGGAATTATACTTTTACCTAACAGGGTGTGAGACCAGGTCTACCCATATAGACATGTGGCTATACGTAATATCAAACTAGGTGAGATAGCCTCTAAACTAATTATTATGCGACCAAAACAAGTATCTCCCGTAGGAACCCACACAGGCGAACCTACTAAAGTAATTTATTCCACATAAATTACCCCTACTCGCTCCCGTCAAAACAAGTTTAGTTTCATTAAGCATCTCATTCACAATTATTCATATTCATAAATATTATAATCACAAGTTTAAATGTAGACGGTATAATATTGCAGTGGTGGAGAGGAAGGGAGTTAGGACTTGCATTCGTTCAACTCACTTTCCGATCCCACGTAATCCGGGTCCTCGGCTTCCTAGTAGTTGTCGCCCTCTGTCGATCGTCGCGAGCGAATAAGACTACTGCTAAATAAAAAGGCAACACAAAACATACAAAGAACTATATGGTGGTATTATGAGTAAGATTTTAGATGAATTTTTGGTGGTGGTTTGGTGGAAAACGGAATTAAAATGGTGGAGCTATGATTTTTAGATGGTAATATAAGGTGTTGGAATACTTGCAAAATTTCTGGGAATATTCTATTAAGCAAAGGGTCGTGGAAAAGATATGGATAGGTTATAGAATGACTCTAGTATTTCTGGGGATTTTCTGTGAATTTTTCTATGTAAGAAAAATAGGTTTCCAATACTCTGTGTACACTGCCCGTGTGACCCTGGCAATAATCTGTGTGTAGTGCATTGTGTATGAGCTGGTGGCGGAACGTGTTGCTGACTCCTGGGCCATTTCGGTCTTCCAGCTCCTAACGGCTGGACGCCGTCCTATGCCCAGGCCCGTGAGAAGGGAACGGAGGGAAACGGCAGGGTGATGGCAACGGAACGGGAGCTTCCGGCGCGGCAGCAGATGCTGAGCAGAGTCCACAGCTAGCCGGAGTTTTCTTTGCCGGCGATGTACGTATTCGGAGCTCGACGTTTCTAGTCTGCCGGTGCTCTGGAGTCCCTGCTGCAGCTGCTGATGGGGCTAGCAGTGGCGGCGTGGGTCTGTGGCGGCGGCGAGAGCTTGCCGTGGAGAACGCGACGGAAGCAGCTGTTGCTCAGGCGCTCGGCGGCGCTCGGTGTAGTGACCCAAGGCACCGGTGGCTGGGCGGCAGCAGTGCTGGCCATGGCTCCAGCACAGCGACCTTGCCGACCATGGCTCCAGCGGTGGCTTCCATCGCGATGTGATGACGATGTGCTTGCTCTCACACTGAGTGCCTAGGTGCGTGCGGGGTGTATACAAGTGTGTGTATGTGTGTGAGGTATATACGTGTGTGTGTGTGAAGTACTTACGGGTATGTGTGTGTTCGTGGCCAGGCCGTTATCTGGCATGGCGGAGGGTGCCCCATCGTGGCAGGGCACAACAGAGCGAGGGAAAGAAGCTAGAGATGATGGGGAGGATAAATAAAGGTCTCAGAACTCACCTCGTGCTCCTGATTTGGCCGGAGGTGCTCTCGGTGGAGTAGAACAGGAGCTCAGCTCCAATGGCGGCGGCAGCGGCGGAATTGGGGGCAATCGAGATTGAGCCTGATTTAAGAAGGAAGAAGGTGGAACGTGGGGGAGATGGTGTGTTCCAGACTCCTGCGGAGTTCGGAGTGGTGGTGATGGCGCCGGGGACTCACCGTCTGGCTCTTTTTATAGGCGGCAATGGCGGTGCGCGCGGTGGTGAGATATTTGTCCCGCCGGCTGATATTTCTCCGGCATTTGCGTACGAGCCCGAGCTTGGGGTGTAACATCCCAGATGTTAGTAAGCAATTAAAATTATAATCAAGTGTATTATCAAGTATAATCATTGAGCGTCATGACATAAATGCATTCATGTTTTAAGATTTTCTTTTGTGTGGTGCTTTGTTTTATACATGAAATAACGATGTTTAAGGTTTCATTAAACTCCTTATCATTTTATGTGAATTTGCTTGCAATTAAAGTTTGTTAGTTAATTAAAATTTATTGTTTTGAGTAATTATTTTTATGGAATGAATTGTTTGAGTAATGTTAGTTTCTATTTAAATGTATAATTGTTATTTATGTGCCCTTGTTTGAATTTAAAATCCCTAAAAAATTTAAAATATCCCTTTTATCCTATTTTCTATATTTCAAAATATATAAGGAATTTTGAGATACTCTCAAAATATGGTTTGTAGATCTTGACGAGTGCTACAATTTTGGTATTCAAAGTTTTTCAAGTTTCCAAAAATAATTTCGAATAAATTTGAAAATACAGTTTTCTAACACTTGTCCCCTTTTCAATTTAAATTCATATTTCAAAAATTATTCAAAATTTGGGAAAAACTTTCTCTATGAAAAGTGTTTGGTTTGATAAGCTAAACATTTCATATATTTGAAGATTTTTAAGTTTTATTAAAAAATCAAAAGTAATTTCAAATATTTGTTTTTAGGATTTTATTCCCCTTTTGAATTTGAATTCATATTTCAAAATCTATGCTAATTTGAAAATGTTTATTAAAAGAAAATGTAGCTCTTGAAAAGTTATGCAAATGATATTTTTGGAGATTTTCAAGTTCCTATATAAATTTTAGAGTAATTAGTAATTTTTGGTGAGTGGCAGTTCTGTAATTTTGTGGAACAGTAACCCAACGAGTTTTCTTTCTCTTTCTCCTCTCTGTCGCCGGTGTTGCCGTGTCTCCTTCGCACCTTCTCGTCGCGGGGGCACGCAGGCGCGTCGTGGCCGAGCTCCAGAAGTCGATTGCCACCTCCCCAGCTCGCGCGGCCGCCCTATAAAAGCTCGAGCCGCGCCGTCGTCTTCTCCTTCTCTTCTTTTGCTCCACCGCCGCCGCTCTGCTGCTCTACACTCCCGCCACCGAGTCACCTCTGGCAAAATTGAGCATGCCATCGCATTCGCCTCCTCCTTGTGCTTCTCCTTGAGCCGCTCACATCAGCTCTCGCTGTTGAAATCGGCCACGCACGCCGTTTCGTCACGGCCGTGCTGCCATGGTCGCTTCCAAGCAAAGCTCCGGCTGCGCCACATTCCTGGCCTCCACGCGCCAAACCGCAGCCACCAGCAGCTACGCCACCTCCCTATTCCCCTCCCGCACTCCTTTCCTCAGTTGCCACCGGAAGCCGCCGCCGTTGTGGTCGCTCGCTGCGGCCCTGACTGTGCACGTGGCCAAGTCACCACGAGTCCCCGTAGGGTGAGCCAAGGCAACCCTCGAGTGCGCGATCACCTCCCGATGCTCCTGCACCACTCAGTTGCCACCGTCGAGCACCCCACCGCCGTAACCGCGAGCCACAACGAGTTCTCTGTTTCCATTTGCGTGAGGGATCTCGGGTTCAAATTCAACAAAAGCCGGGGGCCTAAGTGCACAGCCTAAGATTCAGGTGAATAGTGCCCCAAGGACCTGTTTGTAGTAGTTTTTCATAAATTTTAAAAATTCATATCTGGAGTTTTGTAACTCCATTTTTGGTGAACCAAATTTTTTTGTGTTCCTTGTGATGCCTAGTTTTTATTAAAAATATGAAACATGCCATGTTTTGTAGAAAAATAAATAGTTATGTTTTATGCCTTTTATTTAATAATAGAAAAGAAGGAAAATTCATATCTCATGCTACATGACTCCTTTTGACTTGAAATTTTTATGAAATGTTTCTTATGCTATGTGTGTGTTGTAGTAAAAATATTGTGGTCATTGGATATCGTATGCTTTGTCTTTTAATTTATCTTGTTTATTGCTTATTAAATGGTTTATAATTATAATAAAAATGTATAAATGAAAAATATGGTTACTTTACCTTTGTATGATTCTGCTACTATATAATTTTAGAATATGTGGAGTTTTATATTTATCTTCTGTAATACTTTTAAAATAGTTTATAATTAGCTAGTTGTTTAATCTTGTTATGCTTGCACCAATGCATTGCCGTGCATCATGTCATGAGTTTATCATGCTAAAACATGCATCATTAAATACGTGTATTTGTTCGAGAGTGAGTGGATCTTGGTGCACGATCTCCAGAAAATGCCATCCACCATCGAAGTGAAGTCGCGGATCCATGATGTGGTGTCGTCCATCCTGGAGTTGTGTCAAGCGTAACACTCGTGATCTTGACGAGAACTAACTACCGCTGCAACACAGGCAAGCCTCAGATGCATTCAAACCCTATTCTATTTTATAAAAGTTTTACCGCTTCAGTTATGATATGTTGCATTAAGTAATAGGAGTTGAGTGAAAACCCACCAACTGCATTACCTGTCTTACTTCCATAATTCCTTGTTACCTATTCTAAAAGATACGTAGTAATGCTTAGCCCTGCTTAATTAACTAAATGTTCAGAGGTAAAAGAATGAAAAAGATGAGATTGGTTTATCTGTTGAAATTATGATGATAGTTAATAAATCAAGTCCAGACGGCTAACTTGCATTGGGAACGGAGTCCCTCTGTAGTGTTTCCGTCTGTTGATGCCCTAGGTCCCGTGTCGATGGTGAACTGGTGACATCGAGAAATTAGAAAATCCACATGCATGAAGTGATATACTAATGGTTGAAGCCGGGTATATCATGGAGTGACTTATAGTGGGCCAGAGACCTCACATATGTCATAGTGTGTTATACTGTGGGTTTAAGTTCCCATGTATCTTGGTACACTAGGTCGAAGTGCTCACGTGTATCAAGTGGTGATATATGGCTGCGGTTGTTATCCCGGTATATCGGTTCACCTGTTATGCTTAGGAGTTAGAGTCTCCTGCATATCAGTAACCTAGGTCCTAGCTGGGTATGAAAATGGATTCGAATCGCCGTACTTCTCGGAGAAGAAGACTCGATCGGTGTTCATCGTTGTAGTAACAACTTGAATAATGAGTAAGGTTTAAGAATAAAGTTGGTTGGTAATTTTGATCTTGAACAAAACAGCTTTTCTTTCTGTCAAGCTTTTCTGCAAAAATTCTTGTCTCTCGCAAGCCTTACCTTATCCCTCTAGCCTGCATTTCCTGAGTCTTCACCTCTCTTTTTCGTCGGGTCAGTCTTGTTGAGTACTTTTGTACTCAGGGTTTGTTGAACCCCCTGTTGCAAGTGCTAATTGGTGTTCAAATCAAATTCATGTCGGTGGGCTCGATGTGATCTGGTTGTCCTCTCTCGACTTAGGCGCTCTTCTGCTTCCGCAATTAAAGTTAAGTTTGTAAAAATTTAACTTATTCATATATTTTATAAATTTAATTTTATTATTCTTCCGCACTCTGATGTATATTTTATAATAAATGTTGTAATATTGCAGCTACTCCTTTATTGATCCTGGTATGAGTCAAAGGTGGTTTAATCGGGGTCCTTTCAGGGCACCCGACAGAGCTTTCTAGGTTGTATGGAACACATACATAGCTATCAGAGGTCTTGGGGACAATGATAGATGTGTGTGGGCCATATAATTTAGAAGGTTCTGCCACATGGGGCGACCTTGTACGCTGCGCTGGTTGCCTCCGCGTTCGTCCACTGCTACGGCAAGGTCAGCTCCTCGTGAGGTCACGTCTATGGCGCCAGCGGTGTTCTCGTGTCTGTTTCTCTGACGGCGTTGACGTGCTGTGCTAAGCGATGGGGGAAAGGACTGCGTGATGAGATGGCTCTAGCTCGAGGTCTACGTTGCGCCTGTGCACCGGTCTCCCTTGTCGCTAGGTCTGGGCCATGGAGAGGTCAACAAATGGGCACAGGGTGGTCTATGCGTTGGGAGAGATGAAGCTGACGGCCGGGTCTCACATGGAGGTGAGAGTAGAAGAAGGAAAAGAAAACGACTGCTGCTGCGCCATGCCTTACTGGCCGAGAGTGGCCAAAAGAGGAGGGTGAGCCTGAAATGGTTTTCTATCTTTATTCTTTTCCCAGAATTTATGTAAGAGATATTTGAAAGATTAAAATGGAATTCAAATTTAGGTTTCAAGGAGAAATACCACCATACGTTCGTAATCAAAAGCAAAGCAACACATTCTCACGCATGCAAGTTTATTTTATTTATAAAATCTACTCACGATGTATATTAAACCTACGCGCATAATTTTTAAAAGTTTATTTTATTTATCTCGCGATGTAAATTAAACCTACGCGCATAATTTTTAAAAGTTCAAATTTTTAGCGATTTTCAAATCTAATTAAAAATTCAGGGTGTTACAATTTTGTACCACTAGTTTGAAGACCTTAGCTTTAATGTTTAGTGCTTTAAAGTTTAAAGTGAAGCCCTAAATTTCTTATTGCTCGAAGGTCAAACCGGTACATGGGATTACGTACTCACTCTGTCTCATAAAAACATTAAGCATTCCCCCTTCTTGAGAAATCAAATATCTTTAAGTTTGACCCTACACACACACACATATATATATACATATACATATACATATACATATACATATACATATACATATA